>CM053029.1:1790481-2042981 GCA_028564925.1 Lithobates sylvaticus
ACAGAGACTGATGTGACTGTGGGGGAGGGGACATTAGAGTGTAAGCTCCTCTGTACAGAGACTGATGTGACTGTGGGGGGAGGGGACATTAGAGTGTAAGCTCCTCTGTACAGAGACTGATGTGACTGTAGGGGAGGGGACATTAGAGTGTAAGCTCCTTTGTACAGAGACGGATGTGACTGTGGGGGAGGGGACATTAGAGTGTAAGCCAGGGGCGGACTGACAGGTCGGTGACTTGGGCGCCGCCCGAGGGCCCGGGGCCATTAGGGGCCCGGACTCGGCCACATGAGGGCCACTTGAAACGGCTGTATTACATGCCGCGATGCCGCTAACAATACTGCTAACGGCGTGCGGCTCCCCGCCGGCCCCTTCTTCCCTCCCGTCCATCCCAGGTGCTTCTACTGTATGCATTCATGACGTCACCTGGGACGGACGGGAGGGAAGGAGGGGCCGGCGGGGAGCCGCGCTCCGTTAGCAGTATTCGCGGCATGTAATACAGCCGATTCAACCTGCCGAGTCCGGGCCCCTAATGGAAGAGAAGAGTGGAGGGGCCGGCGGGGAGCATTGGCATCGGCATCGGTGAGTTAATTTACCAGGACCGCCACAAGTGATGGGGGGGTGGTACAGAGTCACGGCCCCCCCCCCCACAGTGTCACCCCTACCCCACAGTGTCACCCCCAGCCCACAGTGTCCCCCCAGCCCACAGTGTCCCCCCAGCCCACAGTGTCCCCCCAGCCCACAGTGTCACCCCAGCCCACAGTGTCACCCCAGCCCACAGTGTCCCCCTAGCCCACAGTGTCCCCCTAGCCCACAGTGTCCCCCCAGCCCACAGTGTCACCCCCCCAGTCCACAGTGTCACCCCAGCCCACAGTGTCACCCCCAGTCCACAGTGTCACCCCAGCCCACAGTGTCACCCCCAGCCCACAGTGTCCCCCTAGCCCACAGTGTCCCCCCCAGCTCACAGTGTCACCCCCAGTCCACAGTGTCACCCCAGCCCACAGTGTCCCCCCCCAGCTCACAGTGTCACCCCCAGCCCACAGTGTCACCCCAGCCCACAGTGTCCCCCCCAGCTCACAGTGTCCCCCCCAGCTCACAGTGTCCCCCCAGCCCACAGTGTCCCCCCCCAGCCCACAGTGTGCATGTCCCCCCCTGTGTGTGCGCTCTCCCTCCAGTGTCCCCCTGTGTGTGCGCTCTCCCTCCAGTGTCCCCCTGTGTGTGCGTGTCCCCCCCCTGTGTGTGCGCTTGGTCCCCTTGAGTGCGGGGACCAAGGGGGCCCCCATGATCTTCTATTGCCCGGGGGCCCCATGAGTTGTCAGCCCGCCCCTGGTGTAAGCTCCTCTGTACAGAGACTGATGTGACTGTGGGGGAGGGGACATTGGAGTGTAAGCTCCTCTGTACAGAGACTGATGTGATTGTGGGGGGAGGGGACATTAGAGTGTAAGCTCCTCTGTACAGAGACTGATGTGACTGTGGGGGGGGGGGACATTAGAGTGTAAGCTCCTCTGTACAGAGACTGATGTGACTGTGGGGGGAGGGGACATTAGAGTGTAAGCTCCTCTGTACAGAGACTGATGTGACTGTGGGGGAGGAGACATTAGAGTGTAAGCTCCTCTGTACAGAGACTGATGTGACTGTGGGGGGAGGGGACATTAGAGTGTAAGCTCCTCTGTACAGAGACTGATGTGACTGTGGGGGGACATTAAAGTGTAAGCTCCTCTGTACAGAGACTGATGTGATTGGCTCGGTGATCTCTGTACAGCACTGTGGTATATGTCAGGGATATATAAATGTATAATAATATTAGTGTGTGACTGTGGGGGAGGGGACATTAGAGTGTAAGCTCCTGTGGTTTCAGGCAGGGTGATACTGTGGGCTGGGTGGGTCAGTTTCGGGGGTCTCGCTGTGCCCATACAATGGAGCCCGGTGGGGGAGGGGGGAGGGATTCTGGCTGGATCTGGTTTGTGGGGCGATAGGTTCTCGGTGTTCATCGAATGTTTGGCTCGGTCACTCCCCGGGGGAACCGGTTGGACGACTTTCTCGCTGTGTCAGGACTGGACTGGATCTTTCTGTCTTCGCCACGCTATTAAAATGCCTGATGTGATGGTATCATCGCCCTGACCTAGAGAGCACAACATGTGCCGGCGCTATTCTTGGCTCAGGAGCTGACACTCCGATCATAGAAAGAAAAGAAAACGTAAAAATAAGAAAATATCCACCTGAAAAAAAAAAAAAGGATTTTTTTTTCATTACGATAAAAAATATGAAAAAATGAAAAAAGGCGCGTATCACCTTGATAAAGGTAAAAAAATAAATAAAAAAATAAAAAAACAATGAAAAAAGGAAAATATTATTTTGATAAAAATTCAAAAATAAATTTAAGGAATGTGTAACCCGGATTAATAAAAAAAAAAAAAAAGGAATTTATCTCGCTGATTAAAGAAAATTTTTATGAAAATCCCAGAAAGATAAAATGAAAAATAAATTCGATAAATATAAATATGATAAAAAAGGAACATACAGTGCCTGGAAAAAGTATTCATACCCCTTGAAATTCCCCACATTTTGTTACAACCAAAAACATAAATGTATTTTATCGGGATTTTATGTGATAGACCAACACAAAAGGGGCTGATTTACCAAGATGAATGCGCTGCGCCGGTTCATACCACGATTGGTGCGCCAGATAAATTATTACTTGAGCGTATGAACCGGCGCACACATAAGCGCAGCACATAATATACCGGCGCACCGCGAATAGCGCACGCCGTTATCATTAACAGTCCATTCACACACAGGCAACACGACTTCCAGCGCGAATTACAACACGACTTAGGGGGACTTTACAACAGAACTTCCAGCGCGAATTACAACACGACTTTAAGTCGCCCCCAGGCCAGGTGACTTTAATAAAAAAACGGCATGGGCTCCCCTCCAAGAGCATACCAGGCCCTTCAGGTCTGGTATGGATATTAAGGGGAACCCCGCGCCAAAAAAAAAACGGCGTGGGGGTCCCCCTCAAAATCCATATCAAGGCCTTCAGGTCCGGCATGGATTTTAAGGGGAACCCTGCGCATGGGGGTCCCCCTCAAAATCCATACCAGGCCCTTCAGGTCTGGCATGGATATTAAGGGGAAGCCCGCGCCAAAAAAAAAATATGGCATGGGGGTCCCCTTCAAAATCCATACCAGACCCTTGTCCGAGCACGCAACCTGGCAGGCCGCAGGAAAAGAGGGGGGACGAGAGAGCGTCCCCCTCCTGAACCGTACCAGGCCACACGCCCTCAACATTGGGAGGATGCTTTGGGTTCCCCCCCAAAGCACCTTGTCCCCATGTTGATGAGGACAAGGGCCTCATCCCCACAACCCTGGCCGTTGGTTGTGGGGGTCTGCGGGCGGGGGGCTTATCGGAATCTGGAAGCCCCCTTTAACAAGGGGACCCCCAGATCCCGGCCTCCACCCTGTGTGAAATGGTAAGGGGGTACAAAAGTACCCCTACCATTTCACCAAAAAAGGTGACAAAAGAGATAAAAATGACAATTCCTTTATTAAAATCTTCTTTCTTCTGGTCTTCCTTTCTTCATCCTTCAGTTTCTTCATCTTCTTCCGATAAGCCCCCCTGCCCCAAAGCACCAACCCCCACATGTTGAGGGCGTGCCGCCTGGTACGGTGTTCGCCCCCTTTCCTTACCGACCGGGCTGCGTGCTCGGATAAGGGTTTGGTATGGATCTTTGGGGGGGGGACCCCACGCCATTTTTTCGGTGTGGGGTTCCCCATAAGATCCATACCAGACAGAAGGGCCTCACGCTAAAAAGTTTTTTTACATTCTTGCGGGGTTCCCCTTCAAGATCCTCAGCACACAAGTTGCACCGCACCGATATCATCTGGATCCGACTTCTGGTGTGACTTCTATTCACATCAATGGGCTCCCATAGGGAAGCATTGATTTTGAATAGAGACAGAAACACAGCGTTAAGCCTCGGTAATCGCCGTTTAACACCTTTTGCCGGCGTCTGACGTTTTTACAGCGCTAACGCTGGAGCCTCAGAGCGCTCTGGTCCTGGTTTTTTTTTTACAGCTAAAAAACTCCTACGCCATTTGCAGCTCAAAAACGCCATGGTGGGCATGAAGCCATAGACTAAACATGGACAGGCGTTTTTAAGCTGCAAAAAACGCTCAAAAAAGTGGCTGTAAAAACGTCCGTGTGCATGAGGCCTTAATCTCAGTATAAATACAGCTGTTCTGTGAAGCCCTCAGAGGTTTGTTAGAGAACCTTAGTGAACAAACAGCATCATGAAGGCCAAGGAACACACCAGACAGGTCAGGGATAAAGTTGTGGACAGGGGCGGACTGACCATTTGGCCACTCGGGCACTTCCCGAGGGCCCCGGGCCACTAGGGGGCCCCATCAGGGTTGTCAGCCTCAGTAAAACCAGGGACAGTATCCTCTCAGCCAATAGAAACATGTCTGTGTATACTGTGTGTACATGTATGTGTATACTGTGTGATTGTATACTGTGTGGCCCCATAATCTCTGATTGCCCGGGGGCCCCATAATCTCCTATTGCCTGGGGGCCCCGAGAGTTGTCAGTCCGCCCCTGGTTGTGGAGAAGTATAAAGCAGGGTTAGGTTATAATAAAATCTCCCAAGCTTTGACCATCTCACGGAGCTCTGTTCAATCCATCATCGGAGAATGGAAAGAGTATGGGCACAACTGCAAACCTACCAAGACATGGCCGTCCACCTAAACTGACCGGGCCGGGCAAGGAGAGCATTCATCAGAGAAGAGCCAAGAGGTCCATGGTAACTCTGGAGGAGCTGCAGAGATCCACAGCTCAGGGGGGAGAGTCTGTCCACAGGACAACTATTAGTCGTGTTCTCCACAAATCTGCCCTTTATGGAAGAGTGACAAGAAGAAAGACATTGGAGGAAGAAAGTCATAAGAAGTCCTGTTTGTAGTTTGTGAGAAGCCATGTGGGGGAGGGGAGCAAACATGTGGAAGAAGGTGATCTGGTCACATGACACCAAAATTCTACTTTATGGCCTAAAAGCAAAACGCTATGTGTGGGGGAAACTAACACTGCCCATCCCCCTGAACACACCATCCCCACTGTGAGACATGGTGGTGGCAGCATCATGTGGTGGGGATGGTTTTCTTCAGCAGGGACAGGGAAGCTGGTCAGAGTTGATGGAAGATGGATGGAGACAAATACAGGACAATCTTAGAAGAAAACCTGTTAGAGTCTGCAAAAGACTTGAGACTGTGGGGGGGGGGGGGGTTCACAGTCCAGACCTAAAGTCACAGTCCAGACCTAAATCCCATCGAGAATCTGTGGCAAGACTTGAAAATTGCTGATCACAGACGCTCTCCATCCAATCTGACAGAGCTTGAGATATTTTACAAAGAAGAAGAATGGGGCAGAAATGTCCTCTCTAGATGTGCAAAGCTGGTAGAGACACCCCCAAAAAGACTTGTAGAGAAAGGGGGGTTCTACAAAGTATTGACTCCGGGGGGCGCCATACAAATGCCCCCCTCCCCCCCCACACTTTTCACATATTTATTTGTATCATTTATCATTTTTCCTTCCACTTCACAATTATGTGACACTTTGTGTTGGTCCATCACATAAAATCCCAATAAAATACATTTATGGTTTTGGTTGTAACAAAATGTGGGGAATGTCAAGGGGTATGAATACTTTTTCAAAGCACTGTCCACCTACAGAGACATCCCTACTAACCCATCACCTACTGCTACTATAGAGGGGCCAGTAGGGATGTCACTATATGTAATGTCCGTCTAACCCTGATAGATAGATAGAGAGATAGATACAGTATCTGACAAAAGTAAGTACACCCCTCAGTGACATTTCTTCTCTCTTTTCATGTGACAACACTGAAGAAATGACACTTGTCTACAATGTAAAGTAGTGAGTGTACAGCTTGTATAACAGTGTAAATTTGCCGTCCCCTCAAAATAACTCAACACACAGCCATTAATGTCTAAACCGCTAGCAACAAAAGTCAGTACACCCCTAAGTGAAAATCTCCAAATTGGGCCCAATTAGCCATTTTCCCTTCCCCCGGTGTCACGTGACTCTTTAGTGTTACAAGGTCTCAGGTGTGAATGGGGAGCAGGGGTGTTAAATTTGGTGTTATCGCTCTCACTCTCTCATACTGGTCACTGGAAGTACAACATGGCACCTCATGGCAAAGAACTCTCTGAGGATCTGAAGATAAGAATTGTTGCTCTACATAAAGATGGCCGAGGCTATAAGAAGATCGCCAAGACCCTGAAACTGATCTGCAGCACGGTGGCCGAGACCATCCAGCGGTATAACAGGACAGGTTCCCCTCAGAACAGGCCTCGCCATGGTCCACCAAAGAAGTTGAGGTCACGTGCTCAGCGTCATATCCAGAGGTTGTCTTTGGGAAATAGACGTATGAGTGCTGCCAGCATTGCTGCAGAGGTTGTAGGGGTGGGGGGGGTCAGCCTGTCAGTGCTCAGACCATACGCCGCACACTGCATCAAATTGGTCTGCATGGCTGTCGTCCCAGAAGGAAGCCTCTTCTAAAGATGATCCACAAGAAAGTCCACAAACAGTTTGCTGAAGACAAGCAGACTAAGGACATGGATTACTGGAACCACGTCCTGTGGTCTGATGAGACCAAGATAAAGGTATTTGGTGTCAGATGGTGTCAGGCGTGTGTGGGGGCAACCAGGTGAGGAGGACAAAGACAAGTGTGTCTTGTCTACAGTCAGGCATGGTGGTGGGAGTGTCATGGTGGTGGGAGTGTCATGGAGGGGGGAGTGTCATGGTGGTGGGAGTGTCATGGTGGTGGGAGTGTCATGGTGGGGGAGTGTCATGGTGGGGGGAGTGTCATGGTGGGGGGAGTGTCATGGTGGGGGGAGTGTCATGGTGGGGGGAGTGTCATGGGGGGTGGTGGGGGGTGTCATGGTGGTGGGGGTGTCTTGGTGGTGGGGGTGTCTTGGTGGTGGGGGTGTCTTGGTGGGGGGAGGGTCATGGTGGGGGGGAGGGTCATGGTGGTGGTGGGAGTGTCATGGTGGGGGGAGTGTCATGGTGGTGGGAGTGTCATGGTGGTGGGAGTGTCATGGTGGTGGGAGTGTCATGGTGGTGGGAGTGTCATGGTGGTGGGAGTGTCATGGTGGGGGGAGTGTCATGGTGGTGGGGGGAGTGTCATGGTGGTGGGAGTGTCATGGTGGTGGGAGTGTCATGGTGGGGGGAGTGTCATGGTCTGGGGCTGCATGAGTGCTGCCGGCACTGGGGGGCTACAGATCATTGGGGGAACCATGAATGCCAACATGTACTGTGACATACTGAAGCAGAGCATGATTCCCTCCCTTCAGAGACTGGGCCGCAGGGCAGTATTCCAACATGATAACCACCCCAAACACACCTCCAACACCACCACTGCCTTGCTAAAGAAGCTGAGGGTAAAGGTGATGGACTGGCCAAGCATGTCTCCAGACCTAAACCCTATTGATCATCTGTGGGACATCCTCAAACGGAAGGTGGAGGAGCGCAAGGTCTCCAACATCCACCAGCTCCGTGATGTCATCATGGGGGAGGGGAAGAGGACTCCAGTGACAACCTGTGAAGCTCTGGTGACCTCCATGCCCAAGAGGGGTAAGGCAGTGCTGGAAAATAATGGCGACCACACAAAATATTGACACTTTGGGCCCAATTTGGAGATTTTCACTTAGGGGTGTCCTGACTTTTGTTGCCAGCGGTTTAGACATTAATGGCTGTGTGTTGAGTTATTTTGAGGGGACGACAAATTTACACTGTTATACAAGCTGTACACTCACTACTTTACATTGTAGACAAGTGTCATTTCTTCAGTGTTGTCACATGAATGTCACTGAGGGGTGTACTTACTTTTGTCAGATACTGTAAATAGATAGATATCTGGTATTATAGGACCTGTATTATATAATGATGAGGATGTTCCGGGATTCTATAGATAGACGGAACGTTGGTGTCACAATATATAATTATCCGGATATAATAATAGGAAGAAGGAAATGTATGAAAAGATAGAAGAACATTTGCAAAAATGTCAATGAGGGGTGTACTTACTTTTGTGAGATACTGTATACAGAGAGACAGAGAGACAGAGAGAGAGAGAGACAGAGAGAGAGAGAGACAGAGAGAGACAGAGAGAGAGACACACACACACACACACAGAGACAGACAGATATATATATATATAATATAGATAGACAGACAGACAGACAGACAGATATAGATGGATAGATAGATAGACAGATAGACAGATAGACAGATAGACAGATAGACAGATAGACAGATAGACAGATAGACAGATAGACAGACAGATATAGATAGACAGATAGATATAGATGGATGGATAGATCAATGGTATTGTAGGACCTCTCCGCTCCCCTCCCCCTCCTGTATTATATAATGATGAGGATGTTCCGGGTTTCTATAGATAGACGGAACATTGGTGTCACAATATATAATTATCCGGATATAATAATAGTAGGGCGGGGAAGAAGGAAACCTCTATCAAATTGGGCAATATATCTATATATAGAAGAACGTTACACTGGGCTGGGGGAGGGGGAGGGGAACTCTCCGGCATCTAGAATACACATAAGTTCTGGGAGGAGTGACCCTCCCCTCCTAGTGGTCAGAAGCCAGGACCATCTTCAGCCAATGGGCAGACACACTGATCTCTGAGCTTTGACTGATGTTTGTAAACAAAGATTGTACTGTCCCTTTAAGGAAAAAACTCCCAAAGACCAATGGTGTTGGCCCCCCCCCCCCCCCCCCTTTGAAATTTAAAAAAAAAAACTATTTGGGCATGCAGCCAAACCACATCAGACCACATGCCTGCAAGAGGGTGGCAAAGCCCCCCCCCCCATTACAAGACACCTTAGCCCCATGTTGGAAGGAGAAGAGCCCCGCCTGAGATGACTGTTCCCCAGAAGGGATTTGTGGGGGGGGGGGGAATTATCAGAATCTGGAAGTCCTCCTAAAAATAGGGACCCCACAGATCTCTAAATCCCCCCACAAATGACAGATCCCAGCCGGCTTCTTCACAAAGGGGGTGGGGATGATAAGTGACATCATTGACTGAAAATGGTCATAACCATATATAGACGATGACATCACAGAGGATCCCTGACCCGATTGTTTACAAACACTCAGCCGCTGTCATTTGGAGGGGGTGGGACTACGGCGGCTCAATGACAGATCCCCGCCCGCTGTCACCATAAAGGAGTCCGTACCTGACCTGCAGGGGCTTTCTCCAGGAATGGATCATTTTAATGTTCTCCTTCAAGACCCGCTCCACTGTATTGGTACATGCCCCCCTCCCCCCGCAATGTCCAGCTATTTACATCCATTTTTATCAAAAGCTTCCAAATAAGCCTTGAAAACAGCCAGAAAAGATAGACTTTAATGAGGTTTGGTGCTGCGTTGGGGTTCAATGAACTTTTATCGGGGTGCCATGTTTGCATTTTGTAGACTTTTATTAAAGCGCCATGTTTGGGTTTAGTGGACTTTTATTAGGGCTCCATGTTTATATTTAGTGGACTTTTATTGGGGCTCCATGTTTGGGTTTAGTGGACTTTTATTGGGGTGCCATGTTTGGGTTTAGTGGACTTTTATTGGGGTGCCATGCTTGGGTTTTAGTGGAGTTTTCCTGGGGCTCTATGTTTGGGTTTAGTGGACTTCTACTGGGGCTCTATGTTTGGGTTTAGTGGACTTTTATTGGGGCTCCATGTTTGGGTTTAGTGGACTTTTATTGGGGCTCCATGTTTGGGTTTAGTGGACTTTTATTGGGGTACCATGTTTGGGTTTTGTGGACTTTTATTGGGGCTCCAGGTTTGGGATTAGTGAACGTTTAGTGGGGCTCCATGTTTGAGTTTAGTGGACTTTTATTGGGGTACCATGTTTGGGTTTTGTGGACTTTTATTGGGGCTCCAGGTTTGAGATTAGTGAACGTTTAGTGGGGCTCCATGTTTGGGTTTAGTAGACTTTTATTGGGGTGCCATGTTTGGGTTTAGTGGACTTTTATTGGGGTGCCATGCTTGGGTTTTAGTGGAGTTTTCCTGGTGCTCTATGTTTGGGTTTAGTGGACTTTTATTGGGGTGCCATATTTGGGTTTAGTGGACATTTACTGGGGGTCAATGTTTGGGTTTAGTGGACTTTTAGTGGGGTGTCATGCTTGAGTTTAGTGGACTTTTACTTGGGCTCCATGTTTACATTTAGTGGACTTTTATTGGGGTGCCATGTTTGGGTTTAGTAGACTTTTATTGGGGCTCCATGTTTACATTTAGTGGATTTTTAATGGGGTGACATGTTTGGGTTTAGTGGACTATTATTGGGGTACTATGTTTGGGGTTTGTGGACTTTTATTGGGGCTCCAAGTTTGGGTTTAGTGAACGTTTAGTGGGGCTCCATGTTTGGGTTTAGTTGAATTTTATTGAGGTGCCATGTTTCCATTTAGTGGTCTTTTACTGGGGCTCCATGTTTGGGTTTAGGAGACTTTTATTGGGGAGCCATACTTAGGTTTTAGTGGACTTTTATTGGGGTACCATGTTTTGGTTTAGTGGGCTTTTACTGGGGCTCCATGTTTGGGTTTAGTAGACTTTTATTGGGGTGCCATGCTTGGGTTTTAGTGGATTTTTACTGGGTCTCTATGTTTGGGTTAAGTGGACTTTGATTAGGGCTCCATGTTTGGGTTTAGGAGACTTTTATTGGGGTGCCATGTTTGGGATTAGTGGACATTTAGTGGGAAGCCATGTGTACATTTAGTGGACTTTTATTGGGGCACCATGTTTGGGTTTAGCTGACTTTTAGTGGGATGCCATGTGTACATTTAGTGGACTTTTATTGGGGCTCCATGTTTGGGTTTAGTGGACTTTTATTGGGGCTCCATGTTTGGGTTTAGTGGGCTTTTATTGGGGCACCATGATTGGGTTTAGTAGACTTTTATTGGGGCTCAATGATTACATTTAGTGAACTTTTATTGGGGTGCCCTGTTTGGGTTTAGCGGACCATTATTGGGGCTCCATGTTTGGGTTTAGTGGACTTTTATTGGGGCTCCATGTTTGGGTTTAGTGGACTTTTATTGGGGCTCCATGTTTGGGTTTAGTGGACTTTTATTGGGGCTCCATGTTTGGGTTTAGTGGACTTTTATTGGGGCTCCATGTTTATATTTAGTGGACTTTTATTGGGGCTCCATGTTTATATTTAGTGGACTTTTATTGGGGCTCCATGTTATGGTTCAGTGGACTTTTATTGGGGTGCCATGTTTGGCTTAGTGGACTTTTATTGGGGCTCCATGTTTGGGTTTAGTAGACTTTTATTGGGGCTCCATGTTTACATTTAGTGGACTTTTAATGGGGTGACATGTTTGGGTTTAGTGGACTATTATTGGGGTACTATGTTTGGGGTTTGTGGACTTTTATTGGGGCTCCATGTTTGGGTTTAGTTGAATTTTATTGAGGTGCCATGTTTCCATTTAGTGGACTTTTATTGGGGTGCCATTTTTGGGTTTAGTGGTCTTTTACTGGGGCTCCATGTTTGGGTTTAGGAGACTTTTATTGGGGAGCCATGTTTGGGATTAGTGGAATTGTATTGGGGCTCCATGTTTGGATTTAGTGGACATTTAGTGGGAAGCCATGTGTACATTTAGTGGACTTTTATTGGGGCACCATGTTTGGGTGTAGCGGACTTTTAGTGGGATGCCATGTGTACATTTAGTGGACTTTTATTGGGGCTCCATGTTTGGGTTTAGTGGACTTTTATTGGGGCTCCATGTTTGGGTTTAGTGGGCTTTTATTGGGGCACCATGATTGGGTTTAGTAGACTTTTATTGGGGCTCAATGATTACATTTAGTGAACTTTTATTGGGGTGCCCTGTTTGGGTTTAGCGGACCATTATTGGGGCTCCATGTTTGGGTTTAGTGGACTTTTACTGGGGCTCCATGTTTGGGTTTAGTGGACTTTTATTGGGGCTCCATGTTTGGGTTTAGTGGACTTTTATTGGGGCTCCATGTTTGGGTTAAGTGGACTTTTATTGGAGCTCCATGTTTGGGTTTAGTGGACTTTTATTGGGGCTCCATGTTTATATTTAGTGGACTTTTATTGGGGCTCCATGTTATGCTTTAGTGGACTTTTATTGGGGCTCCATGTTTGGCTTTAGTGGACTTTTATTGGGGCTCTATGTTTGGGTTTAGTGGACTTTTATTGGGGCTCTATGTTTGGGTTTAGTGGACTTTTATTGGGGCTCCATGTGTGGGTTTAGTGGACTTTTATTGGGGCTCCATGTTTGGGTTTATTGGGCTATTTTCTCCTACGGACTGATCTTCGCTGATGCAGAGCAAACACTTGTAGTGACTCTGATGTGAAGTATCAGAGTGTGAGTAACATTCATGTTTCTGGACACATATGCAGGGGTCAGCACTAACAGGGCCCCATGTGATGGAGATCTGGATGGATGGAGCCCCATGTGATGGAGGTCTGGATGGATGGAGCCCAATGTGATGGCGGTCTGGATGATGGATGGGCCCCATGTGATGGAGGTCTGGATGGATGGAGCCCCATGTGATGGAGGTCTGGATGGATGGAGCCCCATGTGATGGCGGTCTGGATGGATGGGCTCCATGTGATGGAGGTCTGGATGGATGGAGCCCCATGTGATGGAGGTCTGGATGGATGGAGCCCCATGTGATGGCGGTCTGGATGGATGGAGCCCCATGTGATGGCGGTCTGAATGATGGATGGGGCCCCATGTGATGGAGGTCTGGATGAATGGAGCCCCATGTGATGGAGGTCTGGATGGATGGGGCCCATGTGATGGAGGTCTGGATGGATGGAGCCCCATGTGATGGAGGTCTGGATGGATGGAGCCCCATGTGATGGAGGTCTGGATGGATGGAGCCCCATGTGATGGCGGTCTGGATGGATGGGCTCCATGTGATGGAGGTCTGGATGGATGGAGCCCCATGTGATGGAGGTCTGGATGGATGGAGCCCCATGTGATGGCGGTCTGGATGGATGGAGCCCCATGTGATGGCGGTCTGAATGATGGATGGGGCCCCATGTGATGGAGGTCTGGATGAATGGAGCCCCATGTGATGGAGGTCTGGATGGATGGGGCCCATGTGATGGAGGTCTGGATGGATGGAGCCCCATGTGATGGAGGTCTGGATGGATGGAGCCCCATGTGATGGCGGTCTGAATGATGGATGGGGCCCCATGTGATGGAGGTCTGGATGAATGGAGCCCCATGTGATGGAGGTCTGGATGGATGGGGCCACTGTGATGGAGATGTGGATGGATGGAGCCCCATGTGATGGAGGTCTGGATGAATGGAGCCCCATGTGATGGAGGTCTGGATGGATGGAGCCCCATGTGATGGAGGTCTGGATGGATGGAGCCCCATGTGATGGAGGTCTGGATGGATGGAGCCCCATGTGATGGAGGTCTGGATGGATGGAGCCCCATGTGATGGCGGTCTGAATGATGGATGGGGCCCCATGTGATGGAGGTCTGGATGATGGATGGGGCCCCATGTGATGGAGGTCTGGATGAATGGAGACCCATGTGATGGAGGTCTGGATGGATGGGGCCCATGTGATGGAGATGTGGATGGATGGAGCCCCATGTGATGGAGGTCTGGATGGATGGAGGTCTGGATGGATGGGCCCCATGCAATGGTGGTCTGGATGGATGGAGCCCCATGTGATGGCGGTCTGGATGGACGGGCCCCATGTGATGGAGGTCTGGATGGATGGAGCCCCATGTGATGGAGGTCTGGATGGATGGAGCCCCATGTGATGGTGGTCTGGATGGATGGAGCCCCATGTGATGGAGGTCTGGATGGATGGGCCCCATGTGATGGAGGTCTGGATGGATGAAGCCCCATGTGATGGAGGTCTGGATGGATGGAGCCCCATGTGATGGTGGTCTGGATGGATGGAGCCCCATGTGATGGAGGTCTGGATGGATGGGCCCCATGTGATGGAGGTCTGGATGATGGACGGGGCCCCATGTGATGGAGGTCTGGATGATGGATGGGGCCCCATGTGATGGAGGTCTGGATGGATGGGGTCCCATGTGATGGCGGTCTGGATGGATGGAGCCCCATGTGATGGCGGTCTGGATGGATGGAGCCCCATGTGATAGAGATGTGGATGGATGGAGCCCCATGTGATAGAGATGTGGATGGATGGAGCCCCATGTGATGGAGGTCTGGATGGATGGTGGTCTGGATGGATGGAGCCCCATGTGATGGCGGTCTGGATGGACGGGCCCCATGTGATGGAGGTCTGGATGGATGGAGCCCCATGTGATGGAGGTCTGGATGGATGGAGCCCCATGTGATGGTGGTCTGGATGGATGGAGCCCCATGTGATGGAGGTCTGGATGGATGGGCCCCATGTGATGGAGGTCTGGATGGATGAAGCCCCATGTGATGGAGACCTGGATGGATGGGCCCCATGTGATGGAGGTCTGGATGGATGAAGCCCCATGTGATGGAGGTCTGGATGGATGGAGCCCCATGTGATGGTGGTCTGGATGGATGGAGCCCCATGTGATGGAGGTCTGGATGGATGGAGCCCCATGTGATGGAGGTCTGGATGGATGGGCCCCATGTGATGGAGGTCTGGATGTATGGGCCCCATGTGATGGAGGTCTGGATGATGGATGGGGCCCCATGTGATGGAGGTCTGGATGTATGGGCCCCATGTGATGGAGGTCTGGATGATGGACGGGGCCCCATGTGATGGAGGTCTGGATGATGGATGGGGCCCCATGTGATGGCGGTCTGGATGGATGGAGCCCCATGTGATGGCGGTCTGGATGGATGGAGCCCCATGTGATGGCGGTCTGGATGGATGGAGCCCCATGTGATGGCGGTCTGGATGGATGGAGCCCCATGTGATGGCGGTCTGGATGGATGGGCCCCATGTGATGGCGGTCTGGATGGATGGGCCCCATGTGATGGAGGTCTGGATGGATGGGCCCCATGTGATGGCGGTCTGGATGGATGGGCCCCATGTGATGGAGGTCTGGATGGATGGAGCCCCATGTGATGGAGGTCTGGATGATGGATGGGGCCCCATGTGATGGCGGTCTGGATGATGGATGGGGCCCCATGTGATGGCGGTCTGGATGGATGGAGCCCCATGTGATGGCGGTCTGGATGGATGGAGCCCCATGTGATGGCGGTCTGGATGGATGGAGCCCCATGTGATGGCGGTCTGGATGGATGGAGCCCCATGTGATGGCGGTCTGGATGGATGGAGCCCCATGTGATGGCGGTCTGGATGGATGGGCCCCATGTGATGGCGGTCTGGATGGATGGGCCCCATGTGATGGAGGTCTGGATGGATGGGCCCCATGTGATGGCGGTCTGGATGGATGGGCCCCATGTGATGGAGGTCTGGATGGATGGAGCCCCATGTGATGGAGGTCTGGATGGATGGGCCCCATGTGATGGAGGTCTGGATGGATGGGCCCCATGTGATGGCGGTCTGGATGGATGGGCCCCATGTGATGGCGGTCTGGATGGATGGGCCCCATGTGATGGCGGTCTGGATGGATGGGCCCCATGTGATGGCGGTCTGGATGGATGGGCCCCATGTGATGGAGGTCTGGATGGATGGAGCCCCATGTGATGGCGGTCTGGATGGATGGAGCCCCATGTGATGGCGGTCTGGATGGATGGAGCCCCATGTGATGGCGGTCTGGATGGATGGAGCCCCATGTGATGGAGGTCTGGATGGATGGAGCCCCATGTGATGGAGGTCTGGATGATGGATGGGGCCCCATGTGATGGAGATCCGGGGGGGTCAGCTCAGTTCTAGAGTGAATCTCTCTACCAGTACATTCTCCTCTCACTGGTTTCTGCTGGTTCCCGCAGTCTCATTCTTCACCCCCCAGCCAGATCTTCCAGTCAGACCAGTGAGTGGTGGGGGCCCGGGGCCCGGGGACCGGAGAGGACTGGCTGGAGGGAAGACAAAAGATGCTGGTAGGGAGCCGAGAATGAACTTTATCTTATAAAAAACAGAGAGAGCGATCCGCCCCCAGGGGGGGCAACTAGACTGACAAGATCACAGGGAGGGGCTCCTTGTATGATATATCTCTGACATATACCGCAGTGCTGTACAGAGATCACCGAGCCAATCACATCAGTGTCTGTACAGAGGAGCTTACACTCTAATGTCCCCTCCCCACAGTCACATCAGTCTCTGTACAGAGGAGCTTACACTCCAATGTCCCCTCCCCCCACAGTCACATCAGTCTCTGTACAGAGGAGCTTACACTCTAATGTCCCCCCCCCCCACAGTCACATCAGTCTCTGTACAGAGGAGCTTACACTCCAATGTCCCCTCCCCCACAGTCACATCAGTCTCTGTACAGAGGAGCTTACACTCTAATGTCCCCTCCCCCACAGTCACATCAGTCTCTGTACAGAGGAGCTTACACTCTAATGTCCCCTCCCCCCACAGTCACATCAGTCTCTGTACAGAGGAGCTTACACTCTAATGTCCCCTCCCCCCGCAGTCACATCAGTCTCTGTACAGAGGAGCTTACACTCTAATGTCCCCTCCCCCACAGTCACATCAGTCTCTGTACAGAGGAGCTTACACTCTAATGTCCCCTCCCCCCCCCCCACAGTCACATCAGTCTCTGTACAGAGGAGCTTACACTCTAATGTCCCCTCCCCCACAGTCACATCAATCTCTGTACAGAGGAGCTTACACTCTGATGTCCCCTCCCCCACAGTCACATCAGTCTCTGTACAGAGGAGCTTACACTCTAATGTCCCCTCCCCCACAGTCACATCAGTCTCTGTACCAGAGGAGCTTACACTCTAATGTCCCCTCCCCCACAGTCACATCAGTCTCTGTACAGAGGAGCTTACACTCTAATGTCCCCTCCCCCACACAGTCACATCAGTCTCTGTACAGAGGAGCTTACACTCTAATGTCCCCTCCCCCACACAGACACATCAGTCTCTGTACAGAGGAGCTTACACTCTAATGTCCCCTCCCCCCCCCACAGTCACATCAGTCTCTGTACAGAGGAGCTTACACTCTAATGTCCCCTCCCCCCCACAGTCACATCAGTCTCTGTACAGAGGAGCTTACACTCTAATGTCCCCTCCCCCCCACAGTCACATCAGTCTCTGTACAGAGGAGCTTACACTCTAATGTCCCCTCCCCCACAGTCACATCAGTCTCTGTACAGAGGAGCTTACACTCTAATGTCCCCTCCCCCACAGTCACATCAGTCTCTGTACAGAGGAGCTTACACTCTAATGCCCCCCCACAGTCACATCAGTCTCTGTACAGAGGAGCTTACACTCTAATGTCCCCTCCCCCACAGTCACATCAGTCTCTGTACAGAGGAGCTTACACTCTAATGTCCCCCCCCCCACAGTCACATCAGTCTCTGTACAGAGGAGCTTACACTCTAATGTCCCCCTCCCCCACAGTCACATCAGTCTCTGTACAGAGGAGCTTACACTCTAATGTCCCCTCCCCCCACAGTCACATCAGTCTCTGTACAGAGGAGCTTACACTCTAATGTCCCCTCCCCCCACATTCACATCAGTCTCTGTACAGAGGAGCTTACACTCTAATGTCCCCTTCCCCCACAGTCACATCAGTCTCTGTACAGAGGAGCTTACACTCTAATGTCCCCTCCCCCACAGTCACATCAGTCTCTGTACAGAGGAGCTTACACTCTAATGTCCCCTCCCCCACAGTCACATCAGTCTCTGTACAGAGGAGCTTACACTCTAATGTCCCCTCCCCCCACAGTCACATCAGTCTCTGTACAGAGGAGCTTACACTCTAATGTCCCCTCCCCCCACAGTCACATCAGTCTCTGTACAGAGGAGCTTACACTCTAATGTCCCCTCCCCCCCCACAGTCACATCAGTCTCTGTACAGAGGAGCTTACACTCTAATGTCCCCTCCCCCACAGTCACATCAGTCTCTGTACAGAGGAGCTTACACTCTAATGTCCCCCCCCCCCACAGTCACATCAGTCTCTGTACAGAGGAGCTTACACTCTAATGTCCCCCTCCCCCACAGTCACATCAGTCTCTGTACAGAGGAGCTTACACTCTAATGTCCCCTCCCCCCACAGTCACATCAGTCTCTGTACAGAGGAGCTTACACTCTAATGTCCCCTCCCCCACAGTCACATCAGTCTCTGTACAGAGGAGCTTACACTCTAATGTCCCCTCCCCCCACAGTCACATCAGTCTCTGTACAGAGGAGCTTACACTCTAATGTCCCCTCCCCCCCACAGTCACATCAGTCTCTGTACAGAGGAGCTTACACTCTAATGTCCCCTCCCCCCACAGTCACATCAGTCTCTGTACAGAGGAGCTTACACTCTAATGTCCCCTCCCGCCCCCCCCCACAGTCACATCAGTCTCTGTACAGAGGAGCTTACACTCTAATGTCCCCTCCCCCCACAGTCACATCAGTCTCTGTACAGAGGAGCTTACACTCTAATGTCCCCTCCCCCCCACAGTCACATCAGTCTCTGTACAGAGGAGCTTACACTCTAATGTCCCCTCCCCCACAGTCACATCAGTCTCTGTACAGAGGAGCTTACACTCTAATGTCCCCTCCCCCCACAGTCACATCAGTCTCTGTACAGAGGAGCTTACACTCTGTACAGAGGAGCTTACACTCTAATGTCCCCTCCCCCCCCCACAGTCACATCAGTCTCTGTACAGAGGAGCTTACACTCTAATGTCCCCTCCCCCCACAGTCACATCAGTCTCTGTACAGAGGAGCTTACACTCTAATGTCCCCTCCCCCCACAGTCACATCAGTCTCTGTACAGAGGAGCTTACACTCTAATGTCCCCTCCCCCCCCCCCCACAGTCACATCAGTCTCTGTACAGAGGAGCTTACACTCTAATGTCCCCTCCCCCCACCCCCACAGTCACATCAGTCTCTGTACAGAGGAGCTTACACTCTAATGTCCCCCCCCCACAGTCACATCAGTCTCTGTACAGAGGAGCTTACACTCTAATCCCCTCCCCCCACAGTCACATCTCTCTGTACAGAGGAGCTTACACTCTAATGTCCCCTCCCCCACAGTCACATCAGTCTCTGTACAGAGGAGCTTACACTCTAATGTCCCCTCCCCCCACAGTCACATCAGTCTCTGTACAGAGGAGCTTACACTCTAATGTCCCCTCCCCCCCACAGTCACATCAGTCTCTGTACAGAGGAGCTTACACTCTAATGTCCCCTCCCCCCCCCACCCCACAGTCACATCAGTCTCTGTACAGAGGAGCTTACACTCTAATGTCCCCTCCCCCACAGTCACATCAGTCTCTTTACAGAGGAGCTTACACTCTAATGTCCCTCCCCCCACAGTCACATCAGTCTCTGTACAGAGGAGCTTACACTCTAATGTCCCCTCCCCCACAGTCACATCAGTCTCTGTACAGAGGAGCTTACACTCTAATGTCCCCTCCCCCACAGTCACATCAGTCTCTGTACAGAGGAGCTTACACTCTAATGTCCCTCCCCCCCCCCCACAGTCACATCAGTCTCTGTACAGAGGAGCTTACACTCTAATGTCCCCTCCCCCACAGTCACATCAGTCTCTGTACAGAGGAGCTTACACTCTAATGTGTCCCCCCCCCCACAGTCACATGAGTCTCTGTACAGAGGAGCTTACACTCTAATGTCCCCTCCCCCACAGTCACATCAGTCTCTGTACAGAGGAGCTTACACTCTAATGTCCCCTCCCCCCACAGTCACATCAGTCTCTGTACAGAGGAGCTTACACTCTAATGTCCCCTCCCCCCACAGTCACATCAGTCTCTGTACAGAGGAGCTTACACTCTAATGTCCCCTCCCCCACAGTCACATCAGTCTCTGTACAGAGGAGCTTACACTCTAATGTCCCCTCCCCCCCCCCCACAGTCACATCAGTCTCTGTACAGAGGAGCTTACACTCTAATGTCCCCTCCCCCACAGTCACATCAGTCTCTGTACAGAGGAGCTTACACTCTAATGTCCCCTCCCCCACAGTCACATCAGTCTCTGTACAGAGGAGCTTACACTCTAATGTCCCCTCCCCCACAGTCACATCAGTCTCTGTACAGAGGAGCTTACACTCTAATGTCCCCTCCCCCCCACAGTCACCTGAGTCTCTGTACAGAGGAGCTTACACTCTAATGTCCCCTCCCCCCACAGTCACATCAGTCTCTGTACAGAGGAGCTTACACTCTAATGTCCCCTCCCCCCCACAGTCACATCAGTCTCTGTACAGAGGAGCTTACACTCTAATGTCCCCTCCCCCCCCACAGTCACATCAGTCTCTGTACAGAGGAGCTTACACTCTAATGTCCCCTCCCCCACAGTCACATCAGTCTCTGTACAGAGGAGCTTACACTCTAATGTCCCCTCCCCCCACAGTCACATCAGTCTCTGTACAGAGGAGCTTACACTCTAATGTCCCCTCCCCCCACAGTCACATCAGTCTCTGTACAGAGGAGCTTACACTCTAATGTCCCCTCCCCCCCACAGTCACATCAGTCTCTGTACAGAGGAGCTTACACTCTAATGTCCCCTTCCCCACAGTCACATCAGTCTCTGTACAGAGGAGCTTACACTCTAACTCCCCCCCCCCCCACAGTCACATCAGTCTCTGTACAGAGGAGCTTACACTCTAATGTCCCCTCCCCCACAGTCACATCAGTCTCTGTACAGAGGAGCTTACACTCTAATGTCCCCTCCCCCCCACAGTCACATCAGTCTCTGTACAGAGGAGCTTACACCCTAATGTCCCCTCCCCCCACAGTCACACAGTATTATTACTATAGATGTATATATAGCTCTGACGTAGGCGGCGGCGCTGTACACGGATGGGGATTGGTCGGATCTGGTTATGACCGGTGTGAATTGTTGCGGAGACAAGATGATAGATTGTCGGGGAGGGGTTGTCATGGGTGGATGGATGGATGGATGGGTGGGTGGGTGGATGGATGGATGGGTGTGTCGGTGGATGGATGGATGGATGGGTGGGTGGGTGGATGGATGGATGGGTGTGTCGGTGGATGGATGGATGGATGGGTGTGTCGGTGGATCTGGCTGGAGGCCAATGATGGTCAGAGAGGCAGAAAAATACAGTGCCTGGAAAAAGTATTCACACCCCTTGCAATTCCCCACATTTTGTCATGTTACACCCAAAAACATGTTGTAATTCCAGTGACCAGTATGAGAGAGTGAGAGCGATAACACCAAATGTAACACACCTGCTCCCCATTCACACCTGAGACCTTGTAACACTAACGAGTCACATGACACCGGGGGAGGGAAAATGGCTAATTGGGCCCAATTTGGAGATTTTCACTTAGGGGTGTACTGACTTTTGTTGCCAGCGGTTTAGACATTAATGGCTGTGTGTTGAGTTATTTTGAGGGGACGGCAAATTTACACTGTTATACAAGCTGTACACTCACTACTTTACATTGTAGACAAGTGTCATTTCTTCAGTGTTGTCACATGAAAAGATAGAAGAAATGTGACTGAGGGGTGTACTTACTTTTGTCAGATCCTGTATCTATCTATCTATCTATCTATCTATCAGGGGTAGAGGAACATTACATATAGTAACATCCCTACTGGCCCCTCTATAGTAGAAGTAGGTGAGGGGTCAGTAGGGATCTGGTCTCTGTAGGTGAACAGTGCTTTGAAAAAGTATTTATACCCCTTGACATTCCCCACATTTTGTTACAACCGAAAACATAAATGTATTTTATTGGGATTTTATGTGATGGACCAACACAAAGTGTCACATAATTGTGAAGTGGAAGGAAAATGATAAATGATACAAATAAATATGTGAAAAGTGTGGGGGAGGGGCATTTGTATTCAGCCCCCCCCTTTACTCTGATACCCCCAACTACAATCTAGAGGAACCAATTGCCTTCAGAAGTCACCTAATTAGTAAATAGAGTCCACCTGTGTGTCATGTAATCTCAGTATAAATACAGCTGTTCTGTGAAGCCCTCAGAGGTTTGTTAGAGAACCTTAGTGAACAAACAGCATCATGAAGGCCAAGGAACACACCAGACAGGTCAGGGATAAAGTTGTGGAGAAGTATAAAGCAGGGTCAGGTTATAATAAAATCTCCCAAGCTTTGACCATCTCACGGAGCTCTGTTCAATCCATCATCGGAAAATGGAAAGAGTATGGACACAACTGCCAACCTACCAAGACACGGCCGTCCACCTAAACTGACCGGGCCGGGCAAGGAGAGCATTCATCAGAGAAGAGCCAAGAGGTCCATGGTAACTCTGGAGGAGCTGCAGAGATCCACAGCTCAGGGGGGAGAGTCTGTCCACAGGACAAACTATTAGTCGTGTTCTCCACAAATCTGCCCTTTATGGAAGAGTGACAAGAAGAAAGACATTGGAGAAAGAAAGTCATAAGAAGTCCTGTTTGTAGTTTGTGAGAAGCCATGTGGGGGAGGGGAGCAAACATGTGGAAGAAGGTGATCTGCTCACATGACACCAAAATTTGACTTTTGGGCCTAAAAGCAAAACGCTGTGTGTGGGGGAAACTAACACTGCCCATCCCCCTGAACACACCATCCCCACCGTGAGACATGGTGGTGGCAGCATCATGTGGTGGGGATGGTTTTCTTCAGCAGGGACAGGGAAGCTGGTCAGAGTTGATGGGAAGATGGATGGAGACAAATACAGGACAATCTTAGAAGAAAACCTGTCATGCCGCGTACACACGGTCGGACTTTCTGATGCTTGATGGGAACTTGTTGTCCGTGTGTCGGCTCCATCGGACATTTTTCATCGGAATTTCCGTCACACAAAATTTGAGATCTGGAGCTCAACTTTTCCGACAACAAAATCCATTGAAAATTCCGATCATGTGTACACAAGTCCGACACACAAAGTGCCACGCATGCTCGGAATCAAGCAGACGAGCCGCACTGGTTATTGATCTTCATTTTTCTTGGCTCGTCGTACGTGTTGTACGTCGCGGCGTTCTTGACGTTCGGCCAACTGTGTGTGGAAGACAAGTTGGAGCCAACATGTGTTGGAAATAAATCCAGGATTTTGTTGTCGGAATGTAGGGGGCATTAGAGTCTGCAAAAGACTTGAGACTGGGGGGGAGGTTCACCTTCCAGCAGGACCCGGGCCGCCATCAGAGGGGTACAGCCCATACACTTGTAAGGGGCCCCAGCGTTTGGAGGGGCCCGGCCGACTGGCAGGGATGTGAGAAGGCGGTGCGGTGCAGAGGAGCTCCTGTGTGAGTCGGAAGGCTGCTGTTCTGTCATTGAGCTGACATCGGGCTCTTTGCTGCCACCTCTGGCCATTTCCTGCATGTGGGACATCTAAATGAAACTAGGACCACCTTACACGTAAGGGCGCGGGGGGGTACATGTGTCTCTCTGTGTGTGCGAGGGGGGACTGAGAGCGTACAGGTGTGAGGGGGGGGGGTAGGGGGTGAGGGGGTGAGAGCGTACAGGTGTGAGGGGGGGTGAGGGGGTGAGAGCGTACAGGTGTGAGGGGGTGAGGGGGTGAGAGCGTACAGGTGTGAGGGGGGAGGGGGTGAGAGCGTACAGGTGTGAGGGGGTGAGGGGGTGAGAGCGTACAGGTGTGAGGGGGTGAGGGGGTGAGAGCGTACAGGTGTGAGGGGGGGGGGGAGGGGGTGAGGGGGTGAGAGCGTACAGGTGTGAGGGGGGGGGGAGGGGGTGAGGGGGTGAGAGCGTACAGGTGTGAGACGGGGGGGGGGGGAGGGGGTGAGGGGGTGAGAGCGTACAGGTGTGAGGGGGGGGGGGGGGGGTGAGGGGGTGAGAGCGTACAGGTGTGAGGGGGGGGAGGGGGTGAGAGCGTACAGGTGTGAGGGGGGGAGGGGGTGAGAGCGTACAGGTGTGAGGGGGGGGGAAGGGGTGAGAGCGTACAGGTGTGAGGGGTGACTGAGAGCGTACAGGTGTGAGGGGTGACTGAGAGCGTACAGGTGTGAGGGGGTGAGAGCGTACAGGTGTGAGGGGGGGGGTGAGAGCGTACAGGTGTGAGGGGTGACTGAGAGCGTACAGGTGTGAGGGGTGACTGAGAGCGTACAGGTGTGAGGGGTGACTGAGAGCGTACAGGTGTGAGGGGTGACTGAGAGCGTACAGGCGTGAGGGGGGTGAGAGCGTACAGGTGTGAGGGGTGATTGAGAGCGTACAGGTGTGAGGGGTGACTGAGAGCGTACAGGTGTGAGGGGGGTGAGAGCGTACAGGTGTGAGGGGGGGGTGAGAGCGTACAGGTGTGAGGGGGGGTGAGAGCGTACAGGTGTGAGGGGGGGTGAGAGCGTACAGGTGTGAGGGGGGGTGAGAGCGTACAGGTGTGAGGGGGGGGTGAGAGCGTACAGGTGTGAGGGGGGGGGTGAGAGCGTACAGGTGTGAGGGGGGGGTGAGAGCGTACAGGTGTGAGGGGGGGTGAGAGCGTACAGGTGTGAGGGGGGGGGTGAGAGCGTACAGGTGTGAGGGGGGGTGAGAGCGTACAGGTGTGTGAGGGGGGGGTGAGAGCGTACAGGTGTGAGGGGGGGTGAGAGCGTACAGGTGTGAGGGGGGGTGAGAGCGTACAGGTGTGAGGGGGGGTGAGAGCGTACAGGTGTGAGGGGGGGTGAGAGCGTACAGGTGTGAGGGGGGGTGAGAGCGTACAGGTGTGAGGGGGGTGAGAGCGTACAGGTGTGAGGGGGGGTGAGAGCGTACAGGTGTGAGGGGGGGTGAGAGCGTACAGGTGTGAGGGGGGGTGAGAGCGTACAGGTGTGAGGGGGGTGAGAGCGTACAGGTGTGAGGGGGCTGAGAGCGTACAGGTGTGAGGGGCTGAGAGCGTACAGGTGTGAGGGGGCTGAGAGCGTACAGGTGTGAGGGGGCTGAGAGCGTACAGGTGTGAGGGGGCTGAGAGCGTACAGGTGTGAGGGGGGCTGAGAGCGTACAGGTGTGAGGTGACTGAGAGCGTACAGGTGTGAGGGGGCTGAGAGCGTACAGGTGTGAGGGGGGATGAGAGCGTACAGGTGTGAGGGGGACTGAGAGCGTACAGGTGTGAGGGGGGGTGAGAGCGTACAGGTGTGAGGGGGGGGTGAGAGCGTACAGGTGTGAGGGGGGTGAGAGCGTACAGGTGTGAGGGGGGTGAGAGCGTACAGGTGTGAGGGGGGTGAGAGCGTACAGGTGTGAGGGGGGCTGAGAGCGTACGGTGTGAGGGGGGCTGAGAGCGTACAGGTGTGTGGGAGCTGAGAGCGTACAGGTGTGAGGGGGGTGAGAGCGTACAGGTGTGAGGGGGGCTGAGAGCGTACAGGTGTGAGGGGGGCTGAGAGCGTACAGGTGTGAGGGGGGCTGAGAGCGTACAGGTGTGAGGGGGGCTGAGAGCGTACAGGTGTGAGGGGGGCTGAGAGCGTACAGGTGTGGGGGGGGCTGAGAGCGTACAGGTGTGAGGGGGGCTGAGAGCGTACAGGTGTGAGGGGGGCTGAGAGCCTACAGGTGTGAGGGGGGTGAGAGCGTACAGGTGTGAGGGGTGACTGAGAGCGTACAGGTGTGAGGGGGGGTGAGAGCGTACAGGTGTGAGGGGGGTGAGAGCGTACAGGTGTGAGGGGGGGTGAGAGCGTACAGGTGTGAGGGGTGACTGAGAGCGTACAGGTGTGAGGGGTGACTGAGAGCGTACAGGTGTGAGGGGTGACTGAGAGCGTACAGGTGTGAGGGGGGCTGAGAGCGTACAGGTGTGAGGGGTGACTGAGAGCATACAGGTGTGAGGGGTGACTGAGAGCGTACAGGTGTGAGGGGTGACTGAGAGCGTACAGGTGTGAGGGGGGGTGAGAGCGTACAGGTGTGAGGGGGGGTGAGAGCGTACAGGTGTGAGGGGGGGTGAGAGCGTACAGGTGTGAGGGGGTGAGAGCGTACAGGTGTGAGGGGGGGTGAGAGCGTACAGGTGTGAGGGGGCTGAGAGCGTACAGGTGTGAGGGGGGCTGAGAGCGTACAGGTGTGAGGGGGCTGAGAGCGTACAGGTGTGAGGGGGCTGAGAGCGTACAGGTGTGAGGGGGCTGAGAGCGTACAGGTGTGAGGTGACTGAGAGCGTACAGGTGTGAGGGGGGGTGAGAGCGTACAGGTGTGAGGGGGGTGTGAGAGCGTACAGGTGTGAGGGGGGGGTGAGAGCGTACAGGTGTGAGGGGGGTGAGAGCGTACAGGTGTGAGGGGGGTGAGAGCGTACAGGTGTGAGGGGGTGTGTGAGCGTACAGGTGTGAGGGGGGCTGGGAGCGTACGGGTGTGAGGGGGGCTGAGAGCGTACGGGTGTGAGGGGGGGGGGTGAGAGCGTACAGGTGTGAGGGGGGTGACTGAAAGCGTACAGGTGTGAGGGGGGGAGGGGGCGAGAGCGTACGGGTGTGAGGGGGGGAGGGGAGGCTGAGAGCGTACAGGTGTGACGGGGGCTGAGAGCGTACAGGTGTGAGGGGGGCTGAGAGCGTACAGGTGTGAGCGGGGCTGAGAGCGTACAGGTGTGAGGGGGGCTGAGAGCGTACAGGTGTGAGGGGGGCTGAGAGCGCACAGGTGTGAGGGGGGGCTGAGAGCGCACAGGTGTGAGGGGGGGCTGAGAGCGCACAGGTGTGAGGGGGGGAGGGGGTGAGAGCGTACGGGTGTGAGGGGGGGAGGGGGTGAGAGCGTACGGGTGTGAGGGGGGGGAGGGGGTGAGAGCGTACGGGTGTGAGGGGGGGAGGGGGTGAGAGCGTACAGGTGTGAGGGGGGTGACTGAGAGCGTACAGGTGTGAGGGGGGGAGGGGGTGAGAGCGTACGGGTGTGAGGGGGGGGGGGAGGCTGAGAGCGTACAGGTGTGAGGGGGGCTGAGAACATACAGGTGTGAGGAGGGGGGGAGGGGGTGAGAGCGTACAGGTGTGAGGGGGGCTGAGAGCGTACAGGTGTGAGGGGGGCTGAGAGCGTACAGGTGTGAGGGGGGGCTGAGAGCGTACAGGTGTGAGGGGTGACTGAGAGCGTACAGGTGTGAGGGGGCTGAGAGCGTACAGGTGTGAGGAGGGCTGAGAGCGTACAGGTGTGAGGGGGGGGGTGAGAGCGTACAGGTGTGAGGGGGGGTGAGAGCGTACAGGTGTGAGGGGGGTGAGAGCGTACAGGTGTGAGGGGGGTGAGAGCGTACAGGTGTGAGGGGGGGGGGGTGAGAGCGTACAGGTGTGAGGGGGGTGACTGAGAGCGTACAGGTGTGAGGGGGGGAGGGGGCGAGAGCGTACGGGTGTGAGGGGGGGAGGGGAGGCTGAGAGCGTACAGGTGTGAGGGGGGCTGAGAACATACAGGTGTGAGGGGGAGGGGGGTGAGAGCGTACAGGTGTGAGGGGGGCTGAGAGCGTACAGGTGTGAGGGGGGCTGAGAGCGTACAGGTGTGAGGGGGGGAGGGGGCGAGAGCGTACGGGTGTGAGGGGGGGGAGGGGAGGCTGAGAGCGTACAGGTGTGAGGGGGGCTGAGAACATACAGGTGTGAGGGGGGGGGGGAGGGGGTGAGAGCGTACAGGTGTGAGGGGGGCTGAGAGCGTACAGGTGTGAGAGGGGGGCTGAGAGCGTACAGGTGTGAGGGGGGCTGAGAGCGTACAGGTGTGAGGGGGGCTGAGAGCGTACAGGTGTGAGGGGGCTGAGAGCGTACAGGTGTGAGGGGGGCTGAGAGCGTACATGTGTGAGGGGGCTGAGAGCGTACAGGTGTGAGGGGGGCTGAGAGCGTACAGGTGTGAGGGGGGCTGAGAGCGTACAGGTGTGAGGGGGGCTGAGAGCGCACAGGGTGTGAGGGGGGGCTGAGAGCGCACAGGTGTGAGGGGGGGGGGCTGAGAGCGCACAGGTGTGAGGGGGGGGGGGGGAGGGGGTGAGAGCGTACGGGTGTGAGGGGGGAGGGGGTGAGAGCGTACGGGTGTGAGGGGGGGGAGGGGGGGTGAGAGCGTACGGGTGTGAGGGGGGGGGGAGGGGGTGAGAGCGTACAGGTGTGAGGGGGGTGACTGAGAGCGTACAGGTGTGAGGGGGGGAGGGGGTGAGAGCGTACGGGTGTGAGGGGGGGAGGGGAGGCTGAGAGCGTACAGGTGTGAGGGGGGCTGAGAACATACAGGTGTGAGGGGGGGAGGGGGTGAGAGCGTACAGGTGTGAGGGGGGGGGTGAGAGCGTACAGGTGTGAGGGGGGCTGAGAGCGTACAGGTGTGAGGGGGGCTGAGAGCGTACAGGTGTGAGGGGTGACTGAGAGCGTACAGGTGTGAGGGGGCTGAGAGCGTACAGGTGTGAGGGGGGCTGAGAGCGTACAGGTGTGAGGGGGGGTGAGAGCGTACAGGTGTGAGGGGGGTGACTGAGACTGAGAGCATACAGGTGTGAGGGGGGTGACTGAGAGCGTACAGGTGTGAGGGGTGACTGAGAGCGTACAGGTGTGAGGGGTGACTGAGAGCGTACAGGTGTGAGGGGTGACTGAGAGCGTACAGGTGTGAGGGGTGACTGAGAGCGTACAGGTGTGAGGGGTGACTGAGAGCGTACAGGTGTGAGGGGGGCTGAGAGCGTACAGGTGTGAGGGGTGACTGAGAGCATACAGGTGTGAGGGGTGACTGAGAGCGTACAGGTGTGAGGGGTGACTGAGAGCGTACAGGTGTGAGGGGGGTGAGAGCGTACAGGTGTGAGGGGGGTGAGAGCGTACAGGTGTGAGGGGGGGTGAGAGCGTACAGGTGTGAGGGGGGGCTGGGCGCG
The DNA here is from genome assembly GCA_028564925.1 of Lithobates sylvaticus. Taxonomy (NCBI): domain Eukaryota; kingdom Metazoa; phylum Chordata; class Amphibia; order Anura; family Ranidae; genus Lithobates; species Lithobates sylvaticus. The sequence goes on from CM053029.1 coordinate 1,819,241, forward strand.
TACAGGTGTGAGGGGGTGAGAGCGTACAGGTGTGAGGGGGGTGAGAGCGTACAGGTGTGAGGGGGGCTGAGAGCGTACGGGTGTGAGGGGGGCTGAGAGCGTACAGGTGAGGGGGGAGGGGGTGAGAGCGTACAGGTGTGGGGGGCTGAGAGCGTACGGGTGTGAGGGGGGCTGAGAGCGTACAGGTGTGAGGGGTGTGAGAGGGGGAGGGGGGCTGAGAGCGTACGGGTGTGGGGGGGGGGAGGGGGGGGAGGGGGTGAGAGCGTACAGGTGTGAGGGGGTGGGGGGGGGGGGCCTTGGGGGGGAGGGGGGGGGGGGGGGTGGGGGGTGGGGGGAAGGGCGGAGGGGGGGGGGTTGGGGGGGGGGGGGGGGCGGGAGGGGGGGGGGCGGGGAGGGGTGGGTAGGGAGTGGGGGGTGGAGTGGGGGGGGGGGGAGGGGGTCGGTGGGGGCGAGGCGGGGGGGGGGGGGGGGAGGGGGGGGATGGTGGGGGTGTTTTGGGGGGGGGGGGGGGGGGGAGGGGGGGGGGGGGGGGGGGGGGTGAGAGCGTACAGGTGTGAGTGGGGGCTGAGAGCGTACAGGTGTGAGGGGACTGAGAGCGTACAGGTGTGAGGGGGCTGAGAGCGTACAGGTGTGAGGGGGGCTGAGCAGGTGAGGGGTGGGGAATAGGGGGAGGGGTTGAGGGGGGGAAGGTACAGGTGTGAGGGGAGGTCTAGAGAGCATCGTACAGGTGTGAGGGGGGAGAAATTACAGGTGTTGGAGTGAAGAGTTTTACAGGTGTGCAGGGGGTGGGGTGTGTGAGGGGGGGCCTGAGAGCGTACAGGGGTGAGGGGGGCTGAGAGCGTACAGGGTGGAGGGGGGCTGAGAGCATACAGGTGTGAGGGGGGAGAGGGGGGCAGTGTGAGAGCGTACAGGTGTGAGGGGGGCTGAGAGCGTACAGGTGTGAGGGGGACTGAGAGCGTGTGAGGGGGGGCTGAGAGCGTACAGGTGTGAGGGGGCTGAGAGCGTACAGGGTGTGTGAGGGGGGCTGAGAGCGTACAGGTGTGAGGGGGCGCTGAGAGCGTACAGGTGTGAGGGGGGAGAGGGGGGACTGAGAGCGTACAGGTGTGAGGTGGGGGGGGGAGGGGGACTCGAGGGTTACGGGTGTGAGGGGGGCCTGGGGGTGAGAGCGTAGGGTGTGAGGGGGAGCGAGGGGGTGAGGCGTACGGGTGTGAGGGGGGGAGGGGGGTGAGCGTACAGGTGATGTGGAGGGGTGATGAGAGCGTACAGGTGCGTGGGGGGGACAGGGTGTGAGGGGGGGAGGGGAGCTGAGAGTACAGGTGTGAGGGGGCTGAGAGCGTACAGGTGTGAGGGGGGCTGAGAGCGTACAGGAGTGTGAGCGTGTGAGGGGGGCTGAGAGCGTACAGGTTGTGAGGGGGACTGAGGGGGTGGATGAGAGCGTACGGTGGTGTGAGGGGGGTACTGAGTTGTGAGGGCGTACAGGTGTGAGGGGGGGCTGAGATGGAGTACAGGTGTGAGGTGGGGGGCTGAGAGCGTACAGGTGTGTACAGGGGGGGACTGAGAGCGTACAGGTGTGAGGGGGGACTGAGAGCGTACAGGTGTGAGGGGGGCTGAGAGCGTACAGGTGTGAGGGGGGGCTGAGAGCGTACAGGTGTGAGGGGGGCTGAGAGCGTACAGGTGTGAGGGGGGGGCTGAGAGCGTACAGGTGTGTGAGGGGGGCTGAGAGCGTACAGGTGTGAGGGGGGGGGGCTGTGAGCGTACAGGTGTGAGGGGGCTGAGAGAGTGCAGGTGTGAGGGGGCTGAGAGCGTACAGGTGTGAGGGGGGCTGAGAGCGTACAGGTGTGAGGGGGGCTGAGAGCGTACAGGTGTGAGGGGGGCTGAGAGCGTACAGGTGTGAGGGGGGCTGAGAGCGTACAGGTGTGAGGGGGGCTGAGAGCGTACAGGTGTGAGGGGGGCTGAGAGCGTACAGGTGTGAGGGGGGCTGAGAGCGTACAGGTGTGAGGGGGGCTGAGAGCGTACAGGTGTGAGGGGGCTGAGAGCGTACAGGTGTGAGGGGGGCTGAGAGCGTACAGGTGTGAGGGGGGCTGAGAGCGTACAGGTGTGAGGGGGGCTGAGAGCGTACAGGTGTGAGGGGGGCTGAGAGCGTACAGGTGTGAGGGGGCTGAGAGCGTACAGGTGTGAGGGGGGCTGAGAGCGTACAGGTGTGAGGGGGGACTGAGAGCGTACAGGTGTGAGGGGGGCTGAGAGCGTACAGGTGTGAGGGGGGCTGAGAGTGCGTACAGGTGTGAGGGGGGCTGAGAGCGTACAGGTGTGTGAGGGGGCTGAGAGAGCGTACAGGTGTGAGGGGGATGAGAGCGTACAGGTGTGAGGGGGATGAGAGCGTACAGGTGTGAGGGGGGCTGAGAGCGTACAGGTGTGAGGGGGGGCTGAGAGCATACAGGTGTGAGGGGGGCTGAGAGCGTACAGGTGTGAGGGGGGCTGAGAGTGTACAGGTGTGAGGGGGGCTGAGAGCGTACAGGTGTGAGGGGGGCTGAGAGCGTACAGGTGTGAGGGGGGGCTGAGAGCGTACAGGTGTGAGGGGGGCTGAGAGCGTACAGGTGTGAGGGGGGCTGAGAGCGTACAGGTGTGAGGGGGGATGAGAGCGTACAGGTGTGAGGGGGGCTGAGAGCGTACAGGTGTGAGGGGGGGCTGAGAGCATACAGGTGTGAGGGGGGCTGAGAGCGTACAGGTGTGTGAGTGGGGGCTGAGAGCGTACAGGTGTGAGGGGGGAGAGAGCGTACAGGTGTGAGGGGGGATGAGAGCGTACAGGTGTGAGGGGGGGCTGAGAGCGTACAGGTGTGAGGGGGGGCTGAGAGCATACAGGTGTGAGGGGGGCTGAGAGCATACAGGTGTGAGGGGGGGCTGAGAGTGTACAGGTGTGAGGGGGGCTGAGAGCGTACAGGTGTGAGGGGTGCTCATTTTCCTTCCACTTTGTGTTGGTCCATCACATAAAATGCCAATAAAATACATTTATGTTTTTGGGTGTAACATGAGAAAATGTAGGGAATTCCAAGGGGTATGAATACTTTTTCCAGGCACTGTATATATACTGTATACTCCTCTGCTGGGGGTGTCAGCCGCGGCCCCGGTGCTGCGCTCCTCTATATAATGTGAGGTCGGATCAGGGAGGACGCGGGGAGCAGCTGGCAGCGGGGGAGGGGAGGGGGGATTACAGAGAAAAGCCGATTATCAGCAGATCAGATTAATGTCTAAAAATGGATTCATTTCTGATTTCCCCAACGAGGAATTTCCGGGCGTGTGGCCCTTTAAGACATGAGAGGGACCGAGTCATGTGACCAACTTCAACCGCATCTCCGCACCGCACACCGACCGCATCTCTGCTGTTCCATATTTCCTCCTCCGTCATATATGGGTATAACTCCTCCCCCTACATGCATCATATGTTATAACTCCTCCCCTGATCTGTGTCCATACGTTATAACTCCTCCCCTGATCTGTATCCATACGTTATAACTCCTCCCCTGATCTGTATCCATACGTTATAACCCCTCCCCTGATCTGTATCCATACGTTATAACTCCTCCCCTGATCTGTATCCATACGTTATAACTCCTCCCCTGATCTGTGTCCATACGTTATAACCCCTCCTCTGATCTGTGTCCATACGTTATAACCCCTCCCCTGATCTGTGTCCATACGTTATAACTCCTCCCCTGATCTGCCTCCATACGTTATAACCCCTCCCCTGATCTGCGTCCATACGTTATAACCCCTCCCCTGATCTGTGTCCATACGTTATAACCCCTCCTCTGATCTGTGTCCATACGTTATAACCCCTCCCCTGATCTCTATCCATACGTTATAACTCCTCCCCTGATCTGTATCCATACGTTATAACTCCACCCCTGATCTGTATCCATACGTTATAACTCCACCCCTGATCTGTGTCCATACGTTATAACCCCTCCCCTGATCTGTGTCCATACGTTTTAACCCCTCCCCTGATCTGTGTCCATACGTTATAACTCCTCCCCTAATCTCTATCCATACGTTATAGCCCCTCCCCTGATCTGTGTCCATACGTTATAACTCCTCCCCTGATCTGTGTCCATACGTTATAACCCCTCCCCTGATCTGTATCCATACGTTATAACCCTTCCCCTGATCTGTGTCCATACGTTATAACTCCTCCCCTGATCTGTGTCCATACGTTATAACCCCTCCCCTGATCTGTGTCCATACGTTATAACCCCTCCCCTGATCTGTATCCATACGTTATAAATCCACCCCTGATCTGTGTCCATACGTTATAAATCCACCCCTGATCTGTGTCCATACGTTATAACTCCTCCCCTAATCTCTATCCATACGTTATAACTCCTCCCCTGATCTGTATTCATAGGTTATAACTCCTCCCCTGATCTGTATCCATACGTTATAACTCCTCCCCTGATCTGTGTCCATACGTTATAACTCCTCCCCTGATCTGTGTCCATACGTTATAACTCCTCCCCTGATCTGTGTCCATACGTTATAACCCCTCCCCTGATCTGTATCCATACGTTATAACCCCTCCCCTGATCTGCCTCCATACGTTATAAATCCACCCCTGATCTGTGTCCATACGTTATAAATCCACCCCTGATCTGTGTCCATACGTTATAACTCCTCCCCTAATCTCTATCCATACGTTATAACTCCTCCCCTGATCTGTATTCATAGGTTATAACTCCTCCCCTGATCTGTATCTATACGTTATAACTCCTCCCCTGATCTGTGTCCATACGTTATAACTCCTCCCCTGATCTGTGTCCATACGTTATAACCCTTCCCCTGATCTGTGTCCATACGTTATAACTCCTCCCCTGATCTGTGTCCATACGTTATAACCCCTCCCCTGATCTGTATCCATACGTTATAAATCCACCCCTGATCTGTGTCCATACGTTATAACTCCTCCCCTAATCTCTATCCATACGTTATAACCCCTCCCCTGATCTGCCTCCATACGTTATAAATCCACCCCTGATCTGTGTCCATACGTTATAAATCCACCCCTGATCTGTGTCCATACGTTATAAATCCACCCCTGATCTGTGTCCATACGTTATAACTCCTCCCCTAATCTCTATCCATACGTTATAACTCCTCCCCTGATCTGTATTCATAGGTTATAACTCCTCCCCTGATCTGTATCTATACGTTATAACTCCTCCCCTGATCTGTGTCCATACGTTATAACTCCTCCCCTGATCTGTGTCCATACGTTATAACCCTTCCCCTGATCTGTGTCCATACGTTATAACCCCTCCCCTGATCTGTATCCATACGTTATAAATCCACCCCTGATCTGTGTCCATACGTTATAACTCCTCCCCTAATCTCTATCCATACGTTATAACTCCTCCCCTGATCTGTATTCATAGGTTATAACTCCTCCCCTGATCTGTATCCATACGTTATAACTCCTCCCCTGATCTGTGTCCATACGTTATAACTCCTCCCCTGATCTCTATCCATACGTTATAACTCCTCCCCTGATCTGTGTCCATACGTTATAACTCCTCCCCTGATCTGTATCCATACGTTATAACTCCTCCCCTGATCTGTGTCCATACGTTATAACTCCTCCCCTGATCTGTGTCCATACGTTATAACTCCTCCCCTGATCTGTGTCCATACGTTATAACTCCTCCCCTGATCTGTGTCCATACGTTATAACTCCTCCCCTGATCTGTGTCCATACGTACGGCTAAGAGAGTGAAGGGGTCAGGAGTATGGAATGTACAGCACAGAGAGTGAAGGGGTCAGGAGTATGCAATGTACAGCACAGAGAGTGAAGGGGGTCAGGAGTATGTAATGTACAGCACAGAGAGTGAGAGGGTCAGGAGTATGGAATGTACAGCACAGAGAGTGAAGGGGTCAGGAGTATGGAATGTACAGCACGGAGAGTGAAGGGGTCAGGAGTATGGAATGTACAGCACGGAGAGTGAAGGGGTCAGGAGTATGGAATGTACAGCACAGAGAGAGAAGGGGTCAGGAGTATGTAATGTACAGCACAGAAAGTGAAGGGGTCAGGAGTATGGAATGTACAGCACGGAGAGTGAAGGGGTCAGGAGTATGGAATGTACAGCACAGAGATTGAGATGGTCAGGAGTATGTAATGTACAGCACAGAGATTGAAGGGGTCAGGAGTAGGGAATGTACAGCACAGAGAGTGAAGAGGTCAGGAGTAGAATGTTTACAGCACTGAGAGTGAAGTGGTCAGGAGCAGTGGCACAAATAACCTGAAAGATACTGAAAAAAACCCCATCAAATGCCGCCACTTTTGCCCCAGCAAATGCAGCTACTTGTGAAGGGGTCAGGAGTATATAATGTACAGCACAGAGAGTGAAGGGGTCAGGAGTATGTAATGTACAGCACAGAGAGTGAAGGGTCAGGAGTATGTAATGTACAGCACAGATAGTGAAGGGGTCAGGAGTATGGAAGGTACAGCACAGAGGGCGAAGGGGTCAGGAGTATGGAAGGTACAGCACAGAGAGTGAAGGGGTCAGGAGTATGGAATGTACAGCACAGAGAGTGAAGGGGTCAGCAGTATGGAATGTACAGCACAGAGAGAGAAGGGGTCAGGAGTATGGAATGTACAGCACAGAGAGAGAAGGATTCAGGAGTAAAGAATGTGCAGCACAGAGAGAGAAGGAGTCAGGAGTAAAGAATGTGCAGCACAGAGAGTGAAAGGGTCAGGAGTATGGAATGTACAGCACAAAGAGTGAAGGGGTCAGGAGTATGGAATGTGCAGCACAGAGAGTGAAGGGGTCAGGAGTATGTAATGTACAGCACAGAGAGGGAAGGGGTCAGGAGTATGTAATGTACAGCACAGAGAGTGAAGGGTCAGGAGTATGTAATGTACAGCACAGATAGTGAAGGGGTCAGGAGTATGGAAGGTACAGCACAGAGGGCGAAGGGGTCAGGAGTATGGAAGGTACAGCACAGAGAGTGAAGGGGTCAGGAGTATGGAATGTACAGCACAGAGAGTGAAGGGGTCAGCAGTATGGAATGTACAGCACAGAGAGAGAAGGATTCAGGAGTAAAGAATGTGCAGCACAGAGAGAGAAGGAGTCAGGAGTAAAGAATGTGCAGCACAGAGAGTGAAAGGGTCAGGAGTATGGAATGTACAGCACAAAGAGTGAAGGGGTCAGGAGTATGGAATGTGCAGCACAGAGAGTGAAGGGGTCCGGAGTATGTAATGTACAGCACAAAGAGTGAAGGGGTCAGGAGTATGGAATGTACAGCACGGAGAGTGAAGGGGTCAGGAGTATGGAATGTACAGCACTGAGAGTGAAGGGGTCAGGAGTATAGAATGTGCAGCACAGAGAGTGAAAGGGTCAGGAGTATGGAATGTACAGCACAGAGAGTGAAGGGGCCAGGAGTATGGAATGTTCAGCACAGCGTGAAGAGGTCAGGAGTAGAAAGTTTACAGCACAGAGAGTGAAGGGGTCAGAAGTATGGAATGTACAGCACAGAGAGTGAGAGGTTCAGGAGTATGAAATGTACAGCAGAGAGAGTGAAGGGGTCAGGAGTATGGAATGTACAGCATAGAGAGTGAAGGGGTCAGGATATGGAATGTACAGCACAGGAAGGGAAGGGGTCAGGAGCATGGAATGTACAGCACAGAGAGTGAAGGGGTCAGGAGTATGTAATGTACAGCACATAGAGTGAAGGGGTCAGGAGTATGTAATGTACAGCACGGAGAGTGAAGGGGTCAGGAGTATTAAATGTACAGCACAGAGGGTGAAGGGGTCAGGAGTTTGTCCTGTACAGCACAGAGAGTGAAGGGGTCAGGAGTATGCAATGCACAGCACAGAGAGTGAAGGGGTCAAGAGTATGGAATGTACAGCACGGAGAGTGAAGGGGTCAGGAGTATGGAATGTACAGCACGGAGAGTGAAGGGGTCAGGTGTATGGAATGTACAGCAAGGAGAGTGAAGGGGTCAGGAGTATGTAATGTACAGTACAGACAGTGAAGGGGTCAGGAGAATGGAATGTACAGCACGGAGATTAAAGGGGTCAGGAGTATGGATGGTTCAGCAAAGAGAGTGAAGGGGTCAGGAGTATGGATGGTTCAGCACAGAGAGTGAAGGGGTCAGGAGTATGGATGGTTCAGCACAGAGAGGGAAGGGGTCAGGAGTATGTAATGTACAGCACAGAGAGTGAAGGGGTCGTCAGGAGTATGGAATGTGCAGCACAGAGAGTGAAGGGGTCCGGAGTATGTAATGTACAGCACAAAGAGTGAAGGGGTCAGGAGTATGGAATGTACAGCACGGAGAGTGAAGGGGTCAGGAGTATGGAATGTACAGCACGGAGAGTGAAGGGGTCAGGAGTATAGAATGTGCAGCACAGAGAGTGAAAGGGTCAGGAGTATGGAATGTACAGCACAGAGAGTGAAGGGGCCAGGAGTATGGAATGTTCAGCACAGCGTGAAGAGGTCAGGAGTAGAAAGTTTACAGCACAGAGAGTGAAGGGGTCAGAAGTATGGAATGTACAGCACAGAGAGTGAGAGGTTCAGGAGTATGAAATGTACAGCAGAGAGAGTGAAGGGGTCAGGAGTATGGAATGTACAGCATAGAGAGTGAAGGGGTCAGGATATGGAATGTACAGCACAGGAAGGGAAGGGGTCAGGAGCATGGAATGTACAGCACAGAGAGTGAAGGGGTCAGGAGTATGTAATGTACAGCACATAGAGTGAAGGGGTCAGGAGTATGTAATGTACAGCACGGAGAGTGAAGGGGTCAGGAGTATTAAATGTACAGCACAGAGGGTGAAGGGGTCAGGAGTTTGTCCTGTACAGCACAGAGAGTGAAGGGGTCAGGAGTATGCAATGCACAGCACAGAGAGTGAAGGGGTCAAGAGTATGGAATGTACAGCACGGAGAGTGAAGGGGTCAGGAGTATGGAATGTACAGCACGGAGAGTGAAGGGGTCAGGTGTATGGAATGTACAGCAAGGAGAGTGAAGGGGTCAGGAGTATGTAATGTACAGTACAGACAGTGAAGGGGTCAGGAGAATGGAATGTACAGCACGGAGATTAAAGGGGTCAGGAGTATGGATGGTTCAGCAAAGAGAGTGAAGGGGTCAGGAGTATGGATGGTTCAGCACAGAGAGTGAAGGGGTCAGGAGTATGGATGGTTCAGCACAGAGAGGGAAGGGGTCAGGAGTATGTAATGTACAGCACAGAGAGTGAAGGGGTCGTCAGGAGTATGTAATGTACAGCACAGAGAGTGAAGGGGTCAGGAGTATGGATGGTTCAGCACAGACAGTGAAGGGGTCAGGAGTATGTAATGTACAGCACAGACAGTGAAGGGGTCAGGAGTATGTAATGTACAGCACAGAGAGTGAAGGGGTCAGGAGTATGTAATGTACAGCACAGAGAGTGAAGGGGTCAGGAGTATGGATGGTTCAGCACAGACAGTGAAGGGGTCAGGAGTATGTAATGTACAGCACAGAGAGTGAAGGGGTCAGGAGTATGGATGGTTCAGCACAGACAGTGAAGGGGTCAGGAGTATGTAATGTACAGCACAGAGAGTGAAGGGGTCAGGAGTATGTAATGTACAGCACAGAGAGTGAAGGGGTCAGGAGTATGGATGGTTCAGCACAGACAGTGAAGGGGTCAGGAGTATGTAATGTACAGCACAGACAGTGAAGGGGTCAGGAGTATGGATGGTTCAGCACAGACAGTGAAGGGGTCAGGAGTATGGATGGTTCAGCACTGAGAGAGGGAGGAAGAAATGTCCTGTATGAGAAGCCCTACAACCTCCTTCTCCAGACTCTGACCCCAGACAGGGGGAACGATGGATCCTCAGCTGAAAGATGCCCACAAAGGGGAGGATGATGGACCCTCTTAAGGCCGATGTGTGTGTTGGGGGGGGAAGGGATTGTCCCATGTTTGATATGACATCACCAGAGAGAATGCTATTGGACCCCAAGAGCTGACAATCACTGACCTCTAAATCACGGCCAGAGACGGCGCTGACGGATGACATTTCTCGGAATGGAATGTCGGTGATGTTGGCAGATCACCAAACTGATGGGGGACATTTCTGTGTCACGGAATGAAGGTGACAACGTCCTCCATGAGGGCGGGGGGGGGAGAGATGAGGGGGCGGGGGGGGGAGAGGGGGGGTGGGGGGGAGAGATGAGGGGGCGGGGGGGGATGAGAGGGGGTGGGGGGGTCACCTGCCTGGCCGTGTGAATGGAAAGTTCTGTAATAAGGACTGTCTGTGATGCCGAGTGCAGCCAATGGGAAGCCTCTGATTGGTGAATGGCATCATTCCAGACAGTTCTTATGACAGTTCTGCCATCATGATGTCTGATTGGTCGGATCTCATCCTCTGATATTCATCTCAAATGATTGGAGAGAAGAAATCTCCCATTTATACCGAGCTCACCGGGGCCCCACTACAAATCCCGGGGCCCCACTACAAATCCCGGGGCCCCACTACAAATCCCGGGGCCCCACTACAAATCCCGGGGCCCCACTACAAATCCCGGGGGCCCCACTACAAATCCCGGGGGCCCCACTACAAATCCCGGGGGCCCCACTACAAATCCCGGGGCCCCACTACAAATCCCGGGGCCCCACTACAAATCCCGGTGCCCCACTACAAATCCCGGGGCCCCACTACAAATCCCGGGGCCCCACTACAAATCCCGGGGGCCCCACTACAAATCCCGGGGGCCCCACTACAAATCCCAGGGGCCCCACTACAAATCCCGGGGCCCCACTACAAATCCCGGGGGCCCCACTACAAATCCCGGGGGCCCCACTACAAATCCCGGGGGCCCCACTACATGGATTGGGGTGGGGTGCAGGATGAAGGGGGGGGTGGGGATTGAGGGGCCGGATACAGGGGCGTGGTTGCAGGATAGAGGGGGTGGAGGGGCAGGATAGAGGGGGTGGAAGGGGCAGGATATAGGGGGAGGGAGGGGCAGGATAGAGGGGGTGGAGGGGCAGGATAGAGGGGGTGGAGGGGCAGATAGAGGGGGTTGAGGGACAGAATAGAGGGTGATGGAGGGGCAGGATAGAGGGGGGTGGGTAATGGAGGGGGCAGGATAAACGGGGTGGAGGGGCAGGATAGAGGGAATGGGGTTGGGCAGGAAAGAGGGGGGTGGGGTTGGAGGGGCAGGATAGAGGGGGGTGGGGTTGGAGGGGCAGAATAGAGGTGCAGGATAGAGGGGGGTGGGGTTGGAGGGGCAGAATAGAGGGGGGTGGAGTGGCAGGAAAAAAAGACGGTGAAGGGGCAGAATAGAGGGGGGTGGAGGGGCAGGATAAAGGCGATGTGGTTGGGCAGGATAGAGGGGGTGGGGTTGGAGGGGCAGAATGGAGGGGCAGGATAGAGGGGGGTGGGGTTGGAGGGGCAGAATAGAGGGGGGTGGAGGGGCAGGATAAAGGCGATGTGGTTGGGCAGGATAGAGGGGGGTGGGGTTGGAGGGGCAGAATAGAGGGGGGTGGAGGGGCAGGATAAAGGCGATGTGGTTGGGCAGGATAGAGGGGGTGGAGGGGCAGGATAAAGGCGATGTGGTTGGGCAGGATAGAGGGGGGTGGGGTTGGAGGGGCAGAATAGAGGGGGGTGGAGGGGCAGGATAAAGGCGATGTGGTTGGGCAGGATAGAGGGGGGTGGGGTTGGAGGGGCAGAATTTGGTGGTCTGGCAGCACAGGAATGAAGAATGGGGGTGAAGTACAGAAATAAAGGACGAAGCCGTTTGGGGCGGAGCGCACTATTTTTGTCACATTGTGGCCTTTGTGGTCAGTGGGCGGAGTCAGGATAATAAATGGGAGGAGCGTTCTCTTGTGATTGTGGAACATTCCGTAGGATAATGAATGGCCCTCGTGAGGGGCGGAGCCTCTGGGTGTGACCGGTGAAGGGGAACATTTGCATCCAGCTCTGACTGGATCACATTAATGTAGAAATGTTCAACCAGTCCGGTGAGATTCCCGACCCGGGAGAACCGGTTCCTGGAGAGAAAAGCGAGCCGAGAAATTCCAGGCGGAGCCGTCCTGTGTGCACCGGGGACCCGCAAAGGGGTCATCAGCATTATACATGGAGAACAATCTATGGGGTCCCCTGGGTGCCGGGTGTGGGACCCCATAAAATTACACACTGGGGGGGGGGGGGAGATATTTTATTGTCTTTCAAATGCTCTCAGAGGAGCAATCCAAGAGCAGATCACTCTTCAGAGCCCCCAGATGTCTACAATCTCCATTCACTACACAACACACTTCTATATGACCCTCTACTGTCATCTACTGGTCATTCACTACACAACACACTTCTATATGATCCTCTACTGTCATCTACTGGTCATTCACTACACAACACACTTCTATATGACCCTCTACTGTCATCTACTGGTCATTCACTACACAACACACTTCTATATGATCCTCTACTGTCATCTACTGGTCATTCACCATACAACACACTTCTATATGATCCTCTACTGCCATCTACTGGTCATTCACTACACAACACACTTCTATATGATCCTCTACTGTCATCTACTGGTCATTCATCACACAACACACTTCTATATGATCCTCTACTGTCATCTACTGGTCATTCACCACACAACACACTTCTATATGATCCTCTACTGCCATCTACTGGTCATTCACTATACAACACACTTCTATATGATCCTCTACTGTCATCTACTGGTCATTCACCACACAACACACTTCTATATGATCCTCTACTGCCATCTACTGGTCATTCACCGCACAACACACTTCTATATGATCCTCTACTGTCATCTACTGGTCATTCATCACACAACACACTTCTATATGATCCTCTACTGTCATCTACTGGTCATTCACTATACAACACACTTCTATATGATCCTCTACTGTCATCTACTGGTCATTCACCACACAACACACTTCTATATGATCCTCTACTGTCATCTACTGGTCATTCATCACACAACACACTTCTATATGATCCTCTACTGTCATCTACTGGTCATTCACCACACAACACACTTCTATATGATCCTCTACTGTCATCTACTGGTCATTCATCACACAACACACTTCTATATGATCCTCTACTGTCATCTACTGGTCATTCACCACACAACACACTTCTATATGATCCTCTACTGTCATCTACTGGTCATTCACCACACAACACACTTCTATATGACCCTCTACTGTCATCTACTGGTCATTCACCACACAACACACTTCTATATGATCCTCTACTGTCATCTACTGGTCATTCACTACACAACACACTTCTATATGATCCTCTACTGTCATCTACTGGTCATTCACTACACAACACACTTCTATATGATCCTCTACTGTCATCTACTGGTCATTCACCACACAACACACTTCTATATGATCCTCTACTGTCATCTACTGGTCATTCACCACACAACACACTTCTATATGATCCTCTACTGTCATCTACTGGTCATTCACTACACAACACACTTCTATATGATCCTCTACTGCCATCTACTGGTCATTCACCACACAACACACTTCTATATGATCCTCTACTGTCATCTACTGGTCATTCACCACACAAAACACTTCTATATGATCCTCTACTGCCATCTACTGGTCATTCACCACACAACACACTTCTATATGATCCTCTACTGCCATCTACTGGTCATTCACCACACAAAACACTTCTATATGATCCTCTACTGCCATCTACTGGTCATTCACTACACAACACACTTCTATATGATCCTCTACTGCCATCTACTGGTCATTCACCACACAACACACTTCTATATGATCCTCTACTGCCATCTACTGGTCATTCACCACACAACACACTTCTATATGATCCTCTACTGCCATCTACTGGTCATTCATCACACAACACACTTCTATATGATCCTCTACTGCCATCTACTGGTCATTCATCACACAACACACTTCTATATGATCCTCTACTGTCATCTACTGGTCATTCACCACACAACACACTTATATATGATCCTCTACTGTCATCTACTGGTCATTCATCACACAACACACTTCTATATGATCCTCTACTGCCATCTACTGGTCATTCACTACACAACACACTTCTATATGACCCTCTACTGTCATCTACTGGTCATTCACTATACAACACACTTCTATATGATCCTCTACTGCCATCTACTGGTCATTCACTACACAACACACTTCTATATGATCCTCTACTGTCATCTACTGGTCATTCACCACACAACACACTTCTATATGATCCTCTACTGTCATCTACTGGTCATTCACTACACAACACACTTCTATATGATCCTCTACTGTCATCTACTGGTCATTCACTACACAACACACTTCTATATGATCCTCTACTGCCATCTACTGGTCATTCACTACACAACACACTTCTATATGATCCTCTACTGTCATCTACTGGTCATTCACTACACAACACACTTCTATATGATCCTCTACTGCCATCTACTGGTCATTCACTACACAACACACTTCTATATGATCCTCTACTGCCATCTACTGGTCATTCACCACACAACACACTTCTATATGATCCTCTACTGTCATCTACTGGTCATTCACCACACAACACACTTCTATATGATCCTCTACTGTCATCTACTGGTCATTCACCGCACAACACACTTCTATATGATCCTATACTGTCATCTACTGGTCATTCACCATACAACACACTTCTATATGATCCTCTACTGTCATCTACTGGTCATTCATTACACAACACACTTCTATATGATCCTCTACTGCCATCTACTGGTCATTCAGCACACAACACACTTCTATATGATCCTCTACTGCCATCTACTGGTCATTCATTACACAACACACTTCTATATGATCCTCTACTGCCATCTACTGGTCATTCACTACACAACACACTTCTATATGATCCTCTACTGTCATCTACTGGTCATTCATTACACAACACACTTCTATATGATCCTCTACTGCCATCTACTGGTCATTCACCACACAACACACTTCTATATGATCCTCTACTGCCATCTACTGGTCATTCACAACACAACACACTTCTATATGATCCTCTACTGCCATCTACTGGTCATTCACCACACAACACACTTCTATATGATCCTCTACTGTCATCTACTGGTCATTCACCACACAACACACTTCTATATGATCCTCTACTGCCATCTACTGGTCATTCACCATACAACACACTTCTATATGATCCTCTACAGCCATCTACTGGTCATTCACCACACAACACACTTCTATATGATCCTCTACTGTCATCTACTGGTCATTCACCACACAACACACTTCTATATGATCCTCTACTGCCATCTACTGGTCATTCATTACACAACACACTTCTATATGATCCTCTACTGTCATCTACTGGTCATTCACCACACAACACACTTCTATATGATCCTCTACTGCCATCTACTGGTCATTCAACACACAACACACTTCTATATGATCCTCTACTGCCATCTACTGGTCATTCACTACACAACACACTTCTATATGATCCTCTACTGTCATCTACTGGTCATTCACTACACAACACACTTCTATATGATCCTCTACTGCCATCTACTGGTCATTCACTACACAACACACTTCTATATGATCCTCTACTGCCATCTACTGGTCATTCACCACACAACACACTTCTATATGCTCCTCTACTGTCATCTACTGGTCATTCACTCCACAACACACTTCTATATGATCCTCTACTGTCATCTACTGGTCATTCACAACACAACACACTTCTATATGATCCTCTACTGTCATCTACTGGTCATTCACCACACAACACACTTCTAAATGATCCTCTACTGCCATCTACTGGTCATTCACCACACAACACACTTCTATATGATCCTCTACTGCCATCTACTGGTCATTCACCACACAACACACTTCTATATGATCCTCTACTGTCATCTACTGGTCATTCACTACACAACACACTTCTATATGATCCTCTACTGTCATCTACTGGTCATTCACCACACAACACACTTCTATATGATCCTCTACTGTGCCATCTACTGGTCATTCACCACACAACACACTTCTATATGATCCTCTACTGTCATCTACTGGTCATTCACCACACAACACACTTCTATATGATCCTCTACTGTCATCTACTGGTCATTCATTATACAACACACTTCTATATGATCCTCTACTGCCATCTACTGGTCATTCACTACTGGTCATTATTCACAACAACTTCTATATGATCCTCTACTGTCATCTATGGTCATTTCACCACACAACACACTTCTATATGATCCTACTACTGCCATCTACTGGTCATTCACTACACAACACACTTCTATATGATCCTCTACTGTCATCTACTGGTCATTCACTACACAACACACTTCTATATGATCCTCTACTGTCATCTACTGGTCATTCACCTACACAACACACTTCTATATGATCCTCTACTGTCATCTACTGGTCATTCATCACACAACACACTTCTATATGATCCTCTACTGCCATCTACTGGTCATTCACCACACAACACACTTCTATATGATCCTCTACTGTCATCTACTGGTCATTCCCCACACAACACACTTCTATATGATCCTCTACTGCCATCTACTGGTCATTCACCACACAACACACTTCTATATGATCCTCTACTGTCATCTACTGGTCATTCACCACACAACACACTTCTATATGATCCTCTACTGTCATCTACTGGTCATTCATCACACAACACAATTCTATATGATCCTCTACTGTCATCTACTGGTCATTCACCACACAACACACTTCTATATGATCCTCTACTGTCATCTACTGGTCATTCACCACACACAACACACTTCTATCTGATCCTCTACTGCCATCTACTGGTCATTCACACACACACAACACACTTCTATATGATCCTCTACTGCCATCTACTGGTCATTCACCACACAACACACTTCTATATGATCCTCTACTGTCATCTACTGGTCATTCACCACACAACACACTTCTATATGATCCTCTACTGTCATCTACTGGTCATTCACTACACAACACACTTCTATATGAACCTCTACTGTCATCTACTGGTCATTCACTACACAACACACTTCTATATGATCCTCTACTGTCATCTACTGGTCATTCACCACACAACACACACTTCTATATGATCCTCTACTGTCATCCATCTACTGGTCATTCACTACACACAACACACTTCTATATGATCCTCTACTGCCATCTACTGGTCATTCACTACACAACACACTTCTATATGATCCTCTACTGTCATCTACTGGTCATTCACCACACAACACATATATACTTACACACTTCTATATGATCCTCTACTGTCATCTACTGGTCATTCACCACACACAACACACTTCTATATGATCCTCTACTGCCATCTACTGGTCATTCACACACAACACACTTCTATATGATCCTCTACTGCCATCTACTGGTCATTCACCACACAACACACTTCTATATGATCCTCTACTGCCATCTACTGGTCATTCACCACACAACACACTTCTATATGATCCTCTACTGTCATCTACTGGTCATTCAACACACAACACACTTCTATATGATCCTCTACTGTCATCTACTGGTCATTCACCTACACAACACACTTCTATATGATCCTCTACTGCCATCTACTGGTCATTCACCACACAACACACTTCTATATGATCCTCTACTGTCATCTACTGGTCATTCACCACACAACACACTTCTATATGATCCTCTACTGCCATCTACTGGTCATTCACTACACAACACACTTCTATATGATCCTCTACTGCCATCTACTGGTCATTCACCACACAACACACTTCTATATGATCCTCTACTGCCATCTACTGGTCATTCATCACACAACACACTTCTATATGATCCTCTACTGCCATCTACTGGTCATTCACTACACAACACACTTCTATATGATCCTCTACTGTCATCTACTGGTCATTCACCACACAACACACTTCTATATGATCCTCTACTGCCATCTACTGGTCATTCATCACACAACACACTTCTATATGATCCTCTACTGCCATCTACTGGTCATTCACTAAACAACACACTTCTATATGATCCTCTACTGTCATCTACTGGTCATTCACTACACAACACACTTCTATATGATCCTCTACTGTCATCTACTGGTCATTCACCACACAACACACTTCTATATGATCCCTCTACTGTCATCTACTGGTCATTCACTACACAACACACTTCTATATGATCCTCTACTGTCATCTACTGGTCATTCACCACACAACACACTTCTATATGATCCTCTACTGTCATCTACTGGTCATTCACCACACAACACACTTCTATATGATCCACTACTGTCATCTACTGGTCATTCATCACACAACACACTTCTATATGATCCTCTACTGTCATCTACTGGTCATTCACTACACAACACACTTCTATATGATCCTCTACTGCCATCTACTGGTCATTCTACACAACACACTTCTATATGATCCTCTACTGCCATCTACTTGTCATTCACCACACAACACTCTTCTATATGATCCTCTACTGTCATCTACTGGTCATTCACTACACAACACACTTCTATATGATCCTCTACTGTCATCTACTGGTCATTCACCACACAACACACTTCTATATGATCCTCTACTGCCATCTACTGGTCATTCACCTCACACAACACACTTCTATATGATCCTCTACTTGCATCTACTGGTCATTCACTCACTTCTATATGATCCTCTACTGCCATCTACTGGTCATTCACCACACAACACCCTTCTATATGATCCTCTACTGTCATCTACTGGTCATTCACCACACACCACACTTCTATATGATCCTCTACTGCCATCTACTGGTCATTCACACACAACACACTTCTATATGATCCTCTACTGCCATCTATTGGTCATTCATTACACAACACACTTCTATATGATCCTCTACTGTCATCTACTGGTCATTCACCACACAACACACTTCTATATGATCCTCTACTGTCATCTACTGGTCATTCACTACACAACACACTTCTATATGATCCTCTACTGTCATCTACTGGTCATTCACTACACAACACACTTCTATATGATCCTCTACTGCCATCTACTGGTCATTCACCACACAACACACTTCTATATGATCCTCTACTGTCATCTACTGGTCATTCATTATACAACACACTTCTATATGATCCTCTACTGTCATCTACTGGTCATTCATCACACAACACACTTCTATATGATCCTCTACTGCCATCTACTGGTCATTCATTACACAACACACTTCTATATGATCCTCTACTGTCATCTACTGGTCATTCACCACACAACACACTTCTATATGATCCTCTACTGTCATCTACTGGTCATTCATTACACAACACACTTCTATATGATCCTCTACTGCCATCTACTGGTCATTCACCACACAACACACTTCTATATGATCCTCTACTGTCCACTGTCATCTACTGGTCATTCACCACACAACACACTTCTATATGATCCTCTACTGTCATCTACTGGTCATTCACCACACAACACACTTCTATATGATCCTCTACTGCCATCTACGTGGTCATTCCTCACACAACACACTTCTATATGATCCTCTACTGCCATCTACTGGTCATTCACCACACAACACACTTCTATATGACCCTCTCCTGTCATCTACTGGTCATTCACCACACACAACACACTTCTATATGATCCTCTACTGTCATCTACTGGTCTTTCACCACACAACACACTTCTATATGATCCTCTACTGTCATCTACTGGTCATTCATCACACACAACACACTTCTATATGATCCTCTACTGTCATTCATCACACACAACACACTTCTATATGATCCTCTACTGTCATCTACTGGTCATTCACCACACAACACACTTCTATATGATCCTCTACTGTCATCTACTGGTCATTCACCTCACAACACACTTCTATATGATCCTCTACTGTCATCTACTGGTCATTCACTACACAACACACTTCTATATGATCCTCTACTGCCATCTACTGGTCATTCACCACCACAACACACTTCTATATGATCCTCTACTGTCATCTACTGGTCATTCACATTCACACACAACACACTTCTATATGATCCTCTACTGCCATTCTACTGGTCATTCACCATACACAAACACACTTCTATATTCATTACACAACACACTTCTATATGACCCTCTACTGTCATCTACTGGTCATTCACTACACAACACACTTCTATATGATCCTCTACTGTCATCTACTGGTCATTCACTACACAACACACTTCTATATGATCCTCTACTGTCATCTACTGGTCATTCACCACACAACACACTTCTATATGATCCTCTACTGTCATCTACTGGTCATTCACCACACACACACTTCTATATGATTCCTCTACTGCCATCTACTGGTCATTCACTACACAACACACTTCTATATGATTCCTCTACTGTCATCTACTGGTCATTCACCACACAACACACTTCTATATGATCCTCTACTGTCATCTACTGGTCATTCACCACACAACACACTTCTATATGATCCTCTACTGTCATCTACTGGTCATTCACTACACAACACACTTCTATATGACCCTCTACTGTCATCTACTGGTCATTCACCACACAACACACTTCTATATGATCCTCTACTGACATCTACTGGTCATTCACCACACTACACACTTCTATATGATCATCTACTGTCATCTACTGGTCATTCACTACACAACACACTTCTATATGATCCTCTACTGTCATCTACTGGTCATTCACCACACAACACACTTCTATATGATCCTCTACTGTCATCTACTGGTCATTCACTACACAACACACTTCTATATGATCCTCTACTGTCATCTACTGGTCATTCACCACACAACACACTTCTATATGATCCTCTACTGTCATCTACTACTGGTCATTCACACACAACACACTTCTATATGATCCTCTACTGTCATCTACTGGTCATTCACCACACAACACACTTCTATATGATCCTCTACTGTCATCTACTGGTCATTCACTACACAACACACTTCTATATGATCCTCTACTGTCATCTACTGGTCATTCACCACACAACACACTTCTATATGATCCTCTACTGCCATCTACTGGTCATTCACTACACAACACACTTCTATATGATCCTCTACTGTCATCTACTGGTCATTCACCTACACAACACACTTCTATATGATCCTCTACTGTCATCTACTGGTCATTCACTACACAACACACTTCTATATGATCCTCTACTGTCCTACTGTCATCTACTGGTCATTCACTATACAACACACTTCTATATGATCCTCTACTGTCATCTACTGGTCATTCACCACACAACACACTTCTATATGACCCTCTACCTCTACTGTCATCTACTGGTCATTCACATTACACAACACACTTCTATATGACCCTCTACTGTCATCTACTGGTCATTCACTACACAACACACTTCTATATGATCCTCTACTGTCATCTACTGGTCATTCACCACACAACACACTTCTATATGATCCTCTACTGTCATCTACTGGTCATTCACCACACAACACACTTCTATATGATCCTCTACTGTCATCTACTGGTCATTCACCACACAACACACTTCTATATGATCCTCTACTGTCATCTACTGGTCATTCATCACACAACACACTTCTATATGATCCTCTACTGTCATCTACTGGTCATTCACCACACAACACACTTCTATATGATCCTCTACTGTCATCTACTGGTCATTCACCACACAACACACTTCTATATGATCCTCTACTGCCATCTACTGGTCTTTCACTACACAACACACTTCTATATGATCCTCTACTGGCATCTACTGGTCATTCACTACACAACACACTTCTATATGATCCTCTACTGCCATCTACTGGTCATTCACAACACACTTCTATATGATCCTCTACTGCCATCTACTGGTCATTCACTACACAACACACTTCTATATGATCCTCTACTGTCATCTACTGGTCATTCACCACACAACACACTTCTATATGATCCTCTACTGCCATCTACTGGTCATTCACTACACAACACACTTCTATATGATCCTCTACTGTCATCTACTGGTCATTCATCACACAACACACTTCTATATGATCCTCTACTGTCATCTACTGGTCATTCACACACAACACACTTCTATATGATCCTCTACTGTCATCTACTGGTCATTCACCACACAACACACTTCTATATGACCCTCTACTGTCATCTACTGGTCATTCACTACACAACACACTTCTATATGATCCTCTACTGCCATCTACTGGTCATTCACTACACACAACACACTTCTATATGATCCTCTACTGTCATCTACTGGTCATTCACCACACAACACACTTCTATATGATCCTCTACTGCCATCTACTGGTCATTCACACACACAACACACTTCTATATGATCCTCTACTGCCATCTACTGGTCATTCACTACACAACACACTTCTATATGATCCTCTACTGTCATCTACTGGTCATTCACTGTATATCTACTGGTACACAACAACACACTTCTATATGATCCTCTACTGCCATCTACTGGTCATTCACTACACAACACACTTCTATATGATCCTCTACTGTCATCTACTGGTCATTCACACACAACACACTTCTATATGATCCTCTACTGTCATCTACTGGTCATTCTACACAACACACTTCTGTCATTCTACTGTCACAACACAACACACTTCTATATGATCCTCTACTGTCATCACTGGTCATTCACTACACAACACACTTCTATATGATCCTCTACTGTCATCTACTGGTCATTCACTACACAACACACTTCTATATGATCCTCTACTGTCATCTACTGGTCATTCACCACACAACACACTTCTATATGATCCTCTACTGTCATCTACTGGTCATTCACTACACAACACACTTCTATATGATCCTCTACTGTCATCTACTGGTCATTCACCACACAACACACTTCTATATGATCCTCTACTGTCATCTACTGGTCATTCACTACACAACACACTTCTATATGATCCTCTACTGTCATCTACTGGTCATTCACCACACAACACACTTCTATATGATCCTCTACTGCCATCTACTGGTCATTCATTACACAACACACTTCTATATGATCCTCTACTGTCATCTACTGGTCATTCACTACACAACACACTTCTATATGATCCTCTACTGTCATCTACTGGTCATTCACCACACAACACACTTCTATATGATCCTCTACTGTCATCTACTGGTCATTCACCACACAACACACTTCTATATGATCCTCTACTGCCATCTACTGGTCATTCACTACACAACACACTTCTATATGATCCTCTACTGTCATCTACTGGTCATTCACCACACAACACACTTCTATATGATCCTCTACTGTCATCTACTGGTCATTCACTACACAACACACTTCTATATGATCCTCTACTGTCATCTACTGGTCATTCACTACACAACACACTTCTATATGACCCTCTACTGTCATCTACTGGTCATTCACTACACAACACACTTCTATATGATCCTCTACTGTCATCTACTGGTCATTCACCACACAACACACTTCTATATGATCCTCTACTGTCATCTACTGGTCATTCACCACACAACACACTTCTATATGATCCTCTACTGTCATCTACTGGTCATTCATCACACAACACACTTCTATATGATCCTCTACTGTCATCTACTGGTCATTCACTACACAACACACTTCTATATGATCCTCTACTGTCATCTACTGGTCATTCATCACACAACACACTTCTATATGATCCTCTACTGTCATCTACTGGTCATTCACTACACAACACACTTCTATATGATCCTCTACTGCCATCTACTGGTCATTCACCACACAACACACTTCTATATGATCCTCTACTGCCATCTACTGGTCATTCATCACACAACACACTTCTATATGATCCTCTACTGTCATCTACTGGTCATTCACTACACAACACACTTCTATATGATCCTCTACTGTCATCTACTGGTCATTCACTATACAACACACTTCTATATGATCCTCTACTGTCATCTACTGGTCATTCTACACACAACACACTTCTATATGATCCTCTACTGCCATCTACTGGTCATTCATCACACAACACACTTCTATATGATCCTCTACTGTCATCTACTGGTCATTCACTACACAACACACTTCTATATGACCCTCTACTGTCATCTACTGGTCATTCACTACACAACACACTTCTATATGATCCTCTACTGTCATCTACTGGTCATTCACCACACAACACACTTCTATATGATCCTCTACTGTCATCTACTGGTCATTCACTACACAACACACTTCTATATGATCCTCTACTGTCATCTACTGGTCATTCACCACACAACACACTTCTATATGATCCTCTACTGTCATCTACTGGTCATTCACCACACAACACACTTCTATATGATCCTCTACTGTCATCTACTGGTCATTCTCATCACACAACACACTTCTATATGATCCTCTACTGTCATCTACTGGTCATTCATCACACAACACACTTCTATATGATCCTCTACTGTCATCTACTGGTCATTCATTACACAACACACTTCTATATGCTCCTCTACTGTCATCTACTGGTCATTCACTACACAACACACTTCTATATGATCCTCTACTGTCATCTACTGGTCATTCACTTCACAACACACTTCTATATGACACTTCTACTATAACACTTCTATATGATCCTCTACTGCCATCTACTGGTCATTCACTACACAACACACTTCTATATGATCCTCTACTGTCACATTTACTGGTCATTCACTACACAACACACTTCTATATGATACTGACATCTACTGGTCATTCACTACACAACACACTTCTATATGATCCTCTACTGTCATCTACTGGTCATTCACTACACAACACACTTCTATATGATCCTCTACTGTCATCTACTGGTCATTCATCACACAACACACTTCTATATGACCCTCTACTGCCATCTACTGGTCATTCACCACACAACACACTTCTATATGATCCTCTACTGTCATCTACTGGTCATTCACACACAACACACTTCTATATGACCCTCTACTGTCATTTACTGGTCATTCACCACACAACACACTTCTATATGATCCTCTACTGTCATCTACTGGTCATTCACCACACAACACACTACTATATGATCCTCTACTGTCATCTACTGGTCATTCTACTCACACAACACACTTCTATATGATCCTCTACTGTCATCTACTGGTCATTCACCACACAACACACTTCTATATGATCCTCTACTGTCATCTACTGGTCATTCACTACACAACACACTTCTATATGATCCTCTACTGTCATCTACTGGTCATTCACCACACTACACACAACACACACTGTCATCTACTGGTCATTCACTACACAACACACTTCTATATGATCCTCTACTGTCATCTACTGGTCATTCACCACACAACACACTTCTATATGATCCTCTACTGTCATCTACTGGTCATTCACTACACAACACACTTCTATATGATCCTCTACTGCCATCTACTGGTCATTCACTACACAACACACTTCTATATGATCCTCTACTGCCATCTACTGGTCATTCACCACACAACACACTTCTATATGATCCTCTACTGTCATCTACTGGTCATTCATTACACAACACACTTCTATATGATCCTCTACTGTCATCTACTGGTCATTCACCACACAACACACTTCTATATGATCCTCTACTGTCATCTACTGGTCATTCACAACACAACACACTTCTATATGATCCTCTACTGTCATCTACTGGTCATTCACTACACAACACACTTCTATATGATCCTCTACTGTCATCTACTGGTCATTCACTACACAACACACTTCTATATGATCCTCTACTGCCATCTACTGGTCATTCACCACACAACACACTTCTATATGATCCTCTACTGCCATCTACTGGTCATTCATCACACAACACACTTCTATATGATCCTCTACTGTCATCTACTGGTCATTCACTACACAACACACTTCTATATGATCCTCTACTGTCATCTACTGGTCATTCACCACACAACACACTTCTATATGATCCTCTACTGTCATCTACTGGTCATTCATCACACAACACACTTCTATATGATCCTCTACTGTCATCTACTGGTCATTCACCACACAACACACTTCTATATGATCCTCTACTGTCATCTACTGGTCATTCACTACACAACACACTTCTATATGATCCTCTACTGTCATCTACTGGTCATTCACTACACAACACACTTCTATATGATCCTCTACTGCCATCTACTGGTCATTCACTACACAACACACTTCTATATGATCCTCTACTGTCATCTACTGGTCATTCACTACACAACACACTTCTATATGATCATTCCTCTACTGTCATCTACTGGTCATTCACTACACAACACACTTCTATATGATCCTCTACTGTCATCTACTGGTCATTCACAACACACAACACACTTCTATATGATCCTCTACTGTCATCTACTGGTCATTCACCACACAACACACTTCTATATGATCCTCTACTGTCCATCTACTGCCCATCTACTGGTCATTCACCACACAACACACTTCTATATGATCCTCTACTGTCATCTACTGGTCATTCACTACACAACACACTTCTATATGATCCTCTACTGTCATCTACTGGTCATTCACGACACAACACACTTCTATATGATCCTCTACTGTCATCTACTGGTCATTCACATCACAACACACTTCTATATGATCCTCTACTGTCATCTACTGGTCATTCATTCACCACACAACACACTTCTATATGATCCTCTACTGTCATCTACTGGTCATTCACCACACAACACACTTCTATATGATCCTCTACTGCCATCTACTGGTCATTCACTACACAACACACTTCTATATGATCCTCTACTGTCATCTACTGGTCATTCATCACACAACACACACTATATACACAACATCTACTGGTCATTCACCACACAACACACTTCTCTATGATCTCTACTGTCATCTACTGGTCATTCACTACACAACACACTTCTATATGATCCTCTACTGCCATCTACTGGTCATTCACCACACAACACACTTCTATATGATCCTCTACTGTCATCTACTGGTCATTCACTACACAACACACTTCTATATGACCCTCTACTGTCATCTACTGGTCATTCACTACACAACACACTTCTATATGATCCTCTACTGTCATCTACTGGTCATTCACTACACAACACACTTCTATATGATCCTCTACTGTCATCTACTGGTCATTCACTACACAACACACTTCTATATGATCCTCTACTGTCATCTACTGGTCATTCACCACACAACACACTTCTATATGATCCTCTACTGTCATCTACTGGTCATTCACCACACAACACACTTCTATATGATCCTCTACTGTCATCTACTGGTCATTCACTACACAACACACTTCTATATGATCCTCTACTGCCATCTACTGGTCATTCACTACACAACACACTTCTATATGATCCTCTACTGCCATCTACTGGTCATTCATCACACAACACACTTCTATATGATCCTCTACTGTCATCTACTGGTCATTCACCACACAACACACTTCTATATGATCCTCTACTGTCATCTACTGGTCATTCACTACACAACACACTTCTATATGATCCTCTACTGTCATCTACTGGTCATTCACTACACAACACACTTCTATATGATCCTCTACTGCCATCTACTGGTCATTCACCACACAACACACTTCTATATGATCCTCTACTGTCATCTACTGGTCATTCACTACACAACACACTTCTATATGATCCTCTACTGTCATCTACTGGTCATTCACTACACAACACACTTCTATATGATCCTCTACTGTCATCTACTGGTCATTCACTACACAACACACTTCTATATGATCCTCTACTGTCATCTACTGGTCATTCACTACACAACACACTTCTATATGATCCTCTACTGCCATCTACTGGTCATTCACTACACAACACACTTCTATATGATCCTCTACTGTCATCTACTGGTCATTCACTACACAACACACTTCTATATGATCCTCTACTGTCATCTACTGGTCATTCACTACACAACACACTTCTATATGATCCTCTACTGTCATCTACTGGTCATTCACTACACAACACACTTCTATATGATCCTCTACTGTCATCTACTGGTCATTCACCACACAACACACTTCTATATGATCCTCTACTGTCATCTACTGGTCATTCATTACACAACACACTTCTATATGATCCTCTACTGCCATCTACTGGTCATTCACCACACAACACACTTCTATATGATCCTCTACTGCCATCTATTGGTCATTCATTACACAACACACTTCTATATGATCCTCTACTGCCATCTACTGGTCATTCACCACACAACACACTTCTATATGATCCTCTACTGCCATCTATTGGTCATTCATTACACAACACACTTCTATATGATCCTCTACTGTCATCTACTGGTCATTCATCACACAACACACTTCTATATGATCCTCTACTGTCATCTACTGGTCATTCACCACACAACACACTTCTATATGATCCTCTACTGCCATCTACTGGTCATTCACCACACAACACACTTCTATATGATCCTCTACTGCCATCTACTGGTCATTCACTACACAACACACTTCTATATGATCCTCTACTGTCATCTACTGGTCATTCACTACACAACACACTTCTATATGATCCTCTACTGTCATCTACTGGTCATTCATTATACAACACACTTCTATATGATCCTCTACTGTCATCTACTGGTCATTCATCACACAACACACTTCTATATGATCCTCTACTGCCATCTACTGGTCATTCACCACACAACACACTTCTATATGATCCTCTACTGTCATCTACTGGTCATTCACCACACAAAACACTTCTATATGATCCTCTACTGTCATCTACTGGTCATTCACCACACAACACACTTCTATATGATCCTCTACTGCCATCTACTGGTCATTCACCACACAACACACTTCTATATGATCCTCTACTGCCATCTACTGGTCATTCATCACACAACACACTTCTATATGATCCTCTACTGTCATCTACTGGTCATTCATTACACAACACACTTCTATATGATCCTCTACTGCCATCTACTGGTCATTCACTACACAACACACTTCTATATGATCCTCTACTGTCATCTACTGGTCATTCACCACACAACACACTTCTATATGACCCTCTACTGCCATCTACTGGTCATTCACTACACAACACACTTCTATATGATCCTCTACTGTCATCTACTGGTCATTCACTACACAACACACTTCTATATGACCCTCTACTGTCATCTACTGGTCATTCACTACACAACACACTTCTATATGATCCTCTACTGTCATCTACTGGTCATTCACCACACAACACACTTCTATATGACCCTCTACTGTCATCTACTGGTCATTCATCACACAACACACTTCTATATGATCCTCTACTGCCATCTACTGGTCATTCACCACACAACACACTTCTATATGATCCTCTACTGTCATCTACTGGTCATTCATTACACAACACACTTCTATATGATCCTCTACTGTCATCTACTGGTCATTCACTACACAACACACTTCTATATGACCCTCTACTGTCATCTACTGGTCATTCACTACACAACACACTTCTATATGATCCTCTACTGTCATCTACTGGTCATTCACCACACAACACACTTCTATATGATCCTCTACTGTCATCTACTGGTCATTCACCACACAACACACTTCTATATGATCCTCTACTGCCATCTACTGGTCATTCACCACACAACACACTTCTATATGATCCTCTACTGCCATCTACTGGTCATTCATCACACAACACACTTCTATATGATCCTCTACTGTCATCTACTGGTCATTCATTACACAACACACTTCTATATGATCCTCTACTGCCATCTACTGGTCATTCACTACACAACACACTTCTATATGATCCTCTACTGTCATCTACTGGTCATTCACCACACAACACACTTCTATATGACCCTCTACTGCCATCTACTGGTCATTCACTACACAACACACTTCTATATGATCCTCTACTGTCATCTACTGGTCATTCACTACACAACACACTTCTATATGACCCTCTACTGTCATCTACTGGTCATTCACTATACAACACACTTCTATATGATCCTCTACTGTCATCTACTGGTCATTCACCACACAACACACTTCTATATGACCCTCTACTGTCATCTACTGGTCATTCATCACACAACACACTTCTATATGATCCTCTACTGCCATCTACTGGTCATTCACCACACAACACACTTCTATATGATCCTCTACTGTCATCTACTGGTCATTCATTACACAACACACTTCTATATGATCCTCTACTGTCATCTACTGGTCATTCACCACACAACACACTTCTATATGACCCTCTACTGTCATCTACTGGTCATTCACTACACAACACACTTCTATATGACCCTCTACTGTCATCTACTGGTCATTCACTACACAACACACTTCTATATGATCCTCTACTGTCATCTACTGGTCATTCACTACACAACACACTTCTATATGATCCTCTACTGCCATCTACTGGTCATTCACTACACAACACACTTCTATATGATCCTCTACTGTCATCTACTGGTCATTCATCACACAACACACTTCTATATGATCCTCTACTGTCATCTACTGGTCATTCATTACACAACACACTTCTATATGATCCTCTACTGTCATCTACTGGTCATTCACTATACAACACACTTCTATATGATCCTCTACTGCCATCTACTGGTCATTCACTACACAACACACTTCTATATGATCCTCTACTGCCATCTACTGGTCATTCACTACACAACACACTTCTATATGATCCTCTACTGTCATCTACTGGTCATTCACTACACAACACACTTCTATATGACCCTCTACTGTCATCTACTGGTCATTCACTATACAACACACTTCTATATGATCCTCTACTGCCATCTACTGGTCATTCACCGCACAACACACTTCTATATGATCCTCTACTGTCTTCTACTGGTCATTCACTACACAACACACTTCTATATGACCCTCTACTGTCATCTACTGGTCATTCACCACACAACACACTTCTATATGATCCTCTACTGTCATCTACTGGTCATTCACCACACAACACACTTCTATATGATCCTCTACTGTCATCTACTGGTCATTCACCACACAACACACTTCTATATGACCCTCTACTGCCATCTACTGGTCATTCACACCACACACTTCTATATGATCCTCTACTGTCATCTACTGGTCATTCACCACACAACACACTTCTATATGACCCTCTACTGTCATCTACTGGTCATTCACTATACAACACACTTCTATATGATCCTCTACTGTCATCTACTGGTCATTCATCACACAACACACTTCTATATGATCCTCTACTGTCATCTACTGGTCATTCACCACACAACACACTTCTATATGATCCTCTACTGTCATCTACTGGTCATTCACTATACAACACACTTCTATATGATCCTCTACTGCCATCTACTGGTCATTCATTACACAACACACTTCTATATGATCCTCTACTGTCATCTACTGGTCATTCACCACACAACACACTTCTATATGACCCTCTACTGTCATCTACTGGTCATTCACTACACAACACACTTCTATATGATCCTCTACTGCCATCTACTGGTCATTCACTACACAACACACTTCTATATGATCCTCTACTGTCATCTACTGGTCATTCACTACACAACACACTTCTATATGACCCTCTACTGCCATCTACTGGTCATTCACTACACAACACACTTCTATATGATCCTCTACTGTCACCTACTGGTCATTCACTACACAACACACTTCTATATGACCCTCTACTGCCATCTACTGGTCATTCACCACACAACACACTTCTATATGATCCTCTACTGTCATCTACTGGTCATTCACTACACAACACACTTCTATATGATCCTCTACTGCCATCTACTGGTCATTCACTACACAACACACTTCTATATGATCCTCTACTGTCATCTACTGGTCATTCACCACACAACACACTTCTATATGATCCTCTACTATCATCTACTGGTCATTCATTACACAACACACTTCTATATGATCCTCTACTGTCATCTACTGGTCATTCACTACACAACACACTTCTATATGATCCTCTACTGTCATCTACTGGTCATTCACTACACAACACACTTCTATATGATCCTCTACTGTCATCTACTGGTCATTCACCACACAACACACTTCTATATGACCCTCTACTGTCATCTACGGGTCATTCACTACACAACACACTTCTATATGATCCTCTACTGTCATCTACTGGTCATTCATCACACAACACACTTCTATATGATCCTCTACTGCCATCTACTGGTCATTCACTACACAACACACTTCTATATGATCCTCTACTGTCATCTACTGGTCATTCAGCACACAACACACTTCTATATGATCCTCTACTGCCATCTACTGGTCATTCACTACACAACACACTTCTATATGATCCTCTACTGTCATCTACTGGTCATTCACCACACAACACACTTCTATATGATCCTCTACTGTCATCTACTGGTCATTCACTACACAACACACTTCTATATGATCCTCTACTGCCATCTACTGGTCATTCACCACACAACACACTTCTATATGATCCTCTACTGTCATCTACTGGTCATTCACCACACAACACACTTCTATATGATCCTCTACTGCCATCTACTGGTCATTCATCACACAACACACTTCTATATGATCCTCTACTGTCATCTACTGGTCATTCACCACACAACACACTTCTATATGACCCTCTACTGTCATCTACTGGTCATTCACTACACAACACACTTCTATATGACCCTCTACTGTCATCTACTGGTCATTCACTACACAACACACTTCTATATGATCCTCTACTGCCATCTACTGGTCATTCACTACACAACACACTTCTATATGACCCTCTACTGTCATCTACTGGTCATTCACTACACAACACACTTCTATATGATCCTCTACTGCCATCTACTGGTCATTCACTACACAACACACTTCTATATGATCCTCTACTGTCATCTACTGGTCATTCACTACACAACACACTTCTATATGATCCTCTACTGTCATCTACTGGTCATTCACCACACAACACACTTCTATATGATCCTCTACTGTCATCTACTGGTCATTCACCACACAACACACTTCTATATGATCCTCTACTGTCATCTACTGGTCATTCATTACACAACACACTTCTATATGATCCTCTACTGTCATCTACTGGTCATTCACCACACAACACACTTCTATATGATCCTCTACTGTCATCTACTGGTCATTCACTACACAACACACTTCTATATGATCCTCTACTGTCATCTACTGGTCATTCACTACACAACACACTTCTATATGACCCTCTACTGTCATCTACTGGTCATTCACTACACAACACACTTCTATATGATCCTCTACTGTCATCTACTGGTCATTCACCACACAACACACTTCTATATGATCCTCTACTGTCATCTACTGGTCATTCACCACACAACACACTTCTATATGATCCTCTACTGTCATCTACTGGTCATTCACCATACAACACACTTCTATATGATCCTCTACTGTCACCTACTGGTCATTCACCACACAACACACTTCTATATGATCCTCTACTGTCATCTACTGGTCATTCACCATACAACACACTTCTATATGATCCTCTACTGTCACCTACTGGTCATTCACTATACAACACACTTCTATATGATCCTCTACTGCCATCTACTGGTCATTCACTACACAACACACTTCTATATGATCCTCTACTGTCACCTACTGGTCATTCACTATACAACACACTTCTATATGATCCTCTACTGTCATCTACTGGTCATTCATCATACAACACACTTCTATATGATCCTCTACTGTCATTTACTGGTCATTCATTATACAACACACTTCTATATGATCCTCTACTGCCATCTACTGGTCATTCACCACACAACACACTTCTATATGATCCTCTACTGCCATCTACTGGTCATTCACTACACAACACACTTCTATATGATCCTCTACTGTCATCTACTGGTCATTCATTACACAACACACTTCTATATGATCCTCTACTGCCATCTACTGGTCATTCACTACACAACACACTTCTATATGACCCTCTACTGTCATCTACTGGTCATTCACTACACAACACACTTCTATATGATCCTCTACTGTCATCTACTGGTCATTCATTACACAACACACTTCTATATGACCCTCTACTGTCATCTACTGGTCATTCATTACACAACACATTTCTATATGACCCTCTACTGTCATCTACTGGTCATTCATTACACAACACATTTCTATATGATCCTCTACTGTCATCTACTGGTCATTCATTACACAACACACTTCTATATGATCCTCTACTGTCATCTACTGGTCATTCATTACACAACACACTTCTATATGACCCTCTACTGCCATCTACTGATCATTCAGCACACAACACACTTCTATATGATCCTCTACTGCCATCTACTGGTCATTCACTACACAACACACTTCTATATGACCCTCTACTGTCATCTACTGGTCATTCACTACACAACACATTTCTATATGACCCTCTACTGTCATCTACTGGTCATTCATTACACAACACACTTCTATATGACCCTCTACTGTCATCTACTGGTCATTCATTACACAACACATTTCTATATGACCCTCTACTGTCATCTACTGGTCATTCATTACACAACACATTTCTATATGATCCTCTACTGTCATCTACTGGTCATTCATTACACAACACACTTCTATATGATCCTCTACTGCCATCTACTGGTCATTCACTACACAACACACTTCTATATGACCCTCTACTGCCATCTACTGGTCATTCACTACACAACACACTTCTATATGATCCTCTACTGTCATCTACTGGTCATTCACTACACAACACACTTCTATATGATCCTCTACTGTCATCTACTGGTCATTCACCACACAACACACTTCTATATGATCCTCTACTGTCATCTACTGGTCATTCACCACACAACACACTTCTATATGACCCTCTACTGTCATCTACTGGTCATTCACTACACAACACACTTCTATATGATCCTCTACTGCCATCTACTGGTCATTCACTACACAACACACTTCTATATGATCCTCTACTGTCATCTACTGGTCATTCACTACACAACACACTTCTATATGATCCTCTACTGTCATCTACTGGTCATTCACTACACAACACACTTCTATATGATCCTCTACTGTCACCTACTGGTCATTCACTATACAACACACTTCTATATGATCCTCTACTGTCATCTACTGGTCATTCACTACACAACACACTTCTATATGATCCTCTACTGTCATCTACTGGTCATTCACTATACAACACACTTCTATATGATCCTCTACTGTCATCTACTGGTCATTCACCACACAACACACTTCTATATGATCCTCTACTGTCATCTACTGGTCATTCACTATACAACACACTTCTATATGATCCTCTACTGCCATCTACTGGTCATTCACCACACAACACACTTCTATATGATCCTCTACTGTCATCTACTGGTCATTCACTATACAACACACTTCTATATGATCCTCTACTGTCATCTACTGGTCATTCACTATACAACACACTTCTATATGATCCTCTACTGTCATCTACTGGTCATTCACCACACAACACACTTCTATATGATCCTCTACTGTCATCTACTGGTCATTCACCACACAACACACTTCTATATGATCCTCTACTGTCATCTACTGGTCATTCACTACACAACACACTTCTATATGATCCTCTACTGTCATCTACTGGTCATTCACTATACAACACACTTCTATATGATCCTCTACTGCCATCTACTGGTCATTCACCACACAACACACTTCTATATGATCCTCTACTGTCATCTACTGGTCATTCACTACACAACACACTTCTATATGACCCTCTACTGTCATCTACTGGTCATTCACTACACAACACACTTCTATATGATCCTCTACTGTCATCTACTGGTCATTCACTACACAACACACTTCTATATGATCCTCTACTGTCATCTACTGGTCATTCACTACACAACACACTTCTATATGATCCTCTACTGTCATCTACTGGTCATTCACTATACAACACACTTCTATATGATCCTCTACTGCCATCTACTGGTCATTCACCACACAACACACTTCTATTTGATCCTCTACTGTCATCTACTGGTCATTCACCGCACAACACACTTCTATATGATCCTCTACTGTCATCTACTGGTCATTCACCACACAACACACTTCTATATGACCCTCTACTGTCATCTACTGGTCATTCACTATACAACACACTTCTATATGATCCTCTACTGCCATCTACTGGTCATTCACCACACAACACACTTCTATATGATCCTCTACTGTCATCTACTGGTCATTCACCACACAACACACTTCTATATGATCCTCTACTGTCATCTACTGGTCATTCACTACACAACACACTTCTATATGACCCTCTACTGTCATCTACTGGTCATTCACTACACAACACACTTTTATATGATCCTCTACTGTCATCTACTGGTCATTCACTACACAACACACTTCTATATGACCCTCTACTGTCATCTACTGGTCATTCACTACACAACACACTTCTATATGATCCTCTACTGTCACCTACTGGTCATTCACTATACAACACACTTCTATATGATCCTCTACTGCCATCTACTGGTCATTCACCACACAACACACTTCTATATGATCCTCTACTGTCATCTACTGGTCATTCATCACACAACACACTTCTATATGATCCTCTACTGTCATCTACTGGTCATTCATCACACAACACACTTCTATATGACCCTCTACTGTCATCTACTAGTCATTCACTTCATCCATCTTCTTCCTCCATCTTCTTCTTCCTCCGATCCGCTTCTTCTTGCTCTGGTCTTCTTGTCCGGCATCTTCTTCCATGACGTCTGCGTCTCTTCTTGGGCCGCTCCACGCAATGGGAGGCTCCCGCTGAGTGAGGCTCCACTGCGTCTGACAGGTCTTTTATAATGGTGACCTGTGCATCAGAGGGGGCGGGTCACCAGATGGCCCCGCCCTCCATTATTAAAGACCTGTCAGACGCAGCGAAGCCTCACACAGCGGGAGCCTCCCATTGCGCAGAGCGGCCCGACACAGAAGAAGAGACACCAACGCCATGGAAGAAGATGCCGGACGAGAAGACCAGAGCAAGAAGAAGCGGATCAGAGGAAGAAGAAGATGGAAGAAGATGCCGGAAGGAGAAGATGAAGAAAACGAAGGATGAAGAAAGGAAGAAGACCAGATGAAAGAAGATGAAAGAAGATTTTAATAAAGGAATTGTCAAAGACCATCTCCTGTCATTTTTACAATTTTTGTCACTTTTTTGGTAAAATGGTAGGGTTACTTTTGTACCCCCTTACCATTTCACACAGGGGGGCGGGATCTGGGGGTCCCCTTGTTAAAGGGGGCTTCCAGATTCTGATAAGGCCCCCGCCCGCAGACCCCCACAACCAATGGCCAGGGTTGTGGGGAAGAGGACCTTGTCCTCATCAACATGGGGACAAGGTGCTTTGGGGGGACCCCAAAGCACCCTCCCAATGTTGAGAGCATGTTGCCTGGTACAGTTCAGGAGGGAGGGGGGCCGCTCTCGTCCCCCCTATTTTCCTGCGGCCTGCCTGGTTGCGTGCTCGGATAAGGGTCTGGTATGGATTTTGAGGGGGACCCCACGCCATTTTTTTTTTGGCCGGGGTTCCCCTTAATATCCATAGCAGACCTGAAGGGCCTGGTAATTGAATTTGGGGGACCCCCACGCTTTTTTTTTTTATCAATTACTTTTTTTTTATCAATGACTTTCAATGAATGACTGTTCTCTGTGTTACAGGAGCCGGAAATTCATTAGCCGCAGATGGCTGCCTTAGATGACACAACAGGCCAGAAGGGTAAAGGTGTTTTAATGTGATACTGCAATGCTGTACTAACAGTACGCACACACTAATCCCCAGAATCACAGCACAGATAATGTCAGACTCAGTAGCATTGCAGAATGGATCACAGCACATAATGTCACTGACACGCTGGAACACACTACACGAGGCCGCCGGCAGGGCGGCCTTTTATAGTGTGGGGCGTGTACTAAACCCCCTGAGCTATAATTGGCCACAGGCATCCTGCCTGTGGCCAATTATGGCTCTCCTCGCCTCTGGCTCTATGATTGGCCAAGCATGCGGGGTCACAGTGCATGCTTGGCCAATCATCAGCCAGCAATGCACTGCGACTAGCGCAGTGCATTGCGGGCCGCTCGTATCACACGAATTTGATGCGAGCGGCCCAAATAGTTCTGGGCTCGACGAGCGGTCGAACGCTCGATGTTCGATTCGAACATGGGTTTGAATCGAACACCGGGCCCATCCCTAGTGGTGACCAACCTTTTCACCCGGTACGCTCAAACCTATCCTACCAAGCACCAACAAGCCACCACGGTGGCGAAAGTCTCAGTGAATTCGTTTTTTGGGCACTACGGCCTGTCTATATGAATACATTCTGATCAAGGCAGAGACTTAGAAGGCAAACTTATGCACCAGTTATGCCAGATGGCATAAAAAAAAAACAGAACATCCCAATCTCACCCACAGGGACACCCCCAGCCTGAGAGGTTCAACCGTACTCTACTGAACAAGCTAGGAACTCTACCTTATAAGAAGAAACAACATTGGGGAAACCACATTGCCGACATCATCCATGCATTCAACAGCATGACAAAGGCTGCCACTGGGTCTTCTCCCTACAGACTGATGTTTGGAAGAGAAGCTTGGTTACCAGTTGATCTGGATTTGGAACGTACACACATCATACATCCCTAGCTTCCTATAAAGGATATTTTGGTAAACTACAGAAGAACCTGAAGCAGGCCTATGAGAAAGTGGTAGAAAATGCTACTGCCCAAGAGCAGAGAAACAAAATAAATTTTGATCTGAAAGTAAAAATACAAGACCTTCAGCTGGGAGATTGTGTGTTGCTGAGGAACCTAGGGGTACCTGGGAAGCACAAGTTGGCAGACCGCTGGCCACTCCAACCTTACATCATCTGCAAGCAACTTCCTGGGCAACTGCCAGTGTATCAAATCCACCCTGAAGGGAAAACAGGCCCTTTGAAAATGTGGCATCGGAACCATTTGCTTCCCCTTTCCAATGCCGTCTGAGTACCTAAGACAACAACCCCCATGAGTAGTGAATCAAAACCCTTCGGAACCCAGCTGCGTCGGCGGAGTCAGAGCAAACAGCCGATAGTGGAAGATGAAGACAGCGAAGATGAGGAGATGGTGCCCCACTGGCCATAGTCCTTAACCCAAGAAACCAGCTTTGACTCTCATGTAGTTGTGGAAGAGAGAAGGAGATCTTCGAGTTCAGGAGTGGAAACTCTACCTCCACCCGAAGGAGTTGGCGAAATGAAGATCGAGATAGTTAGCC
Organism: Lithobates sylvaticus; assembly: GCA_028564925.1. NCBI lineage: Eukaryota > Metazoa > Chordata > Amphibia > Anura > Ranidae > Lithobates > Lithobates sylvaticus. The sequence continues at coordinate 1,859,056 of CM053029.1, forward strand.
CATCTAATAAAGAGGGTATTGAACATCTGATCGGTTTCAATGAAGGATATCTACTACAACCTAGATTAGACTGTTCCCCTAAAACTGAAATCCAGCTAGAAGATGTGTAATCTCATGGAGGCCAAATTCATACAAACCCTGATATCGAAGCTACAGAACCTTCCTTCCCTGAATTAGATTGAGTTAACCCCTCTTTAGAACCCTTCAGTTCCACCAGTGCTGGAAATCTGGACATAAACTCCACCTTTGTGCTTGATGACTTCTCACCTATCCAACTGAGGCAAAACATAAACCCTCCCAAGCAGGGTCGGACTGACAACTCATGGGGCCCCCGGGCAATAGGAGATTATGGGGCCCTCAGGCAATCGGAGATTATGGGGCCACACAGTATAAAATCACACAGAATACACATACAGTGGTGTGAAAAAGTGTTTGCCCCCTTCCTCATTTCCTGTTCCTTTGCATGTTTGTCACACTTAAGTGTTTCGGAACATCAAACCAATTTAAACAATAGTCAAGGACAACACAAGTAAACACAAAATGCAATTTGTAAATGAAGGTGTTTATTATTAAAGGTGAAAAAAAATCCAAACCATCATGGCCCTGTGTGAAAAAGTGATTGCCCCCCTTGTTAAAACATACTATAACTGTGGTTGTCCACACCTGAGTTCAATTTCTCTAGCCACACCCAGGCCTGATTATTGCCACACCTGTTCACAATCAAGGCATCACTTAAATAGGAGCTGCTTGACACAGTAAGGTCCACCAGAAGATCCTTAAAAGCTACACATCATGCCGAGACCCAAAGAAATTCAGGAACAATTGAGAAAGAAAGTAATTGAGATCTATCAGTCTGGAAAGGGTTATAAAGCCATTTCCAAAGCTTTGGGAATCCAGCGAACCACAGTGAGAGCCATTATCCACAAATGGCGAAGACATGGAACAGTGGTGAACCTTCCCAGGAGTGGCCGGCCGCCCAAAATTACCCCAAGAGCGCAGCAACGACTCATCCAAGAGGTCACAAAAGACCCCCACAACAACGTCCAAGGAACTGCAGGCCTGACTTGCCTCAGTTAAGGTCAGCGTTCATGCCTCCACCATCAGGAAAAGACTGGGCAAAATGGCCTGCATGGCAGAGTTCCAAGGAGAAAACCACTGCTGAGCAAAAGAACATCAAAGCTCGTCTCAATTTCTCCACAACACATCTTGATGATCCCCAAGACTTTTGGGGAAACATTCTGTGGACCGATGAGACAAAAGTGGAACTCTTTGGAAGGTGTGTGTCCAAGTATATCTGGCGTAGAAGGAACACTGCATTTCAGAAAAAGAACATTATACCAACAGTAAAATATGGTGGTGGTAGTGTGATGGTCTGGGGCTGTTTTGCTGCTTCAGGACCTGGAAGACTTGCCGTGATAAAAGGAACTATGAATTCTGCTGTCTACCAAGAGATCCTGAAGGAGAATGTCCGACCATCTGTTCGTGTACTCAAGCTGAAACGAACTTGGGTTCTGCAGCAGGACAATGATCCTAAACACACCAGCAAGTCCACCACCGAATGGCTGAAGAAAAACAAAATGAAGACTTTGGAGTGGCCTAGCCAAAGTCCAGACCTGAATCCTATTGAGATGTTGTGGTATGACCTTAAAAAGGCCGTTCATGCTCGAAAACCCTCTAATGTAACTGAATTAGGACAATTCTGCAAAGATGAGTGGGCCAAAATTCCTCCAGGACGCTGTAAAAGCCTCATTGCACGTTATCGCAAACGCTTGGTTGCAGTTGTTGCTGCTAAGGGTGGCCCAACCAGTTATTAGGTTTAGGGGGCAATCACTTTTTCACACAGGGCCATGATGGTTTGGATTTTTTTTCACCTTTAATAATAAACACCTTCATTTACAAATTGCATTTTGTGTTTACTTGTGTTGTCCTTGACTATTGTTTAAATTGGTTTGATGTTCCGAAACACTTAAGTGTGACAAACATGCAAAGGAACAGGAAATGAGGAAGGGGGCAAACACTTTTTCACACCACTGTACATGTACACACAGTATACACAGACATGTTTCTATTGGCTGAGAAGGTACCGGAGAGGTGGGGCAGCTATAATCCCGGGATTTTTAGACCAAAAGGATGTCGGTAAGGGACATTTCAGAAACAGATGTAAAAAAACCCACAGCTTTTTACATACTGTCCCTGGTTTTACTGAGGCTGGCAACCCTTATGGGGCCCCCTAGTGGCCCGGGGCCCTTGGGAAGTGCCCGAGTGGCCGAATGGTCAGTCCGGCCCTGCTCCCAAGAGACTAACTTATGATGTCCTAGGGGGAAACTCAGATAGACTAATACCTACCATTCAACGGCAGAATCCAGTGCCAGACACTACTACCGTTCATTAGGTAGAGGGTGACCTTGACTCGCCCTCTGACACTACCGGGCATGCCACAGCAATAGCAGTGGCCTGTCATTAGACTGACTACGAGTTAACTGAAGGTGTATATAAATGGTTTCAACAAAATCCTGAAGTATGCAAATTGTTCTCGAATTTGAGTTATGGCTGATGTTGTTATAATTTGTGTGTTGACTTTACCACCAATTATTAGTTAAAATAATACCTTGTGAAGTTTTTACCACTTTGGAGGACCACAGATTTCAAATGGGGGGAGAATGTAGCTATGTGCTGGATAACTTTGTCTGTGTCATCGTGGGACATTCTGTAACACCAGCTGCAGTTAGTCTGTTTCCTGCTAGTGTTCTGCCTGGACACTGTGTCATCGTCCCCTGAATGCAGAGCAAGCAGAGACCAAAGCTGAGAGCGGGGGATTGTGGGATATGTTGTCCAAGGAGCATTGGAGCCAGACTGCCGTGGCTGGGAGAAAGAGAGGGAGGAATGCTGGGTGAGGATATAAATAGCATGGTGCAGGGAGGAGTTTTTCTCTTGGGACCAAGGCCTTCAGCTGAGGGGAGGGACCCGGCCGCTCCGGGGGATGCAAGCAGGCGCCGCAGCCTAGAACCGTTGGCAACTGCCTGCAGCCGAGTGATTGTCGGGGGTCACTCTCATCGTCACCGGTACAGTAACAGAGAAGGGTGCACGGCCGTTCACTGTTTGCAGATTCTTCAAGAACCTGTTCCGGGACATCCTTTTCCCATGAGCCTTGGTATCATCAGGATTGGTGAGCGGGCAGAAGCCCACCCTGTGTACACCCCACAAAGACACTGCATGCAGACACCCCCCATCCCATCTCTTTACATTACAGCTTCAAAACGGTAACACTGTGCACATGCTATCTTCTGCAGCTGGTCACCATTGCACAGGAATACTTCTGGGTCCTTGTTGAGCTGAAGACACCGAACATCTACATCACAAGGGCTCCCACATTTCCCCACCCCCCCTACTTGAAGGACTCAATATCTGCACACTTTAAGGGGAACTCTACTCAGAGATTAAGTATTGCATTTCTTGTAACTTGTTGTTTCTATAATTGGGCCACAAAGGGAAAAAGGCCTGGGGGATCGACCCCCACTCGATCACACCATAGGGGAGTTTGATGAGGGACTATCTCGGTACAACTTAAACAGCATACACTCGTAACTTTATTAAAAAAATCGTTTTTTATTGATACAAAAAAGTTTAAAAACAGGATATCCAAGTACTAAATGATAAACATCATAAAAATATGCAATAACAATCCATGTCTATCACCAGCATTCATGTCCTCTGTTAGTGAGGATCAGGATATGATGGATTCCCACGGATATCATTGTTCTCAACAAGTTTTGCTGCATCTTACCGCTTCATCAGGAGAATATCTGTAATCAATCACTGGGATAATAAATACCAGATATTACAGAATAACAATGTGTAAGATAAATTTCAACATTCCTTTGGGTGGAGGCGGTGGTGCTTTGACTTTGACCTGATGAAGCGGTAAAATGCAGCGAAACTTGTTGAGAACAATGATATCTGTGGGAATCCATCATATCCTGATCCTCCCTAACTATTTTTATGATGTTTATCATTAAGTACTTGGATATCCTATGATTTTAAGCTTTTTTGTATTAATAATAAAACGTTATTTTTATAAAAATTTCAAGTGTATGCTGTTTAAGTTGTATCGAGATAGTCCCTCATCAAACTCCCCTATGGTGTGATCGAGTGGGGATCAATCCCCCGGTCCTTTTTTTTCCCCTTTCAGTTGGATAATGGTACACTTTACCTACTTTTTATGCAACTCATACCAATAGAGGCTTTAGCTTTTTCAATTTGTGTGTTTATATATATATATATGTGTGTGTGTATTATGTGTGTGTGTGTATTATGTGTGTTTGTTTATATATGTATGTGTGTGTGTATTATGTGTGTGTTTGTATTGTGTGTGTGTTTATATATATATATATATATATATGTGTATGTATGTGTGTGTTTATATATGTGTATTATGTGTGTTTATATATGTGTATTATGTGTGTTTATATATGTATGTATGTGTGTGTGTATTATGTGTGTGTGTTTATATATGTGTATTATGTGTGTGTGTTTATATAGGTGTATTATGTGTGTGTGTTTATATATGTGTATTATGTGTGTGTGTTTATATAGGTGTATTATGTGTGTGTGTGTGTGTATTATGTGTGTGTTTAGATGTATGTATGCACACTTTATGTATGGGCGTTTAATCCTGACCCCCTATATGTGTACAATCAGAACTGATTATTTTTTTTCTTGTTTGTTCATAGTACCAGCAACAGGACCGCCTGATTTAACCCCTTAATTGCATCATCCCTAAGCTGCAACTGACTGGGCTCTGGTGTTCCGCCACCGGGCTCAGAGGAAAGGGCCCTGTCCAGGGGTCAGGGGGGGGGGGGGTCCTTCATGCCACTGGAACAAGGGACACCTATTATAAAAAATATCTAGGCATAGGACAACCCCCTGCCACGCCCACCTTAACCACTTGCTGACTGAAATACGTGACATGTTAGGTATCTATTTACTCAGCGTAACATCATCTTTCATATTATACAAAAAAATCGGGGTATATATTGTGTTTTTTTTGTTTTGCTCCGCAGATACTGCGTGACATAAAAAACTGAAACAATTACAATTTTATTTCTTAAGGTCTCTGCTAAAAAAAAAAAAATATATATATATATATATATATAAATATATATAATGTTTGGGGGTTATCACAAATTTTTGAGCAAAAAAATTAGTCAGCTCTGGGACGTTTACCCCCCTTTATGACCAGGCCAGCCATTGTTTTGCGATACGGCACTGCGTCACTTTAACTGAAAATTGCGCATTTTTTTTCCCCCCATAAATAGTGCTTTCTTTTGGTGGTATTTGATCATTTTTTGCGCTATAAACAAAAAAAGATCGACAATTAAAAAAAATATCCAATAAAAAAATTTAAAACAAAATCGAATTTCCTTATCAATTTAGGCCAATGTAAAAAAAATTTTTAAAAAATAAATCGCAATAAGTGTATATTGATTTTTTACGCAAAAGTTACAGTGTCTACAAACTATGGTATATTTTTTATTTTGTTTTATTTTCTTAAACTTTACTAAACACCGGCAAATTGTTCTTGAATTTGAGTTATGGCTGATGCTGTTATAATTTGTGTGTTGACTTTACCACCAAATATTAGTTAAAATAATACCTTGTGAAGTTTTTACCACTTTGGAGGACCAAAGATTTCAAATGGGGGGGGGAGGATGTAGCTACTGATTGGTTTACACAAAAGTTACAGCGTCTACAACCTATGTGATATTTTTATTTAACTTTTTAAATTTTTTTTACTAGTAACGGCGGCGATCAGCAACTTATAGCGGGATGCGACATTGCGCGGGCAAATCGGACACCTAACTGACGCTTTTTTGGGGAACCAGTGACACCAATACAGTGATCAGTGCTAAAAAGAATATTCACTGTCACTGTACTAATGACACTGGCAGGGAAGGGGGTAACATCAGGGGGCGGTCGAAGGTCGAGTCCTTTGAAACCAGGGACCGCAGGGCACTTTGCATCTGCTGCTCTCTGTTTTATGGAACCATGAAGTAAAGGACTGTTCCTATGAATCATTACATACCATGTTGTATGGACTTGGCCAGTTGCACAAGTAAAGTTCCAGACTGGTCCTCATCACCCCAGTGGCCTGAACCTGAGGAGGTAAATGTGGACACCGGCCGGGGCAGGGGACTGGCCGCTGGGGGTGGTTGGAAGAAGGGGTTGTGGTCACCTTGACACCTTGTGGCCATAGAGTGAGGGGCCAAAGCTCAGTGCTGGTTTCCAACCCCCCCACCTGGAAGTTATTATGTAGGCCTCCTCCTAGTGCAGAAACTGTCTCGTCACCCACCACTAGAGGCACTGCATACTTGTTCCAGAAAGTACTGAAGACCGGCACTACAGCCAGGAGGAGCTCAGCTACGGCACCCCCATATTCCCCTACTGACATGAAAACACGTCGAATGTACAGTATGGTGAAGGTGGTGTAGATGTAGACGGAGGGGTTGGAGGACCTCCGGACAGCACGGTGTAGAACACCACATCTATGACTCCGACACACTGCAAGATAAGTAAGGCTGGATAGACTTTCTTGCTGGCACTGTCATGGGTTCAGACTCTGGGCCACCTCCGAATTGTTCGGAAAATACCAGAGAAGCAGAAGACACCATCGTAGGTTTATTGATTCTTATCAAACTTTAATCAAGGTGTGAGTGAGTGGAACAATCCGTTCTCAGAAGAGGATACATGATATGTCAGCTATACAGGCAGCCCTTACCAAAGTATCAGTGAGCATAGACATCAGCATTCAACGCAAACATGGCTTGTTAGTACAACCCTAATACACCGGGACAGAGAGGAACCCCCAACCTATGGCACCCCTGAGGAGGTTCCTCATGTTATGGGGGGAACTCTGAGGACAACTAAAATAAAAATGAGAGAACTGAACTCTGAGGTAATTTTTTAGAATTCTGATGTCATGTTCAGCATGATCTCCATGTCTTGGATATGACCGAGCAGGCAGTTTTTGGCCCCTGGATTGCTCCTGCAGGATTTGATCACTGCACCGCCTTCTTCTCACAGATGTAGCGGTAGGCGCGGGTACAATGCTCGTCATTCCAGTCACCGCTGTAATTGAACTGAGCGCAGTCCTCTCCACCACCAAGACCGTGACCATAAAACTCATCCGGCTGGCCGGGGGCCCATTTCCTGCAAAGACACAAGACGGAGATGTACAAGATGAGTGCAACCTTTGGGTTGTCACAGATTTCTGGGACATCCAATGGCAACATGGATGGCCCTTTACTAGAAGAGGCCTCACTGGATGCTGCCGGTTATATGGAGCATATCAGAATGAACTTGCAGACTACCCTACCAGTTATCCATAGTGGTGAAGTGTGTGGACTGTCAGTCTAAGAATAATACAGGAGGTCCCTAGTGAACGAAGAACAGTGTGAGTTATTGGAGACTGAGAGTTCAACAACCCTTGGAATGGCATCAACCCCTAAGAGTCCCACAACCCTTTGAATGGCCTCATCCCCTAAGAGTCCCACAATCCTTGGAATGGCCTCATCCCCTAAGAGTCCCACAATCCTTGAAATAGCTTCATCCACTAAGAGTCCCACAATCCTTGAAATAGCTTCATCCACTAAGAGTCCCACAACCCTTGGAATGGCCTCATCCCCTAAGAGTCCCACAACCCTTGGAATGGCCTCATCCCCTAAGAGTTCCGCAACCATTAGCATGGCCTCATCCCCTAAGAGTTCCACAACCCTTGGAATGGCATCATCCCCTAAAGCCCCATACACACGGTCGGATTTTCCGATGGATTCTGTCCTATCGGACAATGTTGTCGGAAATTCCGACCGTGTGTAGGCACCATCGGACAGTTTCTATCGGATTGTCCGACGGACAAAGTCCTACCTCCTGCTGGATAGATTTTTTGACAACAAAGTCCGATCACACCAAATCCGATCGTGTGTATCGTAGTCCGACGGACAAAGTGCTACGCATGCTCAGATCACATTACAAGACCAAAGCTATTGGCTACTAGCCTCTACGTAGTCCCGTCGTAGGCAACAAACGTCACCACGTTCAGAATGATCGGATTTTCCGACAACTTTGTCCGACCGTGTGTACGCAAAACCAACATCAGACAAAGTACGACGGACATGATCCGACGGACCTGGTCTTCGGATAATCCGAGCGTGTGTATGGGGCTTAAGAGTTCCGCAACCATTAGCATGGCCTCATCCCATATGGCCTCACCTTGGAATGGCCTTGTCCTCTAAAAGTTCCACAACCCTTGGAATGGCCTTGTCCCCGAAGAGTTCCACAACCCTTGGAATGGCCTTGTCCCCGAAGAGATCCACAACCATTGAAATGGCCTTGTCCCCTAAAAGTCCCACAGCTCACAGAAAGGTCTATCCCCCAAGAGTCCCACAACCCTTGGAATGGCCTCATCCCCTAAGAGTTTCACAACCGTTGGCATGGCCTTGTCTCCCAAGTATCCCACAACCCTGGACATGGCCTTGTCCCTTAAGAGTTCCACAACCCTTGAAATGGCCTTGCCCCTAAAAGTCCCACAACCCACAGAATGGTCTATCCCCTAAGAGTCCCACAACCCTTGGAATGGCCTCATCCCCTAAGAGTCCCACGACCCTGGGAATGGCATCATTCCCTAGAAGTCCTATGACCCTTGGAATGGCCTCGTTCCCTGAGAGTCCCACAACCCTAGACATGGCCTCATTCCCTAGGAGTTCCACAACCCTTAGAATGGCCTCATCCAATTGTTGTAACCTTGAAATTAGGAATGTTGGTGGTAGAGACTGTAAAGCACTTTCAGGTGACAGAAAAATGTTGGATAATTCAGAAAGGACATTACTTTGGTGTGGAGGAAAATGGGGTACCATCCACCCATTTCCAATCTCCGTCAATTTCACTCAGCCCAATCCAGACCCGTATCTTCATGGCAAACTTTGTCAGGAAAACCTAAAGAACACATAATGAAGAGAAGTAATAGTTACAATGATGAGAAGGAGGCAGTTTGGTTCCATCAGTGGTGGGCACTATCAAGTGGTCATGTGGGTATGCTTTGTGATCCTGATGGAAATGTATTATTGCCCAAATTTTCTTATCTCCCTCGCTTTGCAGAGGCGCCAATGCGAAAGCTGTGAGGGACTGACACAGCCATTGTTGTGTCACATGCCATATGGAGACATATGGAGCATGTGCTGCTCCGGGAGATTTGAATGCTTGAGTAGTCTGGATCACCACAAGGGCTTGTCTTAAGGACACATTCAAACCACCACACGTGTTTATCTTCAGGACCCACCCCGACCCATTGGTTTACCTCAAGGACCCATCCCGACCACCTCAGTAACTTATTTACAGGGCCCATCCAGACCACCTCAAGGACTCATCCAGACTGACACATAGGCATAGCTCAAGGACTCATCCAGACCACCGAATGGGTATCTCCAGGACCCATCCAGACCACCTCAGGGACTCATCCAGACCACTACATGGGCATATCTCCAGGACCTATTAAGACTGTCACATGAGCTTATCTCAAGGACCCATCTAGACTACCTCAAGGACTCATCCAGACCACCACATGGGCATATCTCCAGGATTAAGCCAGGCCACCACATGGTATCTTCAGGACCTATCCAGACCACCTCAGGGACTCATCCAGACCACTACATGGGCATATCTCCAGGACCTTTTAAGACTGTCACATGAGCTTATCTCAAGGACCCATCTAGACTACATCAAGGACTCATCCAGACCACCACATGGGCATATCTCCAGGACCTATCCAGACCTTCACACAGACTTTTCTAAATGACCCATCCGGAACACCTCAAGGACTTATCTGCAAGCCCCATCCAGACTGCCACATAGAATTTTTTTCAAGAACCCATCCAGACCACCTCAAAGAGAGCTGAGGCTGTGTGCAGGAACTGGTCTTCTCTAGCACGGAATCCACTCTCTGAGTTTCTTTATATTGTCTTTCCAAATTGTCCGCTACTCCTTCTCACAATGCTGGTCACTTTTGGCTTTGCTTTGTTTCAAGCTCTGACACTCTCTGATCCCAGTCTCCTTATATATACCCTTCTCCCTATTCTGCCCCAAACCTCTCCTGCTTAGAACCACATACATGCCACCAAGAGAACTGCTCCTGCACCCAGCCTCCAGTGTGGCACCAGCTCACCCGCATACAGCCTCAGCCTCCTATGTGGCACCAGCTCACCTGCATACAGCCTCAGCCTCCTATGTGGCACCAGCTCACCCGCATACAGCCTCAGCCTCCTATGTGGCACCAGCTCACCCGCATACACCCTCAGCCTCCTATGTGGCACCAGCTCACCTGCATACAGTCTCAGCCTCCTATGTGGCACTGCTCACCTCCGCACAGCCTCAGACTCCTATGTGGCACCAGCTCACCTCCACACAGCCTCAGACTCCTATGTGGCACCAGATCACCTGCACACAGCCTCAGCTACATATGTGGCACAACTCAGCTGCACACAGCCTCAGCCTCCTATGTGGCACCGCTCACCTGCACACAGCATCAGCCTCCTATGTGGCACCAGCTCACCCGCACACAGCCTCAGCCTCCTATGTGGCACCAGCTCACCCGCACACAAAGCCTCAGTCTCCTATGTGGCAACAGCTCACGCGCACTCAGATTCCTATGTTGCACCACTCACCTGCACACAGCCTCAGCCTCCTATGTGGCACCAGCTCACCCGCACACAGCCTCAGCCAACTATGTGGCACCGCTCAGCTGCACACAGCCTCCCATGTGGCACCGCTTAGCTGCACACAGCCTCCCATGTGGCACCAGCTCATCTGCACACAGACTCAGCCTCCTATTTGGCAGCATCTCACCCACACACAGCCTCAGCCTCCTATGTGGCATCAGCTTACCTGCACACAGCCTCATCCATCTATGTGGCACCGCTCAGCTGCACACAGCCTCAGCCTCCCATGTAGCAACGCTTACCTGCACACAGCCTCAGCCTCCTATGTGGCACCAACTCACCCACACACAGCCTCAGCCTCCTATGTGACACAGCTCACCCGCCCACAGCCTCAGCCTCCTATGGGGCACCAGCTCACCTGCACACAGCCTCAGCCTCCTATGTGGCACCAGCTCACCTGCACACAGCCTCAGCCTTCTATGTGGCACCAGCTCACCTGCACACAGCCTCCTATGTGGCACCAGCTCACCTGCACACAGCCTCAGCCTCCTATGTGGCACCACTCACCTGCACACAGCCTCATGTGATGCGATAAGGGGGGAAAGAGCAGCAGAGAGGAGATGGAAATGTCAGGTTCTTGTCATTTTTCGAGTATCTATGAAGTTGAGTAATAATCTGGACAACAAAAGTTTCCTCCGGTTTTTTCATCTCGTCCGGACATGTCTCTGCTATCACATCTGTTATGTTATCTCCACCTTAACGCGCACTTACCTGCTCCTCCTGGGTGTTGACGACGGTCAGTCTGGCCTTTCTCCTCTGGCACATCCTTTGGGCCTCCATCCACGATTTCGCCAGATTGGAGAAAAAGTAGCAGCTCCCTCGGAACTCGGACCAATCGTCAGGACAGGCGCCATCATAGGTCTCTAGGAGGAGGAGGAGGAGCCATTACTGGAGGAATTCAGAGTGAGACACACTTCTCAGAGACACGGAAAGGAGTAGACCGCGTTCACTTCAGTTTAGTGGATGAGGTGAAGCTGAGCTGACTTCAATCGTCCAATCACGTGTAAGTAAAAATCCCTTTTTTTCTCATTTTCCATGCACATGATTGGGTATTCTCTACAAAAGTGAACTTGGTCTACTCCTTTGGTAAACCGACCTCAATGTAGGGTGGAGCAGTGAGGTCATCAACTTCTAACCTCTCCCCATCATCCAATGTGCTTTTATCTGTGTTCCTATTGGAGAGGAATGGGAAATCCCCCCCAATAAGGACACAGATAGATATAAACACTTGACAGAGGCTCCGCCCATTCCCCTAGAACTAAATAAAAGATTTGTCTGCAGTGATTGGATAGACAGGGACAATATTTTCTTCCAGCTGGATGGTTGTGTTCTGCACTCACCATTTTCTGGTGGAAGTTTTGGTGTCCCCCTCCTGAATGCCGATATCGGGGGTCCATCTACAGACACAGAAACAGAGGAAAGTCCTTATACTTCTCCCCAGAAAACAGCCCTCACTCCCCTCCCCAGAGAACTGCCACCACTCCCCTCCCCAGAGAACTGCCACCACTCCCTTCCACAGAGAACTGCCACCACTCCCCTCCCCAGAAAACTGCCACCACTCCCCTCCACAGAGAACTGCCACCACTCCCCTCCCCAGAGAACTGCCACCATCCCCCTCCCCAGAGAACTGCCACCACTCCCCTCCCAAGAGAACTGCCACCACTCCCCTCCCCAGAGAACTGCCACCACTCCCCTCCCCAGAGAACTGTCACCACTCCCCTCCACAGAGAACTGCACCCACTCCCCTCCCCAGAGAACTGCCACCACTCCCCTCCCCAGAGAACTGCCACCACTCCCCTCCCAGAGAACTGCCACCACTCCCCTCCTCAGAGAACTGCCACCACTCCCCTCCACAGAGAACGGCCACCACTCCCCTCCCCAGAGAACTGCCACCACTCCCCTCCCCAGAGAACGGCCACCACTCCCCTCCCCAGAGAACGGCCACCACTCCCCTCCCAGAGGACGGCCCCAACTCCCCTCCCAGAGGACGGCCCCAACTCCCCTCCCAGAGAACGACCCCAACTCCCCTCCCAGAGGACGGCCCCAACTCCCCTCCCAGAGGACGGCCCCAATTCCCCTCCCAGAGGACGGCCCCAATTCCCTTCCCAGAGGACAGCCCTCACTTCCTTCCCCAGAGGACGGCCCTCACTTCCCTCCCCAGAGGACGGCCCTCACTTCCCTCCCTAGAGGACGGCCCTCACTTCCCTCCCCAGAGGACGGCCCTCACTTCCCTCCCCAGAGGACGGCCCTCGCACCCCTCGCCAGAGGATGGTCCTTACTCCCCTCATCAGAGGATGGTCCTCACTCTACTAAACAGAGGACGGTTCTCACACCCCTTGCCAGAGGACAGTTCTCACTCCCCTCAACAGAGGACAGACCTCACTCCCCTCCCCAAAGGATGGCCCTCACACCCCTCCCCAGGGGACAGCCCTCACAACCCTCCCCAGGGGACAGCCCTCACACCCCTCCCCAGAGGACGGCCCCCACACCCCTCCCCAGAGGACGGCCCTCACACCCCTCCCCAGAGGACGGCCCTCACACCCCTCCCCAGAGGACGGCCCTCACACCCCTCCCCAGAGGACGGTCCTCACACCCCTCCCCAGAGGACGGTCCTCACACCCCTCGCCAGAGGACAGTCCTCACACCCCTTCCCAGAGGACTACCACCACTCCCTCCCCAGAGGACGCCCCTCACACCCCTTGCCAGAGGACAGCCCCAACTCCCCTCCCAAAGGACTGCCACCACTCCCTCCCCAGAGGACAGCCCTCACTCTCCCCTCGCCAGAGGATGGTTCTCACTCCCCTCCTCAGAGGTTGGCCTCCTCTCACCAGAGGACGGTCCTCACTCTCCTCATCAGAGGATGGCCCTCACCCCCCCTCACCAGAGGACGCCCCTCACCAGAGGGCAGGCCTCACTCCCCTCTGCAGAGGATGCCCCTCACACCCCTCGCCAGAGAACGCCCCTCACACCCCTCACTAGAGAACGCCCCTCACACCCCTCGCCAGAGGACAGGCCTCACTCCCCTCTGCAGAGGATGCCCACACCCCTTTGCCAGAGAACGCCCCTCACACCCCTCGCCAGAGAATGCCCCTCACACCCCTCGCCAGAAGACAGCCCTTAATTCCCTCACCAGAGGACAGCTCCAACTCCCCAACGTAGAGGACGGCCACCACTCCCCTCCCCAGAGGACGGCCACCACTCCCCTCCCCAGAGGACGGCCACCACTCCCCTCCGCAGAGGACAGCCCACACTCTCCTCACCAGAGAATGGCACTCACACCCCTCACCAGAGGACGGCCCTCACTCACATCCCCAGAGGACAGACACAACTCCCCTCCAGAGAATGACCCTCACACCCCTCCCCAGAGGACAGACCACACACCCCTCCAGAGAATGACCCTCACACCCCTCCCCAGAGGACAGACCACACACCCCTCCCCAGAGTACAGTCACCACTCCCCTCCCCAGAGGACAGCCCACACTCCCCTCCCTAGAGGACGGCCCCCACTCCCCTACGCAGAGGACAGCCCCCACTCTCCTCACCAGAGGACGGCACTCACTCCCCTTACCAGAGCTTGCCCCTCACTCCCCTCCCCAGAGGACAGCCCACACTCCCCTCCCAGAGGACGGCACCAACTCCCTTCCACAGAGGATGGCCATTACACCCCTCCCCAGAGGATAGCCACCACTCCCCTCTGCAGAGGACAGCCCCCACTCTCCTTACCAGAGGACAGCACTCTCTCCCCTCACCAGAGGACGGCACTCACTCCCCTCCCCAGAGGACGGACCTCACTCTCCTCATGGTAGTAGAACAGTAGAAGTATTTGTATTCTGTCCCCAGGTGGCAGTGCAACTCACCTTTCCCAGTTTCCTGTCCTTCGCTGTAGTCACCATCCGGGGAGGAGGCTTCATTACCCCGAGAACCTGTAATAGAGAGAAATCACATATCAATAACAGTAAATGTACACACACGTCCAATCCCAGTCCAGGAAGTAGATGGTGACTCCTGTACAAACATGGTGTCGTCCTGGAGAGAAAAGCAGATGAAGGCATCGTCAGGCTACGTCCTGTGATCTCTATGAAAGGTAATACTGACATATTGCTCAGCATGCATGGACTCAAAGCTGAAGTTTATTCTGATTATTTTTGGCCTTCCCTGGATCCTCTCCAGCCATCCCATATTATACTGGATATGGGGTGCCACCCGTCCCCTATTACACTGGATATGGGGTGCCACCCGTCCCCTATTATACTGGATATGGGGTGCCACCCATCCCCTATTACACTGGATATAGGGTGCCACCCGTCCCCTATTACACTGGATATAGGGTGCCACCCGTCCCCTATTATACTGGATATGGGGTGCCACCCGTCCCCTATTACACTGGATATAGGGTGCGACCCGTCCCCTATTACACTGGATATGGGGTGCCACCCGTCCCCTATTATACTGGATATGGGGTGCCACCCATCCCCTATTACACTGGATATGGGGTGCCACCCGTCCCCTATTATACTGAATATGGGGTGCCACCCATCCCCTATTATACTGGATATGGGGTGTCACCCGTCCCCTATTATACTGGATATGGGGTGCCACCCATCCCCTATTATACCGGATATGGGGTGCCACCCGTCCCGCATTATACTGGATATAGGATGTCACCCATCCCCTATTATACCGGATATAGGGTGCCACCCGTCCCGTATTATACTGGATAAGGGGTGCCACCCGTCCCCTATTATACTGAATATGGGGTGCCACCCAGCCTGTATTGTACTGGATAATGGGTGCCACCCGTTCCCTATTATACGGAATATGGGGTGTCATCCATCCTGTATTGTACTGGATAATGGGTGCCACCCGTTCCCTATTATACGGAATATGGGGTGTCACCCATCCTGTATTGTACTGGATAATGGGTGCCACCCGTCCCATATTATACTGGATAAGAGGTGCCACCCGTCCTGTATTATACTGAATATGGGGTGTCACCTGTCCCCTATTATACCGGATATGGGGTGCCACCCATTCCGTATTATACTGAATATGGGGTGTCACCTGTCCCCTATTATACTGGATATGGGGTGCCACCCATTCCGTATTATACTGCATATGGGGTGCCACCCATTCCGTATTATACTGGATATGGGGTGCCACCTATTCCGTATTATACTGGATATGGGGTGCCACCCATTCCGTATTATACTGGATATGGGGGTGCCACCCATTTCGTATTATACTGAATATGGGGTGTCACCTGTCCCCTATTATACTGGATATGGGGTGCCACCCGTCGCCTATTATACTGGATATGGGGTGCCACCCGTCGCCTATTATACTGGATATGGGGTGCCACCCGTCCCCTATTATACTGGATATGGGGTGCCACCCGTCCCCTATTATACCGGATATGGGGTGCC
Organism: Lithobates sylvaticus; assembly: GCA_028564925.1. Classification (NCBI taxonomy): domain Eukaryota; kingdom Metazoa; phylum Chordata; class Amphibia; order Anura; family Ranidae; genus Lithobates; species Lithobates sylvaticus. The sequence continues at coordinate 1,875,245 of CM053029.1, forward strand.
ACCCATCCCCTATTATACTGGATAAGAGGTGCCACCCGTCCCCTATTATACCGGATATGGGGTGCCACCCATCCCCTATTATACTGGATAAGAGGTGCCACCCATCCCCTATTATACTGGATGTGGGGATATTTTCATAATTGATGTGTCTGAACCCCAATGTAAGATCTCGCTGTGATATGTGTGAGCGCACTTCCTCACCTCGGCTGGAGGCGGTGACCACAATGTTTATGATGATGAGTCCGGCACAGACACCGACCAGAAGAACGATGACACGAGAGGAAACCGGCCGATCAAACCAGCGTAGTCCTCTGCTGACTGATAGAGGGAGAGAGACGAGTGCTCAGAACATGGAAGATATATTACTGACACCCCATCACCACCCCGACCCCCATTACCTGAACTGATACCCCATCACCACCCCAACCCCCATTACCTGAACCCCTGTCCTCCAATACAGGGGAGATACTATCATCACCACCCCGACCTCCATTACCTGAACCCCTGTCCTCCAACACAGGGGAGATATTACCATCACTACCCCGACCCCCATTACCTGAACTGATACCCCATCACCACCCGACCCCCATTACCTGAACTGATACCCCATCACCACCCGACCCCCATTACCTGAACTGATACCCCATCACCACCCGACCCCCATTACCTGAACTGATACCCCATCACCACCCCTACCCCCATTACCTGAACTGATACCCCATCACCACCCCAACCCCCATTACCCGAACCCCTGTCCTCCAATACAGGGGAGATACTACCATCACCACCCAACCCCCATTACCTGAACTGATACCCCATCACCACTCGACCCCCATTACCTGAACTGATACCCCATCACCACCCGACCCCCATTACCTGAACTGATACCCCATCACCACCCGACCCCCATTACCTGAACTGATACCCCATCACCACCCGACCCCCATTACCTGAACTGATACCCCATCACCACCCCAACCCCCATTACCCGAACCCCTGTCCTCCAATACAGGGGAGATACTACCATCACCACCCCAACCCCCATTACCTGAACTGATACCCCATCACCACTCGACCCCCATTACCTGAACCCCTGACCTCCAATACAGGGGAGATACTACCATCACCACCCCAACCCCCATTACCTGAACCCCTAATCTCCAATACAGGGGAGATACTACCATCACCACCCCAACCCCCATTACCTGAACCCCTGTCCTCCAATACAGGGGAGATACTACCATCACCACCCCAACCCCCATTACCTGAACCCCTAATCTCCAATACAGGGGAGATACTACCATCACCACCCCAACCCCCATTACCTGAACCCCTAATCTCCAATACAGGGGAGATACTACCATCACCACCCCAACCCCCATTACCTGAACCCCTAATCTCCAATACAGGGGAGATACTACCATCACCACCCCAACCCCCATTACCTGAACCCCTGTCCTCCAATACAGGGGAGATACTACCATCACCACCCCAACCCCCATTACCTGAACCCCTGTCCTCCAATACAGGGGAGATACTACCATCACCACCCCGACCCCCATTACCTGAACCCCTGTCCTCCAATACAGGGGAGATACTACCATCACCACCCCAACCCCCATTACCTGAACCCCTGTCCTCCAATACAGGGGAGATACTACCATCACCACCCCGACCCCCATTACCTGAACCCCTGTCCTCCAATACAGGGGAGATACTACCATCACCACCCCAACCCCCATTACCTGAACCCCTGTCCTCCAATACAGGGGAGATACTACCATCACCACCCGACCCCCATTACCTGAACCCCTGTCCTCCAATACAGGGGAGATACTACCATCACCACCCGACCCCCATTACCTGAACCCCTGTCCTCCAATACAGGGGAGATACTACCATCACCACCCCGACCCCCATTACCTGAACCCCTGTCCTCCAATACAGGGGAGATACTACCATCACCACCCGACCCCCATTACCTGAACCCCTGTCCTCCAATACAGGGGAGATATTACCATCACCACCCCAACCTCCATTACCTGAACCCCTGTCCTCCAATACAGGGGAGATACTACCATCACCACCCCGACCCCCATTACCTGAACCCCTGTCCTCCAATACAGGGGAGATACTACCATCACCACCCCAACCCCCATTACCTGAACCCCTGTCCTCCAATACAGGGGAGATACTACCATCACCACCCCAACCCCCATTACCTGAACCCCTGTCCTCCAATACAGGGGAGATACTACCATCACCACCCCGACCTCCATTACCTGAACCCCTGTCCTCCAATACAGGGGAGATACTACCATCACCACCCCGACCCCCATTACCTGAACCCCTGTCCTCCAATACAGGGGGGATACTACCATCACCACCCAACCTCTATTACCTGGGCTCCTGTCCTCCAATACAGGGGAGATACTACCATCACCACCCCAACCCCCATTACCTGAACCCCTAATCTCCAATACAGGGGAGATACTACCATCACCACCCCAACCCCCATTACCTGAACCCCTGTCCTCCAATACAGGGGAGATACTACCATCACCACCCCAACCCCCATTACCTGAACCCCTAATCTCCAATACAGGGGAGATACTACCATCACCACCCCAACCCCCATTACCTGAACCCCTAATCTCCAATACAGGGGAGATACTACCATCACCACCCCAACCCCCATTACCTGAACCCCTAATCTCCAATACAGGGGAGATACTACCATCACCACCCCAACCCCCATTACCTGAACCCCTGTCCTCCAATACAGGGGAGATACTACCATCACCACCCCAACCCCCATTACCTGAACCCCTGTCCTCCAATACAGGGGAGATACTACCATCACCACCCCGACCCCCATTACCTGAACCCCTGTCCTCCAATACAGGGGAGATACTACCATCACCACCCCAACCCCCATTACCTGAACCCCTGTCCTCCAATACAGGGGAGATACTACCATCACCACCCGACCCCCATTACCTGAACCCCTGTCCTCCAATACAGGGGAGATACTACCATCACCACCCCGACCCCCATTACCTGAACCCCTGTCCTCCAATACAGGGGAGATACTACCATCACCACCCCAACCCCCATTACCTGAACCCCTGTCCTCCAATACAGGGGAGATACTACCATCACCACCCCAACCCCCATTACCTGAACCCCTGTCCTCCAATACAGGGGAGATACTACCATCACCACCCCGACCCCCATTACCTGAACCCCTGACCTCCAATACAGGGGAGATACTACCATCACCACCCAACCTCTATTACCTGGGCTCCTGTCCTCCAATACAGGGGAGATACTACCATCACCACCCCGACCTCCATTACCTGAACCCCTGTCCTCCAATACAGGGGAGATACTACCATCACCACCCCGACCCCCATTACCTGAACCCCTGACCTCCAATACAGGGGAGATACTACCATCACCACCCCAACCCCCATTACCTGAACCCCTAATCTCCAATACAGGGGAGATACTACCATCACCACCCCAACCCCCATTACCTGAACCCCTGTCCTCCAATACAGGGGAGATACTACCATCACCACCCCAACCCCCATTACCTGAACCCCTGTCCTTCAATGCATGGGAGATACTACCATCACCACCCCAACCCCCATTACCTGAACCCCTGTCCTCCAATACAGGGGAGATACTACCATCACCACCCCAACCCCCATTACCTGAACCCCTGTCCTTCAATGCATGGGAGATACTACCATCACCACCCCAACCCCCATTACCTGAACCCCTGTCCTCCAATACAGGGGAGATACTACCATCACCACCCCGACCCCCATTACCTTAACCCCTGTCCTCCAATACAGGGGAGATACTACCATCACCACCCCAACCCCCATTACCTGAACCCCTAATCTCCAATACAGGGGAGATACTACCATCACCACCCCGACCCCCATTACCTGAACCCCTGTCCTCCAATACAGGGGAGATACTACCATCACCACCCGACCCCCATTACCTGAACCCCTGTCCTCCAATACAGGGGAGATACTACCATCACCACCCCGACCCCCATTACCTGAACCCCTGTCCTCCAATACAAGGGAGATACTACCATCACCACCCCGACCCCCATTACCTGAACCCCTGTCCTCCAATACAGGGGAGATACTACCATCACCACCCCAACCCCCATTACCTGAACCCCTGTCCTCCAATACAGGGGAGATACTACCATCACCACCCCAACCCCCATTACCTGAACCCCTAATCTCCAATACAGGGGAGATACTACCATCACCACCCCGACCCCCATTACCTGAACCCCTGTCCTCCAATACAGGGGGGATACTACCATCACCACCCCAACCCCCCTTACCTGAACCCCTGTCCTCCAATACAGGGGAGATACTACCATCACCACCCCAACCCCCATTACCTGAACCCCTAATCTCCAATACAGGGGAGATACTACCATCACCACCCCAACCCCCATTACCTGGGCTCCTGTCCTCCAATACAGGGGAGATACTACCATCACCACCCCAACCCCCATTACCTGAACCCCTGTCCTCCAATACAGGGGAGATACTACCATCACCACCCCAACCCCCATTACCTGAACCCCTGTCCTCCAATACAGGGGAGATACTACCATCACCACCCCAACCCCCATTACCTGAACCCCTAATCTCCAATACAGGGGAGATACTACCATCACCACCCAACCCCCATTACCTGAACCCCTGTCCTTCAATACAGGGGAGATACTACCATCACCACCCCAACCCCCATTACCTGAACCCCTGTCCTCCAATACAGGGGAGATACTACCATCACCACCCCAACCCCCATTACCTGAACCCCTGTCCTCCAATACAGGGGAGATACTACCATCACCACCCCGACCCTCATTACCTGAACCCCTGTCCTTCAATACAGGGGAGATACTACCATCACCACCCCGACCCCCATTACCTGAACCCCTGTCCTCCAATACAGGGGAGATACTACCATCACCACCCCGACCCCCATTACCTGAACCCCTGTCCTCCAATACAGGGGAGATACTACCATCACCACCCAACCTCTATTACCTGAACCCCTGTCCTCCAATACAGGGGAGATACTACCATCACCACCCCCCCCAACCCCCATTACCTGAACCCCTGACCTCCAATACAGGGGAGATACTACCATCACCACCCCGACCCCCATTACCTGAACCCCTAATCTCCAATACAGGGGAGATACTACCATCACCACCCCAACCCCCGTTACCTGAACCCCTGTCCTCCAATACAGGGGAGATACTACAATCACCACCCCAACCCCCGTTACCTGAACCCCTAATCTCCAATACAGGGGAGATACTACCATCACCACCCCAACCCCCATTACCTGAACCCCTAATCTCCAATACAGGGGAGATACTACCATCACCACCCCAACCCCCATTACCTGAACCCCTAATCTCCAATACAGGGGAGATACTATCATCACCACCCCAACCTCCATTACCTGAACCCCTAATCTCCAATACAGGGGAGATACTACCATCACCACCCCAACCCCCATTACCTGAACCCCTAATCTCCAATACAGGGGAGATACTACCATCACCACCCCAACCCCCATTACCTGAACCCCTGTCCTCCAATACAGGGGAGATACTACCATCACCACCCCGACCCCCATTACCTGAACCCCTGTCCTCCAATACAGGGGAGATACTACCATCACCACCCCAACCCCCATTACCTGAGCCCCTGTCCTCCAATACAGGGGAGATACTACCATCACCACCCCAACCCCCATTACCTGAGCCCCTGTCCTCCAATACAGGGGAGATACTACCTTCACCACCACGACCTCCATTACCTGAACCCCTGTCCTCCAATACAGGGGAGATACTACCATCACCACCCCGACCCCCATTACCTGAACCCCTGTCCTCCAATACAGGGGAGATACTACCATCACCACCCCGACCCCCATTACCTGAACCCCTGTCCTCCAATACAGGGGAGATACTACCATCACCACCCCGACCCCCATTACCTGAACCCCTGTCCTCCAATACAGGGGAGATACTACCATCACCACCCCGACCCCCGTTACCTGAACCCCTGTCCTCCAATACAGGGGAGATACTACCATCACCACCCCGACCCCCATTACCTGAACCCCTGTCCTCCAATACAGGGGAGATACTACCATCACCACCCCGACCCCCATTACCTGAACCCCTGTCCTCCAATACAGGGGAGATATTACCATCACCACCCCGACCCCCATTACCTGAACCCCTGTCCTCCAATACAGGGGAGATACTACCATCACCACCCCGACCCCCATTACCTGAACCCCTGTCCTCCAATACAGGGGAGATACTACCATCACCACCCCGACCCCCATTACCTGAACCCCTGTCCTCCAATACAGGGGAGATACTACCATCACCACCCCGACCCCCATTACCTGAACCCCTGTCCTCCAATACAGGGGAGATACTACCATCACCACCCCGACCCCCATTACCTGAACCCCTGTCCTCCAATACAGGGGAGATACTACCATCACCACCCTGACCCCCGTTACCTGAACCCCTGTCCTCCAATACAGGGGAGATACTACCATCACCACCCCGACCCCCTTTACCTGAACCCCTGTCCTCCAATACAGGGGAGATACTACCATCACCACCCGACCTCCATTACCTGAACCCCTGTCCTCCAATACAGGGGAGATACTACCATCACCACCCCGACCCCCCTTACCTGAACCCCTGTCCTCCAATACAGGGGAGATACTACCATCACCACCCCGACCCCCATTACCTGAACCCCTGTCCTCCAATACAGGGGAGATACTACCATCACCACCCCGACCCCCATTACCTGAACCCCTGTCCTCCAATACAGGGGAGATATTACCATCACCACCCCAACCCCCATTACCTGAACCCCTAATCTCCAATACAGGGGACATACTACCATCACCACCCCGACCTCCATTACCTGAACCCCTGTCCTCCAATACAGGGGAGATACTACCATCACCACCCCGACCCCCATTACCTGAACCCCTGTCCTCCAATACAGGGGAGATACTACCATCACCACCCCGACCCCCATTACCTGAACCCCTGTCCTCCAATACAGGGGAGATACTACCATCACCACCCCAACCCCCATTACCTGAACCCCTGTCCTCCAATACAGGGGAGATACTACCATCACCACCCCAACCCCCATTACCTGAACCCCTGTCCTCCAATACAGGGGAGATACTACCATCACCACCCCAACCCCCTTTACCTGAACCCCTGTCCTCCAATACAGGGGAGATAATACCATCACCACCCAACCCCCATTACCTGAACCCCTGTCCTCCAATACAGGGGAGATACTACCATCACCACCCGACCCCCATTACCTGAACCCCTGTCCTCCAATACAGGGGAGATACTACCATCACCACCCCAACCCCCATTACCTGAACCCCTGTCCTCCAATACAGGGGAGATACTACCATCACCACCCCAACCCCCTTTACCTGAACCCCTGTCCTCCAATACAGGGGAGATAATACCATCACCACCCCAACCCCCATTACCTGAACCCCTGTCCTCCAATACAGGGGAGATACTACCATCACCACCCAACCTCTATTACCTGAACCCCTGTCCTCCAATACAGGGGAGATACTACCATCACCACCCCAACCCCCATTACCTGAACCCCTGTCCTCCAATACAGGGAGATACTACCATCACCACCCCGACCCCCATTACCTGAACCCCTGTCCTCCAATACAGGGGAGATACTACCATCACCACCCCGACCCCCATTACCGGAACCCCTAATCTCCAATACAGGGGAGATACTACCATCACCACCCCAACCCCCATTACCTGAACCCCTGTCCTCCAATACAGGGGAGATACTACCATCACCACCCAACCTCTATTACCTGAACCCCTGTCCTCCAATACAGGGGAGATACTACCATCACCACCCCAACCCCCATTACCTGAACCCCTGTCCTCCAATACAGGGGAGATACTACCATCACCACCCCGACCCCCATTACCTGAACCCCTGTCCTCCAATACAGGGGAGATACTACCATCACCACCCCGACCCCCATTACCGGAACCCCTAATCTCCAATACAGGGGAGATACTACCATCACCACCCCAACCCCCATTACCTGAACCCCTGTCCTCCAATACAGGGGAGATACTACCATCACCACCCCGACCCCCATTACCGGAACCCCTAATCTCCAATACAGGGGAGATACTACCATCACCACCCCGACCCCCATTACCGGAACCCCTAATCTCCAATACAGGGGAGATACTACCATCACCACCCAACCTCTATTACCTGAACCCCTGTCCTCCAATACAAGGGAGATACTACCATCACCACCCAACCTCTATTACCTGAACCCCTGTCCTCCAATACAGGGGAGATACTACCATCACCACCCCGACCCCCATTACCTGAACCCCTAATCTCCAATACAGGGGAGATACTACCATCACCACCCGACCCCCATTACCTGAACCCCTGTCCTCCAATACAGGGGAGATATTACCATCACCACCCCAACCCCCATTACCTGAACCCCTAATCTCCAATACAGGGGACATACTACCATCACCACCCTACCCCCATTACCTGAACCCCTGTCCTCCAATACAGGGGAGATACTACCATCACCACCCGACCCCCATTACCTGAACCCCTGTCCTCCAATACAGGGGAGATACTACCATCACCACCCCGACCCCCATTACCTGAACCCCTGTCCTCCAATACAGGGGAGATACTACCATCACCCCCCCCGACCCCCATTACCTGGGCTCCTGTCCTCCCAATATTCGGGAATTATTACTACAACCCCATCACCACCCAGACCACCATTGCCCGGACCCCACCCTTTAATTCATGGGAGGTATTACTACTACCCCATCACCAGACAGATCACCATTACCTGGACCCTTTTCCTCTGATAAGTACAGACTCTGGAGGTCGCTCTGCTCCATCTTTGTCTTCTAGAAGACCCTGAGCATTGCAAGCACAACATACATGTATTAGAGCATGCCAGATACAGAGAGATGAATGGATGAGAGACAGGCAGACATGTCATTTTACTGGATTAACATTTTCTTGATGCCCTCTGTAGGAAGAATTCTGCAGAATTATTGATACCACAGACAGATGGACAGAGGAATGGATGATGGACAGATAGACAGATGAGGCATTACTCTCCATTCTGAGCCTCTCATAGACATTGGTCCATGCAGGAAAGTCCAGCAGATGATTAGAGATGGGGAATAAATGAAATAAGTGAATGAACTGAAGATGTAGGGTGGAGGTATGAAGGGTGACCTCCACTGCGTTGTTGGATGGAGAGAGATAAATGGAACGTTTCTTAGGAGTTCCAGAGTAACATCAATACGTTTTCTCATTACAGAAGAGGGACCAACAAGGATTTCCTATAGCAGAGAGACTGAGGGAACGGCTGGCTCTTCAGACTCCAGTTCCCATTCAGCTTGATTCAGAGGATCGAGCCTTTCCCCAACCCCCATCACACACTTATTTAGGCAATCTATGAAGAAACTGATGTCAGAAGAGAGAGCAAAGAGGAATTTGTGGTCCAGAAGAGGGGCTGAGGAGATATATGGGGTCCAAAAAAAGGAATGAGGAGATATATGGGGTCCAGAAAAGGGAATGAGGAGATATATGGGGTCCAGAAAAGGGGCTGAGGAGATATATGGGGTCCAGAAAAGGGGCTGAGGAGATATATGGGGTCCAGAAGAGGGGCTGAGGAGATATATGGGGTCCATTAAAGGGACTGAGGAGATATATGGGGTCCAGTAGAGGGAATAAGAAGATATCTGGGGTCCAGAAGGAGGAATGAGGAGATATCTGGGGTCCAATAGAGGGAATGAGGAGATATCTGGGGTCCACTAAAGGGGCTGAGGAGATATATGGGGTCCAGAAAAGGGGCTGAGGAGATATATGGGGTCCAGAAGAGGGGCTGAGGAGATATATGGGGTCCATTAAAGGGACTGAGGAGATATATGGGGTCCAGTAGAGGGAATAAGAAGATATCTGGGGTCCAGAAGGAGGAATGAGGAGATATCTGGGGTCCAATAGAGGGAATGAGGAGATATTTGTGGTTCAGGAGAGGGGCTGAGGGGGTATTTAAGGTCTAGAAGAGGGGCTGAGGAGATATCTGGGGTCCAGAAAAGGGAATGAGGAGATATATGGGGTCCAGAAAAGGGGCTGAGGAGATATATGGGGTCCATTAAAGGTACTGAGGAGATATATGGGGTCCAGTAGAGGGAATGAGGAGATATATGGGGTCCAGTAGAGGGAATGAGGAGATATCTGGGGTCCAATAGAGGGAATGAGGAGATATCTGGGGTCCAATAGAGGGAATGAGGAAATATCTGGGGTTCACTAAAGGGAATGAGGAGATATCTGGGGTCCACTAAAGGGAATGAGGAGATATTTGTGGTCCAGAAGAGAAACTGAGGATATATTTATCATCCAGAGAGACCAGGGATGGATAAGGAACCAAACAAAAGGACAGGGAGGAATCTATGGTTGATCTCGGCCTTCTGATGGAAGAATCCCACCTTATATATGACTCTGATTTTACTCCTAACTGACTGTAATATTCTGCAGAGCAATGTTCCTGTACAGAGAGGGAACTCTGGGACCAGAGAAGGTCGGAGTCCATAACTCTATGTAAATGAACACGGATCATACCAGGCCCCTTTCTAGTTCTTCTGGGTGATTTTCCGCACTGGTGACACCGGCTCAGCTGAATCTGATTTCCAAAAATGACTTTTTAATTGTTGAGATCAGAAATTTGTTACCAAACATTCTTAGTTTTCTCGACCATGAAGTGTAAAAGGCAGTTTTCAGCAGATTTTGCTCTCATTTTTTTGCTGCCTTTCACCGTTTCTGATCATGTGATACTGAACATGGGAACGTTTCGTGTCACACTTATCAGCTGGAGGAAAACGAAATAATAAAAATGACAGAAAAGGTCAAAGTGCCACAACAAAGGAAGCTGTTAGATTTCTGAACTTTATAAATAGTTCTTGACAGCACAGAGCCCGTTCCCTCCTCCGCCCATCTTTGCTGACAGTCAGCTCCTGGATCTACTACTACAGGATCGGATATTTACTTCCATCCCTCCAGACCAGACCAAGAGCAATACCGGACCACAACCAAGAACAAGACCAAAGACCAAACCAGACCAAACCAAGAGCAAGACCAGACCGAAACCAAGAACAAGAGCAAGACCAGACCGAAACCAACTCCAAGACCAGACCAAAAACCAAGAGCAAGACCAAAAACTAAACCAGACCAAACCAAGAGCAAGACCAGACACAAAACCAACTCCAAGACCAGACCAAAACCAAGACCAGACCAAAACCAAGATCAGACCAAAACCAAAAAAGAACAGCCCAGACCAAAACCAGACCAAAAAAATACCAAAATCAAGACCAAAACCAAGACCAGACCAAACCAAGACCAAAACCAAGACCAAGACCAGAGACAAGACTAGAACAAAACCAAGAACAGACCAAGACCAGACTAAACACCAGATCAGATCAAAACCAGGACCAAGACCAGATCAAGACCAGACCAAAACAAAAACCAAGACCAGACCTAGACCAAAACCAAGAGCATGACCAGTCCAGACCAAGACCAGACCAGATGCAAATCATGACCAGATCAGGCAAAGATCAGGCCAGACCAGACAAAGACCAAACCAAAACCAAAACCAAAGACCAAACCAGATCTAGACCAAAACCAAGACCAGACCAAGTCCAAGATCAGACTAGACCTAGACTGGACCAGACCAAAACCAGACCATGACTAGCACCCCCCCCCCCAGGTCAGACACAGGAAGCTTGTTTAAGGAGTAACTCTACCCAGGGCTGGGAAGAGGGGTAGGCAGAAGGGGTACTTTAGTAGGAAGGGGGGCCTAAAAAGGGCAGAACTTGCCACCTACACTGATGAAGTAGTTGACGGCTCTAGGGGGGGGGCATATTTTGGCCATGTTCTTTGTAGGCTCTGGATCACATGATGGACCATCGTTCTCTATGGAGAAGTGACATGGGGAAACCTCCAGCTTCTCCAAACCCATCCCTGCTCTTGAAGTATCCTGTGTGCCCGGAGGGAATGTTCAGAATGTCTGGGGAACTATGGACACGTGCAATATTGTGTCTACAATGAATAAGTAAAGAATTTTCGTGCAGATTAAAATGGTTGATAATAAAGTGCACCAGTGCATAAAGGCTTAGCTAATAGTGACACTAATAGAAATTCATGATCTGGAGGTAATAAATAAAATCATAAATAATAATCACTCTTAGGTGTATCTTACTCGCTTAAAAAAGAAATATATAAAAAGTCGCAAATAAATTGCACCAGTGATATGTGCAAATAGAATGGGAAACACAGCAATAGTGACAAATGTCTAAAATAGTGAATACCCAGTGCTATCGAACATTTAAAAGTGAATCGCATATATAGCATAGAAAAAATTAATTAATGTATGGTGAGACAAAGTATCAAAAAGTGGATAAAAAAAAGCTATATTAATAAGGATAAATCTTAATGGTATATAAATAAATAATGTGATATAAGTTAGTGTGGTAGATAAATAAATAAATAAATGGATCCAAAAGGGGCGTACATGTGTCAAGTGATGTACACAAAAGGGGCGTACACAAATCAAATAATATTAATAATGTTCGTGGTGTTAATAGTCCAATATTGCTCCAGATTTATGTCAGATGTTTCCGAGCATACATTCTATGCATTGATTAAGTTTTCCTTAACGGTCATCTATTTGTGGGCTATCCTAGACTGGTCTCTCTAGTCTCTCACCTCAAGTGTAGTTAAATTACGCCTTTCTGGGGTATCCTGTATCCCCAATATATCGGTGTGACGGAACGTCCCTACACTCCTTTTGAGTGCGTTCGTCATATATCACTTGCTTCCAGTCTGGATACGGATATCAGATATTCCAACTGCTCCCAAGCACCAAACGAGACGACACTTGCTTAGTTGCTAAAACATGGACTGATTTATTAAAAAGCCAAACTCACATTTATACACAGTAGGAGAGGAGATCCCCCCTCCTGCTCATATTATTCTAACAATACACTTGTAACAACTTAACATAAACTAATTAACTAATCCCTTTAAGCAGCCGATGTGACTCATCAGGATTTCACTACAAGTCAGACTTGTGGTCACCGAGCTAAACACAGTTGATTATAAATTATCATAATTACCACCACAAGACATCTCATCACAATAGCAGGAGACCACCAGTAACAGACGGACCGTCTCCTGAATTGTGCAGAGGACAATGGGATCAGCTAACTCAATTAACATTTTGAGTTTATGACACTAGCATCTGATGGTGTGTGTCCCAACAGCATGAGACACACACATTATATATACACATATATACAGCATGGAATCTGACTGGGGGTTGGGGTTCTCCTTCACCCTGTGCCCCTTAAAACCCAGGGCCCATAATCAGTTGGCAGGAGGCTCGCATTTAGTCCTCTCAAAAAGCCTGTGTCCCGGCTAGGTCTGTCACATTTCTCCCCTTTCCGCAGGAGACTAACACAGGAGGAGACCCCAGACGGGTTGACTCCGAAGTTAGTCCATAGTTCCAGTCCTCTAATGCCTGTACCCACACAGTACCCCAAACAAATCGTTTCAAACAGAGCACTGCTCACCCAGCCAACCTCTGCCTCTCTCATAGAACATCTCTGCCACTGGGGAGAGGCCTGGACTGGTCCTTCTCCCTGGAGTCTTTTCAGCCGCTGGAGAGAAGACAGGGTGACTGGGCTCACTCTATCATGCTGTTGGGGATCTGGGCCGACCGCCCAGCATCCCTGGAGTATACAAGTGGGGACTGAAGTCCCATCAACCGATATCAGCTCAAGCTGCCGTTGTGAAGTGCAGATTGCATCCTCTCCTTGGGTCCTGAGCTGCTGCTCGGGAGTGACCACCACCTCCTCACCCTGGGCCTCCAGAACTGCCACAAGTGTGGGGCAGAGGTCTTGGACCCTCTGTCCGGTTGCCAGCACTTTAGCTGGGTTGGTGTCATCATTCTGGGGCGCTGTCTGCTGCTGGACAGTGTGACCGATCGCCCCAGCTTCTTGAAGCTGTAGAGACACTGTAGGTGCTAGGCAGAGGCCAGCGGTGCTCTGCCCTGTTGCCAGTGATTCAGCTGGGAGTAGCAGCTTCACTACATCAGCTTGTCGCCGGAGAGAGGGGCCAACTGCCCCGGCTTCCTGGAACTCCACAGATACTGCTGTTGGTGCTGGGCAGAGCTCAGTGAAGTTTGGCCCTAATACCAGCTCTTCTGATGGAGGCTCATCAGGCTGTTTTTCCTCAGCAGAAAAGTCTATTAAATCCCCTGTCTCTACAACTGATGTCTGGGGATAGAGGTTCATCATCTGTCCGTGGGACCTAGAAGATGCCATCAGTGCTGGGCAGAGGTTAGCAGAGCTCTGCCCTGTTGTCAGCACTTCAGCTTTGGGGATGGAAATTTCCAGATTTCCACTGCCGATTCTCTGGCATGCTGCTGGACAGGCACATTCCTCCATCCAAGATCATCCCATGCAGAAACAGGATCATCAAGGTCAGTCAGCACTTGCTGCATCCGCCATAAGACCTCCGCATCCATAGCTGTAGGGGCAGGTTGGCAAAGCACACTGTTACTCTGCCACATTGCTGACTCTTCAGCCAGGATTTCCGAGTTGTCCATTGGCATTTCCTTATAGTCCCAGGCAAAGGGAGCCCAGCCCTGGCACTGAGCAGAGTCTAGCAGCCGTCTGTAGGCGATCTCCAGCTCCCATTCCTGATCGGCCAGAAACTCCAAATCTTCAAATGCCCAGTGCACTTCCGAGACGTTCAGTAGCCCTTTTCTGAAATCCATGATTTCATCCAACCGCCACTCCAAATCACTCCCAAAGTTAGAGTCTCCTGTCAGCTTCACATACAACAGTCCCAGGCCGCCATAGCTTAAGCCTTCCGTTGGGCTGTCATCTGCTATCCAAGGGCATGCTTGGGATACATGCCACCGGAGGGCTCTGTAACTCTCATCCAGCTTCATCTCGGCCCAGATCAGCCTGCTTAATTCAGCTGTCTGCTCCTTGTGCGGTTTCTCTCCCAAAAACAGCACCCGCAATCCATACTGCGACCAGTACCTTTCCTGGTTGGAGGGGAGAACCTTTCCCTGGTGACGCCGCTCACGGGCTAGCGCTTCCTTCCAGAGTTTGCAGCGAATAGAATCAAACCATCCCAGCAGGACCTGCTCTGATACTGGTCCTCTGTGCTGTAGCTGCATCTCTCGCAACCTCCTCCTGAATTCCTCTTCCATGGCGGCTGGTATCTGTACCTCTCCTCCTCTCCTGCTATCCGTACCTTGGATCCAGGTGGAGGTTTGGATGTCCCAGACTGCAGGAAGTATGATCCCACTGCTTGCCAACAATGTGACGGAACGTCCCTACACTCCTTTTGAGTGCGTTCGTCATATATCACTTGCTTCCAGTCTGGATATGGATATCAGATATTCCAACTGCTCCCAAGCACCAAACGAGACAACACTTGCTTAGTTGCTAAAACATGGACTGATTTATTACAAAGCCAAACTCACATTTATATACAGTAGGAGAGGAGATCCCCCCTCCTGCTCATATTATTCTAACAATACACTTGTAACAACTTAACATAAACTAATTAACTAATCCCTTTAAGCAGCCGATGTGACTCATCAGGATTTCACTACAAGTCAGACTTGTGGTCACCGAGCTAAACACAGTTGATTATAAATTATCATAATTACCACCACAAGACATCTCATCACAATAGCAGGAGACCACCAGTAACAGACGGACCGTCTCCTGAATTGTGCAGAGGACAATGGGATCAGCTAACTCAATTAACATTTTGAGTTTATGACACTAGCATCTGATGGTGTGTGTCCCAACAGCATGAGACACACACATTATATATACACATATATACAGCATGGAATCTGACTGGGGGTTGGGGTTCTCCTTCACCCTGTGCCCCTTAAAACCCAGGGCCCATAATCTGTTGGCAGCAGGCTCGCATTTAGTCCTCTCAAAAAGCCTGTGTCCCGGCTAGGTCTGTCACAATCGGTATCTGGAACTTTGCTGTACCTCAGGACTCTTGAGTATGTGCCTTTAAGGGGTATCACCTGTCCTCACTGCCGAGTCTGTCCCCAGATGAAGACACGTGACGTGTCGTAACGCGTAGGGAGTGGCCGTAGGTCCTTCCCGTTTTTGGTATCTCTGGGTTATGTACCTACAGTGCTAATAGTCACTGGCTCAGCATGACATAACACCAGGGGAGGTAAGAGGGGGACAGACAGGCCTCCACTAGTGTAGTATATTAAAAGCAAGAGTTGAATTTATTAAAGTAAAACAGATGTACTCGTACATTTAAATGAGTAAAAACTGGCATGAAGAGTTAAAAAGATAATAGAACATCACCGGCGTTCTCAGCGCCTCCTCGCATCCTGTTCTCTCAATAGTCTGCCTACGGCCACTCCCTACGCGTTACGACACGTCACGTGTCTTCGTCTGGGGACAGACTCGGCAGTGAGGACAGGTGATACCCCTTAAAGGCACATACTCAAGAGTCCTGAGGTACAGCAAAGTTCCAGATACCGATATATTGGGGATACAGGATACCCCAGAAAGGCGTAATTTAACTACACTTGAGGTGAGAGACTAGAGAGACCGGTCTAGGATAGCCCACAAATAGATGACCGTTAAGGAAAACTTAATCAATGCATAGAATGTATGCTCGGAAATAGGGATGGGCCCGGTGCTCGATGCGAACCCACGTTCGCATCGAGCACCGGGCGTTCGCTCGCTCGGCGAGCCCAGAACTATTTTGGCCGCTCGCATCACGTTCGTGTGATGCGAGCGGCCCCCGCAATGCATTGCGGCCGGCGCGACCGGCGCAGTGCATTGCTGGCTGATGATTGGCCAAGCATGCACTGTGACCCCGCATGCTTGGCCAATCACAGCGCCGGAAACTCGAAGAGCCATAATTGGCTACAGGCAGGACGCCTGTAGCCAATTACAGCTCAGGGGCTTTAGTACACGCCCCTCTTATAAAAGGCCGCCACGCCGTCTGCGCCGGTCACATGCTGTTCCGGCGTAGATAGAGCAGGATCGTTCGTAGATAGAGCAGGATCGTTCTGTGTCACTCTGCTGGATTTAGTTAGATAGATTCACTTAGAGAGATTGAGTTAGATAGATTCATTTACAAAGATTGATTTAGAAAGAGGGGCTTGTAGTGTGTTCGTGGCAGGCAGGCAGAGCTCCTATATTTTCTTCCCAGAAGCACCTATAGGACTTGAAGTGTGTTAGTCCCATCACACAGACCTATATTTTCTTCCCAGAAGCACCTATAGGACTTGAAGTGTGTTAGTCCCATCACACAGACCTACATTTTCTTCCCAGAAGCACCTATAGGACTTGAAGTGTGTTAGTCCCATCACACAGAGATCATATATTTTGTTCCCAGAAGCACCTATAGGACTTGAAGTGTGTTAGTCCCATCACACAGACCTATATTTTCTTCCCAGAAGCACCTATAGGACTTGAAGTGTGTTAGTCCCATCACACAGAGATCATATATTTTGTTCCCAGAAGCACCTATAGGACTTGAAGTGTGTTAGTCCCATCACACAGACCTATATTTTCTTCCCAGAAGCACCTATAGGACTTGAAGTGTGTTAGTCCCATCACACAGACCTACATTTTCTTCCCAGAAGCACCTATAGGACTTGAAGTGTGTTAGTCCCATCACACAGAGATCATATATTTTGTTCCCAGAAGCACCTATAGGACTTGAAGTGTGTTAGTCCCATCACACAGAGATCATATATTTTGTTCCCAGAGGCACCTATAGGACTTGAAGTGTGTTAGTCCCATCACACAGAGATCATATATTTTGTTCCCAGAAGCACCTATAGGACTTGAAGTGTGTTAGTCCCATCACACAGAGCTATATTTTGTTCCCAGAAGCACCTATAGGACTTGAAGTGTGTTAGTCCCATCACACAGAGATCCTCTATTTTCTTTGCAGAAGCACCCATAGGACTTCTAGTGTGTTAGTGGCATCACACAGAGCTCCTATATTGTCTTCTCAGCAGCACCCACAGGACTTCTAGTGTGTTAGTGGCATCACACAGAGCTCCTCTATTTTCTTTGCAGAAGCACCCATAGGACTTCTAGTGTGTTAGTGGCATCACACAGAGCTCCTATATTTTCTTCTCAGCAGCACCCACAGGACTACCGACTACAATGGCTGGAAGACCGCCAAGGGGAGGCAGAGCGTGCAGAGCCAAGAACACAGGGCAGGCAGGCTCTGTTTCTAGTGGACGTGGCCGTGGACGTGGTCGTGCATCGTCATCAGCACGTGGCCATGGGACACGCGCGTCTTTGTTTTCGGCAGCTGGACATGTGGAGCCGCATCATGCTGAAGGCTTGGTAGAATGGATGACCAAGCCCTCCTCATCCTCCTCATCCTCTCTCACCCAGGCTCAGGGTACTGACAGAGCATCATCAGCCACCCCTTCCCTAGACCCACCATGTCCTCCTGAGGAGTCCCCCGAACTCTTTGAGCACAGTGTTGGGTACATGCTCCAGGAGGATGCCCAACGATTCGAAGGCTCGGATGATGATACCCAGCTTGAGGAATCTGGCAGTACTGTTCCACCAGCTGCAGCTTACTGCCAGGTTTGCTCTAGTGGTGAAGAGGGAGGGGATGATGAGGTCACTGACTCCACGTGGGTGCCTGAAGGGAGAGAGGATGAGGAGGAGGACGAGGAGGAGGAGGATGCGGCGTCACATGTCCAACGAGGCAGGATGCCCCCTGGAGGCCAGGTAGAGGCCAGCACAGCAACTGTACAACACCGCAGAGCTCCGCCTGTGCAGGGCGCTGCCTCTGCACGTTATCAGAAAAGTTCTTTGGTGTGGGCCTTTTTTGAGACGAGTGCATCAGATCGCACCACTGCTATTTGCAATATTTGTCTCAAGCGTATCTCGCGTGGCCAAAACATCAGCCGCTTGGGCACCACAAGCATGACCAGACATATGTCGACCTGCCATGCAGCTCGTTGGCAGGCACACATAAAAGACCCACACCAAAGAACTAAGCGGACCTCTCCTTGCTCCTCATCAGCTGGGATCTCCATCCCCACTACACCTTCAGTCCTCTCTGAAAGCTGCTCTGAGAGGACTGAAGGTGTAGAATTAGGTGTGTCACAACCAAGTACTTGCAGTACACCGACGTCTGATTGCAGCAGGCAAATTTCCCTGCCCAGCTGCTGGACCGTAGAAAGAAGTACACTCCCAGCCATCCACATGCCCAGCGGTTGAATGCTAGCCTTGCTAAATTGCTAGCACTTCAACTGCTGCCTTTTCAGTTGGTAGACTCGGCCCCCTTCCGTGAGTTTGTTCAATGTGCGGTTCCTCAGTGGCAGGTTCCCAAACGCCACTTTTTCTCACGGAAGGCGATTCCGTCTCTCTACCGGCATGTGGAAGGCAATGTCCATGCCTCGCTGGACAGGGCGGTCAGCGGTAAGGTGCATATTACCGCTGACTCATGGTCCAGCAGGCATGGACAGGGACGGTACCTTTCTTTCACGGCCCATTGGGTCACTCTATTGGCAGCTGGGAGGGATGCAGGACAAGGTGCAGTAGTGTTGGAGGTTGTTCCGCCACCACGCCTCCAAAACGCTACTACTGCTACTGGTTGTGACACACCTCTCTCCTCCACCCCCTCCTCTTCTTCTTCCTCCAGTGCTCTGTCCTCGGAACCAGCGGTGCTCCGTAGGCGTACAAGGGGCTACGCAAGTACGCAGGCAAAAAGATGCCATGCCGTGCTTGCGCTGGTGTGTTTGGGGGACAGGAACCACACTGGGCCAGAGGTTCTGGCAGCTCTGCAGGGGCAGGCCGAGAGGTGGTTGACGCCACGTCAGCTTAAGCCAGGAATGGTCGTTTCTGACAATGGCACCAACCTCCTCTCCGCCCTGCGACAGGGGCAGCTCACCCATGTGCCCTGCATGGCTCACGTCCTCAACCTGGTGGTGCAGCGGTTCTTGGGCAGGTTCCCAGGCTTACAGGATGTCCTGAGGCAGGCCAGGAAAGTCTGTGTGCATTTCCGACGATCTTATAATGCCAGTGCTCGGCTGACTGAGCTGCAAAAGGAGCTGAACCTGCCCAAGAACCGCCTAATATGTGACATGCCCACCAGGTGGAACTCAACGTTGGCCATGCTGCAGCGACTGCACACGCAGCAGAGGGCCATCAATGAGTACCTTTGCGACTACGGCACCAGGACAGGGTCAGGGGAGCTTGGTTTTTTTTCCCCACGTCAGTGGAGCATGATCAGGGATGCATGCACTGTCCTCTCACCATTTGAGGAGGCCACGAGGATGGTGATCAGTGACAGTGCATGCATCAGTGACACTGTCCCTCTTGTCCACCTGTTGGAGCACACGCTGCGTGGGATAATGGACAGGGCACTTGAGGCAGAACAGAGGCAGGAAGAGGAGGACTTCCTTGCCTCTCAAGGCCCCCTTTATCCGGACAGTGTTCCTTCTGTCCCACCCATCACACAGGAAGAGGATGAGGAGGAGGAGGAGGAGGATTGTGTGAGCATGGAGGTGGAGCCTGGCACTCAGCATCAGCAGCAGCAGTCTTTTAGGGATGATGTACAGTCCCAACAAACCAGTGGACTTGTACGTGGCTGGGAGGAGGTGGCTGGCGATCATGTCATCCTCAGTGACCCAGAAGACTCCGGACCGAATGCCTCAGCTAACCTACGCTGCATGGCCTCCCTGATCCTGCAAAGCCTGCGGAAGGATCCTCGTGTTCTTCGGATCAAGGAGAGGGACCATTACTGGCTGGCCACTCTCCTTGATCCGCGGTACAAGGGTAAGGTTGCGGACCTTATCTTGCCGTCGCAGAGGGAGCAGAGGATGAGACATCTCAGGGAGGCCTTGCAGAAAGGTCTGTGCAACGCGTTCCCAGAAACTGGGAGGTTACAAACTCCTGGTCCTGGGCGACGAGTTGCTGAGGCTTCGGTCAGTAGCAGAAGGAGCGGTGGGGAAGGTGGACGTCTGACCGATGCGTTCAGACAATTTTTTAGTCCGCAGCCCCAAGGTATGATCGGTTCCAGCAACCATCGCCAGCGTCTGATATACATGGTGCAGGAATACCTTGGGGCAAGGTCAGACTTGGACACCTTTCCCACCGAAAATCCTCTGGCTTACTGGGTCCTGAGGATGGATCACTGGCCAGAGCTTGCACAGTATGCAATTGAGCTACTGGCCTGTCCTGCCTCCAGCGTTCTTTCCGAACACACATTCAGTGCTGCTGGAGGATTTGTGACTGATCATAGGGTGCGCCTGTCCACCGCCTCGGTTGATCGACTGACCTTCATCAAAATGAATCAGTCTTGGATCACCACCAGCTACCAGGCACCTGAGGCGGATATAACCGAATAATTTTTAATGTCACATCCCTTCAAGACTGCCTATGCTGATGCTGAGTAGACATGTGCATTCGTTTTCGTCCGAATGTATTTTCGTCCGAATTTCAGGTATTTTCGTTATCGTTTTAACAAACGATAACGAAAGTGCAGAATCCGAAAAACGAAAGATCCGACATAAACAAATGCTTTATTTTCGTTGTAACAACAGTTCGATATAGATAGGAGATTCGACGCTGACAATAACAATCTGTGTCCATTGAACATGTGGTCGAATGTGCCTAAACTTAACTCTATTAGTCCAAGATTATTCTACATAGAGAGAAAAGATTCGACGCAGAAAGGAAAGATTCGACGTAGAAAGGAAAGATTCGACGTAGAAAGGAAAAATTCGACGCAGAAAGGAAAAATTTGACGTAGAGAGGAAAGATTGCTGCTGGAATTGGGTGGAATTGCAGCTAAACTATACAGTCATACAGTTTAGCTGCTCCGTCGAATCTTCTTTGAACATTCGACAGACACCATAATCCTTCAATGACAGATTCAACCTTAATTCATTTGAATTTTCGGACGAATGCAATTTTTAACGAAAAACTAAATAAATAAAAACGAATTTTGGGAGTAACTAAATAAATGTATTTTTCGGACGAAAACGAAATTCCGAAACGAAATATTTCAGTGTGCACATGTCTAATGCTGAGTGACTGTCCTCTTATGTTCACTGACTATCCTCTTCCTCCTCCTCAATGATCCATGCCACCACACCAGTGCCTAAGGCACAATTTTTCAGCCCCTGTTTAACAGGGGCGTGTACATACAATTTTTATAAAAAAATGCTTCGCAACACGTAAGACTGCTGTGCTCCAAGTACAGTATCTGTGAGGGGTTGCAGTGTTGTGGCACCAGCACCAGTGCCTAAGGCACAATTTTTAAGCCCCTGTTTAACAGGGGCGTGTACTTACAATTTTTTAAAAAAATGCTTCGAACACGTGTGACTGCTGTGCTCCAAGTACAGTATCTGTGAGGGGTTGCAGTGTTGTGGCACCAGCACCAGTGCCTAAGGCACAATTTTTCAGCCCTGTTTAACAGGGGCGTGTACTTACAATTTTTTAAAAAAAATGCTTCGCAACACGTGTGACTGCTGTGCTCCAAGTACAGTATCTGTGAGGGGTTGCAGTGTTGTGGCACCAGCACCAGTGCCTAAGGCACAATTTTTCAGCCCCTGTTTAACAGGGGCGTGTACTTACAATTTTAAAAAAATGCTTCGCAACACGTGTGACTGCTGTGCTCCAAGTACAGTATCTGTGAGGGGTTGCAGTGTTGTGGCACCAGCACCAGTGCCTAAGGCACAATTTTTCAGCCCTGTTTAACAGGGGCGGGTAATTACAATTTTTTAAAAAAATGCTTCGCAACACGTGTGACTGCTGTGCTCCAAGTACAGTATCTGTGAGGGGTTGCAGTGTTGTGGCACCAGCACCAGTGCCTAAGGCACAATTTTTCAGCCCCTGTTTTAACAGGGGCGTGTACTTACAATTTTTAAAAAAAATGCTTCGCAAACACGTGTGACTGCTGTGCTCCAAGTACAGTATCTGTGAGGGCCGGGTTGCAGTGTTGTGGCACCAGCACCAGTGCCTAAGGCACAATTTTTCAGCCCCTGTTTAACAGGGGCGGGTAATTACAATTTTTTAAAAAAATGCTTCGCAACACGTGTGACTGCTGTGCTCCAAGTACAGTATCTGTGAGGGGTTGCAGTGTTGTGGCACCAGCACCAGTGCCTAAGGCACAATTTTTCAGCCCCTGTTTAACAGGGGCGGGTAATTACAAATCTTGATCTAATAGTTCACAGTAGGGCCCATTCCTGCGCCCACCAAGAGTAACTATGAGGGCCTACAGTCTTGTGGCAACACCGTCCACCACCACCGCCAAAGGCCCAATTTTTCTGCCCTGTTCATCAGGTGCTTGCAATTACAAATCTTGATCTAATAACTCACAGCAGGGCCCATTCCTGCGCCCACCAAGAGTAACTGTGAGAGCCTACAGTCTTGTGGCAACACCGTCCACCACCACCGCCAAAGGCCCAATTTTTCTGCCCTGTTCATCAGGTGCTTGCAATTACAAATCTTGATCTAATAACTCACAGCAGGGCCATTCCTGCGCCCACCAAGAGTAACTGTGAGAGCTTACAGTCTTGTGGCAAAACCGTCCACCACCACCACCACCACCCCCAATTTTTCTGCCCTGTTCAACAGGTGCATGCAATTACAAATCTTGATCTATTAACTCACAGCAGGGCCCATTCCTGTGCCCACCAGTCTTGTGGCTACACCAACATCTAATAGGGCAAATTTCTGCAGAGTATATACGCCAGGCCCCTACTTTCAAACATCCAACTTACAAACGACTCCTACTTGCAAATGGAAAACAGGAAGTGAGAGGAAATCTACCCCTAGGAAGGGAAATTCTATCCTGTTAGATTTAATTTGGGAAAAAGGTATCTCCTCTCTACTGATACTTTATCACCAATCCTTGTTTCAATTAAAACCCCACTTTTTCCAAAAACATTTGTCATTGGGACGGAAAGTGAGGTGACATGTTCTGAACAGATGTGCAAAGACAGCAAATGTTACAGGGGTGATAACCCCTCCCTATGTTCTCCAAAAAGCTTAAAAATAGATTTTTTTGGGATGGAGCTACACTTCATAATGTACCTGTTCAGATTCTACTTAAGAACAAACCTAAAGCCGCAAGTGGTTTTAAATGGCTTCTTTTTTTCCTTTACAAATGTCATTTTGTGCAGGGACAGTTCTAAACACGGGAAACACATGCCACTTCACAGGCATACTTTAGACACCCCCAGGGACCATATTTAAAGGAAAATTTCACTTTTTTTTTTTTCACTTTATGCATCATTAAAATGACTGCTCCCGAAAAAACGTTAGTTTTTAAAAGTTCTTTTTGCATTGATATATGTCCCCTGGGGCAGGACCCGGGTCCCCAAACCTGTTTTATGACATTAACATGCATATTGGCCGTTGTAATTAGCACTTTTGATTTCGAACGTTCGCGTCCATTATAACGTATAGGGTTCGAAAATTCGCGCGAACTTTCGGTCCGTTCGAAGGTTCTGGTGCGAACCGAACCCGGGGGTGTTCGGCTCATCCCTACTCGGAAACATCTGACATAAATCTGGAGCAATATTGGACTATTAACACCACGAACATTATTAATATTATTTGATTTGTGTACGCCCCTTTTGTGTACATCACTTGACACATGTACGCCCCTTTTGGATCCATTTATTTATCTACCACACTAACTTATATCACATTATTTATTTATATACCATTAAGCAGGGCCGCTGATAGGCCAGTACAACTGGCCCTGTTGTACTGGGCCCGACCAGCAGGGGGCCCGGGCAACCTGAACAGATAAGCAACTTCAATGTAAAAAAAAAAAAAAAATCCTCCAGCCTCCATCCTCCCACACCCAGCCGACCACTGTACGCCAACAGCCAAGCTAGTTTGTGGACCCTCAAGTCCAGGCAGCAGCAGGATCATGGAGGAAGTGACTCCCGGGGCCCAGCTAACAATTACACAGGTGTGTGCTTGGTTGGGGGGGGGGGGCATCAAGATCTACTACTACTGCTGCAGCATCGATACATTATGGCATTGGCAGCATGGATGGCACTGTCTGCAGGGACAGTGCCACCAATGCCGTAATGTGCTGCAGACAGTGCCACCCATGCCGCCAATGCCATATTGTGCTGCAGACAGTGCCACCCATGCCACCAATGCCGTAATGTTCTGCAGACAGTGCCACCCATGCCGCCTATACCGTAATGTGCAGCAGACAGTGCCACCCATGATGCTAATGCTATAATGCATGTGCTGCCTGCAGAGACAGTGCCACCCATGCTGCCAATGGCATTATGCCATTGGCGGCATGGGAGGCAGTGTCTGCAGCACAATATGGCATTGGCGGCATGGGTGGCACTGTCTGCAGCACAATATGGCATTGGCGGCATGGGTGGCACTGTCTGCAGAACATTTACGGCATTGATGGCATGGATGGCACTGTCTGCAGCATATTACGGCATTGGCGGCATGGGTGGCACTGTCTGCAGCACAACAATATGGCATTGGCGGCATGGCATGGGTAGCACTGTCTCTGCAGTACAGTATGGCATTGGCATGTCCCACTGTCAAGTTGCTGATCACCACCATTACTAGTAAAAATAAATTAAAAATACATAAATACATCAAATAGTTTGTAGACGCTATAACTTTTGCGCAACCCAATCAATAAACGCTTTTTGGGATTATTTTTTTTACAAAAAATATGTTGCAGACTACATATTGGCCTAAACTATTGAAGAAATTTTTGTTTGTTTGAGATTTGTTTTTTATTGGATAAGTTTTATTGCAGAAAGTAAAAAAAAATATATTTTTTTTTCAAAATTGTTTTTATTTTTTTGTTTAGAAATGCAAAAAGTAAAAAACGCAGAGGTGACCAAATACCACCAAAAGAAAGCTCTATTTGTGGGGGAAAACATACATTTTAGTACAGAGTCGCGCGACCAAGCAATTGTCAGTTAAAATAACGCAGTGCTGTATTGCAAAAAATGGCCTGGTCGTGAAGGGGGGTAAATCTTCCAGAGGGCAAGGGGCCTTCCTGTGTTGCTGTGAGAAAAATAAATATCACTTGTAGACAAACCTGCACTTTGTTTCAAGGCGGGGTCTGGGGAGGGGCCAGGGGTGGGGCTGAAGGAGGGACCAGGGGTGGAGCAAAAGGGGGCCCGTCAGTTAGGCTGTACGGGGCCCCATGATTTCTATCAGCGGCCCTGCCATTAAGATTTATCCTTATTAATATAGCTTTTTTTATCCACTTTTTGATACTTTGTCTCACCATACATTAATACATTTTTTCTATGCTATATATGCGATTCACTTTTAAATGTTCGATAGCACTGGGTATTCACTATTTTAGACATTTGTCACTATTGCTGTGTTTCCCATTCTATTTGCACATATCACTGGTGCAATTTATTTGCGACTTTTTATATATTTCTTCTTTAAGCGAGTAAGATACACCTAAGAGTGATTATTATTTATGATTTTATTTATTACCTCCAGATCATGAATTTCTATTAGTGTCACTATTAGCTAAGCCTTTATGCACTGGTGCACTTTATTATCAACCATTTTAATCTGCGCTAAAAATTCTTTACTTATTCTATGACTTATTTGTGTATTTTGTGAACACTTTTCATTTTTGCTGCATATTAACACACCCATCATCGTATCAATTGACCTCAATTACTCACAGTAGCGCCAGGGACCTACCTATATACCATTGTGTCTATAATGCCCCTCCCCCCGAGTAATAAACTAATTGTGACCATGTGGCTGGAGAACTACAAGAGCCTCCAAAAATGGACAAAAATACCATCTGCAATTGCAGATCAACGGCCCCACTGTCAGGTATCACCACCATGAGGGCGGGGTTACCCTTTAATTAGCGGACTCTGGGGGAGGAGGGAGGAGGGTGACCCCATATTGGTGATAACGATTGGGTGGGTTCCTCACACATCCACCAATCTTTGGTGACATCATAGACTGTCTCTGCGGGATATTCAGGAGTTTTGCTTCGTCTGGGGGGTGGGGAGGATTTTAGGGGGTTAATAAAAAACGGAGAAGGAAAGTGGATTGGATATTCCGGAGTTACCCCTTAAATAGCCAGGCCAACCCCCCCCCCCCCACAGACTATGCCACCCCACCCCCTTCCCCAGATCTGGATACCATATAACCAGAGAGACCACCTGCAGCAACGGAGCGCCATCCTCTGACCGGTCGGGGCGCTGCGCCTTACCTTTGCCAGATCTTCTCCGTCCGACGCTCCCGGAGGGACTGCCGCGGAGGGCGAGGGGTCTTCCGAGTCACCCCCGACATTCCCGGAAAAGAATACTGCCGACTCCACAATCTGCCCTCCGATATTACACAACATCGGAGTTCTGGAGAATCGAAAACTTCCCTCTCCCTCCCCCCCACCAACCAAATATAGAAAAAACAGGAAATCTGAGAAAACGAGGGACGGGGAGGAGGAGGGGGGGAGGGGTGGAGATCCATCATTAACCCCTTCATGTCCTCCATTCTATGTACTGCACCCCCTACACATGAGAACCAATCAGAGAATCCTGTATTGTTATAAATAAGGGGTGCCACCCGTCCTGTATTATACTGGAAATGGGGTGCCACCCGTCCTGTATTATACTGGAAATGGGGTGCCACCCGTCCTGTATTATACTGGATATGGGGTGCCACCCGTCCTGTATTATACTGGAAATGGGGTGCCACCCGTCCTGTATTATACTGGAAATGGGGTGCCACCCGTCCTGTATTATACTGGAAATGGGGTGCCACCCGTCCTGTATTATACTGGATATGGGGTGCCACCCGTCCTGTATTATACTGGAAATGGGGTGCCACCCGTCCTGTATTATACTGGATATGGGGATATTTTCATAATTGATGTGTCTGAACCCCAATGTAAGATCTGACTCTGGTGCATCTGAACCCCAATTTAGGATGTGACTGTGATGTGTGTGAGCGCACTTCCTCACCAGAAGAACGATGACACGAGAGGAAACCGGCCGATCAAACCAGCGCAGTCCTCTGCTGACTGATAGAGGGAGAGAGATGAGTGCTCAGAACATGGAAGATATATTACTGATACCCCATCACCACCCCGACCCCCATTACCTGAACCCCTGTCCTTCAATACAGGGGAGATACTACAATCACCACCCCAACCCCCATTACCTGAACTGATACCCCATCACCACCCCGACCCCCATTACCTGAACCCCTGTCCTCCAATACAGGGGAGATACTACCATCACCACCCCGACCTCCATTACCTGAACCCCTGTCCTCCAATACAGGGGAGATACTACCATCACCACCCCGACCCCCATTACCTGAACCCATGATCTCCAATACAGGGGAGATACTACCATCACCACCCGACCCCCATTACCTGAACCCCTGTCCTCCAATACAGGGGAGATACTACCATCACCACCCCAACCCCCATTACCTGAACCCCTGTCCTCCAATACAGGGGAGATACTACCATCACCACCCCAACCCCCATTACCTGAACCCCTGTCCTCCAATACAGGGGAGATACTACCATCACCACCCCGACCCCCATTACCTGAACCCATGATCTCCAATACAGGGGAGATACTACCATCACCACCCCAACCCCCATTACCTGAACCCCTGTCCTCCAATACAGGGGAGATACTACCATCACCACCCCAACCCCCATTACCTGAACCCATGATCTCCAATACAGGGGAGATACTACCATCACCACCCTGACCTCCATTACCCGAACCCCTGTCCTGTCCTCCAATACAGGGGAGATACTACCATCACCACCCCAACCCCCATTACCTGAACCCATGATCTCCAATACAGGGGAGATACTACCATCACCACCCCGACCTCCATTACCTGAACCCCTGTCCTCCAATACAGGGGAGATATTACCATCACCACCCCAACCCCCATTACCTGAACCCCTGTCCTCCAATACAGGGGAGATACTACCATCACCACCCCGACCTCCATTACCTGAACCCCTGTCCTCCAATACAGGGGAGATACTACCATCACCACCCCGACCCCCATTACCTAAACCCCTGTCCTCCAATACAGGGGAGATACTACCATCACCACCCGACCCCCATTACCTGAACCCCTGTCCTCCAATACAGGGGAGATACTACCATCACCACCCGACCCCCATTACCTAAACCCCTGTCCTCCAATACAGGGGAGATACTACCATCACCACCCGACCCCCATTACCTGAACCCCTGTCCTCCAATACAGGGGAGATACTACCATCACCACCCGACCCCCATTACCTAAACCCCTGTCCTCCAATACAGGGGAGATACTACCATCACCACCCGACCCCCATTACCTGAACCCCTGTCCTCCAATACAGGGGAGATACTACCATCACCACCCCGACCCCCATTACCTGAACCCCTGTCCTCCAATACCGGGGAGATACTACCCTCACCACCCCGACCCCCATTACCTGAACCCCTAATCTCCAATACAGGGGAGATACTACCATCACCACCCGACCCCCATTACCTAAACCCCTGTCCTCCAGTACAGGGGAGATACTACCCTCACCACCCCAACCCCCATTACTTGAACCCCTGTCCTCCAATACAGGGGAGATACTACCATCACCACCCCAACCCCCATTACCTGAACCCCTGTCCTCCAATACAGGGGAGATACTACCATCACCACCCCAACCCCCATTACCTGAACCCCTGTCCTCCAATACAGGGGAGATAATACCCTCACCACCCCAACCCCCATTACCTGAACCCCTGTCCTCCATTACAGGGGAGATACTACCATCACCACCCCGACCTCCATTACCTGAACTGATACCCCATCACCACCCCAACCCCCATTACCTGAACCCCTGTCCTCCAATACAGGGGAGATAATACCCTCACCACCCCAACCCCCATTACCTGAACCCCTGTCCTCCAATACAGGGGAGATACTACCATCACCACCCCGACCCCCATTACCTGAACCCCTGTCCTCCAATACAGGGGAGATACTACCATCACGACCCGACCTCCATTACCTGAACCCCTGTCCTCCAATACAGGGGAGATACTACCATCACCACCCCGACCCCCATTACCTGAACCCCTGTCCTCCAATACAGGGGAGATATTACCATCACCACCCCGACCCCCATTACCTGAACCCCTGTCCTCCAATACAGGGGAGATATTACCATTACCACCCCAACCCCCATTACCTGAACCCCTGTCCTCCAATACAGGGGAGATACTACCATCACCACCCAACCTCTATTACCTGGGCTCCTGTCCTCCCAATATTCAGGAATTATTACTACAACCCCATCACCACCCAGACCCCCATTGCCTGGACCCCGCCCCTTAAATTCATAAATTCATGGGAGGTATTACTATAAGGTGACCAGATTTCTAAAATGAAATCCGGGGACATATTTTTTTTTTTACTAGTAATGGCGGCAATCAGTGACTCTCTGCCCATCGCCGCCCGCCTCACAGCCCGTCAAGTCTTACTCTTCGGGTCCCGGGTACTACTGGGTGAGGAGTGGAAGGAGATCAATCTGCCAGGGAAGGCAAGGAGATAAGCAGGCAGGCGGCTGGCCGGGACTTGAGCCAAGGTAGAAGAACATGAGAGCGGAGCTGGATGGGCATACACCTGAAAATGAAGAAATATTCCCTCCGCTCCGACCAGCACATCATAATCAGAAAGGGGCACAGATAATGGAAAGAAATGCACCCCCCCCTAAGCTAGTAGGAGCGATGGGGGGGGGGGGGGTGTAATTCAGATTTTTTCTGCGCTGACTGTCTTTGAAATTGCCCCAGCCCCTGTTCAAATACAATCCGGGGACAAAACCGGGGACAGATTTGGTCCAGGGACAGTGTCCTTAATCCGGGGACTGTCCCCGGTAACCGGGGATGTCTGGTCACCCTATATTACTACTACCCCATCACCAGACAGATCACCATTACCTGGACCCTTTTCCTCTGATAAGTACAGACTCTGGAGGTCGCTCTGCTCCATCTTTGTCTTCTAGAAGACCCTGAGCATTGCAAGCACAACATACATGTATTAGAGCATGCCAGATACAGAGAGATGAATGGACGAGAGACAGGCAGACATGTCATTCTGAGCCTCTCATAGACATTGGTCCATGCAGGGAAGTCCAGCAGATGATTAGAGATGAGGAATAAATGAAATAAGTGAATGAACTGAAGATGTAGGGTGGAGGTATGAAGGGTGACCTCCACTGCATTGTTGGATGGAGAGAGATAAATGGAACGTTTCTTAGGAGTTCCAGAGTAACATCAATAAGTTTTCTCATTACAGAAGAGGGACCAACAAGGAATTCCTATAGCAGAGAGACTGAGGGAACGGCTGGCTCTTCAGACTCCAGTTCCCATTCAGCTTGATTCAGAGGATCGAGCCTTTCCCCAACCCCCATCACACACTTATTTAGGAAACTATGAAGAAACTGATGTCAGAAGAGAGAGCAAAGAGGAATTTTTGGTCCACAAGAGGTGCTGAGGAGGTATTTGTGGTCCAGGACTCTGGACCATAGGGTGAGTACATGGAATGATGGACCGTAGGGTGAGAACATGGAATGATGGACCATAGGGTGAGTACATGGAATGATGGACCATAGGATGAGTACATGGAATGATGGACCATAGAGTGAGTACATGGAATGATGGACCATAGGGTAAGTACATGGAATGATGGACCGTAGGGTGAGTACATGGAATGATGGACCGTAGGGTGAGTACATGGAATGATGGACCGTAGGGTGAGTACATGGATTGATGGACCATAGGGTGAGTACATGGAATGATGGACCATAGGGTGAGTACATGGAGTGATGGACCATAGGGTGAGTACATGGAATGATGGACCATAGGGTGAGTACATGGAATGATGGACCATAGGGTGAGTACATGGAATGATGGACCATAGGGTGAGTACATGGAATGATGGACCATAGGGTGAGTACATGGAATGATGGACCATAGGGTGAGAACATGGAATGATGGACCATAGGGTGAGTATATGGAGTGATGGACCATAGGGTGAGTGCACGGAATGATGGACCATAGGGTGAGTACATGGAATGATGGACCATAGGGTGAGTACATGGATTGATGGACCATAGGGTGAGTACATGGAATGATGGACCATAGGGTGAGTATATGGAGTGATGGACCATAGGGTGAGTGCACGGAATGATGGACCATAGGGTGAGTACATGGAATGATGGACCATACGGTGAGTACATGGATTATTGGACCATAGGGTGAGTACATGGAATGATGGACCATAGGGTGAGTACATGGAATGATGGACCATAGGGTGAGTACATGGAATGATGGACCATAGGGTGAGTACATGGATTGATGGACCGTAGGGTGAGTACATGGAATGATGGACCATAGGGTGAGTACATGGAATGATGGACCATAGGGCGAGTACACGGATTGATGGACCATAGGGTGAGTACATGGATTGATGGACCATAGGGTGAGTACATGGATTATTGGACCATAGGGTGAGTACATGGAATGATGGACCATAGGGTGAGTACATGGAAAGATGGACCGTAGGGTGAGTACATGGAATGATGGACCGTAGGGTGAGTACATGGAATGATGGACCGTAGGGTGAGTACATGGAATGATGGACCGTAGGGTGAGTACATGGAATGATGGACCGTAGGGTGAGTACATGGATTGATGGACCATAGGGTGAGTACATGGAATGATGGACCATAGGGTGAGTACATGGAGTGATGGACCATAGGGTGAGTACATGGAATGATGGACCATAGGGTGAGTACATGGAATGATGGACCATAGGGTGAGTACATGGAATGATGGACCATAGGGTGAGTACATGGAATGATGGACCATAGGGTGAGTACATGGAATGATGGACCATAGGGTGAGAACATGGAATGATGGACCATAGGGTGAGTATATGGAGTGATGGACCATAGGGTGAGTGCACGGAATGATGGACCATAGGGTGAGTACATGGAATGATGGACCATAGGGTGAGTACATGGATTGATGGACCATAGGGTGAGTACATGGAATGATGGACCATAGGGTGAGTATATGGAGTGATGGACCATAGGGTGAGTGCACGGAATGATGGACCATAGGGTGAGTACATGGAATGATGGACCATAGGGTGAGTACATGGATTGATGGACCATAGGGTGAGTACATGGAATGATGGACCATAGGGTGAGAACATGGATTGATGGACCATAGGGTGAGTACATGGAATGATGGACCATAGGGTGAGTACATGGAGTGATGGACCATAGGGTGAGTACATGGAATGATGGACCATAGGGTGAGTACATGGAGTGATGGACCATAGGGTGAGTACATGGATTGATGGACCATAGGGTGAGTACATGGAATGATGGACCATAGGGTGAGTACATGGAATGATGGACCATAGGGTGAGTACATGGAATGATGGACCATAGGGTGAGTACATGGAATGATGGACCATAGGGTGAGTACATGGAATGATGGACCATAGGGTGAGTACATGGATTATTGGACCATAGGGCGAGTACATGGATTGATGGACCATAGGGTGAGTACATGGAATGATGGACCATAGGGTGAGTACATGGAATGATGGACCATAGGGTGAGTACATGGATTGATGGACCATAGGGTGAGTACATGGAATGATGGACCATAGGGTGAGAACATGGATTGATGGACCATAGGGTGAGTACATGGAATGATGGACCATAGGGTGAGTACATGGAGTGATGGACCATAGGGTGAGTACATGGAATGATGGACCATAGGGTGAGTACATGGAGTGATGGACCATAGGGTGAGTACATGGATTGATGGACCATAGGGTGAGTACATGGAATGATGGACCATAGGGTGAGTACATGGAATGATGGACCATAGGGTGAGTACATGGAATGATGGACCATAGGGTGAGTACATGGAATGATGGACCATAGGGTGAGTACATGGAATGATGGACCATAGGGTGAGAACATGGAATGATGGACCATAGGGTGAGTATATGGATTGATGGACCATAGGGTGAGTGCACGGAATGATGGACCATAGGGTGAGTACATGGAATGATGGACCATACGGTGAGTACATGGATTATTGGACCATAGGGTGAGTACATGGAATGATGGACCATAGGGTGAGTACATGGAATGATGGACCATAGGGTGAGTACATGGAATGATGGACCGTAGGGTGAGTACATGGAATGATGGACCGTAGGGTGAGTACATGGAATGATGGACCGTAGGGTGAGTACATGGAATGATGGACCATAGGGTGAGTACATGGAATGATGGACCATAGGGCGAGTACATGGAATGATGGACCATAGGGCGAGTACATGGAATGATGGACAATAGGGTGAGTACATGGAATGATGGACCATAGGGTAAGTACATGGAATGATGGACCATAGGGTGAGTACATGGAATGATGGACCGTAGGGTGAGTACATGGATTGATGGACCATAGGGGGAGTACATGGAATGATGGACCATAGGGTGAGTACATGGAATGATGGACCATAGGGTGAGTACATGGAATGATGGACCATAGGGTGAGTACATGGAATGATGGACCATAGGGTGAGTACATGGATTGATGGACCGTAGGGTGAGTACATGGAATGATGGACCATAGGGTGAGTACATGGAATGATGGACCATAGGGCGAGTACATGGAATGATGGACCATAGGGCGAGTACATGGAATGATGGACCATAGGGTAAGTACATGGAATGATGGACCATAGGGTGAGTACATGGAATGATGGACCGTAGGGTGAGTACATGGATTGATGGACCATAGGGGGAGTACATGGAATGATGGACCATAGGGTGAGTACATGGAATGATGGACCATAGGGTGAGTACATGGAATGATGGACCATAGGGTGAGTACATGGAATGATGGACCATAAGGTGAGTACATGGATTGATGGACCATAGGGTGAGTACATGGAATGATGGACCATAGGGCGAGTACATGGAATGATGGACCATAGGGTGAGTACATGGAATGATGGACCATACGGTGAGTACATGGATTATTGGACCATAGGGTGAGTACATGGAATGATGGACCATAGGGTGAGTACATGGAATGATGGACCGTAGGGTGAGTACATGGAATGATGGACCGTAGGGTGAGTACATGGAATGATGGACCGTAGGGTGAGTACATGGAATGATGGACCGTAGGGTGAGTACATGGAATGATGGACCATAGGGTGAGTACATGGAATGATGGACCATAGGGCGAGTACATGGAATGATGGACCATAGGGCGAGTACATGGAATGATGGACAATAGGGTGAGTACATGGAATGATGGACCATAGGGTAAGTACATGGAATGATGGACCATAGGGTGAGTACATGGAATGATGGACCGTAGGGTGAGTACATGGATTGATGGACCATAGGGGGAGTACATGGAATGATGGACCATAGGGTGAGTACATGGAATGATGGACCATAGGGTGAGTACATGGAATGATGGACCATAGGGTGAGTACATGGAATGATGGACCATAGGGTGAGTACATGGATTGATGGACCGTAGGGTGAGTACATGGAATGATGGACCATAGGGTGAGTACATGGAATGATGGACCATAGGGCGAGTACACGGATTGATGGACCATAGGGTGAGTACATGGATTGATGGACCATAGGGTGAGTACATGGATTATTGGACCATAGGGTGAGTACATGGAATGATGGACCATAGGGTGAGTACATGGAAAGATGGACCGTAGGGTGAGTACATGGAATGATGGACCGTAGGGTGAGTACATGGAATGATGGACCGTAGGGTGAGTACATGGAATGATGGACCGTAGGGTGAGTACATGGAATGATGGACCGTAGGGTGAGTACATGGAATGATGGACCGTAGGGTGAGTACATGGAATGATGGACCGTAGGGCGAGTACATGGATTGATGGACCATAGGGTGAGTACATGGAATGATGGACCATAGGGTGAGTACATGGAATGATGGACCATAGGGTGAGTACATGGATTGATGGACCATAGGGTGAGTACATGGAATGATAGACCATAGGGTGAGAACATGGATTGATGGACCATAGGGTGAGTACATGGAATGATGGACCATAGGGTGAGTACATGGAGTGATGGACCATAGGGTGAGTACATGGAATGATGGACCATAGGGTGAGTACATGGAATGATGGACCATAGGGTGAGTACATGGAATGATGGACCATAGGGTGAGTACATGGAATGATGGACCATAGGGTGAGTACATGGAATGATGGACCATAGGGTGAGTACATGGAGTGATGGACCATAGGGTGAGTACATGGATTGATGGACCATAGGGTGAGTACATGGAATGATGGACCATAGGGTGAGTACATGGAATGATGGACCATAGGGTGAGTACATGGAATGATGGACCATAGGGTGACTACATGGAATGATGGACCATAGGGTGAGTACATGGAATGATGGACCATAGGGTGAGTACATGGAATGATGGACCATAGGGTGAGTACATGGATTGATGGACCATAGGGTGAGTACATGGAATGATGGACCATAGGGTGAGTACATGGAATGATGGACCATAGGGTGAGTACATGGAATGATGGACCATAGGGTGAGTACATGGAATGATGGACCATAGGGTGAGTACATGGAATGATGGACCATAGGGTGAGTACATGGAATGATGGACCATAGGGTGAGTACATGGAATGATGGACCGTAGGAGGAGTACATGGAATGATGGACCGTAGGGCGAGTACATGGAATGATGGACCGTAGGGCGAGTACATGGAATGATGGACCGTAGGGCGAGTACATGGAATGATGGACCGTAGGGCGAGTACATGGAATGATGGACCATAGGGCGAGTACATGGAATGATGGACCATAGGGCGAGTACATGGAATGATGGACCGTAGGGCGAGTACATGGAATGATGGACCATAGGGTGAGTACATGGAATGATGGACCGTAGGGCGAGTACATGGAATGATGGACCATAGGGCGAGTACATGGAATGATGGACCGTAGGGCGAGTACATGGAATGATGGACCGTAGGGTGAGTACATGGAATGATGGACCTTACGGTGAGAACATGGAATGATGGACCATAGGGTGAGTACATGGAATGATGGACCATAGGGTGAGTACATGGAATGATGGACCATACGGTGAGTACATGGATTATTGGACCATAGGGTGAGTACATGGAATGATGGACCATAGGGTGAGTACATGGAATGATGGACCGTAGGGTGAGTACATGGAATGATGGACCGTAGGGCGAGTACATGGAATGATGGACCATAGGGCGAGTACATGGAATGATGGACCATAGGGTGAGTACATGGAATGATGGACCATACGGTGAGTACGTGGATTATTGGACCATAGGGTGAGTACATGGAATGATGGACCATAGGGTGAGTACATGGAATGATGGACCATAGGGTGAGTACATGGAATGATGGACCGTAGGGTGAGTACATGGAATGATGGACCATAGGGCGAGTACATGGAATGATGGACCATAGGGCGAGTACATGGATTGATGGACCGTAGGGCGAGTACATGGAATGATGGACCATAGGGTGAGTACATGGATTGATGGACCGTAGGGTGAGTACATGGAATGATGGACCATAGGGCGAGTACATGGAATGATGGACCATAGGGCGAGTACATGGAATGATGGACCATAGGGCGAGTACATGGAATGATGGACCATAGGGCGAGTACATGGAATGATGGACCATAGGGTAAGTACATGGAATGATGGACCATAGGGTGAGTACATGGAATGATGGACCATAGGGTGCGTACATGGAATGATGGACCGTAGGGTGAGTACATGGATTGATGGACCGTAGGGTGAGTACATGGATTGATGGACCGTAGGGTGAGTACATGGAATGATGGACCATAGGGTGTGTACATGGAATGATGGACCGTAGGGTGAGTACATGGAATGATGGACCATAGGGTGAGTACATGGATTGATGGACCGTAGGGTGAGTACATGGATTGATGGACCATAGGGTGAGTACATGGAATGATGGACCATAGGGTGAGTACATGGAATGATGGACCATAGGGTGAGTACATGGAATGATGGACCATAGCGTGAGTACATGGAATGATGGACCGTAGGGTGAGTACATGGAATGATGGACCGTAGGGTGAGTACATGGAATGATGGACTGTAGGGTGAGTACATGGAATGATGGACCATAGGGTGAGTACATGGAATGATGGACCGTAGGGTGAGTACATGGAATGATGGACCGTAGGGTGAGTACATGGAATGATGGACCATAGGGTGAGTACATGGAATGATGGACCATAGGATGAGTACATGGAATGATGGACCATAGGATGAGTACATGGAATGATGGACCATAGGGTGAGTACATGGAATGATGGACCATAGGGTGAGTACATGGAATGATGAATTATAGGGTGAGTACATGGAATGATGGACCGTAGGGTGAGTACATGGATTGATGGACCGTAAGGGCGAGTACATGGAATGATGGACCATAGGGCGAGTACATGGAATGATGGACCATAGGGCGAGTACATGGAATGATGGACCATAGGGCGAGTACATGGAATGATGGACCATAGGGTGAGTACATGGAATGATGGACCATAGGGTGAGTACATAGAATAATGGACCATAGGGTGGGTACATGGAATGATGGACCTTAGGGTGAGTACATGGAATGATGGACCATAGGGTGAGTACATGGAATGATGGACCATAGGGTGAGTACATGGAATGATGGACCATAGGGTAAGTACATGGAATGATGGACCATAGGGTGAGTACATGGAATGATGGACCATAGGGTGAGTACATGGAATGATGGACCATAGGGCGAGTACATGGAATGATGGACCATAGGGTGAGTACATGGAATGATGGACCATAGGGTGAGTACATGGAATGATGGACCGTAGGGTGAGTACATGGAATGATGGACCATAGGGTGAGTACATGGAATGATGGACCGTAGGGTGAGTACATGGAATGATGGACCATAGGGTGAGTACATAGAATAATGGACCATAGGGTGGGTACATGGAATGATGGACCTTAGGGTGAGTACATGGAATGATGGACCATAGGGTGAGTACATGGAATGATGGACCATA
Source organism: Lithobates sylvaticus (assembly GCA_028564925.1). Lineage (NCBI taxonomy): Eukaryota > Metazoa > Chordata > Amphibia > Anura > Ranidae > Lithobates > Lithobates sylvaticus. The sequence continues at coordinate 1,914,734 of CM053029.1, forward strand.
GGGCGAGTACATGGAATGATGGACCATAGGGTGAGTACCTGGAATGATGGACCATAGGGTGAGTACATGGAATGATGGACCATAGGGTGAGTACATGGAATGATGGACCATAGGGTGAGTACATGGAATGATGGACCGTAGGGTGAGTACATGGAATGATGGACCATAGGGTGAGTACATAGAATAATGGACCATAGGGTGGGTACATGGAATGATGGACCTTAGGGTGAGTACATGGAATAATGGACCATAGGGTGAGTACATGGAATGATGGACCATAGGGCGAGTACATGGAATGATGGACCATAGGGTGAGTACCTGGAATGATGGACCATAGGGTGAGTACATGGAATGATGGACCATAGGGTGAGTACATGGAATGATGGACCATAGGGTGAGTACATGGAATGATGGACCGTAGGGCGAGTACATGGAATGATGGACCGTAGGGCGAGTACATGGAATGATGGACCATAGGGTGAGTACATGGAATGATGGACCGTAGGGCGAGTACATGGAATGATGGACCGTAGGGCGAGTACATGGAATGATGGACCGTAGGGTGAGTACATGGATTGATGGACCATAGGGTGAGTACATGGAATGATGGACCATAGGGTGAGTACATGGAATGATGGACCATAGGGTGAGTACATGGAATGATGGACCATAGGGTGAGCACATGGAATGATGGACCATAGGGTGAGTACATGGAGTGATGGACCATAGGGTGAAGGACTACAAGTCCCAGCATTGCTCCCCAGTGTCTGTAGGACTACAAGTCCCAGCATTGCTCTCCAGTGTCTGCAGAACTACAGGTCTCAGTATTGGTCTCCAGTGTCTGTAGCACTACAAGTCCCAGCATTGTTCTCCAGTGTCTGTAGAACTACAAGTCCCAGCATTGCACTCCAGTGTCAGTAGGACTACAAGTCCCAGCATACTACAAGTCTCAGCATTGTTCCCCAGTGTCTGTAGGACTACAAGTCCCAGCATTGCACTCCAGTGTCTGTAGGACTACAAGTACCAGCATTGCTCTCTAGTTTCTGTGTGACTACAAGTCCCAGCATTGCTCTCCAGTGTCTGTAGGACTACAAGTCCCAGCATTGCTCTCCAGTGTCTGTGTGACTACAAGTCTCAGCATTGCTCTCCAGCGTCTGTAGGACTACAGGTCTCAGAATTGCTCTCCAGGTCCTCTCAAGGTTCTCTACAGGTCCTCACTAGGTGCTCTCCAGGTGCTCTCCGAGTGCTCTCCGGGTCCTCTCTGGTTCCTCTCCAGGTGCTCTCCATGTCCTCTCCAGGTGCTCTCCGTGTCCTCTCCAGGTCCTCTCCAGGTGCTCTCCAGGTACTCTCCGTGTCCGCTCCAGGTGCTCTCCGTGTCCTCTCCAGGTCCTCTCCAGGTGCTCTCCGTGTCCTCTCCAGGTCCTCTCCAGGTGCTCTCCATGTCCTCTCCAGGTGCTCTCAAGGATGGACCATAGGGTGAGTACATGGAATGATGGACCATAGGGTGAGTACATGGAATGATGGACCATAGGGTGAGTACATGGAATGATGGACCGTAGGGTGAGTACATGGAATGATGGACCATAGGGTGAGTACATGGATTGATGGACCATAGGGTGAGTACATGGAATGATGGACCGTAGGGTGAGTACATGGAATGATGGACCGTAGGGTGAGTACATGGAATGATGGACCATAGGGTGTGTACATGGAATGATGGACCATAGGGTGAGTACATGGAATGATGGACCATAGGGTGAGTACATGGAATGATGGACCATAGGGTGAGTACATGGAATGATGGACCATAGGGTGAGTACATGGAATGATGGACCATAGGGTGAAGGACTATAAGTCCCAGCATTGTTCTCCAGTGTCTGTGTGACTACAAGTCCCAGCATTGCTCCCCAGTGTCTGTAGGACTACAAGTCCCAGCATTGCTCTCCAGTGTCTGCAGAACTACAGGTCTCAGTATTGGTCTCCAGTGTCTGTAGCACTACAAGTCCCAGCATTGTTCTCCGGTGTCTGTGTGACTACAAGTCTCAGCATTGTTCTCCAGTGTCTGTAGAACTACAAGTCCCAGCATACTACAAGTCTCAGCATTGTTCCCCAGTGTCTGTAGGACTACAAGTCCCAGCATTGCTCTCCAGTGTCTGTAGGACTACAAGTCCCAGCATTGCTCTCTAGTGTCTGTGTGACTACAAGTCTCAGCATTGCTCTCCAGCGTCTGTAGGACTACAGGTCTCAGAATTGCTCTCCAGGTCCTCTTAAGGTTCTCTACAGGTCCTCACTAGGTGCTCTCCAGGTGCTCTCCGAGTGCTCTCCGGGTCCTCTCTGGTTCCTCTCCAGGGGCTCTTCGGGTCCTCTCCGGTTGCTCTCTGGGTCCTCTCCGGGTGCTCTCTGGGTGATCTGCAGGGCCTCTCCGGGTGCTCTCTGGGTCTTCTCTGGGTCCTCTCCAGGTCCTCACCAGGTGCTCTTCGGGTCCTCTCCAGGTGCTCTGTGTCCTCTCCAGCTGCTCTTCATGTCCTCTCCAGGTCCTCTCCAGGTGCTCTCCATGTCCTCTCCAGGTCCTCTCCAGGTCCTCTCCAGGTGCTCTCCATGTCCTCTCCAGGTCCTCTCCAGGTGCTCTCCAGGTGCTCTCCATGTCTTCTCCAGGTCCTCTCCAGGTGCTCTCCATGTCCTCTCCAGGTGCTCTCCGGGTCCTCTCCAGGTCCTCTCCAGGTGCTCTCCGGGTCCTCTCCAGGTCCTCTCCAGGTGCTCTCCATGTCCTCTCCAGGTGCTCTCCATGTCCTCTCCAGGTCCTCTGCATGTCCTCTCCAGGTCCTCTCCAGGTGCTCTCCAGGTCCTCTCCAGGTGCTCTCCATGTCCTCTCCGGGTCCTCTCCAGGTGCTCTCCGGGTCCTCTTCAGGTGCTCTCCGGGTCCTCTCCAGGTCCTCTCCAGGTGCTCTCCATGTCCTCTCCAGGTCCTCTCCAGGTGCTCTCTCTGTCCTCTCCAGGTACTCTCCGTGTCCTCTCCAGGTGCTCTCCGTGTCCTCTCCAGGTCCTCTCCAGGTGCTCTCCGTGTCCTCTCCAGGTGCTCTCCATGTCCTCTCCAGGTGCTCTCCAGGTGCTCTCTCTGTCCTCTCCAGGTGCTCTCCAGGTACTCTCCGTGTCCTCTCCAGGTGCTCTCCGTGTCCTCTCCAGGTCCTCTCCAGGTGCTCTCCGTGTCCTCTCCAGGTCCTCTCCAGGTGCTCTCTGTGTCCTCTCCAGGTGCTCTCCGTGTCCTCTTCAGGTCCTCTCCAGGTGCTCTCCATGTCCTCTCCGGGTCCTCTCCGGGTCCTCTCCAGGTCCTCTCCAGGTGCTCTCTGTGTCCTCTCCAGGTGCTCTCCGGGTCCTCTCCAGGTCCTCTCCAGGTGCTCTCCATGTCCTATCCAGGTCCTCTCCAGGTGCTCTCCAGGTGCTCTCTATGTCCTCTCCAGGTCCTCTCCAGGTGCTCTCCATGTCCTCTCCAGGTGCTCTCCATGTCCTCTCCAGGTGCTCTCCGGGTCCTCTCCAGGTGCTCTCCGTGTCCTCTCCAGGTCCTCTCCAGGTCCTCTCCAGGTGCTCTCCGTGTCCTCTCCAGGTCCTCTCCAGGTGCTCTCCGTGTCCTCTCCAGGTGCTCTCCGTCTCCTCTCCAGGTCCTCTCCAGGTGCTCTCCATGTCCTCTCCAGGTCCTCTCCGGGTCCTCTCCAGGTGCTCTCTGTGTCCTCTCCAGGTGCTCTCCGGGTCCTCTCCAGGTCCTCTCCAGGTGCTCTCCATGTCCTCTCCAGGTCCTCTCCAGGTGCTCTCCATGTCCTCTCCTGGTCCTCTCCAGGTGCTCTCCATGTCCTCTCCAGGTGCTCTCCGGGTCCTCTCCAGGTCCTCTCCAGGTGCTCTCCATGTCCTCTCCAGGTCCTCTCCAGGTGCTCTCCATGTCCTCTCCAGGTGCTCTCCGGGTCCTCTCCAGGTCCTCTCCAGGTGCTCTCCATGTCCTCTCCAGGTCCTATCCAGGTGCTCTCCATGTCCTCTCCACATCCTCTCCTTGTCCTCTACAAGTCCCAGCATTGCACTCCAGTGTCTGTAGGACTACAAGTCCCAGCATTGCTCTCTAGTTTCTGTGTGACTACAAGTCCCAGCATTGCTCTCCAGTGTCTGTAGGACTACAAGTCCCAGCATTGCTCTCCAGTGTCTGTGTGACTACAAGTCTCAGCATTGCTCTCCAGCGTTTGTAGGACTACAGGTCTCAGAATTGCTCTCCAGGTCCTCTCAAGGTTCTCTACAGGTCCTCACTAGGTGCTCTCCAGGTGCTCTCCGAGTGCTCTCCGGGTCCTCTCTGGTTCCTCTCCAGGTGCTCTCCAGGTGCTCTCCGAGTCCTCTCCAGGTGCTCTTCGGGTCCTCTCCGGTTGCTCTCTGGGTCCTCTCTGGGTGCTCTCTGGGTGATCTGCAGGGCCTCTCCGGGTGCTCTCTGGGTCTTCTCTGGGTTCTCTCCAGGTCCTCACCAGGTGCTCTATTTCACTGTGCTGTAAATTCCCTATTCCAACCCAAAACGCCTCATTCTTATTCTAGGCAACTCAACCTCCACTCGTTTTACTGACTCAAAATTCATTGCATCAGAAACAAAACCAGTTTTTACATGGCCATACTGCGCTCGCCGCATTTATCTCTGAAAGAGCCCAACTTGTAGTTCTTGTCCTAGAACACCCCTGATAATGGTTTGCCCAGTGCTGAGGACCTTCCGAGTGCCTGCTACAGTGTGATCTCCGTGACCATCGTGATGTTAGATAGAGTGGACTAGAAGGACTACTTGGCTTGGAGAGAGACTGTCACTGTGACTCATGTCATCGGTGGGTGTCCACTAGTGTGAGTCAGTTTTATGTGGTGTGTTGCCCTGTTCTAATTTCTTGCCCTCCTGTCTCCGTCCCTGAGCTTATTACTTACTTTATCCCTCCATTCTGTTTGTAGCCTAAATACTCATAATTGCACTTAAAACTAAACATACCGTATTTCGGCGTCGGGTCCTCTCCAGGTGCTCTGTGTCCTCTCCAGCTGCTCTTCATGTCCTCTCCAGGTCCTCTCCATGTCCTCTCCAGGTGCTCTCTGGGTCCTCTCCAGGTCCTCTCCAGGTCCTCTCCAGGTGCTCTCCATGTCCTCTCCAGGTCCTCTCCGGGTCCTCTCCAGGTCCTCTCCAGGTGCTCTCTGTGTCCTCTCCAGGTGCTCTCCGGGTCCTCTCCAGGTCCTCTCCAGGTCCTCTCCAGGTCCTCTCCATGTCCTCTCCAGGTGCTCTCCATGTCCTCTCCAGGTGCTCTCCATGTCCTCTCCAGGTGCTCTCCATGTGCTCTCCAGGTCCTCTCCAGGTGCTCTCCATGTCCTCTCCAGGTCCTCTCCAGGTGCTCTCCAGGTCCTCTCCAGGTGCTCTCCATGTCCTCTCCAGGTGCTCTCCGGGTCCTCTCCAGGTCCTCTCCATGTCCTCTCCGGGTCCTCTCCAGGTGCTCTCTCTGTCCTCTCCAGGTACTCTCCGTGTCCGCTCCAGGTCCTCTCCGTGTCCTCTCCAGGTCCTCTCCAGGTGCTCTCCGTGTCCTCTCCAGGTCCTCTCCAGGTGCTCTCCATGTCCTCTCCAGGTGCTCTCCAGGTGCTCTCTCTGTCCTCTCCAGGTACTCTCCGTGTCCTCTCCAGGTGCTCTCCGTGTCCTCTCCAGGTCCTCTCCGGGGTGCTCTCTGGGTCTTCTCTGGGTTCTCTCCAGGACCTCACCAGGTGCTCTTCGGGTCCTCTCCAGGTGCTCTGTGTCCTCTCCAGCTGCTCTTCATGTCCTCTCCAGGTTCTCTCCATGTCCTCTCCAGGTGCTCTCCATGTCCTCTCCAGGTGCTCTCCGGGTCCTCTCCGGGTCCTCTCCGGGTCCTCTCCGGGTCCTCTCCAGGTCCTCTCCAGGTCCTCTCCAGGTGCTCTCCATGTCCTCTCCAGGTCCTCTCCGGGTCCTCTCCAGGTCCTCTCCAGGTGCTCTCTGTGTCCTCTCCAGGTGCTCTCCGGGTCCTCTCCAGGTCCTCTCCAGGTGCTCTCCATGTCCTCTCCAGGTCCTCTCCAGGTGCTCTCCATGTCCTCTCCAGGTGCTCTCCAGGTCCTCTCCAGGTCCTCTCCAGGTGCTCTCCATGTCCTCTCCATGTCCTCTCCAGGTCCTCTCCAGGTGCTCTCCATGTCCTCTCCAGGTCCTCTCCAGGTGCTCTCTCTGTCCTCTCCAGGTACTCTCCGTGTCCGCTCCAGGTGCTCTCCGTGTCCTCTCCAGGTCCTCTCCAGGTGCTCTCCGTGTCCTCTCCAGGTGCTCTCCATGTCCTCTCCAGGTGCTCTCAAGGTGCTCTCTATGTCCTCTCCAGGTACTCTCCGTGTCCTCTCTAGGTGCTCTCCGTGTCCTCTCCAGGTCCTCTCCAGGTGCTCTCCGTGTCCTCTCCAGGTCCTCTCCAGGTGCTCTCTGTGTCCCCTCACGAGGTTCTCTCCGTGTCCTCTTCAGGTCCTCTCCAGGTGCTCTCCATGTCCTCTTCAGGTCCTCTCCAGGTGCTCTCCATGTCCTCTCCAGGTCCTCTCCAGGTGCTCTCTGTGTCCTCTCCAGGTGCTCTCCGGGTCCTGTCAAGGTCCTCTCCAGGTTCTCTCCATGTCCTCTCCATGTCCTCTCCAGGTGCTCTCCATGTCCTCTCCAGGTGCTCAAGGTGCTCTCCATGTCCTCTCCAGGTGCTCTCCGGGTCCTCTCCAGGTGCTCTCCAGGTGCTCTCCATGTCCTCTCCAGGTCCTCTCCAGGTGCTCTCCATGTCCTCTCCAGGTGCTCTCCGGGTCCTCTCCAGGTCCTCTCCAGGTGCTCTCCATGTCCTCTCCAGGTGCTCTCCAGGTGCTCTCTCTGTCCTCTCCAGGTACTCTCCGTGTCCTCTCCAGGTGCTCTCCGTGTCCTCTCCAGGTCCTCTCCAGGTGCTCTCCGTGTCCTCTCCAGGTCCTCTCCAGGTGCTCTCCGTGTCCTCTCCAGGTGCTCTCCATGTCCTCTCCAGGTGCTCTCCAGGTGCTCTCTCTGTCCTCTCCAGGTACTCTCCGTGTCCTCTCCAGGTGCTCTCCATGTCCTCTCCAGGTCCTCTCCAGGTGCTCTCCGTGTCCTCTCCAGGTCCTCTCCAGGTGCTCTCCGTGTCCTCTCCAGGTGCTCTCCAGGTCCTCTCCAGGTGCTCTCCATGTCCTCTCCGGGTCCTCTCCAGGTGCTCTCTGTGTCCTCTCCAGGTGCTCTCCGGGTCCTCTCCAGGTCCTCTCCAGGTGCTCTCCAAGTCCTCTCCAGGTCCTCTCCAGGTGCTCTCCATGTCCTCTCCAGGTCCTCTCCAGGTGCTCTCCATGTCCTCTCCTGGTCCTCTCCAGGTGCTCTCCATGTCCTCTCCAGGTGCTCTCCGGGTCCTCTCCAGGTCCTCTCCAGGTGCTCTCCATGTCCTCTCCAGGTCCTCTCCAGGTGCTCTCCATGTCCTCTCCAGTTGCTTTCCGGGTCCTCTCCAGGTCCTCTCCAGGTGCTCTCCATGTCCTCTCCAGGTCCTCTCCAGGTGCTCTCCATGTCCTCTCCAGGTGCTCTCCGTGTCCTCTCCAGGTCCTCTCCAGGTGCTCTCCGTGTCCTCTCCAGGTCCTCTCCAGGTGCTCTCCGTGTCCTCTCCAGGTGCTCTCCGTGTCCTCTCCAGGTCCTCTCCAGGTGCTCTCCATGTCCTCTCCAGGTCCTCTCCGGGTCCTCTCCAGGTGCTCTCCGGGTCCTCTCTAGGTCCTCTCCAGGTGCTCTCCATGTCCTTTCCAGGTCCTCTCCAGGTGTTCTCCATGTCCTCTCCTGGTCCTCTCCAGGTGCTCTCCATGTTCTCTCCAGGTGCTCTCCGGGTCCTCTCCAGGTCCTCTCCAGGTGCTCTCCATGTCCTCTCCAGGTGCTCTCCATGTCCTCTCCAGGTCCTCTCCAGGTGCTCTCCATGTCCTCTCCAGGTGCTCTCCGGGTCCTCTCCAGGTCCTCTCCAGGTGCTCTCAATGTCCTCTCCAGGTCCTCTCCAGGTGCCCTCCATGTCCTCTCCAGGTGCTCTCCGGGTCCTCTCCAGGTCCTCTCCAGGTGCTCTCCGTGTCCTCTCCAGGTCCTCTCCAGGTGCTCTCCGTGTCCTCTCCAGGTGCTCTCCGTGTCCTCTCCAGGTCCTCTCCAGGTGCTCTCCATGTCCTCTCCAGGTCCTCTCCGGGTCCTCTCCAGGTGCTCTCTGTGTCCTCTCCAGGTGCTCTCCGGGTCCTCTCCAGGTCCTCTCCAGGTGCTCTCCATGTCCTTTCCAGGTCCTCTCCAGGTGTTCTCCATGTCCTCTCCTGGTCCTCTCCAGGTGCTCTCCATGTTCTCTCCAGGTGCTCTCCGGGTCCTCTCCAGGTGCTCTCCATGTCCTCTCCAGGTCCTCTCCAGGTGCTCTCCATGTCCTCTCCAGGTGCTCTCCATGTCCTCTCCAGGTGCTCTCCATGTCCTCTCCAGGTCCTCTCCAGGTGCTCTCCATGTCCTCTCCAGGTGCTCTCCGGGTCCTCTCCAGGTCCTCTCCAGGTGCTCTCAATGTCCTCTCCAGGTCCTCTCCAGGTGCCCTCCATGTCCTCTCCAGGTGCTCTCCGGGTCCTCTCCAGGTCCTGTCCAGGAGCTCTCCGGGTCCTCTCCAGGTGCTCTCCATGTCCTCTCCAGGTCCTCTCCAGGTGCTCTCCATGTCCTCTCCAGGTGCTCTCCCTGTCCTCTCCAGGTGCTCTCTGTGTCCTCTCCAGGTGCTCTCCGGGTCCTCTCCAGGTCCTCTCCAGGTGCTCTCCATGTCCTCTCCAGGTCCTCTCCAGGTGCTCTCCATGTCCTCTCCAGGTGCTCTCCGGGTCCTCTCCAGGTCCTCTCCAGGTGCTCTCCATGTTCTCTCCAGGTCCTCTCCAGGTGCTCTCCATGTCCTCTCCTGGTCCTCTCCAGGTGCTCTCCATGTCCTCTCCAGGTGCTCTCCGGGTCCTCTCCAGGTCCTCTCCAGGTGCTCTCCATGTCCTCTCCAGGTCCTCTCCAGGTGCTCTCCATGTCCTCTCCAGTTGCTTTCCTGGTCCTCTCCAGGTCCTCTCCATGTCCTCTCCAGGTGCTCTCCATGTCCTCTCCAGGTGCTCTCCGTGTCCTCTCCAGGTCCTCTCCAGGTGCTCTCCTTGTCCTCTCCAGGTCCTCTCCAGGTGCTCTCCGTGTCCTCTCCAGGTGCTCTCCGTGTCCTCTCCAGGTCCTCTCCAGGTGCTCTCCGGGTCCTCTCCAGGTGCTCTCTGTGTCCTCTCCAGGTGCTCTCCGGGTCCTCTCCAGGTCCTCTCCAGGTGCTCTCCATGTCCTTTCCAGGTCCTCTCCAGGTGTTCTCCATGTCCTCTCCTTGTCCTCTCCAGGTGCTCTCCATGTTCTCTCCAGGTGCTCTCCGGGTCCTCTCCAGGTCCTCTCCAGGTGCTCTCCATGTCCTCTCCAGGTGCTCTCCATGTCCTCTCCAGGTCCTCTCCAGGTGCTCTCCATGTCCTCTCCAGGTGCTCTCCGGGTCCTCTCCAGGTCCTCTCCAGGTCCTCTCCAGGTGCTCTCCATGTCCTCTCCAGGTCCTCTCCATGTCCTCTCCAGGTGCTCTCCATGTCCTCTCCAGGTGCTCTCCGGGTTCTCTCCAGGTCCTGTCCAGGTGCTCTCCGGGTCCTCTCCAGGTGCTCTCCATGTCCTCTCCAGGTCCTCTCCAGGTGCTCTCCATGTCCTCTCCAGGTGCTCTCCCTGTCCTCTCCAGGTGCTCTCTGTGTCCTCTCCAGGTGCTCTCCGGGTCCTCTCCAGGTCCTCTCCAGGTGCTCTCCATGTCCTCTCCAGGTCCTCTCCAGGTGCTCTCCATGTCCTCTCCAGGTGCTCTCCGTGTCCTCTCCAGGTGCTCTCCGTGTCCTCTCCAGGTCCTCTCCAGGTGCTCTCCGTGTCCTCTCCAGGTGCTCTCCAGGTGCTCTCCGTGTCCTCTCCAGGTCCTCTCCAGGTGCTCTCCATGTCCTCTCCAGGTTCTCTCCGGGTCCTCTCCAGGTCCTCTTCAGGTGCTCTCTGTGTCCTCTCCTGGTCCTCTCCAGGTGCTCTCCATGTCCTCTCCAGGTCCTCTCCAGGTCCTCTCCAGGTGCTCTCCATGTCCTCTCCAGGTCCTCTCCAGGTGCTTTCCATGTCCTCTCCAGGTGCTCTCTGGGTGCTCTCCGGGTGCTCTCCAGGTGCTCTCCATGTCCTCTCCAGGTGCTCTCTGTGTCCTCTCCAGGTCCTCTCCAGGTGCTCTCCATGTCCTCTCCATGTCCTCTCCAGGTGCTCTCCAGGTGCTCTCTCTGTCCTCTCCAGGTACTCTCCTTGTCCTCTCCAGGTGCTCTCCGTGTCCTCTCCAGGTCCTCTCCAGGTGCTCTCCGTGTCCTCTCCAGGTCCTCTCCAGGTGCTCTCCGTGTCCTCTCCAGGTGCTCTCCATGTCCTCTCCAGGTGCTCTCCAGGTGCTCTCTCTGTCCTCTCCAGGTACTCTCCGTGACCTCTCCAGGTGCTCTCCATGTCCTCTCCAGGTCCTCTCCAGGTGCTCTCCGTGTCCTCTCCAGGTCCTCTCCAGGTGCTCTCCGTGTCCTCTCCAGGTGCTCTCCGTGTCCTCTCCAGGTCCTCTCCAGGTGCTCTCCGTGTCCTCTCCGGGTCCTCTCCAGGTGCTCTCTGTGTCCTCTCCAGGTGCTCTCCGGGTCCTCTCCAGGTCCTCTCCAGGTGCTCTCCATGTCCTCTCCAGGTCCTCTCCAGGTGCTCTCCATGTCCTCTCCTGGTCCTCTCCAGGTGCTCTCCATGTCCTCTCCAGGTGCTCTCCGGGTCCTCTCCAGGTCCTCTCCAGGTGCTCTCCATGTCCTCTCCAGGTGCTCTCCATGTCCTCTCCAGTTGCTTTCCGGGTCCTCTCCAGGTCCTCTCCAGGTGCTCTCCATGTCCTCTCCAGGTCCTCTCCAGGTGCTCTCCATGTCCTCTCCAGGTGCTCTCCGTGTCCTCTCCAGGTGCTCTCCGTGTCCTCTCCAGGTCCTCTCCAGGTGCTCTCCGTGTCCTCTCCAGGTGCTCTCCGTGTCCTCTCCAGGTCCTCTCCAGGTGCTCTCCATGTCCTCTCCAGGTCCTCTACGGGTCCTCTCCAGGTGCTCTCTGTGTCCTCTCCAGGTGCTCTCCGGGTCCTCTCCAGGTCCTCTCCAGGTGCTCTCCATGTCCTTTCCAGGTCCTCTCCAGGTGTTCTCCATGTCCTCTCCTTGTCCTCTCCAGGTGCTCTCCATGTCCTCTCCAGGTGCTCTCCATGTCCTCCCAGGTGCTCTCCAGGTCCTCTCCAGGTCCTCTCCAGGTGCTCTCCATGTCCTCTCCAGGTGCTCTCCGGGTCCTCTCCAGGTCCTCTCCAGTTGCTCTCCATGTCCTCTCCAGGTGTTCTCCATGTCCTCTCCTTGTCCTCTCCAGGTGCTCTCCATGTTCTCTCCAGGTGCTCTCTGTGTCCTCTCCAGGTGCTCTCCGGGTCCTCTCCAGGTCCTCTCCAGGTGCTCTCCATGTCCTTTCCAGGTCCTCTCCAGGTGTTCTCCATGTCCTCTCCTTGTCCTCTCCAGGTGCTCTCCATGTCCTCTCCAGGTGCTCTCCATGTCCTCCCAGGTGCTCTCCAGGTCCTCTCCAGGTGCTCTCCATGTCCTCTCCAGGTGCTCTCCGGGTCCTCTCCAGGTCCTCTCCAGTTGCTCTCCATGTCCTCTCCAGGTCCTCTCCAGGTGCTCTCCATGTCCTCTCCAGGTGCTCTCCATGTCCTCTCCAGGTGCTCTCCGGGTCCTCTCCAGGTCCTGTCCAGGTGCTCTCCGGGTCCTCTCCAGGTCCTCTCCAGGTGCTCTCCATGTCCTCTCCAGGTCCTCTCCAGGTGCTCTCCATGTCCTCTCCAGGTGCTCTCCCTGTCCTCTCCAGGTGCTCTCAGTGTCCTCTCCAGGTGCTCTCCGGGTCCTCTCCAGGTCCTCTCCAGGTGCTCTCCATGTCCTCTCCAGGTCCTCTCCAGGTGCTCTCCATGTCCTCTCCAGGTGCTCTCCGTGTCCTCTCCAGGTCCTCTCCAGGTGCTCTCCGTGTCCTCTCCAGGTCCTCTCCAGGTGCTCTCCGTGTCCTCTCCAGGTGCTCTCCAGGTGCCCTCCGTGTCCTCTCCAGGTCCTCTCCAGGTGCTCTCCATGTCCTCTCCAGGTCCTCTCCGGGTCCTCTCCAGGTCCTCTCCAGGTGCTCTCTGTGTCCTCTCCAGGTCCTCTCCAGGTGCTCTCCATGTCCTCTCCAGGTCCTCTCCAGGTGCTTTCCATGTCCTCTCCAGGTGTTCTCTGGGTGCTCTCCGGGTGCTCTCCAGGTGCTCTCCATGTCCTCTCCAGGTGCTCTCTGTGTCCTCTCCAGGTCCTCTCCAGGTCCTCTCTGTGTCCTCTTTGTGTCCTCTCCAGGTCCTCTCCAGGTGCCCTCCATGTCCTCTCCAGGTGCTCTCCGGGTCCTCTCCAGGTCCTGTCCAGGTGCTCTCCGGGTCCTCTCCAGGTGCTCTCCATGTCCTCTCCAGGTCCTCTCCAGGTGCTCTCCATGTCCTCTCCAGGTGCTCTCCCTGTCCTCTCCAGGTGCTCTCTGTGTCCTCTCCAGGTGCTCTCCGGGTCCTCTCCAGGTCCTCTCCAGGTGCTCTCCATGTCCTCTCCAGGTCCTCTCCAGGTGCTCTCCATGTCCTCTCCAGGTGCTCTCCGTGTTCTCTCCAGGTCCTCTCCAGGTGCTCTCCGGGTCCTCTCCAGGTCCTCTCCAGGTGCTCTCCATGTCCTCTCCAGGTCCTCTCCAGGTGCTCTCCATGTCCTCTCCTGGTCCTCTCCAGGTGCTCTCCATGTCCTCTCCAGGTGCTCTCCGGGTCCTCTCCAGGTCCTCTCCAGGTGCTCTCCATGTCCTCTCCAGGTCCTCTCCAGGTGCTCTCCATGTCCTCTCCAGTTGCTTTCCGGGTCCTCTCCAGGTCCTCTCCATGTCCTCTCCAGGTGCTCTCCATGTCCTCTCCAGGTGCTCTCCGTGTCCTCTCCAGGTCCTCTCCAGGTGCTCTCCGTGTCCTCTCCAGGTCCTCTCCAGGTGCTCTCCGTGTCCTCTCCAGGTGCTCTCCGTGTCCTCTCCAGGTCCTCTCCAGGTGCTCTCCGGGTCCTCTCCAGGTGCTCTCTGTGTCCTCTCCAGGTGCTCTCCGGGTCCTCTCCAGGTCCTCTCCAGGTGCTCTCCATGTCCTTTCCAGGTCCTCTCCAGGTGTTCTCCATGTCCTCTCCTTGTCCTCTCCAGGTGCTCTCCATGTTCTCTCCAGGTGCTCTCCGGGTCCTCTCCAGGTCCTCTCCAGGTGCTCTCCATGTCCTCTCCAGGTGCTCTCCATGTCCTCTCCAGGTCCTCTCCAGGTGCTCTCCATGTCCTCTCCAGGTGCTCTCATGGTCCTCTCCAGGTCCTCTCCAGGTGCTCTCCATGTCCTCTCCAGGTCCTCTCCAGGTGCTCTCCATGTCCTCTCCAGGTGCTCTCCATGTCCTCTCCAGGTGCTCTCCGGGTTCTCTCCAGGTCCTGTCCAGGTGCTCTCCGGGTCCTCTCCAGGTGCTCTCCATGTCCTCTCCAGGTCCTCTCCAGGTGCTCTCCATGTCCTCTCCAGGTCCTCTCCCTGTCCTCTCCAGGTGCTCTCTGTGTCCTCTCCAGGTGCTCTCCGGGTCCTCTCCAGGTCCTCTCCAGGTGCTCTCCATGTCCTCTCCAGGTCCTCTCCAGGTGCTCTCCATGTCCTCTCCAGGTGCTCTCCGTGTCCTCTCCAGGTGCTCTCCGTGTCCTCTCCAGGTCCTCTCCAGGTGCTCTCCGTGTCCTCTCCAGGTGCTCTCCAGGTGCTCTCCGTGTCCTCTCCAGGTCCTCTCCAGGTGCTCTCCATGTCCTCTCCAGGTCCTCTCCGGGTCCTCTCCAGGTCCTCTTCAGGTGCTCTCTGTGTCCTCTCCTGGTCCTCTCCAGGTGCTCTCCAGGTCCTCTCCAGGTCCTCTCCAGGTGCTCTCCATGTCCTCTCCAGGTCCTCTCCAGGTGCTCTCCATGTCCTCTCCAGGTGCTCTCTGGGTGCTCTCCGGGTGCTCTCCAGGTGCTCTCCATGTCCTCTCCAGGTGCTCTCTGTGTCCTCTCCAGGTCCTCTCCAGGTGCTCTCCATGTCCTCTCCATGTCCTCTCCAGGTGCTCTCCAGGTGCTCTCTCTGTCCTCTCCAGGTACTCTCCGTGTCCTCTCCGGGTGCTCTCCGTGTCCTCTCCAGGTCCTCTCCAGGTGCTCTCCGTGTCCTCTCCAGGTCCTCTCCAGGTGCTCTCCGTGTCCTCTCCAGGTGCTCTCCATGTCCTCTCCAGGTGCTCTCCAGGTGCTCTCTCTGTCCTCTCCAGGTACTCTCCGTGTCCTCTCCAGGTGCTCTCCATGTCCTCTCCAGGTCCTCTCCAGGTGCTCTCCGTGTCCTCTCCAGGTCCTCTCCAGGTGCTCTCCGTGTCCTCTCCAGGTGCTCTCCGTGTCCTCTCCAGGTCCTCTCCAGGTGCTCTCCGTGTCCTCTCCGGGTCCTCTCCAGGTGCTCTCTGTGTCCTCTCCAGGTGCTCTCCGGGTCCTCTCCAGGTCCTCTCCAGGTGCTCTCCATGTCCTCTCCAGGTCCTCTCCAGGTGCTCTCCATGTCCTCTCCTGGTCCTCTCCAGGTGCTCTCCATGTCCTCTCCAGGTGCTCTCCATGTCCTCTCCAGGTGCTCTCCGGGTCCTCTCCAGGTCCTCTCCAGGTGCTCTCCATGTCCTCTCCAGGTGCTCTCCATGTCCTCTCCAGTTGCTTTCCGGGTCCTCTCCAGGTCCTCTCCAGGTGCTCTCCATGTCCTCTCCAGGTCCTCTCCAGGTGCTCTCCATGTCCTCTCCAGGTGCTCTCCGTGTCCTCTCCAGGTGCTCTCCTTGTCCTCTCCAGGTCCTCTCCAGGTACTCTCCGTGTCCTCTCCAGGTGCTCTCTGTGTCCTCTCCAGGTCCTCTCCAGGTGCTCTCCATGTCCTCTCCAGGTCCTCTCCGGGTCCTCTCCAGGTGCTCTCTGTGTCCTCTCCAGGTGCTCTCCGGGTCCTCTCCAGGTCCTCTCCAGGTGCTCTCCATGTCCTCTCCCGGTCCTCTCCAGGTGCTCTCCAGGTCCTCTCCTGGTCCTCTCCAGGTGCTCTCCATGTACTCTCCAGGTGCTCTCCGGGTCCTCTCCAGGTCCTCTCCAGGTGCTCTCCATGTTCTCTCCAGGTGCTCTCCATGTCCTCTCCAGGTCCTCTCCAGGTGCTCTCCAGGTCCTCTCCAGGTGCTCTCCGGGTCCTCTCCAGGTCCTCTCCATGTGCTCTCCATGTCCTCTCCAGGTCCTCTCCAGGTGCTCTCCATGTCCTCTCCAGGTGCTCTCCATGTCCTCTCCAGGTGCTCTCCGGGTTCTCTCCAGGTCCTGTCCAGGTGCTCTCCGGGTCCTCTCCAGGTCCTCTCCAGGTGCTCTCCATGTCCTCTCCAGGTCCTCTCCAGGTGCTCTCCATGTCCTCTCCAGGTGCTCTCCCTGTCCTCTCCAGGTGCTCTCCCTGTCCTCTCCAGGTGCTCTCTGTGTCCTCTCCAGGTGCTCTCCAGGTCCTCTCCAGGTCCTCTCCAGGTGCTCTCCATGTCCTCTCCAGGTGCTCTCCGTGTTCTCTCCAGGTCCTCTCCAGGTGCTCTCCGGGTCCTCTCCAGGTCCTCTCCAGGTGCTCTCCATGTCCTCTCCAGGTGCTCTCCGGGTGCTCTCCATGTCCTCTCCTGGTCCTCTCCAGGTGCTCTCCATGTCCTCTCCAGGTGCTCTCCGGGTTCTCTCCAGGTCCTCTCCAGGTGCTCTCCATGTCCTCTCCAGGTCCTCTCCAGGTGCTCTCCGTGTCCTCTCCAGTTGCTTTCCGGGTCCTCTCCAGGTGCTCTCCATGTCCTCTCCAGGTCCTCTCCAGGTGCTCTCCGTGTCCTCTCCAGGTCCTCTCCAGGTGCTCTCCGTGTCCTCTCCAGGTCCTCTCCAGGTGCTCTCCGTGTCCTCTCCAGGTGCTCTCCGTGTCCTCTCCAGGTCCTCTCCAGGTGCTCTCCATGTCCTCTCCAGGTCCTCTCCGGGTCCTCTCCAGGTGCTCTCTGTGTCCTCTCCAGGTGCTCTCCGGGTCCTCTCCAGGTGCTTTCCATGTCCTTTCCAGGTCCTCTCCAGGTCCTCTCCATGTCCTCTCCTTGTCCTCTCCAGGTGCTCTCCATGTTCTCTCCAGGTGCTCTCTGTGTCCTCTCCAGGTCCTCTCCAGGTCCTCTCCAGGTGCTCTCCATGTCCTATCCAGGTCCTCTCCAGGTGTTCTCCATGTCCTCTCCTTGTCCTCTCCAGGTGCTCTCCATGTCCTCTCCAGGTGCTCTCCATGTCCTCCCAGGTGCTCTCCATGTCCTCTCCAGGTCCTCTCCAGGTGCTCTCCATGTCCTCTCCAGGTGCTCTCCGGGTCCTCTCCAGGTCCTCTCCAGTTGCTCTCCATGTCCTCTCCAGGTCCTCTCCAGGTGCTCTCCATGTCCTCTCCAGGTGCTCTCCATGTCCTCTCCAGGTGCTCTCCGGGTCCTCTCCAGGTCCTGTCCAGGTGCTCTCCGGGTCCTCTCCAGGTCCTCTCCAGGTGCTCTCCATGTCCTCTCCAGGTCCTCTCCAGGTGCTCTCCATGTCCTCTCCAGGTGCTCTCTGTGTCCTCTCCATGTCCTCTCCAGGTCCTCTCCAGGTGCTCTCCGTGTCCTCTCCAGGTCCTCTCCAGGTGCTCTCCGTGTCCTCTCCAGGTCCTCTCCAGGTGCTCTCCGTGTCCTCTCCAGGTGCTCTCCAGGTGCTCTCCGTGTCCTCTCCAGGTCCTCTCCAGGTGCTCTCCATGTCCTCTCCAGGTCCTCTCCGGGTCCTCTCCAGGTCCTCTCACTGTGCTCTCTGTGTCCTCTCCAGGTCCTCTCCAGGTGCTCTCCATGTCCTCTCCAGGTCCTCTCCAGGTGCTTTCCATGTCCTCTCCAGGTGTTCTCTGGGTGCTCTCCGGGTGCTCTCCAGGTGCTCTCCATGTCCTCTCCAGGTGCTCTCTGTGTCCTCTCCAGGTCCTCTCCAGGTCCTCTCTGTGTCCTCTTTGTGTCCTCTCCAGGTCCTCTCCAGGTGCAGGACCTGTCACCGCCAGTCCTTACACAGTCAGTCCGGATAACACAACGAATGTGGAGTGAGCTGCAATGTCATTGTATTTCTATACGGTGTATTACAGAATTACCTGCACTGTACCTGCTGAGGTGTGCAGCTTTGTGACCAGGAATGGTGTGACCATCGGGGGGGGGGGGGGAGGGGAGGTGGATGGACTTGTGTCTTTTTTCAACCAGAATAACTATGTAAGTATGTGTGAAGAGTTATTTGCTGAGTTGCTGATAACATTGGATGTAGGAAGGAAGCGGCCGTGCTGAGCGAGCATCTTCCCAGATAAGAGGGAACGGCCATGGGCACCTACCCCCCCTCCACATACCACAAATCAGAGGGGGGGGGCTGACCTCCCACAGTCCACTATAAGAACCTTTACTACATTCTGTCAGCAGCCAGAGAAGAGGACAGTTCATCTCCTGGTAATCAGATCTCTGGGGTTCATTCCTGGGGGGAGGGGGGACCCCATAGAGCCCCCCCACACTACATTCTGTCATATTGGAGGCAATAGATTTCAGATTTTATCTCAGCCCCATTGGGGGATTACAAGGTGTGAGAGATCCAATCACAGCCATAGAAGGTGTGGGGGGGATGATATCGGGACAGTGTCAGCTATCAATTCTGATTGTATAAAGTTATTTTTTAGGATATATTTTGGTGTTTATATAATTGATACATAATTATTATTACATAACAAGACTGATGACATCATTCCTAATGATGAATGGAGTCATAGAATGCCGCATCCTGCTTTGCTTGACTTTTTGTAATCATTTTGATGATTATATATTATTATTATTATTATTATTAATAATAATAGCAGATATTTGTATGCTGTATGTAGTGCTGTTCAGTTTCTGTAGTATTGGAGGGCAAACTGTCCATTATATCAGTGTTTGTTATATCGGTTTTGTTTGTTATATCGGTTTTGTTTGTTATATCGTTATTGTTTGTTATATCTGTGATGTTTGTTATATCAGTGTTGTTTGTTATATCGGTGTTGTTTGTTATATCGTTATTGTTTGTTATATCTGTGATGTTTGTTATATCAGTGTTGTTTGTTATATCGGTGTTGTTTGTTATATCGTTATTGTTTGTTATATCGTTTTTTTTTGTGTTTTTGTTTGTTATATCGTTATTGTTTGTCATATCGGTGTTGTTTGTTATATCGGTTTTGTTTGTTATATCGGCGTTTGTTATATCGGTGTTGTTTGTTATATCGGTGTTTTTTGTTATATCGGTGATGTTTGTTATATCGGTGTTGTTTGTTATATCTGTGATGTTTGTTATATCGGTTTTGTTTGTTATATCTGTGTTGTTTGTTATATCGTTATTGTTTGTTATATCGGTTTTGTTTGTTATATCAGTGTTGTTTGTTATATCATTATTGTTTGTTATATCGGTTTTGTTTGTGTTTTTGTTAGTTATATCGTTATTGTTTGTTATATCGGTGTTGTTTGTTATATCGTTATTGTTTGTTATATTGGTGTTGTTTGTTATATCGGTGTTGTTTGTTATATCATTATTGTTTGTTATATCAGTGTTGTTTGTTATATCGTTATTGTTTGTTATATCGTTATTGTTTGTTATATCGGTGTTGTTTGTTATATCGTTATTGTTTGTTATATCGTTATTGTTTGTTATATCGGTGTTGTTTGTTATATCGTTATTGTTTGTTATATTGGTGTTGTTTGTTATATCGGTGTTGTTTGTTATATCATTATTGTTTGTTATATCAGTGTTGTTTGTTATATCGTTATTGTTTTTTATATTGTTATTGTTTGTTATATCATTATTGTTTGTTGTATCGGTGTTGTTTGTTATATCGTTATTGTTTGTTATATTGGTGTTGTTTGTTATATCGGTGTTGTTTGTTATATCATTATTGTTTGTTATATCGGTGTTGTTTGTTATATCATTATTGTTTGTTATATCATTATTGTTTGTTATATCGGTGATGTTTGTTATATCGGTGATGTTTGTTATATCGGTGTTGTTTGTTATATCGGTGTTGTTTGTTATATCATTATTGTTTGTTATATCGTTATTGTTTGTTATATCGGTGATGTTTGTTATATCGGTGTTGTTTGTTATATCGTTATTGTTTGTTATATCGTTATTGTTTGTTATATCGTTGTTGTTTGTTATATCGGTGTTGTTTGTTATATCGGTGTTGTTTGTTATATCGGTGTTGTTTGTTATATCGGTGATGTTTGTTATATCGGTTTTGTTTGTTATATCGGTGATGTTTGTTATATCGGTGTTGTTTGTTATATCGGTGATGTTTGTTATATCGTTATTGTTTGTTATATCGGTGTTGTTTGTTATATCGTTATTGTTTGTTATATCGGTGTTGTTTGTTATATCGTTATTGTTTGTTATATCTGTGATGTTTGTTATATCGTTATTGTTTGTTATATCGTTATTGTTTGTTATATCGGTGATGTTTGTTATATCGTTATTGTTTGTTATATCGTTATTGTTTGTTATATCGTTATTGTTTGTTATATCGGTGATGTTTGTTATATCGGTGTTGTTTGTTATATCGTTATTGTTTGTTATATCGTTATTGTTTGTTATATTGGTTTTGTTTGTTATATCGGTGTTGTTTGTTATATCGGTGTTGTTTGTTATATCGGTGTTGTTTGTTATATTGTTATTGTTTGTTATATCGTTATTGTTTGTTATATCGTTATTGTTTGTTATATCGGTTTTGTTTGTTATTTCGGTGATGTTTGTTATATCGGTTTTGTTTGTTATATCGTTATTGTTTGTTATATCGGTTTTGTTTGTTATATCAGTGATGTTTGTTATATTGATGTGCATTTGGTGTTATTACGGTCAGTGTTAGTTTGCTCATCTTTTTTCTTTTATCTTTTTTGTATTATTATTTTCTTAGTACGACAACAATTTTGTTTACAGATTACATGATCTCTGAATTATTATTACACATTATCATTTTTTTAGTGACATTTTTGTGTAATATCATTATTACAGCATACATGGTACATAACATACATTACAACATATCAATAATCAATATGGCTTATGGTTGTACAATTAGGTCCGTGTGTGGCCTTACTTAAGGTGCAAAAAATCGGTGTCATAAAAAACACATTGAGGCAAAACTATGATACGGTGCACTTGTATGTCTACCCTTCCCTGGGCTAGCATGAACAGTTGCCCTCTCTTTGTTGCGCGGGGGTGGATCCCTGGGCTAGCATGAACAGTTGCCCTCTCTTTGTTGAGCGGGGGTGGATCCCTGGGCTAGCATGAACAGTTGCCCTCTCTTTGTTGAGCGGGGGTGGATCCCTGGGCTAGCATGAACAGTTGCCCTCTCTTTGTTGCGCGGGGGTGGATCCCTGGGCTAGCATGAACAGTTGCCCTCTCTTTGTTGAGCGGGGGTGGATCCCTGGGCTAGCATGAACAGTTGCCCTCTCTTTGTTGCGCGGGGGTGGATCCCTGGGCTAGCATGAACAGTTGCCCTCTCTTTGTTGAGCGGGGGTGGATCCCTGGGCTAGCATGAACAGTTGCCCTCTCTTTGTTGAGCGGGGGTGGATCCCTGGGCTAGCATGAACAGTTGCCCTCTCTTTGTTGCGCGGGGGTGGATCCCTGGGCTAGCATGAACAGTTGCCCTCTCTTTGTTGAGCGGGGGTGGACTTATCTCTAATATCCACCTACACTGGGGGCGTGTTTCAGCAATCATTACCGCCAGTGTTTTCAATTCCGCTCCTTTTTCAACTCATTTGCTGCCTCACCCTGTAGATCGGGGAAAGGTAGGAGGGCATGAGGGGGAAGGGAAAGAGTAAAATAAATCCTAGAAGAAAGGGGGTAGAAAGAGGGGGAAGTAGAAGGGGAGGGAAGAAAGTAAAGGGGAGGAGAGGGAGGGGGAGGGGGGGGGTATATGTGCGTATCTGTAAGTTATCAGACAGAGTGGGGGTGGGACGTCCCACCAAACAATTTTTTGTAAGTACAGTAAATCCTTAGATTGCGAATATAATTGGTTCCCAGAAACATGCTTGTAATCCAAAGCACTTGTATATCAAAGCGAGTTTCCCCATAATAAATAATAGAAAATCAGATGATTCGTTCCGCAACCATTTATTCCCAGGTTCTTCCAGTGGCGTCACTAGGGCTGGTGTCACCCGGTGCGAAAGAAAATGGTGTCACCTCCCACCAACTATAGTCCCCCCCTCAGTATAGACCCCCCCAACTAAGTACAGACCCCCTCCAGCAGTATAGATACCCCTCCCTCAGTACTGACCCCCCCCCCCCCACTAAGTACAGACCACCCTCCATCTATATAGACCCCCCTCCCTCAGTATAAACCTCCCCCCTCAGTACAGAAACCCTCTCAATGCAGACCCCTCCATCAGTAAAGACACCCCCACCTCGGTGCAGACCCCCATCGGTACAGACACCCCCACCTCGGTGCAGACCCCCTCCATCAGTACAGACCCCCCAGTGCAAACCCCCCTCCATCAGTACAGACACCCCCAACTCGGTGCAAACCCCCATCGGTACAGACACCCCCACCTCGGTGCAGACCCCCATCGGTACAGACACCCCCACCTCGGTGCAGACCCCCATCGGTACAGACACCCCCACCTCGGTGCAGACCCCCATCGGTACAGACACCCCCACCTCTGTGCAAACCCCCATCGGTACAGACACCCCCACCTCGGTGCAGACCCCCATCGGTACAGACACCCCCACCTCGGTGCAGACCCCCTCCATCAGTACAAACACCCCCACCTCGGTGCAAACCCCCTCCATCAGTACAGACACCCCCACCTCGGTGCAAACCCCCATCGGTACAGACACCCCCACCTCGGTGCAAACCCCCATCGGTACAGACACCCCCACCTCGGTGAAGACCCCCATCGGTACAGACACCCCCACCTCGGTGCAAACCCCCATCGGTACAGACACCCCCACCTCGGTGCAGACCCCCATCGGTACAGACACCCCCACCTCGGTGCAAACCCCCATCGGTACAGACACCCCCACCTCAGTGCAGACCCCCTCCATCAGTACAAACACCCCCACCTCGGTGCAAACCCCCCTCCATCAGTACAGACACCCCCAACTCGATGCAAACCCCCATCGGTACAGACACCCCCACCTCGGTGCAAACCCCCATCGGTACAGACACCCCCACCTCAGTGCAGACCCCCATCGGTACAGACACCCCCACCTCGGTGCAAACCCCCATCGGTACAGACACCCCCACCTCGGTGCAAACCCCCATCGGTACAGACACCCCCACCTCAGTGCAGACCCCCATCGGTACAGACACCCCCACCTCGGTGCAGACCCCCATCGGTACAGAGACCCCCACCGCAGTGCAGACCCACCATCAGTACAGACACCCCCACCACAGTGCAGACCCACCCCCAGCAGTACAGAAACACCCCCTCAGTGCAGACCCCCCTCAGTGCAGTACAGACACCCCCCAGTGCAGACCCCCCTCAGTACAGACACCCCCTCAGTGCAGACCCACCAGCAGTACAGACACCCCCCAGTGCAAACCCCCCTCAGTACAGACACCCCCAGCAGTACATACACCCCTTCAGTGAAGACCCCCCCAGCAGTAAATACACCCCCCTCAGTGCAGACCCCCCAGCAGTACATACAGCCCCAGTGCAGACCCCCCAGTGCAGACCCCCCAGTGCAGACCCCCCAGTGCAGACACCCCCCAGTGCAGACACCCCCCTCAAGGCAGACCCCCCAGTACAAACACCCCCTCCCAGTGCAGACACCCCCAGCAGTACAGACACCCCCTCCCAGTGCAGACCCCCCCAGTACAGACACCCCCAGAAGTACAGACACCCCCCTCCCTCAGTGCAGACCCCTTCAGTACAGACACCCCCCTCTGTGCAGACCCCCCCCAGTACAGAAACCCCCAGCAGTACAGACACCCCCACCGCAGTGCAGACCCCCCTTCAGTACAGACACCCCCACCGCAGTGCAGACCCCCCAGTGCAGACCCACCCCCAGCAGTACAGAAACACCCCCTCAGTGCAGTACAGACACCCCCCAGTGCAGACCCCCCTCAGTACAGACACCCCCTCAGTGCAGACCCACCAGCAGTACAGACACCTCCCAGTGCAAACCCCTCTCAGTACAGACACCCCCAGCAGTACATACACCCCTTCAGTGAAGACCCCCCCAGCAGTAAATACACCCCACTCAGTGCAGACCCCCCAGCAGTACAGACACCCCCCAGTGCAGACCCCCCTCAGTGCAGACCCACCAACAGTACAGACCCCCCCAGTGCAGACCCCCCAGTGCAGACCCCCAACAGTACAGACACCCCCCAGTGCAGACCCCCCTCAGTACAGACACCCCCAGCAGTACATACACCTCCTCAGTGAAGACCCCCCCAGCAGTAAATACACCCCCCTCAGTGCAGACCCCCCAGCAGTACATACAGCCCCCAGTGCAGACCCCCAGTGCAGACTCCCCCAGTGCAGACCCCCCCTCAGTACAGACACCCCCCCTCGGGGCAGACCTCCCCAGTACAGACACCCCCTCCCAGTGCAGACCCCCCAGTACAGACACCCCCAGCAGTACAGACACCCCCTCCCAGTGCAGACCCCCCCAGTACAGACACCCCCAGAAGTACAGACACCCCCCTCAGTGCAGACCCCTTCAGTACAGACACCCCCCTCTGTGCAGACCCCCCCCCAGTACAGACACCCCCAGCAGTACAGAAACCCCCCTCAGTGCAGACCCCCCTCAGTACAGACACCCCCCCTCTGTGCAGACCCCCCAGTACAGACACCCCGAACAGTACAGACATCCCCCTCAGTGCAGACCCCCCTCAGTACAGACACCCCCCTCAGTGCAGACCCCCCAGTACAGACACTCCCCCTCTGTGCAGACCCTCTCAGTACAGACACCCCCCTCTGTGCAGACCCCCTCAGTACAGACACCCCCCTCTGTGCAGACCCCCCCAGTACAGACACCCCCAGCAGTACAGACACCCCCCTTCGTGCAGAACCCCCCAGTGCAGACACCCCCAGCAGTACAGACACCCCCCCAGTACAGACACCCCCAGCAGTACAGACACACCCCCCACAGACACCCCCCTCCCAGTGCAGACCCCCCCAGTACAGACACCCCCAGCAGTACAGACACCCCCCTCCCAGTGCAGACCCCCCCAGTACAAACACCCCCAGCAGTACAGACACCCCCCTCAGTGCAGACCCCCCTCAGTACAGACACCCCCCTCTGTGCAGACCCCCCCCCCCCCACAGTACAGACACCCCCAGCAGTACAGAGACCCCCCTCAGTGCAGACCCCCCCTCAGTACAGACACCCCCTCAGTACAGACATCCCCTCAGTGCAGACCCCCCCCAGTACAGACACCCCCAGCAGTACAGACACCCCCTCAGTGCAGACCCCCCCTCAGTACAGACACCCCCCCAGTGCAGACCCCCCAGTACAGACACCCCCCTCTGTGCAGACCTCCCAGTACAGACACCCCCCTCTGTGCAGACCCCCTCAGTACAGACACCCCCCTCTGTACAGACACCCCCTCCCAGTGCAGACCCCCCCAGTACAGTAACCCCCAGAAGTACAGACACCCCCCTCAGTGCAGAACCCCCCCAGTACAGACACCCCCCTCTCTGTGCAGACCCCCCCCAGTACAGACACCCCCAGCAGTACAGACACCCCCCCAGTGCAGACCCCCCTCAGTACAGACACCCCCCCTCCTGCAGACCCCCCAGTACAGACACCCCCAGCAGTACAGACATCCCCCCCAGTGCAGACCCCCCTCAGTACAGACACCTCCCTCTGTGCAGACCCCACAGTGCAGACCCCCCAGTACAGACACCCCCCTCCATGCAGACCCCCCAGTACAGACACCCCCCCAGTGCAGACCCCCTCAGTACAGACACCCCCTCTGTGCAGACCCCCCAGTACAGACACCCCCAGCAGTACAGACACCCCCCCCAGTGCAGACCCCCCCAGTACAGACACCCCCCCCAGTGCAGATCCCCCCAGTACAGACACCCCCCTCGGGGCAGACCTCCCCAGTACAGACACCCCCTCCCAGTGCAGACCCCCCAGTACAGACACCCCCTCAGTACAGACACCCCCTCCCAGTGCAGACCCCCCCAGTACAGTAACCCCCAGAAGTACAGACACCCCCCCAGTGCAGACCCCTTCAGTACAGACACCCCCTCTGTGCAGACCCCCCCCCAGTGCAGACACCCCCAGCAGTACAGACACCCCCCTCAGTGCAGACCCCCCTCCAGTACAGACACCCCCCCCCTGTGCAGACCCCCCAGTACAGACACCCCGAACAGTACAGACACCCCCCCCAGTGCAGACCCCCCAGTGCAGACACCCCCAGCAGTACAGACACTCCCCCTCTGTGCAGACCCTCTCAGTACAGACACCCCCCCCTGTGCAGACCCCCTCAGTACAGACACCCCCCCTCTGTGCAGACCCCCCAGTACAGACACCCCCTCCCAGTGCAGACACCCCCCTTCGTGCAGAACCCCCCAGTGCAGACACCCCCCTCCCAGTGCAGACCCCCCCCAGTACAGACACCCCCAGCAGTACAGACACCCCCCAGTGCAGACCCCCCTTCAGTACAGACACCCCCCTCCATGCAGACCCCCCCAGTACAAACACCCCCAGCAGTACAGACACCCCCCCAGTGCAGACCCCCCTCAGTACAGACACCCCCCTCTGTGCAGACCCCATAGTGCAGACCCCCCAGTACAGACACCCCCCTTCAGTGCAGACCCCCCAGTGCACATCCCCCCAGTACAGACACCCCCCTCAGTACAGACATCCCCTCAGTGCAGACCCCCCAGTGCAGACACCCCCAGCAGTACAGACACCCCCCCAGTGCAGACCCCCCTCAGTACAGACACCCCCCCCAGTGCAGACCCCCCACAGTACAGACACCCCCCTCTGTGCAGACCCCCCCCCAGTACAGACACCCCCTCCCAGTGCAGACCCCCCAGTACAGACACCCCCCAGTGCAGACACCCCCTCCCAGTGCAGACCCCCCCAGTACAGACACCCCCAGCAGTACAGACACCCCCCCCAGTGCAGACCCCTTCAGTACAGACACCCCTCTCTGTGCAGACCCCCCCCCCAGTACAGACACCCCCAGCAGTACAGACACCCCCCTCAGTGCAGACCCCCCTCAGTACAGACACCCCCCTCTGTGCAGACCCCCCAGTACAGACACCCCAAACAGTACAGACATCCCCTTCAGTGCAGACCCCCCTCAGTACAGACACCCCCCTCAGTGCAGACCCCCCTCAGTACAGACACCCCCTCCGTGCAGACCCCCCAGTGCAGACCCCCCAGTACAGACACCCCCAGTACAGACACCCCCCTCTGTGCAGACCCTCTCAGTACAGACACCCCCCTCTGTGCAGACCCCCCCAGTACAGACACCCCCCCAGCAGTACAGACACCCCCTTCGTGCAGAACCCCCCAGTGCAGACACCCCCCTCCCAGTGCAGACCCCCCCAGTACAGACCCCCAGCAGTACAGACACCCCCCAGTGCAGATCCCCCTCAGTACAGACACCCCCCTCCATGCAGACCCCCCCAGTACAAACACCCCCAGCAGTACAGACACCCCCCCAGTGCAGACCCCCCTCAGTACAGACACCTCCCTCTGTGCAGACCCCACAGTGCAGACCCCCCAGTACAGACACCCCCCTCCATGCAGACCCCCCAGTGCAGATCCCCCCAGTACAGACACCCCCAGCAGTACAGACATCCCCTCAGTGCAGATCCCCCAGTACAGACACCCCCAGCAGTACAGACACCCCCCAGTGCAGACCCCCCTCAGTACAGACACCCCCCCCCCAGTGCAGATCCCCCAGTACAGACACCCCCCTCAGTGAAGACCCCCCAGTATAGACACCCCCCTCCCCTCAGTGTAGACCCCTATCAGTATAGATGCCCCCCTTACAGACCTCAGAACAGCAGATACACACATCGGTGTGTGTCCCTCGAGCTCCTCCTCCTCTGTGGATGTAAACAGAGAGGAGGGGGAGGCGGCTTCGTTCCGCTCCACTGAGGGACACAGCCGCGGCACGAGACACAGGGCAGCGGGCGCTGTTAGCGGTGCCGCTACCCACGGGTGTCACCCCTCTGGCGTGTGTCACCCGGGTGCGGCCCCGCACTCCCCCCCCACCCGCCTAGCAATGCCACTGGGTTCTTCAGTTTATAGTCCATATAAAAAAGATTATAGCGATGTGATTGGTTGTGTAACCGTAAAATGTCCGTCTACAAATGGAATCCTCCACAAGGGGATTAGACGCAAATCCATCAGGAGGTCCAGAGTATAAAAGAGAAGAGAGGGGGCGCCTCTAAGTGTAGTGATATGTTACAAAATGTTTGAGCCTTCATTAAATGTAACCATATTTCTACACTTAGAGGCGCCCTATCTTCTCTTTTATACTTAGTTGTGACGTGACGCTACTCTTATATCAAGACATCGCTTGTATATCAAGACATCGCTTGTGTATCAAGACATCGCTTGTGTATCAAGACATCGCTTGTGTATCAAGACATCGCTTGTGTATCAAGTCAAAATTTATTTTAAAATGTTGCTTGTCTTGCAAAACGCTCTCAAACCAAGGTTTTACTGTAATTATTACGATTTTTTTCTTCTAATTAACTGAAATAAAATAAAAAAGAATCAGCAATGTGCTGAATCATAAAAAAAAAGAAAAAAAAAAAGAAATTTAAATTGTTTTTTTTATTTCGGTTAATTAGAAGAAGAAAATAGTAATAATTACAGTAAAACCTTTAAGGTTTTGTAGTCTATCAAAAATATTATTTTTTCTGGATATTTATGACTTTAATTTGAAAGCAAATTTGGATACATTTATTTTTGTTTCCTTGTTTTTTTGGGGGGTAAATAAGTATTAAAAGTGTTGGGAAAAAAAGTGTATTTTCCGGCAATTTTTTATTTAAAATTATATTTAATTGAAGTTATTTATTTATTTAATTTAATTTGTGAACCTCCCCTTAGATGTGATCCGGTTTGTGTGGCTTTTGTGGAATGCAGTGGAAAGTGAAAGCCAAGCTCTGCAGTTTCACTTTAGGAGAGATTTATTACCCCTTTTAGCACTGCATTGCGACACACACAGGGCGAAAAAAAAAATTAATTTTGTGGAAATTGTGTAACATTTAGATAACATCGGGTCAGGCTGACCGCCGCACAAATTTAGCACGACTGGTTCAAACCAGCTATAGTATTTTATTTATTTATTTTTCTATTTTTCCGCCTTTTTTCTTACACACACATATATATGTGTGTGTGTAATAAAAAAAAGCCAAAAATTAGAAAAATAAATAAATAAAATTTAATTATATATATATATATATATATATATATATATATATATATATATATATATATATATAAATATTTTTTTATTTTATATATATATATAGATTTTTTTTATTATATATAGATTTTTTTTTAAATACATTTTATTTATTTATTTTTCTATTTTTCTGCCTTTTTTCTTACACACACACATATATATGTGTGTGTGTAAGAAAAAAGGCAGAAAAATAGAAAAATAAATAAATAAAATGTATTTAAAAAAAATCTATATATATAATAAAAAAAATCTATATATATATATAAAATAAAAAAAATATTATATATATATATATATATATATATATATATATATATATATATATATATATATATATATATATATATATGTGTGTGTGTGTGTGTGTGTGTGTGTGTAAATGGCAGAAAAATAGAAAAATAAATAAATAAAATGTAATAATAAAAAAAAAAAAAAAAAAAAATATATATATATATATATATATATATATATATATATATATATATATATATATATATATATATATATATATATATCTCAATTTTAACTTACTTTTAATTCATTTTCTTTATTTCTCTCTCTCTCTCTCTCTCTCTCTCTATATATATATATATATATACTGTATATCTATATATTTTATTTCTCTCTCTCCTACTTTTCATCTACAGTATCTGACAAAAGTCAGTACAACCCTAAGTGAAAATCTCCAAATTGGGCCCAATTAGCCATTTTCCCTCCCCCGGTGTCATGTGACTCGTTAGTGTTACAAGGTCTCAGGTGTGAATGGGGAGCAGGTGTGATAAATGTGGTGTTATCGCTCTCACTCTCTCATACTGGTCACTGGAAGTACAACATGGCACCTCATGGCAAAGAACTCTCTGAGGATCTGAAGATAAGAATTGTTGCTCTACATAAAGATGGCCGAGGCTATAAGAAGATTGCCAAGACCCTGAAACTGATCTGCAGCACGGTGGGCAAGACCATCCAGCGGTATAACAGGACAGGTTCCCCTCAGAACAGGCCTCACCATGGTCCACCAAAGAAGTTGAGGTCACGTGCTCAGCGTCATATCCAGAGGTTGTCTTTGGGAAATAGACGTATGAGTGCTGCCAGCATTGCTGCAGAGGTTGTAGGGGGGGGGGGGGGTCAGCCTGTCAGTGCTCAGACCATACGCCGCACACTGCATCAAATTGGTCTGCATGGCTGTCGTCCCAGAAGGAAGCCTCTTCTAAAGATGATCCACAAGAAAGACCACAAACAGTTTGCTGAGGACAAGCAGACTAAGGACATGGATTACTGGAACCACGTCCTGTGGTCTGATGAGACCAAGATAAAGGTATTTGGTGTCAGATGGTGTCAGGCGTGTGTGGGGGCAACCAGGTGAGGAGGACAAAGACAAGTGTGTCTTGTCTACAGTCAGGCATGGTGGGGGGAGTGTCATGGTGGTGAGAGTGTCATGGTGGTGGGAGTGTCTTGGTGGGGGGGAGTGTCATGGTGGGGGGAGTGTCATGGTGGTGGGAGTGTCATGGTGGTGGGAGTGTCATGGTGGTGGGGAGTGTCATGGTGGTGGGAGTGTCATGGTGGGGGAGTGTCTTGGTGGTGGGAGTGTCATGGTGGTGGGGAGTGTCATGGTGGTGGGGGGTGTCATGGTGGGGGGAGTGTCATGGTGGGGGGAGTGTCATGGTGGTGGGAGTGTCATGGTGGTGGGGAGTGTCATGGTGGTGGGGAGTGTCATGGTGGTGGGAGTGTCATGGTGGGGGGAGTGTCTTGGTGGTGGGAGTGTCATGGTGGGGGGAGTGTCATGGTGGGGGGAGTGTCATGGTGGTGGGGAGTGTCTTGGTGGGGGGAGTGTCATGGTGGGGGGAGTGTCATGGTGGGGGGAGTGTCATGGTCTGGGGCTGCATGAGTGCTGCCAGCACTGGGGAGCTACAGATCATTGAGGGGACCATGAATGCCAACATGTACTGTGACATACTGAAGCAGAGCATGATCCCCTCCCTTCAGAGACTGGGCCGCAGGGCAGTATTCCAACATGATAACCACCCCAAACACACCTCCAAGACCACCACTGCCTTGCTAAAGAAGCTGAGGGTAAAGGTGATGGACTGGCCAAGCATGTCTCCAGACCTAAACCCTATTGATCATCTGTGGGACATCCTCAAACGGAAGGTGGAGGAGCGCAAGGTCTCCAACATCCACCAGCTCCGTGATGTCATCATGGTGTCATGGTTATGCAGTAATCTTTCCCTGGTTGCTTACCTCTCCTCATGTGATCAGACTAAGAGACCAGCCGCCTGGTGGTTTTTATAACCTCTCCTCTAAGCATGGCTCCACCCCAGGTCCTATCAGGCGAACCTATATTAACCTGTGCACTGCAAGCCAGTGGTGCTGATCAACCATTGTGTATCCATGGTGTATTCGGCGTCCTGTTTCCTGCTTGCCGTGTGCTCTATGTTTGTCTCTGTTACCGACCTTGGCGTGTTCTCAACGATTCCTGTCTGCTTGTGACCTTGACCCTTTGGCATGTCCCCGACCATCCCTGTCTGCCTGTGACCCTGTACCTTTAGTGTGTACTCTGTTGTTCCTGTCTGCTAGTTACCCTGACCTCTGCCTTATCCCCTTACTATCCTTGTCGTTCCAGCCTGCTGCTTCCTTCTCCTGTAGTCTACGGAGAGCCTGAGCTGTGAGACCCTGGGGGCCGCGACCTGGAGCCAGACTGCAGCGAAGTCCATCCTCACCACTAGAGGCTCTGGCAAACACCTGCTGGCTCTTAGACTGCGCGCCCTGGGGAATCTATGCTCTAGTTCCTACTGGGCTCTGTGTTAGCGATCCAGTAGGCCTGTGTCCTGAATCTCCCTGGGTACAATCCGCAGCAGTCAGTCCTAAGGTCCACTCCCTAGCGGTGCACTTCCGATTCCTACTGAGTGCACCTGTCACCTGGTCTCAGGTTACCTGACACATGGGGGAGGGGAAGAGGACTCCAGTGACAACCTGTGAAGCTCTCGTGACCTCCATGCCCAAGAGGGTTAAGGCAGTGCTGGAAAATAATGGCGGCCACACAAAATATAGACATTTTTCTATTGGATGAGGGTCTGAAGACCGGCTAGGCCACTCCATGACCTTAATGACCATTAGCAACCTATAGGAGGCTCCCATGTGTCCTAATTACCATAATCTGAGGTGTACGTTCCAGACCTACAAGTAAAACCTATGAGTTGTTTTAGTTAAGGATATATATATATATATACAGTATATACTTTATTTATTTTATTTTTAATTTTTTTTTCTTCAAGGGGTCTGGACGCGGTTATTGGACACCATATCCAGACCTCCATGCAGCTGTGCATCAACAGATCACTTCTCACATTGATCTATTGCTGTCTGCAATCAGGGCCGTACATAAGGGGATACCACCGGGCCCAGGCCATCAGGGGGGGCCCCAGACAACTGGGTGAATCAGATGTGGACAGGGAGGATGATCGCCACGGCGGGAGGGAGGCAATTACTGGAACTGATCCCCAGTATGGCTCTCTCTCCAGCAGCTGAAAGCCGGATTCTCCTCCTCTTCCTCCTGCCAGCTTTCAGCTGCTGCAAGGAGAGCCATACCAGGGATCAGTTCCAGTAATTGCCCCCCCCCCCCCACCGCACTGATCACCACCCTGTTCACCATACATTTCCCCCTGTGTGCCCCCCATACAGCTCCCCTCCTCTCCTTCCTATTGGCAGCTACAATTACACATCAGGATTCTTTATAATGGAGAGTGGGGGAATTGTCCGGTAATTTTGTCTCATTTACCAGCCCCTTCCTTTCCTGAATGAACACAATGAGTGATCGATACTCACTATGTTCAATCACAACTGAAGCATAGTAAACTTGGGGGGAGGGGGGAGGGGGGCTGTCAGAATCCATGGGGCACCATACAGCCAACCTAACAGCAGTCCTGATGGAAGTGGTCAGGAGGGATCTCTGGTCTCCAAAGCTTCTAATGGGCAATCATTACATCATTGTCTATGGCTCCGCCCTGCCTCCACTATGAGGGTATGGGTTTTATATACATATACTGTAGTATATACGTTTTGATCGCCTCTGTGGGGCAGAAAGGAACTTATTTGACCAGAACATTGGACCGGCTTTATTGATTTATTTTTGCCTTCCTCTGTGGATTAGGGTTGAGGTTTTTTTTCCAACCATGTGCCATTCCCTCTTCGCAGGCGATGTCTACGGACTACCAAGATTTGACCTACCTCCATAAGTCTTCGGAAGATAAAGAATGTAAGTAGGTGGATCCAGAGGAAGAAGAGTTCTCTACAGAGTTGGAGGTTGGAAAAGGAACGCAGTTGGGTTCCTATGATCTGATTGGTCTGATGAGATATAGATTGGTCTGGTCTAGACATGTGCAATTCGTTTTCGTTTTTTTCAGTTTTTCGTTTTTTTTCGTTATTTTCGTTCGTTCGTTTTCGTACGAATGAACGAATTATTCGAATCGTACGAATCCGAATAACGAATCGTAACGAATCGTACGAATCCGAATAACGAATCGTAACGAATCGTACAAATCCGAATAACGAATCGTTCGAATCGTACGAATCCGAAAAACAACGAAAATCCGAAAAAAACTAATTAGAAACAACGAATGTACTAATGAAGAAAATCCGAAAAACGAAAACGAACGAAAAAATTCGTACATTCGTAACTTTTTTTTTTTGTTGAGTTGGTAATTTTCCGTGTCCCTTACCATGGCGCTGCTTAACGTGCTTCGAATGGATTGAACAAAAAAATTCGTACATTCGTAACTTTTTTTTCGATTCGTAACTTTTTTTTAATTTTTTTTTCGATTAGTAACTTTTTTTTTTCAATTCGTAACTTTTATTTTTTTTTTTTTCGATTTGTAATTTTCCGTGTCTCTGTTAACCACTTGCTTACCGGGCCTATTTTGGCCTATTTTCCTTCATGTAAACATCATCATTTTTTGCTAGAAAAATTACTCAGAACCCCCAAACATTGAGTACGTTTTTTTTAGCAGACACCCTAGGGAATAAAATGGCGGTCATTGCAACTTTTTATCTCACACGGTATTTGCGCAATAATTTTTCAAACGCCTTTTTTTGGGAAAAAAAACGGTTTCATGAATTAAAAAATAAGAAAAAACAGTAAAGTTAGCCCAATTTTTTTATATAATATGAAAGATGATGTTACGCCGAGTAAATAGATACCAAACATGTCACGCTTTAAAATTGCGCACAACCGTGGAATGGCGCCAAACTTCGGTACTTAATAATCTCCATAGGCGACGCTTTAATATTTTTTTACTGGTTACCAGTTTAGAGTTATGGAGGAGGACTAGTGCTAGAATTGTTGTACGCGCTCTAACGCACGCGGCGATACCTCACATGTGTGGTTTGAGCGGCGTTTACATATGCGGGCGGGACTTGCGTGTGCGTTAGCTTCTGATCGCGAGCTACAGGGGACAGGGGCGGTTTAATTTTTTTTTTTTTTTTTATTTATTTTTATTTTACTTCATTTTTTTTATTTTTACACTTTTTAAAAAAAAAAAAATTTTGGATCACTTTTATTCCTATTACAAGGAATGTAATAGGAATGTATGTGACAGGTCCTCTTTATGGAGAGATGTGGGGTCAATAAGACCCCCTCCCCCCACATCTCTCCTCCAGGCTGGAAAGCATGAGATCGGTAAAAATTTTTTTTACCGATCTCATGCTGACAGCCGCGATCGCTGCTTTGTTTACTTCCGGT
Source organism: Lithobates sylvaticus (assembly GCA_028564925.1). Lineage (NCBI taxonomy): Eukaryota > Metazoa > Chordata > Amphibia > Anura > Ranidae > Lithobates > Lithobates sylvaticus. The sequence goes on from CM053029.1 coordinate 1,949,006, forward strand.
TACCGGGCGTGACGTCATAACGTCGCGCCCGGGCCTCCGACGGTCATAGAGATGACTGGTGACCATCTGGTCAGCGGAAATCTCTATGCTCGTCATCCGGCGGCGATCGATTCTTTCTCCGGGCCCCCGATGGCACAGGAGAGCCCGGAGAAGCACCGGATGGCGGCGGGAGCTGCCTATAAGAACGATCAGGCGGCGGAACTGCCGCCATGATCGTTCTTATGGTGCACAGAATCGCCGGCCGGTAAAAATGATATCCGAATGATGCCAATAGCTGCGCCCATCATTCAGATATCACCACTCAAAGTCAAGGACGTCATATGACGTCCTTGCTCGGCAAGTGGTTAAACAAAAAAATTTGTACATTCGTAACTTTTTTTTTTTTTTTTTTTTTTCGATTTGTAATTTTCCATGTCTCTATTAAACGAAAAAATTCGTACATTCGTAACTTTTTTTTTTCGATTCGTAACTTTTTTTTTTCGATTCGTAAATTATTAAAATGTAATAATAGCATACACATTACATAAAATTATGAATCATGCTCCGATTACGAATGCGCGAATAAATACGAATGCGTCCAAAAATTAAACTAACGAAAAAACGAATCAACGAAAAAATAACTCTTACGAATGTACGAATCGTTACGAATCAACGGAAACGAAAAAAACGAAACAAAAAAAACTAATTGTTTTCGGAAACGAAAAAAAACGAAACGAAAATAAACAAATTTTTTGTTGTGCACATGTCTAGTCTGGTGTAGCTAGTGGAAGGTTTGTGGAGGGCTAAATACAGGCAGATAGGCAACCGATTTCGGCATCAGTTATGCGATTGGTGGACCATGTAGAGGGTCACCGTGGTATGATAAGAAGCTCTCCTGATACCACCAGGTACCAAACGTCCCAGTTCTAGACATGTGCAATTCGTTTCGTTTTTTCGTTTTTTTTCGTTATTTTCGTTCGTTTTCGTACGAATGAACGAATCGTTCGAATACGAATAACGAATCGTAACGAATCATTCGAATCCGAAAAACAACGAAAATCCGAAAAAAACTAATTAGAAACAACGAATGTACTAATGAAGAAAATCCGAAAAACGAAAAAACGAAAACGAACGAAAAATTCGTAACTTTTTTTTTTGTTGAATTGGTCATTTTCCGTGTCCCTTACAATGGCGCTGCTAAACGTGCTTCAAATGGATTGAACAAAAAAATTTGTACATTCGTAACTTTTTTTTCGATTCGTAACTTTTTTTTTCCGATTCGTAACTTTTTTTTCGATTCGTAACTTTTTTTTTTTTTTTTTCGATTTGTAATATTCCGTGTCGCTATTGAACCAAAAAATTCGTACATTTGTAACTTTTTTTCGATTCGTAACTTTTTTTTTCGATTCGTAACTTTTTTTTCGATTCGTAACTTTTTTTTTTTTCGATTTGTAATTTTCCGTGTCTCTATTGAACAAAAAAATGTGTAACTTTTTTTTCGATTCGTAACTTTTTTTTTTTCGATTCGTAACTTTTTTTTTTTCGATTCGTAACTTTTTTTTCGATTCGTAACTTTTTTTTTTTTTTTTTTTTTTTTTCGATTTGTAATTTTCCGTGTCTCTATTGAACAAAAAAATGTGTAACTTTTTTTTCGATTCGTAACTTTTTTTTTTTCGATTCGTAACTTTTTTTTTTCGATTCGTAACTTTATTTCGATTTGTAACTTTTTTTTTTTTTTTTTTTTTTTCGATTTGTAATTTTCCATGTCTCTATTGAACAAAAAAATGTGTAACTTTTTTTTCGATTCGTAACTTTTTTTTTTTTTTTTTTTTCGATTCGTAACTTTTTTTTTCGATTTGTAAATTATTAAAATGTAATAATAGCACACACATTACATCAAATTATGAATTATGCTCCGATTACGAATGTTACGAATGTTACGTATGTACGAATAAATACGAATGTGTCCAAAAATTAAACTAACGAAAAAACGAATTAACAAAAAAATAACTCTTACGAATGTACGAATCGTTACGAATACGAACAACGACGACTTACGAATGTACGAATCGTTACGAATCGACGGAAACTAAAAAAACGAAACAAAAAAAACGAATTTTTTTCGGAAACGAAAAAAACGAAACGAAAATAAACAAATTTTTTGGTTGTGCACATGTCTACCCAGTTCTTGTGTAGGAAAGGGATGAGGTGATGGGAAGGGATGGTGAGAAGAATTGGCCATGTCTCCGTACTCCGGCACTATAAGGAACAATAGGCCAATGTCTTGACGCCCATCCCCCTCTGTGGGACATATACGCCCATCCTACCTCTTAGTGCTGGAGTGCTATGTCTGCTTCAACTTTTCAGTTATGAGATTGTTGGGGTGTCCAAACTTTTTTCAAAGAGGGCCAGATTTGATGAAGTGAACGTGCGTGAGGGCCGACCATCCTGCCCGACATTCTTTGAACCATTAAAACTCAATCCATGTGTGTTTGCCCGCGCACTAATACACGGCCCAACAAGAATCCTCCGGCCTTTGTGGCTGTGTGTGGTGAAGAGATGAGCTCGGGAGTGTTATTTGGATATACCGTATTTATTGGCGTATAACACGCACCTTCACTTTAAGAGGGGAAATCAGGAAAAAATCTTAAATTTTAACTAAAGAACAGAAGCAAAATAATCATCAGTGCCCATTAATGCAGCCTTATCAGTGCCCATCAATGCAGCCTTATCAGTGCCCATCAATGCAGCCTAATCAGTGCCAATCAATGCAGCCTAATCAGTGCCCATTAATGCAGCCTAATCATCGCCCATCAATGCAACCTAATCAGTGCCCATCAATGCAACCTAATCAGTGCCCATCAATGCAGCCTAATCAGTGCCCATCAATGCAACCTAATCAGTGCCCATCAATGCAACCTAATTATCGCCCATCAATGCAACCTAATCAGTGCCCATCAATGCAGCCTAATCAGTGCCCATCAATGCAACCTAATCAGTGCCCATCAATGCAACCTAATCATCGCCCATCAATGCAGCCTAATCAGTGCCCATCAATGCAACCTAATCAGTGCCCATCAATGCAGCCTAATCAGTGCCCATCAATGCAACCTAATCATTGCCCATCAATGCAACCTAATTAGTGCCCATCAATGCAACCTAATCAGTGCCCATCAATGCAACCTAATCATCGCCCATCAATGCAACCTAATCAGTGCCCATCAATGCAGCCTAATTATCGCCCATCAATGCAACCTAATCATCACCCATCAATGCAACCTAATCAGTGCCCATCAATGCAACCTAATCAGTGCTCATCAATGCAGCTTCATCAGTGCCATGCATGCAGCCCCACCATTGCCATGAATGCAGCACCCCCATTGTCATGAATGCAGCACCTACATTGTCATGAATGCAGCACCCCCATTGTCCTGAATGCAGCACCCCCATTGTCAAGAATGCAGCACCCCTATTGCCATGAATGCAGCACCCCATTGTCCTGAATGCAGAACCCCCATTGTCCTAAATGCAGCACCCCCATTGTCCTGAATGCAGCACCCCCATTGTCAAGAATGCAGCACCCCTATTGCCATGAATGCAGCACCCCCATTGTCCTGAATGCAGAACCCCCATTGTCCTAATTGCAGCACCCCCATTGTCATGAATGCAGCACCCCCATTGTCATGAATGCAGCACCCCCATTGTCATGAATGCAGCACCCCCATTAACCTGAATGCAGCACCCCCATTTTAATGAATGCAGCACCCCTATTGCCATGAATGCAGCACCCCCATTGTCCTAAATGCAGCACCCCCATTGTCATGAATGCAGCAACGAGGACGAGCGCCAACAGACATACAGGAGAAACTCCTATTTTCTCTGCGTCCTCTTTAATAGAAAGTCCCGCCTCCTATGATGGACAGAACAGTCGTCCAATGGAACAGTCGTCCAATGGCAGTGCAGGAGACGGAACTTCCTTTTACAGAGGCCGCCATGTAAGCAGGAAATACTCCTGTGTGTACGGAACTAGTCCCGCCCCCTCCCTGTCCCATCCAGGGCAGACATCCCTTTAATCCCGAACACATATGAATTACAACATATTTTCTGTACTGTCCTGTATATGTTGCATTGTGTTCCCTGTTCTTGATAATTGGGTGATCACTTTTAATATTCAAATTACACTACTATTTTTTACACATTGTTGTCTTGTGTGGTGGTCTAATTAAAGTCCCAACAGTAGGGGGGGGGTTTTCTTGGTCTTAATCAGCCACAGAACCCGTGTAATTCATATGTGTTCGGGTTTTAAAGGGATGAGGTGGCAACCCTACAGCCAGCATGTATATCTTTTGTGGCCCCCGGGTATTCGTTGGGGGCCACAAAAGATATGCATGTCAAAATTACCGGGCGGGCCGTCCAGAACCGGAACGCGGGCTGCGATTGGCCCGCGGGCCGGACTTTGGACATCCCTGATGTAGAGGGTCACCATGGTACAATAAGAAGCTCTCCTGATACCACCAAGTGCCAACTGTCCAAGTTCTTATGTAGGAAATGGAATGAGGTTTTGTTGGCTGAGAAGAGAGAAGAATTTGCCATGTCTCCGTACTCTGGCAATATAAGGAACGATAGGCCAATTACTTGCTGCCCATCACCCTCTGTGGGACATACGCCCATCCTACCTCTTATTGCTGGAGTGCTATGGCTGTGCTCCATCTTCTAGTCTCTTGACTGGAAGATGGTTTGTCAATAAATGGTCTGAACTGAATGTATCAACTGGCCTTGTGAACGGTCTAATCATATGATTGGATGGGGTCTGGTTTTGTAGCACCACTGCTGGTCCGATGGTTAAAGTTTAGCTCAGTTTGTGTGAATGTTCTGATGGTTTGGTCAGGAGAAGTTGGTCTCATCTTCTCAGGGCACTACGGACTGGTCCATGAATGTCAAAAAATGGATTCAGTCCCGATCAGTACGGGAGGGTGGACGTGGAGTTTGGTGGCTCTCCATAAAGTGGATGGATATGTGAATGGATGATCTTGTCAGGGCACTATGGACTGGTCCATGAATGTCAAAAAATGTATTCAGTCCCGATCAGTACGGGAGGGTGGACGTGGAGTTTGGTGGCTCTCCATAAAGTGGATGGATATGTGAATGGATGATCTTGTCAGGGCACTATGGACTGGTCCATGAATGTCAAAAAATGTATTCAGTCCCGATCAGTACGGGAGGGTGGACGTGGAGTTTGGTGGCTCTCCATAAAGTGGATGGATATGTGAATGGATGATCTTGTCAGGGCACTACGGACTGGTCCATGAATGTCAAAAAATGTATTCAGTCCTGTTACTAATAATCTGTTTATTAATTGGTCTGGTCCCAACAGGAATGGAAGGCCCTGGTAACCCATTGGCTTAGGATGTGTTTTCTAATCACTGAATATACCTTCTGATTGAAGCAATCTCCGTTATTGGACCAGTTTGTTGTATCTTGGGTTGCGTTCAGTGGGCCAGGTAAAGGTTGGGGGACTCCATGGTGTGTGTGGATGAGAGTCGGAGCCGGTCTCCCTTTGTGGAGAGCATCTCTAGTCCTCTAGACATGGGAACTGTCCAAAAAATGTGTTTCGTCCCGTTTCGTATATAAAAAAAAAATCGTAATTCGTGTACGAAATTCCGTTCGAATTCGTGCGAATCGTAATTTTTTTTCCGAATCGTTACGAATCGTTAACGCGGCTAATGAATTGTCGGTTCTCGCAACACAGAGAACAATTCGAATCCAACTACAAATATCGAATTTCAATTTCAAGTTACGAATTGTTACGAATAGTTACGAATTGTTAATAAATCCAACTACAAATATCGAATTTCAACTAATATGAAAGAAATTATAATAGCGGATATAACGAATGCTTCGAATGAATTCGAGATTCAGTATATGTAATATAGAGAACTGTCATTTTTGCAGGAAAAAAAGCTATTTAACCGCTTCAATACAGGGCTTTTAAACACCCTTCCTTACCAGAGCACTTTTTGCGATTCGGCACTGCGTCGCTTTAACTAACAATTGCGCGGTCGTGCGACGTTACACCCAAACAAAATTGACGTCCTTTTTTTCCCACAAATAGAGCTTTCTTTTGGTGGTATTTGATCGCCTCTGTGGTTTTTATTTTTTGCGCTATAAACAAAAGAAGAGCGACAATTTTGAAAAAAAACACAATATTTTTTACTTTTTGCTATAATAAATATCCCATTTTTTTTAAAAAAAAACTATTTTTTTCCTCAGTTTAGGCCGATACGTATTCTTCTACATATTTTTGGTAAAAAAAATCGCAATAAGCGTATATTGATCGGTTTGCGCAAAAGTTTATAGCGTCTACAAAATAGGGGATAGATTTATTGAATTTTTTTTTTTTTTTTTTACTAGTAATGGCGGGGATCTGCGATTTTTTTTTCGTGACTGCGACATTGCGGCGGACACTTCGGACACTTTTGACACATTTTTTGGAACCATTCACATTGACACAGCGATCGTTGCTATAAAATTGCAATGATTACTGTGTAAATGTGACTGGCAGGGAAGGGGTTAACACTAGAGGGCGCTGGAGGGGTTAATGTGTGTCCCTAATAGGAGTGATTCTAACTGTAGGGGGAGGGGACTTAAGGGGAGGAGACCGATCATGTGATCCTCTGTACTGGGATCACATGATCGGTCTCCTCCCCGCTGACAGGACGTGGAGCTGTGTGTTTACACACACAGCTCCACGGTCCCGCCCGGTCCCGTTGTTTTAACGGGCAATCGCGGGTGCCCGGCGGACATCGCGGCCGCCGGGCACTCGCACCGGGTCCCGAGCGATGCCGCGGGCGCGCGCCCCCAGGCGGCCGGGAATCCGAGGACGTCATATGACGCCCACCCAGGATGGGAGATCCACCTTGTGGACGTCATATGACGGCGGGCGGTGTTGAAGCGGTTAAAAACACTCGCGGCTAATGAATTGTCGGCTCCGTAACACAGAGAACAGTCATTCATTGATAAAAAAAAAAAAAAAAAGCGTGGGGGTCCCCCCCAAATTCAATAACCAGGCCCTTAAGGTCTGGTATGGAAATTAAGGGGAACCCCAGCCAAAAAAAAAAAATGGCGTGGGGAAAGAAGAAAGAAGATTTTAATAAAGGAATTGTCAAAGACCGTCTCCTGTCATTTTTAAAAATGTTTTGGTGAAATGGTAGGGGTACTTTTGTACCCCCATACCATTTCACACAGGGGGGCGGGATCTGGGGGTCCCCTTGTTAAAGGGGGCTTCAGCCCCCCGCCCGCAGACCCCCACAACCACCGGCCAGGGTTGTGGGGTTGTGGGGATGAGTTATTGAATTTGGGGGGACCCCTACGCTTTTTTTTTAATATCAATGAATGACTGTTCTCTGTGTTACGGAGCCGACAATTCATTTGCCGGCAATAGCCGCGAGTGATTTTAAATAGCTTTTTTTCCTGCAAAAATGACACTTTGTCATTCGAATCACTCGAATTCATTCGTTATATCCGCTATAATAATTTCTTTCGAATTAGTTGAAATTTGATATTTGGTAGTTGGATTCGAATAATTTGGAGCTGAAATTCGTAAACGGAATTTTTCCTGCAAAAATGACACTTTGTCATTCGAATTTATTCGAATCATTCGAATTTATTCGAATCATTCGTTATATCCGCTATAATAATTTCTTTCATATTAGTTGAAATTCGATATTTGGTAGTCGGATTCAAATAAATTCGGCCCCCTAAATTTCGTAAACGGAATTTCGTATTCCGTACGGAATTCGTATTGGAAAAAAATTTGGACGAATTTCGAAAAATTAATTAATTGCGAAACTAATTGCAAATGTCTATAGTCCTCTCAGGAATCCAGTATTCTTCTCTTCAACCAGAGCAACCATACAGTGTTGGGCCCAATGGTGGAAAAGTAATTCCCTTTTCTTCATAAATTGATCGTTCAATCAAAGTTTAGCTGTGCAGATATTTTTTTGGCATCTCTGAGTGAACTTCTGGTGCTCAGTCCTGTTGAGGTTCTGATTGATTACAGATTGGTCCGGTTCCAACACGTTCTCCTTTCTATCTTCTCACCTAGATACCAAGATGAACCTGTGGCTCCCCCAGCCCTCCTCCCGTCTCCTGTGTGCCCTGTGCTCCATCTGTGCCGTTCTCCTTTCCATCATCATCATCCTCATCATCTCCTTCAGATGTAAGTGGCCACTTAGTACGTTCTGGTATAGTCTATGATCATCTATCATCCCTACTGCACAGTCAAACCCAACTGGCCCTGGAGACCAGTGGCGGCTGGTGCTCCATTTTTTTAGGGGGGCGCACACAAAACCCCAACCAAACCCCTCCCCCCCTAACATCACTCGCCCTTGATAGATAGATAGATAGATATGCAGGGAGAGATAGATAGATAGATAGATAGATAGATAGATAGATAGATAGATAGATAGATAGATAGATAAAGAGAGAGAGAGGGGGGAGAGAGATAGATAGATAGATAGATAGATAGATAGATAGATAGATAGATAGATAGATAGATAGATAGAAAGAGAGAGGGGTGGAGAGATAGATAGATAGATAGATAGATAGATAGATAGATAGATAGATAGATAGATAGATAGAGAGAGGGGTGGAGAGATAGATAGATAGACAGAGAGATTGATAGATAGATAGATAGATAGATAGATAGATAGATAGATAGATAGATAGATAGATAGATAGATAGATAGATAGATAGATAGATAGATAGATAAATAGATAAATAGATAGAAAGAGAGAGAGAGAGGGGGGGAGATAGATAGAGCGATAGATAGATAGATAGATAGATGGATAGATAGATAGATAGATAGATAGATAGATAGATAGATAGATAGATAGATAGGGGTGGAGATATAGATAGATAGATAGATAGATAGATAGATAGATAGATAGATAGATAGATAGATAGATAGATAGATAGATAGAAAGAGAGAGGGGTGGAGATATAGATAGATAGATAGATAGATAGATAGATAGATAGATAGATAGATAGATAGATAGATCGATAGATAAATAGATAGAAAGAGAGAGAGAGAGGGGGGAGATAGATAGAGCGATAGATAGATAGATAGATAGATAGATCGATAGATAGATAGATAGATAGATAGATAGATAGATAGATAAATAGATAGAAAGAGAGAGAGAGAGGGGGGAGATAGATAGAGCGATAGATAGATAGATAGATAGATAGATAGATAGATAGATAGATAGATAGATAGATAGATCGATAGATAGATAGATAGATAGATAGATAAATAGATAGAAAGAGAGAGAGAGAGGGGGGGAGATAGATAGAGCGATAGATAGATAGATAGATAGATAGATAGATATTATAGATAGATAGATAGATAGATAGATAGATAGATAGATAGATAGATAGATAAATAGATAGAAAGAGAGAGAGAGAGGGGGGAGATAGATAGATAGATAAATAGATGGATAGATAAATAGATAGATAGGGGGAGAGAGAAAGAGAGAGAGAAGATAGATATGCAGTTAGAGAGAGAACACTGACCTGTACAGGAGGACGCAGCGCTGGGAGCCCTCGTGTCACACATACATAGCAGAGGTGAAGCAGCTTCCTCCGATCACAGAGTATATACAGCACAAGGTGCTGCTGTATATGGCTGGGTGGACAGGCAATTTCATAGCTGGCTTCACACAGAGAATGGCTTCTCCATTCACACAGAGCCGAACCAGGAAGTGACACGCCGCTCTGAGGACAGCACCGCCCAGACATGGGTACATGAAGGAGAATGCCCCAATCAGCGTCTTATGGCGCTCTGCACAGCGCCACAAGGCACCAAAAAACAGCGCAAATGAAGTGTCTTGCCTGCAATCATGGGATTGCATCTGCATGACGCTTCCATGGTGTATTGTGTCCGGCGCCCCCCCCGCCCCCAGTGCACTTAACCACTAGCTGACCGCCCACTGTCAAATGACGGCGGGACGGTGCAGCTACTGTGGCGGGCCGCCGTCATATGACGTCGTCTACAATTTGGCCACTGGGGGGCGCGCCCGCCGCGTAGCTGGGGCCTCGGTGCGCGTGCCCGGCGGTCGCGATGACCGCCAGGCACCAGCGATTGCCCAGTAATCGAGCAGGACATGGATCTGTGTGTGTAATGATGGGGTGTAAACACAGAGATCCACGTCCTGTCAGAGGAGAGGAGACCGATGGTGTGTCCCTTGTACATAGGGACACCGATCGGTCTCCTCCCCCAGTCAGTCCCCTCCCCCCACAGTAAGAATCACCAAGATAGGGCACACATTAACCCCTGCAGCGCCCCCTAGTGTTAACCCCTTCCCTGCCAGTCACATTTATACAGTAATCAATGCATTTTTATAGCACCGATCGCTGTGTAAATGTGAATGGTCCCAAAAATGAGTCAAAAGTGTCCGAAGTGTCCGCCGCAATGTCGCAGTCACGATAAAAATCGCAAATCGCCGCCATTACTAGTAAAAAAAAAAATAATAATAAAAATGCTATAAATCTATCCCCTATTTTGAAGACGCTATAACTTTTGCGCAAACCAATCAATATACGCTTATTGCGATTTTTTTTTACCAAAAATATGTAGAAGAATACGTATCGGCCTAAACTGAGGAAAAAATTTGTTTTAAAAAAAAAAAAAATGTGATATTTATTATAATTAATAGTAAAAAATATTGCGTTTTTTCAAACTTGTCCCTCTTCTTTTGTTTATAGCGCAAGAAATAAAAACCGCAGAGGTGATCAAATACCACCAAAATAAAGCTCTATCTGTGGGGAAAAAATGATAAAAATTTTATTTGGGTACAGCGTTGCATGACCGCGCAATTGTCATTCAAAATGCGACAGCGCTGAAAGCTGAAAAATGGCCTGGTCAGGAAGGAGGTATTCGTGGCTGGTAGGCAAGGGGTTAAAGGGACATTTTTTTATTTTTTTTTTAAATTTTTTTTTTGTGACTGTCTCTTTGGGGGGGCGGCGCCCATGCGCCCCCTATGGACGGGCCGCCACTGCTGGAGACTCTTGACGTGTCTTTGGGGTGACCGTTCTCCAAACCACCCAGCCTTATCCAATGTTTTACAACGCCAGATCTTGGTCTCCTCCTGTTGTCTCTCTGTTCAGTTATGTTAGATATGGGACAGGGGCGGACTGACAACTCATGGGGTCCCCGGGCAACAGGAGATTATGGGGCCACACAGTATACAATCACACAGTATACAATCACACAGTATACAATCACACAGTATACACAGACATGTTTCTATTGGTTGAGAAGTAGACATGTGCAATTCGTTTCGTTTTTTTCCGTTTTTCGTTTTTTTTCGTTATTTTCGTTCGTTCCTTTTCGTACGAATGAACGAATCGTTCGAATCGTACGAATCCGAATAACTTTTTTTCGATTCGTAACTTTTTTTTTTTCGATTTGTAATTTTCCGTGTCTCTATTGAACCAAAAAATTTGTACATTCGTAACTTTTTTTTTCGATTCGTAACTTTTTTTTTCGATTCGTAAATGATTAAAATGTAATAATAGCATACACATTACATCAAATTATGAATTATGCTCCGATTACCAATCTACGAATGTTACGAATGTACGAATAAATACGAATGCGTCCGAAAATTAAACTAACGAAAAAACGAATCAACGAAAAAATAACTCTTACGAATGTACGAATCGTTACGAAGCGACGGAAACGAAAAAAAAGATTTTTTTTTCGGAAATGAAAAAAACGAAACGAAAATAAACAAATTTTTTTGTTGTGCGCATGTCTATTGAGAAGGTACTGGAGGGGTGGGGCAGCTATAATCTCTGGATTTTTAGACCAAAAGGATGTTGGGGGACATTTCAGAAACAGATGTAAAAAAAACACATATTTTTACATACTGTTCCTGGTTTTACTGAGGCTGGCAACCCTGATGGGGCCCCCTAGTGGCCCGGGGCCCTCGGGCAGTGCCCGAGTGGCCGAATGGTCAGTCCGCCCCTGGTATGGGCTCAGAAGTTTGGACAATGATCCTTCCAAAAGTCACTTTACCGATAGCGGGAACTCCCTTACCACTTGATCCTCCAGATGGACTCTTTTGGTGTTTACTTTACACACAGACAGAGGATTTCCCACCAACATCACTACTTCCATTTCCACGACAGACGGTTTGTGAATTCAATATTTGCCCAGGAAAGGAGCACAATGTGGTTCTCACACCAGTCCGTACTTCCCGTAGTGTTACACAAGGAGCCGCAGTGCGCAGTGGGTGGAGCTCTGCACCCCTGGGAGTGTGAAATCCCGCAGTGATCAGTTAGCAAAGGGGCCACATTAGATGACAAGGGCCACTGGAAAGGTCTATATACGCTCTTCTTATACAGGGTGATGGACGGGGTCATTTTAAGACACAGTAAATAAGCTTTAAACTAAAATCTAAATCAAGACCTCTGTAGTTACGGGCACTGTGGAGCAATTTATCCTCAAAGATTACAACAGAAATCGCTTTCACATTCCTTTTCAGTTGCTCAGCCCCCCCTTACCAGCAGTGACTCAGCATCTCAGCTCCCGCTGCAAGCAGTGACTCAGCATCTCAGCTCCCCCTTCCAGCAGTGACTCAGCATCTCAGCTCCCCCTTCCAGCAGTGACTCAGCATCTCAGCTCCCGCTCCTAGCAGTGACACAGTAACCCTTCCCCCTGCTCTATCCTCCAAGCAGTGACTCTGAAGCTCAGCTCCCCCTGCTCCCCCTTCCAGCAGTGACTCTGAAGCTCAGCTCCCCCTGCTCCCCCTTCCAGCAGTGACTCAGAAGCTCAGCTCCCGCTCCTAGCAGTGACTCAGTAACCCTTCCCCCTGCTCTATCCTCCAAGCAGTGACTCAGAAGCTCAGCTCCCCCTTCCAGCAGTGACTTAGTAGCTCAGCTCCCCCTGCTCCCCCTTCCAACAGTGACTTAGTAGCTCAGCTCCCTCTGCTCCCCCTTCCAGCAGTGACTCAGCAGCTCAGCTCCTGCTCCTAGCAGTGACTCAGAGGCTCAGCTCCCCCTGCACCCCCTTCCAGCAGTGACTCAGCATCTCAGCTCCCGCTCCTAGCAGTGACTCAGTAACCCTTCCCCCTGCTCTATCCTCCAAGCAGTGACTCAGAGGCTCAGCTCCCCCTGCTCCCCCTTCCAGCAGTGACTCAGAAGCTCAGCTCCCCCTGCTCCCCCTTCCAGCAGTGACTTAGTAGCTCAGCTCCCCCTGCTCCACCTTCCAGCAGTGACTTAGTAGCTCAGCTCCCTCTGCACCCCCTTCCAGCAGTGACTCAGAAGCTCAGCTCCCGCTGCTCCCCCTTCCAGCAGTGACTCAGCATCTCATCTACTTCCACTCCTCCCCCCCCCCAGTAGCACCTCATCATCTCAGCCCCTCTCCTTCTCCCAGCAGTGACCCAACAAGCTCAGCTCCACCTTCTTTACCTTCCCAGCTGTGGCTCCGCAGCTCAGCTCCCCCTTCCAGCAGTCACACAACAGCTCAGCTCCCGCTCTCAGCAGTGACTCCCGGCTCCTCCTACTCCCACTTCAGCATTAAAGCGGTTCTAAAGGCTCATGCCGCGTCCACACGATCGGAATTCCGGCCAGAAAAAGACCGATGAGAGCTTTTCATCGGAAAATGCGATCGTGTGTAGGCTCCATCGGAATTTTGCTGGCCGAATTTCCGACAGCAAAGAATTGAGAGCGCGTTCTCAGTTTTTGCGACGGAAAAGGTTTTCCCATCGTCTGTAGCAATTCTGACGCGCAAAATTCCTACGCATGCTCGGAAAGAATTTGACGCATGCTCAGAAACATTGAACTTCATTTTTTCTCGGCTCGCCGTAGTGTTGTACGTCACACCGCGTTCTTGGCGGTCAGAATTTGGTGTGACCGTTAGACATGTGCAATTCGTTTCGTTTTTTTTCCGTTTTTTTCGTTCGTTCGTTTTCGTACGAATGAACGAATCGTTCGAATCGAACGAATCCGAAAAGCAATGAACATCCGAAAAACGAAAAAAGAAACAACGAAAATTAACGAAAAAATTCGTACATTCGTAACTTTTTTTTTGTTGAATTGGTAATTTTTTCGTGTCCCTTACAATGGCGCTGCTAAACGTGCTTCGAATGGATTGAACAAAAAAAATAACAAAACAAAAAATAACTCTTACGAATGTACGAATCGTTACGAATCCGAACACCAACGGCTTATGAATGTACGAATCGTTACGAACACCGACGGCTTACGAATGTACGAATCGTTACGAATCCGAACACCGACGACTTACGAATGTACGAATCGTTACGAATACGAACACCGACGACTTAGGAATGTACGAATCGTTACGAATACGAACACCGACGGCTTACGAATGTACGAATCGTTACGAATACGAACACCGACGACTTAGGAATGTACGAATCGTTACGAATACGAACACCGACGGCTTATGAATGTACGAATCGTTACGAATACGAACAACGACGACTTACGAATGTACGAATCGTTACGAATACGAACAACGACGACTTACGAATGTACGAATCGTTACGAATACGAACACCGACGGCTTATGAATGTACGAATCGTTACGAATACGAACAACGACGACTTACGAATGTACGAATCGTTACGAATACGAACAACGACGACTTACGAATGTACGAATCGTTACGAATACGAACAACGACGACTTACGAATGTACGAATCGTTACGAATCCGAACACCAACGGCTTATGAATGTACGAATCGTTACGAACACCGACGGCTTACGAATGTACGAATCGTTACGAATACGAACACCGACGACTTAGGAATGTACGAATCGTTACGAATACGAACACCGACGACTTAGGAATGTACGAATCGTTACGAATACGAACACCGACGGCTTATGAATGTACGAATCGTTACGAATACGAACAACGACGACTTAGGAATGTACGAATCGTTACGAATACGAACACCGACGACTTACGAATGTACGAATCGTTACGAATACGAACACCGACGACTTACGAATGTACGAATCGTTACGAATCCGAACACCAACGGCTTATGAATGTACGAATCGTTACGAACACCGACGGCTTACGAATGTACGAATCGTTACGAATACGAACACCGACGACTTAGGAATGTACGAATCGTTACGAATACGAACAACGACGACTTACGAATGTACGAATCGTTACGAATACGAACACCGACGACTTAGGAATGTACGAATCGTTACGAATACGAACACCGACGGCTTATGAATGTACGAATCGTTACGAATACGAACAACGACGACTTACGAATGTACGAATCGTTACGAATACGAACAACGACGACTTACGAATGTACGAATCGTTACGAATACGAACACCGACGACTTACGAATGTACGAATCGTTACGAATCCGAACACCGACGACTTACGAATGTACAAATCGTTACGAACACAACGACTTACGAATGTACGAATCGTTACGAATACGAACAACGACGACTTACGAATGTACGAATCGTTACGAATACGAACAACGACGACTTACGAATGTACGAATCGTTACGAATACGAACAACGACGACTTACGAATGTACGAATCGTTACGAATACGAACAACGACGACTTACGAATGTACGAATCATTACGAACACCGACGACTTACGAATGTACGAATCGTTACGAATCCGAACACCGACGACTTACGAATGTACAAATCGTTACGAACACAACGACTTACGAATGTACGAATCGTTACGAATACGAACAACGACGACTTACGAATGTACGAATCGTTACGAATACGAACAACGACGACTTACGAATGTACGAATCGTTACGAATACGAACAACGACGACTTACGAATGTACGAATCGTTACGAATACGAACAACGACGACTTACGAATGTATGAATTGTTACGAATCAACGAAAATGAAAAAACGAAACGAAAATAAACAAATTTTTTTGTTGTGCGCATGTCTAGTGACCGTGTTTAGGCAAGACAGTTTGAGCGCAATTCCGCCGCGAGAATTCCGATCGCGTGTACGCGGCATTAAGGTTTTTTCTTGCTGGGTTTCTCCCTCCTTATTGGCTGAGATAGCAGCGGGAGCCAATGGCACACTGCTTGAGGAGCCATATCTTCTCAGCTCCGTCTTACAAATCTGATTGAAGTTCTGGGTTTTTACCCCCCACAGGCCCGGGTGAGAAACCTCCTGACCGCACCCTTGAGAATAAGATCGGGAACCTCAGTGGCAGCGTGAACTCCAGAATGGCTCAGCTGATCCAGGATGGTGAGTGTCTTGTAGATAGACCCCTCTATAACTTCTCCGTGGCCCATCAACCTCCAAACCTGCCACTGATGTTCTACAATGTCTGACTTTAGTTTCATCCTATTATCTCTGTAGATGGGATGATGGGACGCAATGGTGACTTGGAAATAACCTCTTCTAATCTTCTGTCCTACAGGGAGCAAGACCACGGAAAAATTACAGCAGCTGCATGACAATGTGAAAGCTATCCAGGCAGACACTGCTATAAGTAAAGTGACGTTCTGAGTGGAGGGGGGGGGGAGCAGGGGACAGAGGGGTCATGTTGAGTGTGGGAGGGAGGACATGGTGTTTGGTGGTTCTCCATAGTGGATGCATAATGATGAGTACGAGAGGGTGGACGTGGTGTTTGGTGGCTTTCCATAGTGGATAGATAATGATCAGTACGAGAGGGTGGACGTGGTGTTTGGTGGCTTTCCATAGTGGATGGATAATGATGAGTACGAGAGGGTGGACGTGGTGTTTGGTGGCTTTCCATAGTGGATGGACAATGATCAGTATGGGAGGGTGGACGTGACATTTGGTGGCTCCCCATAAAGTGGACGGATAATGATGAGTACGAGAGGGTGGATGTGGTGTTTGGTGGTTCTCCAAAAAAAATGTGGATAGATAATGATCAGTACGGGAGGGTGGACGTGGTGTTTGGTGGCTTTCCATAGTGGATGCATAATGATGAGTACGAGAGGGTGGACGTGGTGTTTGGTGGCTTTCCATAGTGGATGGACAATGATGAGTACGAGAGGGTGGACGTGGTGTTTGGTGGCTTTCCATAGTGGATGCATAATGATGAGTACGAGAGGGTGGACGTGGTGTTTGGTGGCTTTCCATAGTGGATGGACAATGATGAGTACGAGAGGGTGGACGTGGTGTTTGGTGGCTCTTCATAAAGTGGATGGATAATGATGAGTACGAGAGGGTGGACATGGTGTTTGGTGGCTTTCCATAAAGTGGATAGAAAATGATAAGTACGAGAGGGTGGATGTGGTGTTTGGTGGCTTTCCATAGTGGATGGATAATGATGAGTACGAGAGGGTGGACGTGGTGTTTGGTGGCTCTCCATAAAGTGGATGGATAATGATGAGTACGAGAGGGTGGACGTGGTGTTTGGTGGCTTTCCATAGTGGATGGATAATGATGAGTACGAGAGGGTGGACGTGGTGTTTGGTGGCTCTCCATAAAGTGGATGGATAATGATGAGTACGAGAGGGTGGACGTGGTGTTTGGTGGCTTTCCATAGTGGATGGATAATGATGAGTACGAGAGGGTGGACGTGGTGTTTGGTGGCTCTCCATAAAGTGGATGGATAATGATGAGTACGAGAGGGTGGACGTGGTGTTTGGTGGCTTTCTATAGTGGATGGATAATGATTAGGGATGAGCCGAACACCCCCCCGTTCAGCTCGCACCAGAACCCGCGAACGGACCTAAAGTCCGTGCGAGCTTTAGAACCCTATTAGTTATAATGGATGCGAACGTTCGAAATTAAAAGTGCTCATTTTAAAGGCTAATATGCATGTTAATGTCATAAAAAGTGTTTGGGGATCCGGGTCCTGCCCCAGGGGACATGTATCAATGCAAAAAGAAGTTTTAAAAACGGCCGTTTTTTCAGGAGCAGTGATTTTAATAATGCTTAAATTGAAACAATAAAAGTGTAATTTTCCTTTAAATTTCGTACCTGGGGGGTGTCTATAGTATGCCTGTAAAGGGGCGCATGTTTCCCGTGTTTAGAACTGTCTCTGCACAAAGTGCCATTTTTTGCAGAAAGGAAAGCTATTTAAAATCACTCGCGGCTAATGTTAATTGTCGGGTCCCGTAATACAGAATACAGAGAACAGTCATTCATTGAAAAGTCATTGATAAAAAAAAAGTCATTGATAAAAAAAACAAAAAAATAAAAGCGTAGGGGTCCCCCCAAATTCAATAACCAGGCCCTTCAGGTCTGGGATGGATATTAATGGGAACCCCAGCCAAAAAAAAAAAAAAAATGGCGTAGGGTCCCCTCAAAATCCATACCAGACCCTTATCCGAGCACGCAACCTGGCAGGCCGCAGGAAAATAGGGGGGACGAGAGCGCCCCCCTCTCGCCTGAACCGTACCAGGCCACATGCCCTCAACATTGGGAGGGTGCTTTGGGGTCCCCCCAAAGCACCTTGTCCCTGTAAGGAATATAAGTTAGATTCCTCGCCTATCTAATAAAGGGGGACAGTCCTGTCCTAGCATGGGGGCTTCTTTATTTCTTTAATGTTTCTATTCATTCTCTGCGGTCTCTCCTGTTACGGGAATAACTTCCGGTCATGAGGGAAAATGGCAAAATGGAGTATTATTACGCAAAGATATTTGATATTACCTTTCTGTTTGGGCATGTGTGTCAAATCAATCTGTAAGTCTTTTAATGGGCCTATGTGTCCCTGAACATTATTCTGGACACAAGTTAAGCAAGTTGCTGTAAGGGTTTCTTACCAAAGGAGCTACTGTTTCTGGAATACCTATGATCCCCTCCTTGTTTGACCACAAGCCGTCCGGGTTGTGTGTCAAACCTTGTGACTCCCAACAGGTAATGTCAGACAATTCTTCTGGCTCGGGCTGGGAAACTTGGGGACGAAAAATCTGTAGAAAACAATTGGAGGGTTGATTGCCTCCTTAGCAGTAATTTTGGCTGCTGACTCTTAAGTTGTTTCCCTTAGTAATATCAGATTTGTCATAGGAATGACCTATTACTTTTATGATATTAATACATTTTTTTTTTTTGTTTGTTTTTTTTTTTTAAAGGTAAGAGGAGTGTGGAGTGCACATAATAAATCCTCTACCCAGACTTGATTTGAGATTTGCTTATTATCCGCTGTCTTGTACCCGCAGGCCTAAAAGACCCCAAAAGTGTATTTACTGTCAGTGTAAATGTTTACTTTTTGTCCTTTGAAGTTGCTGCTAGTGGTTTCGGTTCTTATATTATGTCTGGTAAAGTTACTACAGTATCGCTTAGAACAGCTGCCGTCAAAAAAAAACATTTATGTAGTCAGTAGATGTAGAAATGTTTTGTAAAAGGTGTACTACAGTATGTGTTGTGTACAATGTAGTATTAGTTCCTAAAGTGATTTTGGGTGTTTCCTTTACTGTCATGTTTACTGCCACAGGCAGTAACAGCTTGTAGGCAAGCTGGCAGTCCTTGTATCTGAACGGGGAGTTTTTTGGATAGATAAGCCACGGGTCGGTAGTGGGTGCCATGCGCTTGGGCCAGCACGGCAGCCAGCGCAGGGCCCCTGACTATACAGTAAAGCACAAAGGATTTCTTATGATCTGGTAAACCCAGTGCTGGAGCACTGGCTAAAGACTGTAAGCCCCGTGTCATTTCCTCAGTGTAACACTTGTTTGGGGGCAGTGGCTGCAGTAGAGGGGTGCAAGGATTGAATCATAAAAAGAACAATCTGGGATCCACTGCCTGCAGTAGACAATAGAGCCAAGAAAAGAAAGGAGCGCTGCCTTATCTTTATGTGGGCCGAGACAGGTCAGAGTCTTGACTCTTTCAGGGGACACTTGCCTGGTCCCGCCTGAGATAATACATCCTTGGTATTCCACCCTCTCCCTGCACCACTGGATCTCTTTTGCGAGACACCAAGTGACCCTTAAGAGATAAGTGAGTCTTCAGGCTTTTAGAGTCTTCTGCACACTGTGCCCCGCTCTCACTACATAACAGTAGGTCATCTACATATTGCAGGAGTACTGATCCCTGTGGGAGCACCCAGTCATCCAGGGTTAGTTTTAACACCATGGAAAATGCTGCAGGACTGTCCACAAAGTCTTGAGGAAGACAGGCCCAAGTCAGTCGGCCCCGAGCTCGAGCCTCAGGCAAAGGCAAAGATCCTTTGGAAATCCCTGTGAACATCAATGCTAAAGAAAGCATTGGAAGTCTAGTACCCTATATACAGTGGAGGAAGCGGGGATGTTTATAAAAATTCCCGTGATGTTTGAGACTAGAATTTGGAACTGGTGAAAAATTTGTGGTTTGTCCTAATTCATTAACTGTATGTTCTGCAGCTGATGTGTATAAATAGAGAATAAAATAAGATAAAGTATAAGAATTGTAAACATGGGAAATCTGCCGGGAAAGGGAGGTTCGGAAGGTAAGCCGGATCAGCCCACTCCTTTAGATTTCGTGTCTGGAAACTATGGAACATATTATACTGAACCCTTCTGGAAAAACATATTGACCAGAGCACATGCTCTACAAATTGCGGGGCTAAGTGACTGGGGACCATGTTCTGCAGAGGAATGGGAAGAAGTCACTAAAATTTGTAGCCAACATAAGCAGTATAATTATCCACCGTTTCCTTATGATAAAGAATATATGACTAAATGTTATAAAATGTGATTAATATCATAAAAGTAATAGGTCATTCCTATGACAAATCTGATATTACTAAGGGAAACAACTTAAGAGTCAGCAGCCAAAATTACTGCTAAGGAGGCTATCAACCCTATAATTGTTTTCTACAGATTTTTCGTCCCCAAGTTTCCCAGCCCGAGCCAGAAGAATTGTCTGACATTACCTGTTGGGAGTCACAAGGTTTGACACACAACCCGGACGGCTTGTGGTCAAACAAGGAGGGGATCATAGGTATTCCAGAAACAGTAGCTCCTTTGGTAAGAAACCCCTACAGCAACTTGCTTAACTTGTGTCCAGAATAATGTTCAGGGACACATAGGCCCATTAAAAGACTTACAGATTGATTTGACACACATGCCCAAACAGAAAGGTAATATCAAATATCTTTGCGTAATAATACTCCATTTTGCCATTTTCCCTCATGACCGGAAGTTATTCCCGTAACAGGAGAGACCGCAGAGAATGAATAGAATCATTAAAGAAATAAAGAAGCCCCCATGCTAGGACGGGACTGTCCCCCTTTATTAGATAGGCGAGGAATCTAACTTATATTCCTTACAGATGGTACCAGAATAAGTGGGGTACATTACAGGTAAGCTTTCTTTAAAATTACTTGTTCAAAGTATTTTTGAACAGCTTACTCTGTCAATGTTCTAACCCGTTGCATTATAGATCTCAAGGTATAATTGATTAATTTATTTTGATTAGCTTGCCTGAGAGATAGGGACATTAGAATTTTAATACAGCTCGCTCATAGATAGGAATGCCTGCTGTGCTGCCTAAATTGGGGCAGGCGCCAGGATTCCGAGTATGCTCATAGATAAGAATGCCTGCTGTGCTGCCTAAATTGGGGCAGGCGCCAGGATTCCGGGTATGCTCATAGATAGGAATGCCTGCTGTGCTGCCTAAATTGGGGCAGGCGCCAGGATTCCGAGTATGCTCATAGATAGGAATGCCTGCTGTGCTGCCTAAATTGGGGCAGGCGCCAGGATTCCGGGTATGCTCATAGATAGGAATGCCTGCTGTGCTGCCTAAATTGGGGCAGGCGCCAGGATTCCGAGTATGCTCATAGATAAGAATGCCTGCTGTGCTGCCTAAATTGGGGCAGGCGCCAGGATTCCGGGTATGCTCATAGATAGGAATGCCTGCTGTGCTGCCTAAATTGGGGCAGGCGCCAGGATTCCGAGTATGCTCATAGATAGGAATGCCTGCTGTGCTGCCTAAATTGGGGCAGGCGCCAGGATTCCGAGTATGCTCATAGATAGGAATGCCTGCTGTGCTGCCTAAATTGGGGCAGGCGCCAGGATTCCGGGTATGCTCATAGATAGGAATGCCTGCTGTGCTGCCTAAATTGGGGCAGGCGCCAGGATTCCGAGTATGCTCATAGATAAGAATGCCTGCTGTGCTGCCTAAATTGGGGCAGGCGCCAGGATTCCGGGTATGCTCATAGATAGGAATGCCTGCTGTGCTGCCTAAATTGGGGCAGGCGCCAGGATTCCGAGTATGCTCATAGATAGGAATGCCTGCTGTGCTGCCTAAATTGGGGCAGGCGCCAGGATTCCGAGTATGCTCATAGATAGGAATGCCTGCTGTGCTGCCTAAATTGGGGCAGGCGCCAGGATTCCGGGTATGCTCATAGATAGGAATGCCTGCTGTGCTGCCTAAATTGGGGCAGGCGCCAGGATTCCGGGTATGCTCATAGATAGGAATGCCTGCTGTGCTGCCTAAATTGGGGCAGGCGCCAGGATTCCGAGTATGCTCATAGATAGGAATGCCTGCTGTGCTGCCTAAATTGGGGCAGGCGCCAGGATTCCGGGTATGCTCATAGATAGGAATGCCTGCTGTGCTGCCTAAATTGGGGCAGGCGCCAGGATTCCGAGTATGCTCATAGATAAGAATGCCTGCTGTGCTGCCTAAATTGGGGCAGGCGCCAGGATTCCGGGTATGCTCATAGATAGGAATGCCTGCTGTGCTGCCTAAATTGGGGCAGGCGCCAGGATTCCGAGTATGCTCATAGATAGGAATGCCTGCTGTGCTGCCTAAATTGGGGCAGGCGCCAGGATTCCGAGTATGCTCATAGATAGGAATGCCTGCTGTGCTGCCTAAATTGGGGCAGGCGCCAGGATTCCGGGTATGCTCATAGATAGGAATGCCTGCTGTGCTGCCTAAATTGGGGCAGGCGCCAGGATTCCGAGTATGCTCATAGATAGGAATGCCTGCTGTGCTGCCTAAATTGGGGCAGGCGCCAGGATTCCGAGTATGCTCATAGATAGGAATGCCTGCTGTGCTGCCTAAATTGGGGCAGGCGCCAGGATTCCGAGTATGCTCATAGATAGGAATGCCTGCTGTGCTGCCTAAATTGGGGCAGGCGCCAGGATTCCGGGTATGCTCATAGATAGGAATGCCTGCTGTGCTGCCTAAATTGGGGCAGGCGCCAGGATTCCGGGTATGCTCATAGATAGGAATGCCTGCTGTGCTGCCTAATTTGGGGCAGGCGCCAGGATTCCGAGTATGCTCATAGATAGGAATGCCTGCTGTGCTGCCTAAATTGGGGCAGGCGCCAGGATTCCGGGTATGCTCATAGATAGGAATGCCTGCTGTGCTGCCTAAATTGGGGCAGGCGCCAGGATTCCGGGTATGCTCATAGATAGGAATGCCTGCTGTGCTGCCTAAATTGGGGCAGGCGCCAGGATTCCGGGTATGCTCATAGATAGGAATGCCTGCTGTGCTGCCTAAATTGGGGCAGGCGCCAGGATTCCGAGTATGCTCATAGATAGGAATGCCTGCTGTGCTGCCTAAATTGGGGCAGGCGCCAGGATTCCGGGTATGCTCATAGATAGGAATGCCTGCTGTGCTGCCTAAATTGGGGCAGGCGCCAGGATTCCGAGTATGCTCATAGATAGGAATGCCTGCTGTGCTGCCTAAATTGGGGCAGGCGCCAGGATTCCGGGTATGCTCATAGATAGGAATGCCTGCTGTGCTGCCTAAATTGGGGCAGGCGCCAGGATTCCGAGTATGCTCATAGATAGGAATGCCTGCTGTGCTGCCTAAATTGGGGCAGGCGCCAGGATTCCGGGTATTAATATAAAAGGACGGTATCAGGATCAAAATATAGGGGACAAGGATACTTGCTAAAATTGCCCAGGATCCCTCCCATATATTGTATTAATATCATACCATAGCAGGTTGAAAACCTTGTTTTTAACCAGAAGGACTGGTCATTGGAAACCCCTAAATCATTTAAACACTTAATGTCAGGACCTTGTCCTAAGTGTTTTTTGGCAGGACGCTGCCCTAATTGTATAACAGGTCTGTTATTTGTGTATGAGGGATCAAATACTTATTTGGTTGCTAGTATTCCCGGAAGTTATTACCAGGTTTAATATACATAATAGTTTTGTGTTCCAGGAGGGTCTTTGATACATCATGACAACAGGGACGTTGTAACATTTTTCTGGGGTAATACATGGATTGGTGAGGCTAACTTTTGATCAAAACATGCTAAGTGAATAATTCCTTTTGCCACTGACATCTTTTGCGCAGGGGAAGTCAGGTGCAAATTTTGGATATTTTGGCGTTTTGCCAACAAGGGTTCAAATGCTAATATCTCACCAACCGTAATGGATAGTGGGAAATTGTTTGCGGCATTAGTATTACAGCAATTGAAAGTACTGTTTAAACCTGTTGGCACTTTGCCAAGAAATTTGAAATATAAATAAAAATTGTTTGGTTATAGGAATAAGGAAAGTAATAACGTACAAAGCTTACTTATAAGCAGGGGAACCTCTGGCCAGAGGGAGTTTTTTTTTTTTGGCATTTTGCCAAGAAATAAAAACTTTTAAATTTCAAGACGCTTTAACTGTGTCATAGGTATATGCTCTGTGAAACGGAAGTAAAGGCATCTTTTTTTCAAACCTCATACGGTGTATGGTGTCTGATTATCTGTCCGGACAGACAGGGTTATTTTCCATTGACCGCCAAAGTCCAATTGAGAGGGGCTGTTGCGGAGGGGCTGATTCAGAGGACCTTACATGTCCTCTGAATCATGTTGATGAGGACAAGGGCCTCTTCCCCACAACCCTGGCCATTGGTTGTGGGGGTCTGCGGGCGGGGGGCTTATCGGAATCTGGAAGCCCCCTTTAACAAGGGGACCCCCAGATCCCGCCCCCCCTGTGTGAAATGGTAAGGGGGTACAAAAGTACCCCTACCATTTCACCAAAAAAGTATCAAAAATGGTAAAAATGACAGGAGACGGTCTTTGACAATTCCTTTATTAAAATCTTCTTTCTTCATCCTTCGGTTTCTTCATCTTCTCCTTCCGTCATCTTCTTCCATCTTCTTCTTCCTCCGATCCGCTTCTTCTTGCGCTGGTCTTCTCGTCCGGCATCTTCTTCCGTCGGCGTCGGTGTCGGTGTCTCTTCGTGGGCAGCTCCGCGCAATGGGAGGCTCCCGCTGTGTGAGGCTCCGCTCCGTCTGACAGGTCTTTTATAACGAAGGCACCTGGTGACCCCGCCCCCCGCTGACGTCTGTTATATTCTTAATATTCAAAATTTAATTTGGTTTAAAAAATAATCTCTGCAGAGTTACCCTTAATTAGTGTGAATGGGTTTTTGCTTTTAATAGGCTTCAGATGTGATATTCAGCTGGGTTTGAGTTTTAAAAGCTGTTTTAGATGTGTTATGGACATTGTAATATTATATATGTTTATTAAGAAGTCTTATGTAACTGATATTTAGTTTGAAGGAAAAGGCTAGCAACCCTCCCCCATTTCCTGCTCATGAATAGATAGTCTGTATTTATAAGTGGAAACAGATGTTGGTTAGCTGGGATGTGAAGATTCAAACTTAGTGGCTGTAAGCGGAAAGGAGTGGCTATTCTTATGGCGCGAAAGTTAGGGGAATATAAATACAGACAGATGCTGGAGAGAGCTTCCTCTTTGACTTCCTGCTCTACACAGCTTGACCAGCACACACACACACACACACACAGCTCCTATCTCTTGGAAGCACACACGGACACATACATTCCTTCTGCACACAAAGGGTTAATCAGCCATTTTCTTTAAGCAGCAAACCACGTGTTCTGCTAACTAAGAATTCCTTTAATCTTATGCTAAGTAACATTCTTTCATATCTTTTACTATTTTTGTATCTTGTACTATTTTTGTAAGTATTTTTCTATTTTGGTGTGTAGAATAAAACACACATTTTGATTTATCGCTGACTCAGAAATATTTAAGAAATTCGTCTCACAAAAATCTTTTGAAAGCTTACACAGAATAAGCGAATATAAATATCACAGTATATTTATTTTATTTCATTGGCTAAGCCAGCCAGTTTCGAAAGTTTTTTTTTTCCATTTTCCTTTCCTTGATCAGAGGGGAAATGATGAACAGGAATTTACTTTCGCAAATATTGAAAAGAACCTAGAGACAATTATGATATCGATGATTGTGAAAGACCGGAGAATTTCAGACATACAGAAGTAATTTAAGCGAGTCAAGCAAGAAAAGACGGGGAACGTTTTTTATGTGGTGAGTAGAAATTTACATACTTACTATGGAATTTGTAACTGTTTTAGCTGATAAAAGTACATTGGAATTTAAAGGTTTATCGAAACACATCTCTGATGATGTTTTATGGAAAGCAATGTATAGTCAATGTCTTCAAGCAAACGCTGACATTGACAAGGATAAATTTTCATTAGTTAAAACAAAGAAAAAGTTACGTAATGTAATGAAGTTAGTAATAAGATTTAATGAAATGCAAAATGTAACAGAAAGTGCTCATACACAAAAGGATTTATGTATTGAACAATTATTGACTGAAAAAGTTGAATTGGAACATAAAATGAATGCATTATTGCAATCGTTTAAAGAGAAAGAAAGTCGTATGGCTTTTTTGACTCAAGAAAGGATTAAACATGAGAATATTATAAGTCTACTTAGAAAACAATTATTGGACACTCAGGTTTTTGCACATGCTCAGTGTTCCACACATGTGACTAAGTCAGATGTAAGGGTTAATTTTGATTCAGGAATTGAGTCAGATGGATCAATTGTTAGTATTTTTTCAGACAATGAAAGTGTGAAGTCAGTTGACTTCAGTCATACTAATATTAAACAGAAATGTAAATTTTCATCACCATATGCTCAAAGAAAGGTATATGGAAAAAAAGCAACTCTTAAATGTTTTGTTTGCCAACGAGAGGGCCACATAGCCAGGTTTTGTTTAAAGGCTAATAATAATAATGATATGCAAAAGAGGTTGTGCTATCCGAAAACAATGCCAAGGACTTACGAAGTCTATTCTGTTAGAATGTGCAGTAATTTGAAGTATAGAGGTCAAAATAATCAAACCTATTTCCCTTTGAAGACCCAAATGCAAAGTTTGCAAACAGAAAATAGTTCCATCAGACAGGGCAGGTATCATTATGTAACATATAACACTGTGAAAAACATTGTTAGCAGTCCTTAAATGAACTGCATGGATAGTTTCAGAGATTTGGTTGAGGACTTTGATATATTTTTAATACTTTCAAGGATAATCCTCTGGGTTATTATTTTTTATTTTTCCTCGTTATGATTATATTTTTATTTTTTGGTTTGTTCAGGTTGAACACTGAAAAGGTTTAGTTCACTTGAAAAGAAAAGAACAGCTTTGTACTCAATTAGTAGCTGAATACATTTCCAGATGTGTACTCAATTAGCAATTGAATACATTTTGTTTAAAGACAACAGAGTAATTCTCTCTCTTAGTAATTCCCTTGCAAAGTATTATTGTTAAAAAGAAAAAGTTCTAGCACATAAAAAGTTGATAGTGAGTTATCTGTAAGCAATAGAGTTACAGACACATTGAATTAGCAAAGGAAGCAGCTTTATTTGGAGAATTAGTGATTCCAATCTTCAATGGGTTCTATTGATGTTGTGAAGAAATAGATACACAGATTCCGTCGCTTTAAGAAGAATAAAAAGGGAATAAATCACTTTTTTGTTTTTCATAGGTTATTATGGAATTTATATTGGTTTATGAAAACTAAATTTCATTATATGACGTTTAGATTGGAATTTCGTGTCCTATTATATCACAACACCTACAGATGGGATTCACTAATGATGATGCTTTAGTAACAGTTAGGATGTTGATTAGTTATGTTTTTCCAGTTTTGGGTATAAAAGGAAACTGTTTCATTCATTATTAATGGGTGTAAAGTTCTGCTGTTACAAAGTATTCTTCTTTTGAAGGAAAATGTTGTATGTGTTTCCCCATGAATTTTTGTTTTTGCATCAAAGTAAGTCTATGAAGGAGTCAAAATGGCTGGAAAAAAAAAAAAATAAAAATAAAAAAAAAATTGTCCCTTCACATATGTCTAGCTGAGAAAGGAGGTTAATTCAAGATAAAAATGTCCTTATGTTAGCTAAGAATATGTTTTTTTTTTATTTTTTACAATGTTTTTTGATTGGGAGATTATTAAGAAATAATTTGTATATATACTGATATGTAGTATTTGTTTTAAAGGTAAAAAGAAATTTAGATTGTATACAGCCTACCCTTAGGAATTTTAGAATAAGCAACGCCCATATTTTTAGGAAAGTTGGAGGGAAATGTAATTGCTTTTTTAAAATTGGCGGGCATTTTTTTTGTGGTACAAGATATCCCAGGAGAACTTTCAAGCTAGGATGAATAGAAAAAGTGGGGGCTGTAGGAGTAGAAGCGTGTAACAAGAGACAGTCAGTTTTCACACATTCCAGGGAGACTCATTCTAGTCCATCCAAGACATACATATACAATGTGAATTGTTGTTACATACAGACACATATTGGATTTAATCTTCATTTTAAGAATAATCTATTTTTGATATTCTGTAATTGATATTGTTTTTATAACATTTTGTTGTTTTATTATTAAACCAAAATTATCTTTTATACAAGATAAGCGGTCTATTTAGTTGACCAAGAACAGGAAAGGTTTATTTGGAACAAAAATAGATGTTGTTAGAACTAGTCTAAGACAGAAATAAAAATGAGATGCTCTCATAGGCGGAGCTAAAGTTTTAGGGAGTGGAAAATAATTAGAAGGTCAATTTGATATTTTCTATGAGATGGTATAGTTCAAATACCTTCTCAGTTTAGTGAAAAATGTATATAAACAATAAATGTGGAAATAACAAATTGTATATTCCGAGATAATGATGCTGCATTTATTTTTTAAGGAATGAATTATAAAAATCTGATCTGGAGGAATCATGTATTCCAAAAAGAAGAGATGTCAGCGCAACAAAAGAAAAGTGTTAAAGAGAGAAGATTGATCATTATCACAGGATGCATCTTTTCCCTAGTGACAATGTTATATGTGGTAAAATATATCACAAACTGTTCCAGTTATGCAGAGGTTAACAGGATGGAAGAATTACACCACAAAGATCTTGCATTATTCAGAAGTAAAAGAGAAGTTGACATTGGTATCAATACAGAGGAACAAAAAGATAACAATGCTGATATCATTACAAAGGACAAAAATGAGAGAGTTATTGATATTAATGTATATGATAAAAATCATGATTTTAGAGATGTTGATATTAATACAGCAGAAGATTTGTATGGATTTGTATGTGTAGGACAGGGATATGATTGCTGTTTGCAATTGTATTTCATTCATAGTAATAATATTGAAATCAAAATTAATATAGAATCCAAAACAAATTTTGTCAAAATGCAGGGATTTTATAGACTAAACAACGAAACCGGAACTTTTGAATGTAATATATTGTTGAGGAGTTTCTGGTCCATATATTTAAAAGGTAATGATTCAACAATGTGGGCTGGAGATGTTACTAATACCATGTCAAGATCAGGGAAAATATTTTATCCCTCAGATCAATTTTATTATCTTTTTCAAAGTTTTGTAAAAATATTGAATCCAAAATATTTAAACATCATGGGAGATGAAAAAGGAGATATTGTAAGAACATGGGATTTTAAAATAACAAGAAAATTAACTCAATTAAGTGTCAAAATTAATATTTCAATAGTCGACATGATTGTTCCAGAAGTTAATATTTTCCCACAATCTTTGAAAATTATGGAAGATAAAGATGATTTGCATTTGATATGTAATACAAAAATATCTTTACCTCAAAATTCATTATTAACTTGGAAAAGGAATGGTGAATTTTTAGGAAGTGTTTCTCATAGTTATAATATTATAATCCATAAAGGGATATTTGGTAGTGTAAATTGGATTAATAATACATTTGTTTATCAACAAATGAGTGTATCTTTGAATGATACTGGTGTATATCAATGTTGCATATCAATAGGAAATTATCCTGTGAAATGTGCTAAGGCAAATGTTATTGTAGTGTCTCCAAGGAAAACTCCATGTGTTAACAAGAACAGTGTCTCTGCGACTCCTTTTCAGATTAACCATTTCCAATCCAGAACTCTTTTGAGAGAAGGAAAGTTTGTCATTGTTTTGTGGAACTTTAATATATCAGAATGGAAGATTTCTACAAGGTTTCCACAATGTCAAGGACATTTGGTTAATATGGAATTGGGTATAGAGAGATGGTTTGGAATTAATAATAGGAATAATAACAGATATAAGCGTGGTATAGTTGAAGGTGTTTTAGGAGGAATTGGCACAATCGGGAGTATAACTAATAGTATGGATATCAATACTTTAAAGTCTGATCTAGAGACCGCTGGTTTAGTGGGAAGTAATGGTATTAAAATTCAAAAACATTTAAATCAGATTTTAGAAAATATGGTAATTAAAACAGCTAATGTCATGGGTCCATCTATTTTAAATCTCCAAAATATTACTCTTGATTTGATGATAAGTGAACAACATTCTCATGTAGCCAGAGCATGTTTAGAAATCCAGACGGAATATTCCACTAATTTTAAAATAATTGCGCAAGCATTTCAAAGTGGAATAACTCCTTTTGGCATTTTACAGAATTTACCCAGAGAATATGTATATGCTATAAATCATACAGATTTATGGGTAAATAAATGGATAGGATGCACGCAGGGTATATGTTATAGTTCTTCTATGATTCCAATAGCCGGAAAAGAACAAATGTTGGTTCCAATCACTGTTTTAGGATTACCTGTCAGCAGTACACAATTATTATATTATAGATTACAATATACAGATTTTGCATTTATCAATGAAAATTCTGAATTAGAACAATTAGATCTGTCATCATGTTTACAATTCCAGTCTAAAGTTATTTGTTTACCTAATCAAGATAAAAGCATATTTCATTCTTGTTATCATAATCATACATTATGTTCAGCAAGAATAGAAAAAGTTGAAACAATTTCTGAATTAATCACTCGCGTAGATAGGAAAAAGGTTTGTTTTCAGATCATGACAGATACAGAAAGGGTTAAAACTTTTTTCTCTTCTTGTACAAGTACAGAAAATCTGAATCAAGGTCTGTATTGTATAGAAGGAGATATTGATGCGATAAGTATTAATGGTTTAAGAATTAATTTGACAAATATGTTTATGAAAAATATAAGTGCACTTCCCACTCAATATAATATATCCCAAATAGATGAATTTCCATGGGAAAAATGGGCAAATGTAATCCAAAAGGATAAAGGTTTATTGATAGCTTTGGCTAAGGAATTGCAAAATGCAGAAGTATTGTTTAAACATGAACAAGGTAATTTGCAAGAAATATCACATCAATGGTCAGAATTTTCAGGAAGTAATTGGTGGAAAAGATTCAGTAATAGTGTATCAATGTGGGGAAAAACTTCGATAACTTCAGCAGCAGGAAATATTTTATCACATCCTGTAGTTATTCTTTTTATTATTATTATGTTATTCCTTATATTCCAGTTATGTTTAATGTTTAGAATGAAAAGATTATTTTTTAGAATTAGAAGTGAAATTAAGAAAGGAGATGATTTATTGCAAAATATGCTTAGAAGAAGAATGGGTTTTGGAATTTCAAACTCGGTTACTAATGAAATTACATCTGAAAATATTAGATCAAAAACTGTGAGAATGTGATATGAATGATGGTGAATGTATTAAATATGAAGTATGATCATTATTCATATTTCAGAGGGGAATGTTATATTCTTAATATTCAAAATTTAATTTGGTTTAAAAAATAATCTCTGCAGAGTTACCCTTAATTAGTGTGAATGGGTTTTTGCTTTTAATAGGCTTCAGATGTGATATTCAGCTGGGTTTGAGTTTTAAAAGCTGTTTTAGATGTGTTATGGACATTGTAATATTATATATGTTTATTAAGAAGTCTTATGTAACTGATATTTAGTTTGAAGGAAAAGGCTAGCAACCCTCCCCCATTTCCTGCTCATGAATAGATAGTCTGTATTTATAAGTGGAAACAGATGTTGGTTAGCTGGGATGTGAAGATTCAAACTTAGTGGCTGTAAGCGGAAAGGAGTGGCTATTCTTATGGCGCGAAAGTTAGGGGAATATAAATACAGACAGATGCTGGAGAGAGCTTCCTCTTTGACTTCCTGCTCTACACAGCTTGACCAGCACACACACACACACACACAGCTCCTATCTCTTGGAAGCACACACGGACACATACATTCCTTCTGCACACAAAGGGTTAATCAGCCATTTTCTTTAAGCAGCAAACCACGTGTTCTGCTAACTAAGAATTCCTTTAATCTTATGCTAAGTAACATTCTTTCATATCTTTTACTATTTTTGTATCTTGTACTATTTTTGTAAGTATTTTTCTATTTTGGTGTGTAGAATAAAACACACATTTTGATTTATCGCTGACTCAGAAATATTTAAGAAATTCGTCTCACAAAAATCTTTTGAAAGCTTACACAGAATAAGCGAATATAAATATCACAGTATATTTATTTATTTCAACGTCATGGGGAAAGCCATAGGGAATTCCCCATGACGTCCCCGTGCGTCAGAGGGGGCGGGGTCACCAGGTGCCCTCCATTATAAAAGACCTGTCAGACGGACCGGAGCCTCACACAGCGGGAGCCTCCCATTGCGAGGAGCGGCCCAAGAACAGACACCGACACCGACGCCGACGGACCCCCACGCTTTTTTTTTTGTTTTTTATCAATGAATGACTGTTCTCTGTGTTACAGGAGCCATCAATTCATTAGCCGCGAGTGATTTTAAATAGCTTTTTTCCCTGCAAAAACAGTTCTAAGCACAGGAAACATGCCCCCCTTCACAGGCCACCTATAGACACCCCCCAGATGTGATACTGCAATGCTGTACTAACAGCACGCATACACATATCCCCAGAAATAGAGCACATATTGTCAGCAGCACACTGACACGCTGACACTGAAACACAATATGCGAGGCCGCCGCCGCCGCGGCCTCTTATACCGTGGGGCGTGTACTAAAGCCCCTGAGCTATAATTGGCTACAGGCATCCTGCCTGTAGCCAATTATGGCTCTCCTCGCTGCCGGCGCTGTGATTGGCCAAGCATGCGGGGTCACAGTGCATGCTTGGCCAATCATCAGCCAGCATTGCACTGCGCGGGCCGCAATGCATTGCGGGCCGCTCGCATCACACGAATTTGATGCGAGCGGCCCAAATAGTTCTGGGCTCGCCGAACGGGCGAACGCCCGATGTTCGATTCGAACACCGGGCCCATCCCTAATAATGATGAGTACAAGAGGGTGGACGTGGTATTTGGTGGCTTTCCATAATGGATGGATAATGATGAGTATGAGAGGGTGGACGTGGTATTTGGTAGCTTTCCATAGTGGATGGATAATGATGAGTACGAGAGGGTGGACGTGGTGTTTGGTGGCTCTCCATGAAGTGGATGGATAATGATGAGTACGAGAGGGTGGACGTGGTGTTTGGTGGCTTTCCATAGTGGATGGATAATGATGAGTATGAGAGGGTGGACGTGGTGTTTGGTGGCTTTCCATAGTGGATGGATAATGATGAGTACGAGAGGGTGGACATGGTGTTTGGTGGCTTTCCATAGTGGATGGATAATGATGAGTACGAGAGGGTGGACATGGTGTTTGGTGGCTTTCCATAAAGTGGATGGACAATGATGAGTACGAGAGGGTGGACGTGGTGTTTGGTGGCTTTCTATAGTGGATGGATAATGATGAGTACAAGAGGGTGGACGTGGTATTTGGTGGCTTTCCATAGTGGATGGATAATGATGAGTACGAGAGGGTGGACGTGGTGTTTGGTGGCTCTCCATGAAGTGGATGGATAATGATGAGTATGAGAGGGTGGACGTGGTGTTTGGTGGCTCTTCATAAAGTGGATGGATAATGATGAGTACGAGAGGGTGGATGTGGTGTTTGGTGGCTTTCCATAGTGGATGGATAATGATGAGTACGAGAGGGTGGACCTGGTGTTTGGTGGCTCTCCGTAAAGTGGATGGATAATGATGAGTACGGGAGGGTGGACGTGGTGTTTGGTGGCTCTCCATAAAGTGGATGGATAATGATGAGTACGAGAGGGTAGACGTGGTGTTTGGTGGCTTTCCATAAAGTGGATGGATAATGATGAGTACGGGAGGGTGGACGTGGTATTTGGTGGCTCTCCATAAAGTGGATGGATAATGATGAGTACGAGAGGGGGGACATGGTGTTTGGTGGCTCTTCATAAAGTGGATGGATAATGATGAGTACGAGAGGGTGGACATGGTGTTTGGTGGCTTTCCATAAAGTGGATGGACAATGATGAGTACGAGAGGGTGGACGTGGTGTTTGGTGGCTTTCCATAGTGGATGGATAATGATGAGTATGAGAGGGTGGATGTGGTGTTTGGTGGCTTTCCATAGTGGATGGATAATGATGAGTACGAGAGGGTGGACCTGGTGTTTGGTGGCTCTCCGTAAAGTGGATGGATAATGATGAGTACGGGAGGGTGGACGTGGTGTTTGGTGGCTCTCCATAAAGTGGATGGATAATGATGAGTACGAGAGGGTAGACGTGGTGTTTGGTGGCTTTCCATAAAGTGGATGGATAATGATGAGTACGGGAGGGTGGACGTGGTATTTGGTGGCTCTCCATAAAGTGGATGGATAATGATGAGTACGAGAGGGTGGACGTGGTGTTTGGTGGCTTTCCATAAAGTGGATGGACAATGATGAGTGTTCCTGAACAGTGTGGAGGTTGCAGAGTGACGAGGTGAGGCTGGTGAAGATGGTGGATGTCAGTGGTCGTGTGGTAGGGAGGGTACATGGATAATATTAAAATGAACCTGTTACAAACTTGAGAAATACAAACTGAGTAGAAGCAGAGGCCACCTTCAGTCAAATCCATCATCAGATCCACAGATCTATGCAGCTATACCTGTATGCAAAGCTCACTTTTTTTTTAGTAAAAGTCTTTCTTGGCCTCCTCCATTCCAAATCTTGAACCTCCATATTGCTCATTGAGTCCAGACATCACAAGAAACGACCAATAGGGAGGTGACATGCAATGTTGGTCGGGGGTGAAGGTGAGGGACTAAAGTCTGCGGGTAGTAGGGGTGCTACTGGTGGTCAGTGTGGTCAAAGTAAACCTTTTCTCTATTCTGACACTAACTGTTCTACCTTAGAGCAGTCACCACAAGGATCCCACTGCTACCCCTCCAGTCCAGATATCCTCTTTATCTCCTCTGATATTACCTTCACCTAGCATTGGGAGCCCTAATGTAGGCCATAACCCTCAAGTCCATATATCCTTCTCTTGGACCCCTCTGAGATTATCTTCACCTAGAATTGGGAGCCTTCACCTAGCATTGGGAGCCCTAATGTAGGCCATAACCCTCAAGTCCATATATCCTTCTCTTGGACCCTTCTGAGATTACCTTCACCTAGAATTCGGAGCCTTCACCTAGCATTGGGAGCCCTAATGTAGGCCATAACCCTCAAGTCCATATACCCTTCTCTTGGACCCCTCTGAGATTACCTTCACCTAGAATTCGGAGCCTTCACCGAGCATTGGGAGCCCTAATGTAGGCCATAACCCTCAAGTCCATATATCCTTTTCTTGGACTCCTCTGAGATTACCTTCACCTAGAATTGGGAGCCTTCACCTAGCATTGGGAGCCCTAATGTAGGCCATAACCCTCAAGTCCATATATCCTTCTCTTGGACCCTTCTGAGATTACCTTCACCTAGAATCGGTAGCCTTAAAATAGCATTGGGAGCCCTAATGTAGGCCATAACCCTCAAGTCCATATATCCTTCTCTTGGACCCCTCTGAGATTACCTTCACCTAGAATTGGTAGCCTTAAAATAGCATTGGGAGCCCTAATGTAGGCCATAACCCTCAAGTCCATATATCCTTCTCTTGGACCCCTCTGAGATTACCTTCACCTAGAATTGGGAGCCTTCACCTAGCATTGGGAGCCCTAATGTAGGCCATAACCCTCAAGTCCATATATCCTTCTCTTGGACCCCTCTGAGATTACCTTCACCTAGAATTGGTAGCCTTCACCTAGCATTGGGAGCCCTAATGTAGGCCATAACCCTCAAGTCCATATATCCTTCTCTTGGACCCTTCTGAGATTACCTTCACCTAGAATTGGTAGCCTTCACCTAGCATTGGGAGCCCTAATGTAGGCCATAACCCTCAAGTCCATATATCCTTCTCTTGGACCCCTCTGAGATTACCTTCACCTAGAATTCGGAGCCTTCACCTAGCATTGGGAGCCCTAATGTAGGCCATAACCCTCAAGTCCATATATCCTTCTCTTGGACTCCTCTGAGATTACCTTCACCTACAATTGGGAGCCTTCACCTAGCATTGGGAGCCCTAATGTAGGCCATAACCCTCAAGTCCATATATCCTTCTCTTGGACCCCTCTGAGATTACCTTCACCTAGAATTCGGAGCCTTCACCTAGCATTGGGAGCCCTAATGTAGGCCATAACCCTCAAGTCCATATATCCTTCTCTTGGATGCCTCTGAGATTACCTTCACCTAGAAGTTGGAGCCTCAACATAGGCCATAATCCACCATGGCAGAGATTCTTTTCTTTGCTGCCTCATAAATTACCATCATTTTGCACTGGAGGCTTCAATGTAGGCCATAGTCATTCATTCTCTTTTCCCCCTTTGACTTGGCTTTGGAGGCCTCACTGTAGGCCATAGTGCTTCTCACCCACTGATCCCCTATCCAATGAGAGTGCCTTGCTCCTATAAAATGTTACCCTGATTTTTTTTTCTATGATGTTGGATGTTTAGTGGCGATAAAGAGGTGTGTAACTTTGGAACATCTTTGATGGTGACTGTTGATGAATGTGGTGGATAAATGGGTGAGAATAGAATGAATGGGGTGGTGTCACCCGTTTATGAATATACATAACATTGGTTCAGAATGGGGATGCTTTATGAAGGTTATTTGGAATGTTGGTGAATGTGGTGCAAGACAAAAAAACAGACTGAGAATTTCCAGACGACGCTGAGTGTTAGTAAGTGTGATGGCCTTGGAGGGTGAGACTGATGATTGTTGATGGATGTGGTTTTGGTCAATTGGTTAAGAACAGAATGCTAGTAAAGGCGGTCTTGACTGAGTGTTGGGGTTTATTACTGAGTTGATGTGGAGTGTAGGTGACATGTAACATGCAATGTTGTCGTCATGTGATGGGGAGTGTTGGTGTCATGTGATGTGGAGTGTTGGTGTCATGTATTGTAGGGTGTTGCTATCATGTGATATTAAATGTTGGTGTTGTGATCTGGCATTTTGGTTTTATATGATGTGGAGTGTAGGTGTCATGTGATGTGGGAAGTTGGGGTCATGTGATGTGAAGAGCTGGTGTCATGTGATGTGGGAGGTTGGGGTCATGTGATGTGCAGAGTTGGTGTCATGTGATGTGGGACGTTGGGGTCATGTGATGTGGGAGGTTGGAGTCATGTGATGTGGGACGTTGGGGTCATGTGATGTGGGACGTTGGTGTCATGTGATGTGGGACGTTGGGGTCATGTGATGTGGGACGTTGGTGTCATGTGATGTGGGACGTTGGGGTCATGTGACTTGGGACGTTGGGGTCATGTGACGTGGGACGTTGGTGTCATGTGATGTGGGATGTTGGGACCATGTGATGTGGAGAGTTGGTGTCATGTGATGTGGGACGTTGGGGTCATGTGATGTGGGAGGTTAGGGTTATGTGATGTGGGACATTGGGGTCATGTGACTTGGGACGTTGGGGTCATGTGATGTGGGACGTTGGGGTCATGTGACGTGGGACATTGGTGTCATGTGATGTGGGACGTTGGGGTCATGTGACGTGGGATGTTGGGGTCATGTGACGTGGGACGTTGGGGTCATGTGACGTGGGACGTTGGGGTCATGTGACGTGGGACGTTGGTGTCATGTGATGTGGGACGTTGGGGTCATGTGACTTGGGACGTTGGGGTCATGTGACGTGGGACGTTGGTGTCATGTGATGTGGGACGTTGGGACCATGTGATGTGGAGAGTTGGTGTCATGTGATGTGGGAGGTTGGGGTCAAGTGATGCAGAGTGTTGGTGGCACATGTTGTGAAATATAGGTAAATGAGGTGTAATAAGTGGTACATGGGCAGATTCTCTGATGTTTGGTGTCAGGGATGAGTAGGTTGGAGTGTTGGAGAAGATTTCATATTCTCGGTGATGGTGGTGTCAGGGATGGGTAGGTTGGGGTTGGAGTGTTGGAGAAGATTTCATATTCTCGGTGATGGTGGTGTCAGGGATGGGTAGGTTGGGGTTGGAGTGTTGGAGAAGATTTCATATTCTCGGTGATGGTGGTGTCAGGGATGGGTAGGTTGGAGTGTTGGGGTTGATGTAGGAGAAGATTTCATATTCTCGGTGATGGTGGTGTCAGGGATGGGTAGGTTGGAGTGTTGGGGTTGATGTAGGAGAAGATTTCATATTCTCGGTGATGGTGGTGTCAGGGATGGGTAGGTTGGAGTGTTGGGGTTGATGTAGGAGAAGATTTCATATTCTCAGTGATGGTGGTGTCAGGGATGGGTAGGTTGGGGTTGGAGTGTTGGAGAAGATTTCATATTCTCGGTGATGGTGGTGTCAGGGATGGGTAGGTTGGAGTGTTGGGGTTGATGTGGGAGAAGATTTCATATTCTCGGTGATGATGGTGTCAGGGATGGGTAGGTTGGGGTTGGAGTGTTGGAGAAGATTTCAGATTCTCGGTGATGGTGGTGTCAGGGATGGGTAGGTTGGAGTGTTGGGGTTGATGTAGGAGAAGATTTCATATTCTCGGTGATGTTTGGTGTCAGGGATGGGTAGGTTGGAGTGTTGGGGTTGATGTGGGAGAAGATTTCATATTCTCGGTGATGTTTGGTGTCAGGGATGGTAGGTTGGGGTTGGAGTGTTGGAGAAGATTTCATATTCTCGGTGATGGTGGTGTCAGGGATGGGTAGGTTGGAGTGTTGGGGTTGATGTGGGAGAAGATTTCATATTCTCGGTGATGTTTGGTGTCAGGGATGGTAGGTTGGGGTTGGAGTGTTGGAGAAGATTTCATATTCTCGGTGATGGTGGTGTCAGGGATGGGTAGGTTGGGGTTGGAGTGTTGGAGAAGATTTCATATTCTCGGTGATGGTTGTGTCAGGGATGGGTAGGTTGGAGTGTTGGGTTTGATGTGGGAGAAGATTTCATATTCTCGGTGATGGTGGTGTCAGGGATGGGTAGGTTGGAGTGTTGGGGTTGATGTGGGAGAAGATTTCATATTCTCGGTGATGTTTGGTGTCAGGGATGGGTAGGTTGGAGTGTTGGGGTTGATGTAGGAGAAGATTTCATATTCTCGGTGATGGTGGTGTCAGGGATGGGTAGGTTGGAATGTTGGAGTTGATGTGGGAGAAGATTTCATATTCTCGGTGATGGTGGTGTCAGGGATGGGTAGGTTGGGGTTGGAGTGTTGGAGAAGATTTCATATTCTCGGTGATGGTGGTGTCAGGGATGGGTAGGTTGGGGTTGGAGTGTTGGAGAAGATTTCATATTCTCGGTGATGGTGGTGTCAGGGATGGGTAGGTTGGAGTGTTGGGTTTGATGTAGGAGAAGATTTCATATTCTCGGTGATGTTTGGTGTCAGGGATGGTAGGTTGGGGTTGGAGTGTTGGAGAAGATTTCATATTCTCGGTGATGGTGGTGTCAGGGATGGGTAGGTTGGAGTGTTGGGTTTGATGTGGGAGAAGATTTCATATTCTCGGTGATGGTGGTGTCAGGGATGGGTAGGTTGGAGTGTTGGGGTTGATGTGGGAGAAGATTTCATATTCTCGGTGATGTTTGGTGTCAGGGATGGGTAGGTTGGAGTGTTGGGGTTGATGTAGGAGAAGATTTCATATTCTCGGTGATGGTGGTGTCAGGGATGGGTAGGTTGGAATGTTGGAGTTGATGTGGGAGAAGATTTCATATTCTCTGTGATGGTGGTGTCAGGGATGGGTAGGTTGGGGTTGGAGTGTTGGAGAAGATTTCATATTCTCGGTGATGGTGGTGTCAGGGATGGGTAGGTTGGGGTTGGAGTGTTGGAGAAGATTTCATATTCTCGGTGATGGTGGTGTCAGGGATGGGTAGGTTGGAGTGTTGGAGTGTTGTAGAAGATTTCATATTCTCGGTGATGGTGGTGTCAGGGATGGGTAGGTTGGAGTGTTGGAGTGTTGGAGAAGATTTCATATTCTCGGTGATGGTGGTGTCAGGGATGGGTAGGTTGGAGTGTTGGGGTTGATGTGGGAGAAGATTTCATATTCTCGGTGATGTTTGGTGTCAGGGATGGGTAGGTTGGAGTGTTGGGGTTGATGTAGGAGAAGATTTCATATTCTCGGTGATGGTGGTGTCAGGGATGGGTAGGTTGGAATGTTGGAGTTGATGTGGGAGAAGATTTCATATTCTCGGTGA
The DNA here is from genome assembly GCA_028564925.1 of Lithobates sylvaticus. NCBI lineage: Eukaryota > Metazoa > Chordata > Amphibia > Anura > Ranidae > Lithobates > Lithobates sylvaticus. The sequence goes on from CM053029.1 coordinate 1,989,537, forward strand.
TGGTGGTGTCAGGGATGGGTAGGTTGGGGTTGGAGTGTTGGAGAAGATTTCATATTCTCGGTGATGGTGGTGTCAGGGATGGGTAGGTTGGAGTGTTGGAGTGTTGGAGAAGATTTCATATTCTCGGTGATGGTGGTGTCAGGGATGGGTAGGTTGGAGTGTTGGGGTTGATGTGGGAGAAGATTTCATATTCTCGGTGATGTTTGGTGTCAGGGATGGTAGGTTGGAGTGTTGGGGTTGATGTGGGAGAAGATTTCTAGCCATTTCCTCTCTTTCCTATTTCAGGCACCCTGCAGAGTACTGTGAATAGAGCTCTCAATACCCTCCGGAGACTCTCAGATCAGGTGAAGAAGCTGCAGGTGAATGGTGAGTTTACTAAATGAACAGATTTCTGAGTCATTGGGGGGAGAAAGAGATCCAAACTAAGCAGACCACCATACATGGTGTGAGCACAGGGTTGCCACCTTTTCTTCAAGCCAAACCCGAACCTACATAGTGAACAGTGGGTGTGGCCAAATTGCTCTTGCTGACATCATAGCCCTGCCCTCCCCAGTGATGCCGAACCTGCCCCTAGACAGCCGCCCGCAGCTCCCAGACTGCTACAGACTGTGTGTGACTATCTTGGTTGCTTGGGGAGCCACAGCCCGGTCGTCTGAATAATGTGTTCCGGGTTTCAGGCAGACTGAAACCCGGACACATGATTCAAAACCCGGACTGTCCGGGTGAATCCTGGACAGGTGGCAACCCTATGTGAGCACAGAGAGGTCCCCAGGAGGAACCCAGTCATGGATTTACATCAGTCAATGGAGAACAATAAAAGTTTTGGATGGTCTATGGAATGGTTAGAACAAGTCGTCTTCAGAGGGAGGAGAGATCCGAGCTTAGACAGTTGTCACCAGAACAGATACAAAAAGTCCACATGTGGCACTAAATGAGAAGTAAATCCAAGGAGGGAGAGCCTGTCACCAGCTTCAATGTGTGTAAGAAAGCACACCGCACCGCGTGCAAATCCAATCTGCTTACCAGAGAGATGAAAAAAGAGGAGATGTAATAGACCAAGACCAAGACCAAGACCAAGGCCAAGACCAAGACCAAGGCCAAGACCAAGACCAAGACCAAGGCCAAGACCAAGACCAAGGCCAAGACCAAGACCAAGGCCAAGACCAAGACCAAGACCAAGGCCAAGACCAAGACCAAGGCCAAGACCAAGACCAAGACCAAGGCCAAGACCAAGGCCAAGGCCAAGACCAAGACCAAGACCAAGGCCAAGACCAAGGCCAAGACCAAGGCCACAGCTCCGTTCTTCAGCTTTATGTGGAATCCCACCCCGGATTGCGGCTAATCGTCAGACAAAAAACGCCTTTGAGCTCTCATATGGGATGTGTAACAGTCACCCATGCGGCCAGCGATACCCAATGAAAAGATAGTGCAGCCAATAGTGAAGGCCGTAAAGTGGTATCAAAATTTTATTGGTAGTAACTTACAGTTTAGTACCGGGACAAGTACATCATGACGTGCCGCGGCTCTCAGCGCGCTAGTGTCAGCCCGCCTGACATGTTCCATCCAGCAGGATTTCATCAGAGGCGTGGTTATTAGACACTAGCACGCCCTTTTATCCAAATAACCAATGACGCCCATCCCGGAAGAACGAACCCCCAGGGATGACGCGTCAGCCGGAAGTGAGGTCAGTGGAGCGCAACACGCACCATGCTCGCGCTCCACCGCTTAACACGCCCTTTCATCTAAATGGCTAATGACGCTCATCACGGAAGGACAAACCTCCGTGGTGGTGCTTCAGCCGGAAATGACGTCAGTGGAGCACAACACATACCGCGCTTGCGCTCCACCCAGGCGCGGACTGACAACTCATGGGGCCCCCGGGCAATAGGAGATTATGGGGCCCCTGGGCATTAGGAGAAGATGATGGGGCCCCCGGGCATTAGGAGATTATGGGGCCCCCAGGCAATAGGAGATTATGGGGCCCCTGGGCATTAGGAGAAGATGATGGGGCCCCCGGGCATTAGGAGATTATGGGGCCCCCAGGCAATAGGAGATTATGGGGCCCCCATGCAATAGATTATGGGGCCACACAGTATACACACACACACATACAGTATACACACACAGACACACAATATACACACACAGTATACACACACAGAATACACACACTGAAAAGGTACTGGAGAAGCAGGGCAGCTATAATCTTGGGATTTTTTTTTAAAAACACAGATTTTTACATACTGTCCCTAGTTTTATTGAGGCTGGCAACCCTGATGGTGCCCCTTAGTGGCATGGGGCCCTAGGGCAGTGACCGAGTGCCCGAATGGTCAGTTCGCCCCTGGCTCCACCGCCTAACATGCCCTTTCATCTAAATGGCTAGTGCCGCTCATCACGGAAGGACAAACCTCCATGGTTGCGTGTCAGCCGGAAGTGAGGTCAGTGGAGCGCAACACATACCGCGCTTGCGCTCCACCTCCTAACACGCCCTTTCATCTAAACGGCTAGTGGCGCTCATCACGGAAGGACAAACCTCCGTGGTGGTGCATCAGTCGGAAGTGAGGTCAGTGGAGCGCAAAACACGCACACCGCGCTTGCGCTCCACCGCCCAATGCGCCCTTTCATCTAAATGGCTAGTGACGCTCATCACGGAAGGAGAAACCTCCGTGGTGGTGTGTCAGTCAGACGTGAGGTCAGTGGAGCGCAAAACATGCACCGCGCTTGCGCTCCACCTTCGTGGTCTCATATAGATGACAACACTCCAGAGAAGCACAGACTGGGGCTTGACAAGTGACCGGATGGCGCTAAGTGAGCGTCATATATATTAGCAAACATTCAAAAAGCCATGAATATAATACAGGCATTGAATAAACATAAAACACACTTAATTGTGTCCTTAAAGGAAGATAGTATATTATTATAGGAGGCTACCTAGGGAACAATCAGTAAAAACAATATTTAAAATGATGTTTAGACCAATACTAGTAAGAGGGCCATCAAGTGGCAGACCAGAGAAACTGCTAATGCACATAAACCCAGATAGATCGGATAAGGAACAGAGAAATAATACTATTGACTGGATCAGCAATTGTTAATAAAACTGTACACATCCCAGTCCACATTTAATCCAAAGGGGGTTCAACATTTGAGGTCATAGATCCAGCAAGTTTCCAACTCTCTTTGTCATACTCCCTTTTCCAATGAGGTGTAAATCGATCTATGGCTATGAAAGTGGTTCCTACCGGATTTATATTATGACATTCCAAGTAGTGATGGGAAACAGAGTGTTTGGGGAACCCTTTCCTGATATTGGTCGGATGTTCCTAACGTTCATGGCTCGCATAGTGTGGCCAACGTATTGTAGACCGCATGGACAAATCGGTAAATAAACCACGTTTTTAGACGTACAGGTTAGACAAGTTTTGATATCGTACGCCTTAGCGGTGATGTGAGACTTAAACTGACTGATTTTTCTATCTTTGTTTTTGTTAACATTACAAACGGCACATTTTCGACAAGGAAAAAAGCCTTTGGAGTTTTGAGCTGTGGTCTTGGTCTATTACTTCTCTTTTTTTAGCTGTGTACTAAGCAGATTGGATTTCCACGCGGTGCGGTGTGCTTTCTTATACACACATTGAAGCTGGTGACGGGTTTATCAACTATCCCTCCTTGGATTTACTTCTCATTTAGCGCCACATGTGGACTTTTTATATTCTTATGTTTTGCTGATCAATAGTTTGTGCCGGCTGCTCATAATACTACCTCTAACCTTATTAAGTAGCGCGGATACTGACCTGCTTTGTACCAGAACAGATACCCCCCCGCCAGAAGATTCCCCCTCTATCCTTGTTCTGGTGTAGACTGTAAATTAACTTCTTCAGATCCGTGATATAGCCGAATGAAGGCTGCAGCGCAGACCTACTTTGCCGGGAGTACATCTATTGATGTCCTCCCGTGCCCGAGCGGCCTGCGTGGCCCCTGCAGAACGCGCGTGGTGCACTCTATGATCAGCGAGTCTATGAGACTCGGCTGATCACAGATCCGAGTAAGGGGTCCATCCCGACCCTTTGCCACATGATCAGCTGTCAGCCAATGACAGCTGATCATGTGATGTAAACAGAGCCAGTAATCGCTGATCACCAGCGGCTCTCAGAGGGACATTGGTCCCGATCAAGGAGAGCTCCCGCCAGCTCATCTGTGCCCAACCTGTGCCACCTGCCAGTGCCACCGACCAGTGCACAACAGTGCCGCCTACCAGTGCCCATCAGCGTCACCTACCAGTGCCCACATTGCCGCCTATAACTGCCCACAGTGCCACCTATCAGTGTCACCAATCAGTGCCTCATCAACAGTGCTGCCCATCAGTGTCACCTACCAGTGCCCATCAGTGCCACCTATCAGTGCCCATCAGTGCCATCTATCAGTGATACCTATAAGTAACACCTTTCAGTGCCCATCAGTGCCACCCATCAGTGCCATCTTATCAGTGGCCATCAGTTCCGCCCTCTCTGTGCCTATCAGTACAGCCTTATCTGTCCCCATCAGTGCTCCCTTATCTGTGCCTATCAGTACAGCCTTATCTGTCCCCATCAGTGCTGCCTTATCTGTGCCTATCAGTGCCACCTTATCTGTGCCTATCATTGCAGCCTATCAGTGTCCACCAGTGCAGCCCATCAGTGCCCACCAGTGCCGCATCATCAGTGCATATCAATGAAGGAGAAAAAAATACCTGTTTGCAAAATTTTATAACAAACTATGAAACATGATTTTTTTCTGTTTGTTTAGCAAAAAATAAAACCCCCCCAGAGGTGATTAAATACCACCAAAAGAAATCTCTATTTGTGTGAAATAAAACATATAAATGTCATTTGGGTACAGTGTTGTATGACCGCGTAATTGTCATTCAAAGTGTGACAGCGATGAGAGCTGAAAATTGGTCTGGGCAGGAGGGGGGTTTAAGTGCCTGGTAAGCAAGTGGTTAAATGATAGATCTCCCCAGTGAGGATACTGACAGCAATAAAATCCTGACAGAGGATCTAACCCTTTCATATTTCAGAAGAGATCAGTTTGAGATCTTCATGATGTAAACAAATTCCTGTCATAGACTGGGGCACCGTTTTTTTTTTTTGATTCTCTGATTTTTCAACTCTCCACCTCTTTCCGGCCACTCCCTGCGTTGGGCTGACCTTGTCCTTTCCCACCTGTAGGGTCCGATGACTTCACCTGTCCATCGGGATGGAGCACCTTCCAGTACAGCTGTTACTTCTTCCCTTTAGACGAGAAGGAATGGAGCGAATCAAAGAAGTTCTGCGAGGACAAAGATTCCCATCTGGTGGTCATCAACACCAAAGAGGAGCAGGTTGGTGGCTGGTGATGGATGTTTGGTGGGTCTTGGAGATTCTCTGCCACAATTTGCACTTATTTTCATCTCCTTTATAAACTGGTCACAAAAGGGTCTATCTTTTTTTTTTTTTTTTTACAAAATTCGCATAGCCATTCGTCCGGTAAATCTCCATTCTTTGTGAATTGGGCAAAATAAAATGTTGTTTAGTCTATTTTCTCTTCCAAACGAATGTTCTATTTTTGTGGGCAGTAGTAAAATACCATATTATGGCCACTAGACGGGGCTGGGGAGCATAGGAAATATGTAACAAGAAATACAATGTAACAATTCTGGAGAACACTAGAGAGAATTAGTAACTACGTGTAATTCCCTCCAGCATTCTAAAGACTTGGGTATTTCCTCTGCTCCTCAGCACCATCTAGTGGCCATAATGTGGTATTTTACCACTTCCTAAAATAAATGCGCAGAAGAGAAAATAGCCTAAAGAGCATTTGTTTTGGCCCAGCTTGCACAGAATGTACAGGCAGATTCGCTGGACTAATGGCTATACATTTTTTTCATAATCCTGGAAATGGTGGTAAAAGTACATTAATGGGACACTCCTCTAAACAAGGATTTTAGGATCGGGAACTGGGGAGAGGATGAAGACGGGTGAGGTCAGGATCCAGGGGCAGGTAGGTGGGTCACGGTGAGAAGAAGGTGAAGAGGGAGGTGTACCAGTGATGGTAGACCTGATCTAGCACCCATAATAACGCCCACCCTTGTCAGACATATTCTGCCCCTGAACAATGAAATTGTGAGATCCCATCTGGAATAACAGGCTGTTGTAGAACTGGATGGAAAGCAGAGAAGGGCCACCACATGGGGATGAGGCATGGAGGAGCTCAGCTATGAGAAGAAGAAGAGGCATTGACGATCACCATGTATACATACATAAATGGTCCATATAGGGAACTTGGTGAAATGTTGTTCAATTTAAGGTCCTGAGGGCACACTTTGACAAGTTTAACCTTTGCATATGGAAAGGCCTCTTTGCAGTAAGAGCTGTGAAAACCTGGAATAGACTTCCTAAGGAGCATGGTTCTAGCCAGCTCCGTAGATTGCTGGATAACCCTAACCCTTGTTGGGCAGAATATAACTCGTTATAAGGATTTAGGAGAAATAACTGTAGATTGTTGATCCAGGAAGGATCTGATCACTATAGAGGATCAGGAATTATTCTTTTTCCACTATTGGAGCAAATCGGACCACGATTTCTGTCTTCCTTTGGATCTGGATCCTCTAGATTTTGGGTTTTGAGGATGTAGGTCCATTGTTTTTCTTTTTGGTTACACTGAATGTGTTATTTTTATTTCAAAAGACTCTTGGACGTGCATTTTAGTGAACACAATATACAGGGATTTGGGAAATGATTATCAACACGAACACCCACCTACACAGGTTGAACTGGATGGACTAGTGTCTTTATTCAACCTTTACCAACTATGTAACTATTTTTAATCCTGACTATATAAATCCGTGAACCCCCATGTCCACCATGTTCGGTCAGGCCAATTTTCTGGGGAACATCAGGGATGAGCACGATATTCGCCTGTTCGCCGAACAGCGAACAATTTGGGGTGTTTGCGTCAAATTCGAAAGCTGCTGAACACCCTGTAAAAGTCTATGGGAGAAGTCAAAAGTGCTAATTTTAAAGGCTAATATGCAAGTTATTGTCATAAAAAGGGTTTGGGGACCCGGGTCCTGCCCCAGGGGACATGTATCAATGCAAAAAAACGTTTTAAAAACTGACGTTTTTTTGGGAGCAGTGATTTTAATAATGCTTAAAGTGAAACAATAAAAGTGTAATATTCCTTTAAATTTCGTACCCGGGGAGTGTGTATAGTATGCAAGTAAAGGGGCGCATGTTTCCCGTGTTTAGAACAATCCGAGAGCAAAATTACATTTCTAAAGGAAAAAAAAGTCATTTAAAACTACTCGCGGCTATAATGAATTGTCGGGTCTCGGCAATACAGATACAATTCATTGAAAAAAACGGCCTGGGATCCCCCCAGTCCATAACCAGGCCCTTTGGCTCTGGTATGAATATTAAGGGGAACCCTGAACCAAAATTAAAAAAAAAATTGAGTGGGGGTCCCCCCAAATCCATACCAGGCCCTTCAGGTCTGGTATGGATTTTAAGGGGAACCCTGCGCAAAAAAAAAAATGCGAGGGCCCCCCCAAAAAAAAAACATACCAGACCCTTATCTGTGCACGCAACCTGGCAGGCCACAGGAAAAGAGAGAGAGCGCCCCCCTCCCTCCTGAACCATACCAGGCCACATGCCCTCAACATGGGGAGGGTGCTTTGGGGGGGCCTTATCCCCACAACCCTTGTCCGGTGGTTGTGGGGGTCTGCAGGTGGGGGGCTTATTGGAATCTGGAAGCCCCTTTTAACAAAGGGACCCCCAGATTCCAGCCTCCCCCCCCTGTGTGAAATGGTAACGGGTACAAATATACCCCTACCATTTTACAAAAAAAGTGTCAAAATGGTAAAAATGACGTGACACGGCTTGGTCCTTTATTAAAAAATAAAAAATAAAAAATGTCCCACAAAGTCTTCTTCTTCTTCTCTTGTTCCGCCAACAGACCGAAAAAGAAAAAAAAAAAAACCTGCACGCTGCCAACGATCCGCCTCCATGGGAGGCACTCGCTGCAATGACCGTCCTCTCAGGTGACAGTTCTTTAATAACTAAGGGCAGGGCCACACAGTGACGTAACTGGGTGACCACGTCCCCCTTTGACGCTACAGGGAAGCCATAGGGATGTCCTCGTGCTTCAGAGGGGGTGGGGTCACCCCCATCCCCACAACCCTTGCCCAGTGGTGGTGGGGTTCTGCGGGCGGGGGGCTTATCAGAATCTGGAATCCCCCTTTAACAAGGGGGCCCCCAGACCCCGGCCCCCCCTATGTGAATGGGTATCAGGTATATTGTGCCCCTACCCATTCACCAAAAAAAGTGTAAAAAAAGTAAAAATGACAGGAGTTTTTGACGATTCCCTTAGAAAAAAAAAGAAAAAAAAGTCTCCCGTGATGTCCATCCATCTTCAATCACAGCACCCGGCGGACCCGAAAAATAGGAAAAAAAAAAGCTCCGCCTCGATGGGAGGTGTCCCGCCGACTGCTGTCTTTTGGCTATGACAGCTGTTATAAAGGCAAGGGCAGGGCCACCCGGTGACGTAACCGGTTGACCCCACTCCCTTCTGACATCATGTGATGTCATGTGACATCAGAGGGGGCGGGGTACCCTGTTTACATCACCGGGTGGCCCTGCCCCTGCCTATATTTTTCTATTTTTGGGTCCATCGGCCGGCGTGATTGGAGATGGATGGACATTGTGGGACACTTTTTCTCCTGTCGTTTTTACTTTTTTGACACTTTTTTGGTGAATGGGTAGGGGTACATTGTACCCCTACCCATTCAAATGGGGGGTGGGGGCAGGATCTGTATCTTCCATATTCCAGATATACAGGATCTGTATCTTCCAGATTCTGATAAGCCCCCCGCTTGCAGACCCCCACAACCACCGGGTAAGGGTTGTGGGGATGAGACCCTTGTCCCCAATAACATGGGGATAAGGTGCTTTGCACCCTCCCCATGTTGAGGGCATGTGGCCTGGTATGGTCCAGGAGGGGGGACGCTCTCTCGTCCCCCCTTTCCTGGCCTGCCATGGCTGCTTGCTCGGATAAGGGTCTGGAATGGATTTTGTGGGGGAAAACATGCCATTTTTTTAAAAACTTTGGCTCGGGGTTTCCCTTGAAATCCATACCAGACCTGAAGGGCCTGGTATGGATTTTCTTTGGGGGGGGGGGGGCATGCCGATTTTTTTAATGGTTTTTCATCTATATTGCCGGGAGCCGGCAATACATTACAGCTGCGAGCAATTTTGAATTACATTTTTTCCTTTAGAAATTTAATTTTGCTGCAGGACTGTAATAAACATTGGAAAGATGCGCTACTTTACAGGCAGACTAAGGGGACCCCCCAGGCATGATATTAAAAGGAATATTTCATTTTTATTGTTTCACTTTAAGCATTATTAAAATCACTGCTCCCGAAAAAACTGCCATTTTGAATTTTTGTTTGCATTGATACATGTCCCCTGGGGCAGGACCCGGGTCCCCAAACACTCCCCTGGGGCAGGACCCGGGTCCCCAAACACTTTTTATGACAATAACTTGCATATAAGCCTTTGAAATGAGCACTTTTGATTTTTCATGTTTGCGTCCCATAGACTTTAATGGTGTCCGTATGTTCGCACAATTTATTTTGTCTGTTTGCACGTTCCGGTGCAAACCGAACCGGGGGAGGTGTTTGGCTCATCCCTACTCTCCATAAAGCTGGTGAACAGATGGAAGCATGAAGTGTTCTAGAATTTCCTGCTAGAGGGCTGCTCTGGCTTTGGACTTGATAAAACACAGAGGACCAACACCAGCAGATGACACGGCTTCCACAAATCATCACGGAACGTGGAAAATGGTGCATTCCATTCGGAAATCAAGGTCCCAGAGTCTGGAGGAGGAGTGGAGAGGCACAGAATCCAAGTCGCATGAGGTCCAGTGTGACGTTTGCTGGTGTTGGTCCACTGTGTTTTATTAAGTCCAAAGTAAGCGGCTTTTTAATTTGAATTACTGAAATAAATTAACTTTTTGACGATCGTCTAGTTTCTTTGAGATGCACCTGTATGTGGGACATAGATTTTGTACTGTAAGTTGGCCGTCAGTGGCTTAACCACCCTTTGGGGCTTTCTATGTATCATAGCTGCTTCTCTACCCATACAAGCCAATGGGAATACAAAAGCAGCTTCAAGCAGGTCAAATGCGGGTCAGGAGGATCTGAAATGCACCGGTAAGGGCATTGCCTAAAACTGAACAAATTGGAGATTTATAGCTAGTTGTAGACAGCCTGAGCTTTGTATGGTACCTGGGTTTTCTCCTAAGCTCATAACGTTGGTTGCTTCTGTTCTCTAGCAGATTGCGAAGAATGAAGATACAACGCATGGGGTTATTGATATTTATTCTGCCTAATGCCTCAGACCAGTGATGGCAAACCTTGGCACCCCAGATGTTTTGGAACTACATTTCCCATGATGCTCATGAACTCAGCAGTGTAGTTGAGCATCATGGGAAATGTAGTTCCAAAACATCTGCGGTGCCGAGGTTCGCCATCACAGCCTTAGACAATCACTGAGGGGATCTGGGAAAGAGGATTAATATTAATATTAATATTCAGTTCTTTCACTCCCTTGGGAGTATGAGGCTCCAGAAGGATCCTTGTCTGCTCTGTTGGTGAGGATGTGAGTACAGCAGGGTCCAGTTTTCTCCTCCCAGTCTACTGTCTGGGGAAGGTGTAGCACTTACCCCCTAAGACAATTGAGCCAATAGAGTGCACTTGTTTGCACTGTATCACCTAGGAGTCTAGGACTGACGAGAAGAGAGGAGGGGCCGGCGGGGAGCAGCGTGCCACTAGCGGTACTATTACAGGCATCGGGTGAGTGAAGCACCTGCGACAATGTCCCCCTGTGCAAGTGTGGCTTGGGACGCAGGGGGCCCCATGATCTTCTATTGCCCGGGGGCCCCATCAGTTGTCAGTCCGCCCCTGTTCACACCTATCAATAAATTCTGAGTAATCTCAAATCCGTCTCAAACTGATGTAAAAGCACACTCACCGGCCCAACCCAAAGCTATGGTCACAGGCCCTTCCGTAATGGACCCCTTCCACTGGTGGTAGGCCTTTTCTTGTCCTTCAGATGATGCCCTCTTGGCTTTTCACTCTCGTTGGATTGATTTATACCTTGTCCCTAATTCATGATACATATAAACTAAACCAGTCCAGTTTTTTTTAACTTTTAGCTGTTGGAGACTTTCCATGGAATTTATTCACCTAGAACTTGGGAGTCTGTGTCCTCCACATTAATGGTCAGCCCATTGGAAGGGGACACTGGACATTCAAAGGGGATGCTAAGAGCATAAAAGAGATGGGAGGTCTCACTCAGGATGAAAGCTTCATAAACTGTCTGGTATAAGAGCTTCCATGGATACAATGTGGTTACAGTATTGATGGTGTCTTGTAGAACTTCGTGTTTGGGATATCAAAGGGAAAGTACACCTGGATTGGACTGACGGACGTGTCAGGAGACTGGAAATGGGTGGATGGAACTGATTATAATTCTGCATCAAAGTGAGTATGGAACCCCCACAATACTCTTTGTGACCCCCCAGCCAACATGACATCTTGTAAACTAAACACAATGCTTGATAAGGAAAGATAGCATTTGGCCTGCTTTGCCTGCAGTTCAAACTCACCTCAATAAGACATGATGCACCCAAAGCAGGTCAAACTCATCCTCCAAAATGATAAATACTAGTCAATTGAAGACCATGATATTTCACTGACCTGTGTTTGAGCTGTGTTTAAGGTGTGTTCCAAACGCACATCAAACACAGGAAAACAGTTACTATCACCGGGAGCTCTTATAAAGATGGTGGCCTTGGCCCTGTATGTCCTTCAGGTTGGAGATGCTCATTTGTTTGTCTTATAGGTACCATGGCACTGTAGCTCCTTTAGGGTGGAGATGCTCATGTGTTTGTCTTATTAGTGACCATTAGTGACCATGGCGCTGTGATTCCCTCAGGGTGGAGATGTGTTTGTCTCATAGGTGACCATGAGATGATCATGTCATGTGTTTGTCCCATAGGTGACCATGACGCTGTAGGTCCTTCAGGGTGGAGATGCTCATTTGTATTTGTCTTATAGGTGACCATGGTTCTGTAGGTCCTTCAGGGTGGAGATTCTCATTTATGTTTGTCATATAGGTGACCATGACGCTGTAGGTCCTTCAGGGTGGAGATGCTCATATGTTTGTCTTTATTAGTGACCATGGCGCTGTGGGTTCTTTATAGTGGCGATGCTCATGTGTTTGTCTTACTAGTGACCATTAGTGACCATGGTGCTGTGATTCCCTCAGGGTGGAGATCTGTTTGTCTCATAGGTGACCATGATGATGTAGGTCCTTCAGGGTGGAGATGCTCATGTATTATTTTGTGCTACAGGTGACCGTGAAGCTGTAGGTCTTTCAGGGTGGAGATGATCATGTCATGTGTTTATCTTATAGATGATCATGGCGCTGTGAGTCCTTCAGGGTAGAGATTCTCATGTGTTTGTCTTATAGGTGACCATGGTGCTGTAGGTCCTTCAGCATGGAAATGCTCATGTGTTTGTCCCATAGGTGACCATGACTCTGTAGGTCCTTCAGGGTGGAGATTCTCATTTGTGTTTGTCTTATAGGTGAACATGATGCTGTAGGTCAGGGGTCTTCAAACTACGGCCCTCCAGTTGTTCAGGAACTACAATTCTCATCATGCCTAGTCATGTCTGTGAATGTCAGAGTTTTGCAATGCCTCATGGGATGTGTAGTTCTGCAACAGCTGGAGGGCCGTAGTTTGAGGATCCCTGCTGTAGGTCCTTCAGGGTGGAAATGCTCATGTGTTTGTCCTATAGGTGACCATGGTGCTGTAGGTCCTTCAGGATGTAAATGCTCATGTGTTTGTTCCATAGGTGACCATGACGCTGTAGGACCTTCAGGGTGGAGATGCTCATGTGTTTGTCTTATAGGTGACTATGACGCTGTAGGTCCTTCAGGGTGGAGATGCTCATGTGTTTGTCCCATAGGTGACCATGGTGCTGTAGGTCCTTCAGGATGTAAATGCTCATGTGTTTGTCCCATAGGTGACCATGACGCTGTAGGACCTTTAGGGTGGAGATGCTCATGTGTTTGTCTTATAGGTGACTATGACGCTGTAGGTCCTTCAGGGTGGAGATGCTCATGTGTTTGTCCCATAGGTGACCATGGTGCTGTAGGTCCTTCAGGATGTAAATGCTCATGTGTTTGTCCCATAGGTGACCATGACGCTGTAGGACCTTCAGGGTGGAGATGCTCATGTGTTTGTCTTATAGGTGACTATGACGCTGTAGGTCCTTCAGGGTGGAGATGCTCATGTGTTTGTCCCATAGGTGACCATGGTGCTGTAGGTCCTTCATTGTGGAAATGCTCATGTGTTTGTCCCATAGGTGACCATGGTGCTGTAGGTCCTTCAGGGTGGAGATGCTCATGTGTTTGTCTTATAGGTGACTATGACGCTGTGAGCCCTTCAAGGTAGAGAGTCTCATTTGTGTTTGTATTTTAGGAATTGGATCCCCGGACAGCCTGATGAGTATTATGGTCATGGACTTGGTGGAGGAGAAGACTGCGCCCACCTGCACGGGGATGGCCGATGGAACGATGACCACTGCTCCCGTGCGTACAACTACATCTGTGAGATGGACATGATATGAGGAGCGATGGGACAATAAAGGGGACCTTGTCATAATGACTACTTTTTCTGTCGCTGAGTCCCAGCTGAAGGACCCCATTCATGGAGGTTGGAAGTCATAACATACCTCTACGTAGCTTCCATGTTCTATTAGTCCATACAAGCCTGCTTTAGGGTGGAGTCCACCAGCCTCTTCCTTACATTCCACCATTTTTTTTTACATGTCCCCCCCTGCATTCTGCTTGCAGTCACCACAGATGTAAAGCGACAGAACAGGACTTAGAGAATTAGTACCTCCCATAAGTGAGGGCCCAACATCGAGTTCCCGTGATTTGCTGCTGTAGGCAAACAATTGTGTCTGAGGTTCTCCAAAATATTTAGGATGGCAGAGAATCGCAAACCTAAGCGACTCCTCTAAATTAGATCAGCGGCTCTGATTAGGGTTTAGCGAGCGGTGGAGGATTTTGTCAAGCTTGATTTTTCTGAATATTTACAATTATTCTCTAATTTTTCCATAAGATATAGGAGAGGAAATAGAGAAGGATTACGGTCAGCTACAGCAGCAACTCCCCAGAGGAAATAAGCAGAGAGATTTGTAGAGACATAGAGAGCGATTGTGGTCAGCTACAGCAGCAACTCCCCAGAGGAAATAAGCAGAGATTTGTAGAGACATAGAGAGGGATTGTGGTCAGCTACAGCAGCAACTCCCCAGAGAAAATAAGCAGAGAGATTTGTAGAGACATAGAGAGGGATTGTGGTCAGCTACAGCAGTAACGCCCCAGAGGAAATAAGCAGAGAGATTTGTAGAGACATAGAGAGGGATTGTGGTCAGCTACAGCAGTAACGCCCCAGAGGAAATAAGCAGAGAGATTTGTAGAGACATAGAGAGAGATTGTGGTCAGCTACAGCAGCAACTCCCCAGAGGAAATAAGCAGAGAGATTTGTAGAGACATAGAGAGGGATTGTGGTCAGCTACAACAGCAACTCCCCAGAGGAAATAAGCAGAGAGATTTGTAGAGACATAGAGAGGGATTGTGGTCAGCTACAACAGCAACTCCCCAGAGGAAATAAGCAGAGATTTGTAGAGACATAGAGAGCGATTGTGGTCAGCTACAGCAGTAACGCCCCAGAGGAAATAAGTGGAGAGACTTGTAGAAACATAGAGAACGATTGTGGTCAGCTACAGCAGTAATGCCCCAGAGGAAATATGCAGAGATTTGTAGAGACATAGAGAGAGATTGTGGTCAGCTACAGCAGTAACGCCCCAGAGGAAATAAGCAGAAATTTGTAGAGACTTAGAGAGAGATTGTGGTCAGCTACAACAGTAAAGCCCCAGAGGAAATAAGCAGAGATTTGTAGAGACATAGAGAGGGATTGTGGTCAGCTACAGCAGTAACGCCCCAGAGAAAATAAGCAGAGAGATTTGTAGAGACATAGAGAGGGATTGTGGTCAGCTACAACAGCAACTCCCCAGAGGAAATAAGCAGAGAGATTTGTAGAGACATAGAGAGGGATTGTGGTCAGCTACAACAGCAACTCCCCAGAGGAAATAAGCAGAGAGATTTGTAGAGACATAGAGGTCAGCTACAGCAGCAACACCCCAGAGGAAATAAGCAGAGAGATTTGTAGAGACATAGAGAGGGATTGTGGTCAGCTACAGCAGCAACTCCCCAGAGGAAATAAGCAGAGAGATTTGTAGAGACATAGAGAGCGATTGTGGTCAGCTACAGCAGTAATGCCCCAGAGGAAATACGCAGAGATTTGTAGAGACATAGAGAGCGATTGTGGTCAGCTACAGCAGTAACGCCCCAGAGGAAATAAGCGGAGAGATTTGTAGAGACATAGAGAGGGATTGTGGTCAGCTACAGCAGTAATGCCCCAGAGGAAATACGCAGAGATTTGTAGAGACATAGAGAGAGATTGTGGTCAGCTACAGCAGTAAAGCCCCAGAGGAAATAAGCAGAGAGATTTGTAGAGACATAGAGAGGGATTGTGGTCAGCTACAGCAGCAACTCCCCAGAGGAAATAAGCAGAGAGATTTGTAGAGACATAGAGGTCAGCTACAGCAATAAAGCCCCAGAGAAAATAAGCAGAGATTTGTAGAGACATACAGAGGGATTGTGGTCAGCTACAGCAGTAAAGCCCCAGAGGAAATAAGCAGAGAGATTTGTAGAGACATAGAGAGGGATTGTGGTCAGCTACAGCAGCAACTCCCCAGAGGAAATAAGTAGAGATTTGTAGAGACATAGAGAGAGATTGTGGTCAGCTACAGCAGTAAAGCCCCAGAGGAAATAAGCAGAGATTTGTAGCGACATAGAGAGAGATTGTGGTCAGCTACAGCAGCAACGCCCCAGAGGAAATAAGCAGAGATTTGTAGAGACATAGAGAGGGATTGTGGTCAGCTACAGCAGCAACTCCCCAGAGGAAATTAGTAGAGATTTGTAGAGACATAGAGAGAGATTGTGGTCAGCTAGAGCAGCAACTCCCCAGAGAAAATAAGCAGAGAGATTTGTAGAGACATAGAGAGGGATTGTGGTCAGCTACAGCAGCAACGCCCCAGAGGAAATAAGCAGAGAGATTTGTAGAGACATAGAGAGGGATTGTGGTCAGCTACAGCAGTAACGCCCCAGAGGAAATAAGCAGAGAGATTTGTAGAGACATAGAGAGAGATTGTGGTCAGCTACAGCAGTAACGCCCCAGAGGAAATAAGTGGAGAGACTTGTAGAGACATAGAGAGAGATTGTGGTCAGCTACAGCGGTAACTCCCCAGAGGAAATAAGCAGAGATTTGTAGAGACATAGAGAGAGATTGTGGTCAGCTACAACAGTAAAGCCCCAGAGGAAATAAGCAGAGAGATTTGTAGAGACATAGAGAGGGATTGTGGTCAGCTACAGCAGCAACGCCCCAGAGGAAATAAGCAGAGAGATTTGTAGAGACATAGAGAGGGATTGTGGTCAGCTACAGCGGTAACTCCCCAGAGGAAATAAGCAGAGATTTGTAGAGACATAGAGAGGGATTGTGGTCAGCTACAGCAGCAACTCCCCAGAGGAAATAAGCAGAGAGATTTGTAGAGACATAGAGAGGGATTGTGGTCAGCTACAGGAGCAACGCCCCAGAGGAAATAAGCAGAGAGATTTGTAGAGACAGAGAGGGATTGTGGTCAGCTACAGGAGCAACGCCCCAGAGGAAATAAGCGGAGATTTGTAGAGACATAGAGAGAGATTGTGGTCAGCTACAGCAGTAACGCCCCAGAGGAAATAAGTGGAGGCACTTGTAGATGCATAGAGAGGGATTGTGGTCAGCTACAACAGTAACGCCTCAGAGGAAATAAGCAGAGAGATTTGTAGAGACATAAAGAGGGATTGTGGTCAGCTACAGCAGCAACGCCCCAGAGGAAATAAGCAGAGATTTGTAGAGACATAGAGAGAGATTGTGGTCAGCTACAGCAGTAACTCCCCAGAGGAAATAAGCAGAGATTTGTAGAGACATAGAGAGAGATTGTGGTCAGCTACAGCAGTAACGCCCCAGAGGAAATAAGCAGAGATTTGTAGAGACATAGAGAGAGATTGTGGTCAGCTACAGCGGTAACGCCCCAGAGGAAATAAGCAGAGATTTGTAGAGACATAGAGAGAGATTGTGGTCAGCTACAGCAGCAACGCCCCAGAGGAAATAAGCAGAGAGATTTGTAGAGACATAGAGAGGGATTGTGGTCAGCTACAGCAGCAACTCCCCAGAGGAAATAAGCAGAGATTTGTAGAGACATTGTCATCTTTTATTTCTATTACATGAGATCTCCATAAAGAGGACCTGTCATCTCTTATTTCTATTACATGAGATCTCCATAAAGAAGACCTGTCATCCCTTATTTCTATTACATGAGATCCCCATAAAGAGGACCTGTCATCTCTTATTTCTATTACATGAGATCTACATAAAGAGGACCTGTCATCTCTTATTTCTATTACATGAGATCTCCATAAAGAGGACCTGTCATCTCTTATTTCTATTACATGAGATCTCCATAAAGAGGACCTGTCATCTCTTATTTCTATTACATGAGATCTCCATAAAGAGGACCTGTCATCTCTTATTTCTATTATATGAGATCTCCATAAAGAGGACCTGTCATCTCTTATTTCTATTATATGAGATCTCCATAAAGAGGACCTGTCATCTCTTATTTCTATTACATGAGATCTCCATAAAGAGGACCTGTCATCTCTTATTTCTATTACATGAGATCTCCATAAAGAGGACCTGTCATCTCTTATTTCTATTACATGAGATCTCCATAAAGAGGACCTGTCATCTCTTATTTCTATTACATGAGATCTCCATAAAGAGGACCTGTCATCTCTTATTTCTATTACACGAGATCTCCATAAAGAGGACCTGTCATCTCTTATTTCTATTACATGAGATCTCAATAAAGAGGACCTGTCATCTCTTATTTCTATTACATGAGATCTCAATAAAGAGGACCTGTCATCTCTTATTTCTATTACATGAGATCTCCATAAAGATGACCTGTCATCTCTTATTTCTATTACATGAGATCTCCCTATAAAGAGGACCTGTCATCTCTTATTTCTATTACATGAGATCTCCATAAAGAGGACCTGTCATCTCTTATTTCTATTACATGAGATCTCCCTATAAAGAGGACCTGTCATCTCTTATTTCTATTACATGAGATCTCCATAAAGATGACCTGTCATCTCTTATTTCTATTACATGAGATCTCCCTATAAAGAGGACCTGTCATCTCTTATTTCTATTACATGAGATCTCCATAAAGAGGACCTGTCATCTCTTATTTCTATTACATGAGATCTCCATAAAGAGGACCTGTCATCTCTTATTTCTATTACATGAGATCTCCCTATAAAGAGGACCTGTCATCTCTTATTTCTATTACATGAGATCTCCCTATAAAGAGGACCTGTCATCTCTTATTTCTATTACATGAGATCTCCATAAAGAGGACCTGTTATCTCTTATTTCTATTACAAGGGATGTTTACATTGCTTGTAATAGAAATAAAAGTGATCAAAAAAAGAAAGTAAAGGGACAATGTAAAAAAAAAAGAAAAAAGAAAGGAATGTGCCCCCACCCTTCTGTACGGTTTTCACACCCCACATGTAAGATATCGCCCATAAACATCAGAGCAAGAGCAATAATTCTAGCACACTACCTCTTCTGTAACTCTAAACATGTAACCTGTAAACATTTTTGAAAGCGTCACCCATGGAGATATTTAGGTATTGTAGTTTGTCGCCATTCCACAAGCGTGAGCAATTTTAAGCGCGTGACATGTTGGGTGTCTATGTACTCGGCGTAACATCATCTTTCATATTTGACCAATGACATGGGATATATATTGTGTTCAAAATATTCAAAATTAATTCAAGTGTCATTTTTCCAGAAAAGCTGCTGCACAAACACAGTGCGACATAAAAAATTGCAAGGATCGCCATTTTATTCTCAAATTTTTTTATATATATATATATATATATATATATATATATATATATATATATATATATATATATATATATAATATTATATATTATTTTATATAATGTTTGGGGGTTCTAAGACATTTTCTAGCAAAAAATACCTATTTTTTACTGGTAAACAAAAAGTGCGAGAAAAGGCGCGGTCTTCAAGTGGGTAGTCTGCACTGACGTTGTCCCCGGTCCCCACTGAGAGAACAACGATTATATAGATCCCCCGAAAACCTGATTCTGGGGGTCAATGATAAAGAATATCAGAAGAAAACCTGATAGATCTATAATACATATTCTTATAATATTTCAGTAAAAGATATATTTTATATTTGTAATACATTTTGAAAATCTATTTTTTGATGTCTTGGTAATACATTAATAATAAAAAAAAAGAAAAAAAATCATCTGGTGTCCCTTTTACTCTCCACAAAGTCCAAACTTCTATTGTCCCTACCCAGGAGTCCCCAAAAATAGGGATTTAATTATTATTAACAAATACAAGGATGTGACCAATGTAATATTCTCTGTACAGCACTGCGGATATGTCAGAGCTATATAAATGTATAATAATAATAATAATAATAATAATAGTAATGTGTGACTGTGGGGGAGGGGACATTAGAGTGTACATTTTTTTTTAATTAAAAAATCATACAAACATACAGCTCATTAATAAAAACATATTTATACAAAAATAACAACTAAACAAAAACAAGCGTGCTTACATCAGCAAAAAAAACCTTTCCTGACAAGATAACATATTAAGAAACATTGTTTAACCTCTAGAGATCCGCGCTACAGCCGAATGATGGCTACAGCGCGGATCTACATTGCCGGGACTATGTCCATTGACGTCGTCCCGGGCACGAGCAGCCTGCGCGCCCCCTGGAGGGCGCGCGCGGCGCGCTCTGTGGTCAGCGAGTCTGTGGATCCCGACCCCTTACCACGTGATCAGCTGTCAGCCAAAAGCCGATAACCGGCGGCAGTGATCGGGACATTAGTCCCGATCACTGTGATGTGCCCCGACTCCTTGGTGCCCACATGTGCCCCCCTACAAGTGCCGCCTACCAGTGCCCACCAGCGCCACCTGTCAGGGCCCACCAGCTCCACCTGTCAGTGCCCACCAGCTCCACCTGTCAGTGCCCGCAGTGCCATCTGTCAGTGCCCACAGTGCCACCTGTCAGTGCCCACAATATGTGCCTGAAGAGTGCTGCACATCAGTGTCACCTACCAGTGCCCATCAGTGCCACCTATCAGTGCCCATTATCAGTGCCATCTATCAGTGCCATCTATGTGCCCATCAGTGCCATCTATGTGCCCATCAGTGCCATCTATCAGTGCCCATCCATGCCACCTATCAGTGCCTATTATCAGTGCCATCTATCAGTGCCCATCAGTGCCATCTATGTGCCCATCAGTGCCATCTACCAGTGCCCATCAGTGCCACCTATCAGTGCCCATTATCAGTGCCATCTATCAGTGCCCACCAGTGCCATCTATCAGTGCCATCTATGTGCCCATCAGTGACATCTATGTGCCCATCAGTGCCATCTATCAGTGCCCATCCATGCCACCCACCCGTGCCACCCATCAGGGCCCATAATTGCCATCTTATCTGTGCCCATCAGTACCAACTTATCTGTCCCCATTAGTGCAGCCTATCAGTGCCCACCAGTGCAGCCTATCAGTGCCCACCAGTGCAGCCTATCAGTGCCCACCAGTGTCGCCTCAACAGCGCATATCAATGAAGCAGAAAACTTACCTGTTTGCAAAATTTTATAATAAACTATTAAACATGATTTTTTTTTTTTATTCAAAATTTTCCATTTATTTTGTTTGTGTAGCAAAAAATGAAAACCCGGCTGTGATTAAATACCACCAAAATAAATCTCTATTTGTTGGGAAAAAAATGATAAACATTTCATTTGGGTACAGTGTTGTATGACCGCGTAATTGTCATTCAAAGTGCGACAGCGCTGAAAGCTGAAAATTGGTCTGGGCAGGAGGGGGGTATAAGTGCCCAGTAAGCAAGAGGTTAATGACAACAAAAACAGACTACAAACGCCCAACCTCAACTTATACACAATCCAGGCTAAGAAACATTTTGAGATTTAATCGCCATCAGGATGCGATTCCAAAACCCCCCCATTAACCCCTCCCCCCACCACATTCACCCCTCCCCCCCATATCATTAACCCCTCCCCCCACATCATTAACCCCTCCCCCCACATCATTCACCCCGACTCCCACATCATTCACCCCGACTCCCACATCATTCACCTTGCATTCTGCACCAGCCACTCTCATTCCCTTCCCATCATCATACGATCCATCCCTCACTCCACCCCTCGGTGTCTGCCGGCCTCCAGCAGCACTTCTGCCATGCCGAGGAGGAGGGGTTTGGCACCACCATACATTCTGGTCCAGCACCCTCCACTGCCTTCACTACACTAGGAGAAACAATAGGTGCGGACACAGACTCGACAACCACACTTTCTGACGCTGACTGGGAGGCCACAGACTGGGGACACTGACACCACAGACTGGGGAGGACACCAACACCACAGACTGGGGGGACACCGACACCACAGACTGGGGAGGACACCGACACCACAGACTGGGGAGGACACCGACACCACAGACTGGGGGAGGACACCGACACCACAGACTGGGGGGACACCGACACCACAGACTGGGGAGGACACCGACACCACAGACTGGGGGGACACCGACACCACAGACTGGGGAGGACACCGACACCACAGACTGGGGAGGACACCGACACCACAGACTGGGGGGACACCGACACCACAGACTGGGGAGGACACCGACACCACAGACTGGGGGGACACCGACACCACAGACTGGGGGGACACCGACACCACAGACTGGGGGGGGGAGGACACCGACACCACAGACTGGGGAGGACACCAACACCACAGACTGGGGAGGACACCGACACCACAGACTGGGGGGGGACACAGACACCACAGACTGGGGAGGACACCGACACCACAGACTGGGGAGGACACGACACCACAGACTGGGGAGGACACCGACACCACAGACTGGGAGGACACCGACACCACAGACTGGGGAGGACACCGACACCACAGACTGGGGAGGACACCGACACCACAGACTGGGGAGGACACCGACACCACAGACTGGGGAGGACACCGACACCACAGACTGGGGAGGACACCGACACCACAGACTGGGGAGGACACCGACACCACAGACTGGGGAGGACACCGACCACCACAGACTGGGGAGGACACCGACACCACACCGATCTGGGAGGACACTCAGATCTCACCGACACCACAGACTGGGGGGAGACACACCGACAGACACAGACACACAGACACACTGACACCGACACCACAGACTGGGGAGGACACTGACACCACAGACAGCCTCACAGACACAGATTCTGATGGGACAGAGACACTAGGATCCCCTGGTACAACCTCCGCCAACCCAGACTCTTCTCTACCCAGATGCAAGAAT
The DNA here is from genome assembly GCA_028564925.1 of Lithobates sylvaticus. Taxonomy (NCBI): domain Eukaryota; kingdom Metazoa; phylum Chordata; class Amphibia; order Anura; family Ranidae; genus Lithobates; species Lithobates sylvaticus. Next base: position 2,012,252 of record CM053029.1, read on the forward strand.
TCCTCCACCAGCTCTGGCTTATTGTGCAAAGCCTCAGGGCACCGGCTATAAGAGGGACCAACCTTATCACATAGGTTACAGTCCCTCGCCAGATGCCCCAGTTCCTGGCACAAAGACCACTTCTGTTCTGGACATTTAGAGGAGAAATGCCCCCTGACTCCACATTTATGGCACAGCTTAGGTTGACCGGGGTAAAAGATGGTAATCCTATCTCTACCAGTACAGGCAGAGGAGGGCAAATGCCGGACCACATTCCCACACACACTCAACGATAGTGACCACCCACCCATTAGAGTGTAAGCTCCTCTGTACAGAGGCCGATGTGACTGTGGGGGGAGGGGACATTAGAGTGTAAGCTCCTCTGTACAGAGACTGATGTGACTGTGGGGGGAGGGGGACATTAGAGTGTAAGCTCCTCTGTACAGAGACTGATGTGACTGTGGGGGGAGGGGACATTAGAGTGTAAGCTCCTCTGTACAGAGACTGATGTGACTGTGGGGGAGGGGGGACATTAGAGTGTAAGCTCCTCTGTATAGAGACTGATGTGACTGTGGGGGAGGGGACATTAGAGTGTAAGCTCCTCTGTATAGAGACTGATGTGACTGTGGAGGAGGGGACATTAGAGTGTAAGCTCCTCTGTATAGAGACTGATGTGACTGTGGGGGAGGGGACATTAGAGTGTAAGCTCCTCTGTATAGAGACTGATGTGACTGTGGGGGGAGGGGACATTAGAGTGTAAGCTCCTCTGTACAGAGACTGATGTGACTGTGGGGGGGGGGGACATTAGAGTGTAAGCTCCTCTGTATAGAGACTGATGTGACTGTGGGGGAGGGGACATTAGAGTGTAAGCTCCTCTGTACAGATACTGATGTGACTGTGGGGGGAGGGGACATTAGAGTGTAAGCTCCTCTGTACAGAGACTGATGTGACTGTGGGGGGAGGGGACATTAGAGTGTAAGCTCCTCTGTATAGAGACTGATGTGACTGTGGGGGGAGGGGACATTAGAGTGTAAGCTCCTCTGTACAGAGACTGATGTGACTGTGGGGGGAGGGGACATTAGAGTGTAAGCTCCTCTGTAAAGAGACTGATGTGACTGTGGGGGAGGGGACATTAGAGTGTAAGCTCCTCTGTACAGAGACTGATGTGACTGTGGGGGGAGGGGACATTAGAGTGTAAGCTCCTCTGTACAGAGACTGATGTGACTGTGGGGGAGGGGACATTAGAGTGTAAGCTCCTCTGTACAGAGACTGATGTGACTGTGGGGGAGGGGACATTAGAGTGTAAGCTCCTCTGTACAGAGACTGATGTGACTGTGGGGGGAGGGGACATTAGAGTGTAAGCTCCTCTGTATAGAGACTGATATGACTGTGGGGGGGAAGGGACATTAGAGTGTAAGCTCCTCTGTACAGAGACTGATGTGACTGTGGGGGAGGGGCCATTAGAGTGTAAGCTCCTCTGTACAGAGACTGATGTGACTGTGGGGGAGGGGACATTAGAGTGTAAGCTCCACTGTACAGAGACTGATGTGACTGTGGGGGGAGGGGACATTAGAGTGTAAGCTCCTCTGTCTGATGTGACTGTGGGGGGGGAGGGGACATTAGAGTGTAAGCTCCTCTGGTATAGAGACTGATGTGACTGTGGGGGGAGGGGACATTAGAGTGTAAGCTCCTCTGGTATAGAGACTGATGTGACTGTGGGGGGGAGGGGGGACATTAGAGTGTAAGCTCCTCTGTATAGAGACTGATGTGACTGTGGGGGGGAGGGGACATTAGAGTGTAAGCTCCTCTGTACAGAGACTGATGTGACTGTGGGGGAGGGGACATTAGAGTGTAAGCTCCTCTGTACAGAGACTGATGTGACTGTGGGGGAGGGGACATTAGAGTGTCGGGTACAGAGACTGATGTGACTGTGGGGGGGAGGGGACATTAGAGTGTAAGCTCCTCTGTACAGAGACTGATGTGACTGTGGGGGGAGGGGACATTAGAGTGTAAGCTCCTCTGTATAGAGACTGATGTGACTGTGGGGGAGAGGGGGCATTAGAGTGTAAGCTCCTCTGTACAGAGACTGATGTGACTGTGGGGGAGGGGACATTAGAGTGTAAGCTGCTCTGGTATAGAGACTGATGTGACTGTGGGGGAGGGGACATTAGAGTGTAAGCTCCTCTGTACAGAGACTGATGTGACTGTGGGGGAGGGGACATTAGAGTGTAAGCTCCTCTGTACAGAGACTGATGTGACTGTGGGGGGAGGGGACATTAGAGTGTAAGCTCCTCTGTACAGAGACTGATGTGATTGGTTTAATGTCCAGTGATTTATAACTACACGAGGAGGACAAGGCTCACAAGACAAGGATCTGTAGGCACACACCATGAAGGACTTGTTGGTGGTACTGAGGTCCGTTGTTCCTCCACTTTGGGGCCCCCTGCGCTGTCACACGATCGCATGTCCTCTATTCTATATCACGTGTTGTGCATAGAATTTCCTTTGGTGCTCTTTGCTGATGGTGCAAGTTGGATGAACCGTCGTGGTCACCACCTCTGTGCCTCCACAGGGTCCTCGTGGTAGGAAGTTCTCGGTTATCGGTAGTCATGGGTGGATTGGATAAGCAGGGTCATCCCGGGTCACGTAGACCAATAACATCCACTTCTGGGGCCTCTCGCCTCTCCGTGTGTTCTGGGAAATGGAAGCAGATAAGGTCAATTTGGGAGAAATTTGCACAGTGAGGTGAATTTTGATGGAAAACAGGAAGCTTTGTAGAGTGATTGATGAGTGACGGATCGATGACAACGAAGACTGCGAGGAAAACATCCCCCATATCTTGACTAGTGTAGCCTAGATATTACCCACCAGCTGATACAGCCCTATACTCCCCCTTACTTTAAATTAAATAATAGACCACACCTTCTTTTATGGAGTAAATGGCCGCAACAGCTTTTTATTAAAACATAACTCCAATAACTGAAAAACACATATAAATAACCATAGTGATAAATAACATATCAACACATAACCATTAAACAAACATCAAGAACTGTAAACAATCAGTTACACCCTGTTAATTGGTCAGTGACGGAGCTAAGTACTATAAAATATATATATAATTACTGTATCTGTATATATATATATAACACCACCGGGGGGCACTGCGGGATATAAAACATAACTAACTGGCCTCCATCTGTACCGCCCGGAGACAAACACCTATCCCGCAGTGCACGAGTAATCATCAAATATATAATTTGATGTACTACCAGGAGGGGCCATCTACTGATGAGCCCCCCACACACCGGAGGGGCCATCTAATGATGAGCCCCCCACACACACTTACCACCTACATAACTGCTCCGTCACTGACCAACGAACAAACACGCCATAGCCTAAAAGGTTGACACCTCATCCTTGCAGGCACCTCCACACCCGCAGGGCCGACTGAATCCCCTCCTGCAAACCCAACGACCACAAGTCTATGCCCACATCCGTTAAATGGACCCCGTCCCTCCTCAAATAGAGGCCCACATTCTTCTCGAGTTCCCTGTGACGTACCACCAACCCCCAGTGCCATGTCACAAACCTCCCAACCACCTTATTCACCCTAATTCTGGCTTTGTTGATCCGGTAAACGGACCTGGCCGTACGCCATGTTGTCCTTGCCACAATGTCCGACCAAACTAACAGCGTGTCTGGGAATCTCGCTCACAGATAAGTCCAGTCATTCTTAATGTCCGCGATCAGATGCCTGACCGTGCGGACACCCAGATCGTTCCCCCCAGCATGGACGACAAGCACCGCAGGCGGCCTGTCCAACCACGCAAACCTCTCTGCCTCTGGGACCACCCTGCCCCACATCATTCCCGGTTTACCCAACCATCTTATGGTTGCCTCCCGTCTTGAAATCCCCAACTGCCTCCCACCTGGTCTCGCGCCCCCTCTCCGTGCGCCCCAACACACATACGAGTGTCCGAGAATCCAGATAAGGCGTGGGAGCACTGCGTCTGAAATGACAAACATAGTGTAAAGGACTTGCACCCCCAGGACCCTTGACCAGGTTACCCCTTTGTAGGCAGATATGCACAACAACAACATCTTAGCGCATAACCACCGGACTTCTATATATTTTCATGTACTCATGTTACTCCCCCCCCCCTTTTTTTTTTTTTTTAATTTAAATTTTTACCTTCCCACACTAACTGAGGCCGAATATAGGTGCGGAATCGCCTGGACTCCCATCTCCCCATCCGTCGCACATCCACCTCATCCAGCCCGCACCGAGCGGCCTCAGTGGCTTGGCATTGGTATATGCCCCCCATGCCACTCCATCCATCATTCTCCTCCCACTCCACCCAGCATTTGCCCCCCACTCCACCCAAAATTCTCCTCCCACTCCACCCAAAATTCTCCTCCCACTCCACCCAAAATTCTCCTCCCACTCCACCCAAAATTCTCCTCCCACTCCACCCAACATTCTCCTCCCACTCCACCCAACATTCTCCTCGCACTCCACCCAACATGTTTCTTCCCAATCTCCAAGCATTCTCCTCCCCCTCCACCCAGCATTCTCCATCCCCATCCAACATTCTCCACCCCCTTCTCCTAACATTCTCCTCCCCCATCTCCCAACATTCTCCTCCACCCAGCATTCTCCTCCCACTCCACTCAGCATTCTCCTCCCACTCCACCCAGCATTCTCCTCCCACTCCACTCAGCATTCTCCTCCCACTCCACCCAGCATTCTCCTCCCACTCCACCCAGAATTCTCCTCCCACTCCATCCATCATTCTCCTCCCACTCCACCCAGCATTTGCCCCCCACTCCACCCAAAATTCTCCTCCCACTCCACCCAACATTCTCCTCCCACTCCACCCAACATTCTCCTCCCACTCCACCCAACATTCTCCTCCCACTCCACCCAAAATTCTCCTCCCACTCCACCCAACATTCTCCTCCCACTCCACCCAACATTCTCCTCCCACTCCACCCAACATTCTCCTCGCACTCCACCCAACATGTTTCTTCCCAATCTCCAAGCATTCTCCTCCCCCTCCACCCAGCATTCTCCATCCCCATCCAACATTCTCCACCCCCTTCTCCTAACATTCTCCTCCCCATCTCCCAACATTCTCCTCCACCCAGCATTAGCCTAATGCTCCACCCAACATTCTCCTCCCACTCCACCCAGCATTCTCCTCCCACTCCACTCAGCATTCTCCTCCCACTCCACCCAGCATTCTCCTCCCACTCCACCCAGCATTCTCCTCCCACTCCACCCAAAATTCTCCTCCCACTCCACCCAACATTCTCCTCCCACTCCACCCAACATTCTCCTCCCACTCCACCCAACATTCTCCTCGCACTCCACCCAACATGTTTCTTCCCAATCTCCAAGCATTCTCCTCCCCCTCCACCCAGCATTCTCCATCCCCATCCAACATTCTCCACCCCCTTCTCCTAACATTCTCCTCCCCATCTCCCAACATTCTCCTCCACCCAGCATTAGCCTAATGCTCCACCCAACATTCTCCTCCCACTCCACCCAGCATTCTCCTCCCACTCCACTCAGCATTCTCCTCCCACTCCACCCAGCATTCTCCTCCCACTCCACCCAGAATTCTCCTCCCACTCCACCCAACATTCTCCTCCAACTCCACTCAGCATTCTCCTCCCACTCCACTCAGCATTCTCCTCCCACTCCACCCAGCATTCTCCTCCCACTCTACCCAGAATTCTCCTCCCACTCCACCCAACATTCTCCTCCCACTCAACCCAGCATTCTCTATCCCCATCCAACATTCTCCACCCCCTTCTCCCAACATTCTCCTCCCCCATTTCCCAACGTTCTCCTCCACCCAGCATTAGCCTAATGCTCCACCCAACATTCTCCTCCCACTCCACCCAGCATTCTCTTCACTCTCCACTCAGCATTCTCCTCCCACTCCACTCAGCATTCTCCATCCCCATCCAACATTCTCCTCCCACTCCACCCAGCATTCTCTTCACTCTCCACTCAGCATTCTCCTCCCACTCCACCCAGCATTCGCCTAATGCTCCACCCAACATTGTCTTCTCACTCCACCCAACATTCTCCTCCCTCTCCACTCAGCATTCTCCTCCCACTCCACCGAACATTCTCCTAACGCTACATCCAACATTGTCTTCCCACTCCACCACACAATCTCCTATTGCTCCACCCAACATTTATCCAACGCTCCACCCAACATTCTCCTAATGCTCCACCAAACATTCTCCTAATGCTCCACCAAACATTCTCCTAATGCTCCACCAAACATTTGCCTAATGCTTCACCCAACATTCTCCTCCCACTCCACCCAACATTCTCCTAACACTCCACCCAACATTCTCCTCCCACTCCACCCAACATTCTCCTAACACTCCACCCAACATTCTCCTCCCACTCCACCCAGCATTCTCCTCCCACTCTACCCAGAATTCTCCTCCCACTCCACCCAACATTCTCCTCCCACTCAACCCAGCATTCTCTATCCCCATCCAACATTCTCCACCCCCTTCTCCCAACATTCTCCTCCCCCATTTCCCAACGTTCTCCTCCACCCAGCATTAGCCTAATGCTCCACCCAACATTCTCCTCCCACTCCACCCAGCATTCTCTTCACTCTCCACTCAGCATTCTCCTCCCACTCCACTCAGCATTCTCCATCCCCATCCAACATTCTCCTCCCACTCCACCCAGCATTCTCTTCACTCTCCACTCAGCATTCTCCTCCCACTCCACCCAGCATTCGCCTAATGCTCCACCCAACATTGTCTTCTCACTCCACCCAACATTCTCCTCCCTCTCCACTCAGCATTCTCCTCCCACTCCACCGAACATTCTCCTAACGCTACATCCAACATTGTCTTCCCACTCCACCACACAATCTCCTATTGCTCCACCCAACATTTATCCAACGCTCCACCAAACATTCTCCTAATGCTCCACCAAACATTTGCCTAATGCTTCACCCAACATTCTCCTCCCACTCCACCCAACATTCTCCTAACACTCCACCCAACATTCTCCTCCCACTCCACCCAACATTCTCCTAACACTCCACCCAACATTCTCCTCCCACTCCACCCAACATTCTCCTAACGCTACATCCAACATTGTCTTCCCACTCCACCACACAATCTCCTATTGCTCCACCCAACATTTATCCAACGCTCCACCAAACATTCTCCTAATGCTCCACCCAACATTTGCTTAATGCTTCACCCAACATTCTCCTCCCACTCCACCCAACATTCTCCTAACACTCCACCCAACATTCTCCTCCCACTCCACCCAACATTCTCCTCCCACTCCACCCAACATTCGCCTAACGCTCCACCCAACATTCTCCTAATGCTTCACCCAACATTCTCCTAATGCTTCACCCAACATTCTCTTCCCACTCCACCCAACATTCCCCTAATGCTCCACCCAACATTCTCCTAATGCTCCACCCAACATTCTCTTCCCACTCCACCCAACATTCTCCTAACACTCCACCCAACATTCTCCTTAAGCTCCACCCAACATTCTCCTTAAGCTCCACCCAACATTCCCCTAATGCTCCACCCAACATTGTCCTAATGCTTCACCCAACATTCTCTTCCCACTCCACCCAACATTCTCCTAACACTCCACCCAACATTCTCCTAAAGCTCCACCCAACATTCACCTAATGCTCCACCCAACATTCTCCTCCTGCTCCACGCAACATTCCCCTAAAACTCTACCCAACATTCTCCACCCAAACACTCCACCCAACATTCTCCTAACACTCCACCCAACATTCTCCTAGCACTCCACCCAACATTCTCCTAATGCTCCACCCAACATTCTCCTCCCACTCCACCCACCATTCTCCTAACACTCCCCCCAACATTCTCCTAATGCTCCACCCACCATTCTCCTAACACTCCCCCCAGCATTCTCCTAATGCTCCACCCAACATTCTCCTAAAGCTCCACCCAACATGTTTCTTCCCAATCTCCAAGCATTCTCCTCCCCCTCCACCCAACATTCTCCTAACACTCAACCCAGCATTCTCCATCCCCCATCCAACATTCTCCACCCCCTTCTCCCAACATTCTCCTCCCCCATCTCCCAACATTCTCCTCCACCCAGCATTAGCCTAATGCTCCACCCAACATTCTCCTCCCACTCCACCCAGCATTCTCCTCCTACTCCACCCAGCATTCTCCATCCCCATGCAATATTCTTCACCCCCTTCTCCCAACATTCTCCTCCCCCATCTCCCAACATTCTCCTCCCACTCCACCCAGCATTAGCCTAATGCTCCACCCAACATTCTCCTCCCACTCCACCCAGCATTCTCCTCCTACTCCACCCAGCATTCTCCATCCCCATGCAATATTCTCCACCCCCTTCTCCCAACATTCTCCTCCCCCATCTCCCAACATTCTCCTCCACCCAGCATTAGCCTAATGCTCCACCCAACATTCTCCTCCAACTCCACCCAGCATTCTCATCACTCTCCACTCAGCATTCTCCATCCCCATCCAACATTCTCCTCCCACTCCACCCAGCATTCTCCATCCCCATCCAACATTCTCCTCCCACTCCACCCAGCATTCTCCTCCCACTCCACCCAGCATTCTCATAATGCTCCACTCAGCATTCTCCTCCCACTCCACCCAACATTCTCCTAACACTCCACCCAACATTCTCCTAACACTCCACCCAACATTCTCCTAACACTCCACCCAACATTCTCCTAATGCTCCACCCAACATTCTCCTAATGCTCCACCCAACAATCTCCTAATGCTCCACCCAACATTCTCCTAATGCTCCACCCAACATTCTCCTAATGCTCCACCCATCATTCTCCTAACGCTCCACCCAACATTCTCCTAATGCTTCACCCAACATTCTCCTCCCACTCCACCCAACATTCTTCTAACACTCCACCCAACATTCTCCTTAAGCTCCACCCAACATTCTCCTAATGCTCCACCCAACATTCTACTCCTGCTCCACGCAAAATTCCCCTAAATCTCTACCCAACATTCTCCACCCGAACACTCCACCCAACATTCTCCTAACACTCCACCCAACATTCTCCTAACACTCCACCCAACATTCTCCTAATGCTCCACCCAACATTCTCCTCCCACTCCACCCACCATTCTCCTAACACTCCCCCCCAACATTCTCCTAATGCTCCACCCACCATTCTCCTAACACTCCCCCCAACATTCTCCTAATGCTCCACCCAACATTCTCCTAAAGCTCCACCCAACATGTTTCTTCCCAATCTCCAAGCATTCTCCTCCCCCTCCACCCAACATTCTCCTAACACTCCACCCAACATTCTCCTTAAGCTCCACCCAACATTCTCCTCCCACTCCACCCAACATTCTCCTAATGCTCCACCCAACATTCTACTCCTGCTCCACGCAAAATTCCCCTAAAACTCTACCCAACATTCTCCACCCGAACACTCCACCCAACATTCTCCTAACACTCCACCCAACATTCTCCTACCCCTAGCACTCCACCCAACATTCTCCTTAAGCTCCACCCAACATTCTCTCCTAATTCTCCACCCAACATTCTCCTCCACCCACCATAAGCTCCACCCACCATTCTCCTTAAGCTCCACCCAACATTCTCCTAACACTCCACCCAACATTCTCCTAATGCTCCACCCAACATTCTCCTAATGCTCCACCCACCATTCTCCTAACACTCCCCCCCAACATTCTCCTAATGCTCCACCCAACATTCTCCTAACACTCCACCCAACATTCTCCTTAAGCTCCACCCAACATTCACCTAACGCTCAACCCAACATTCTCCACCTGCTCTATGAAACATTTCCCTAATACTCTACCCAACATTCTCCTGATGCTCCATCCAGCATTCTCCTCCCCCTACACCCAACATTCTCCCCCCCTACACCCAACATTATATTAATTCTCCACCCAATATTCTCCTAACTCCCCACCCAACATGTTCCTTCCCCATCTCCCAGCATTCTCCTCCTGCTCCATCCAACATCCTCCTAACACTCCATCCAACTTTCTCCTAATGCTCCACCCAACATTCTCCTAATTCTTCACCCAACATTCTCCTAATGCGCCACCCAACCTTCTCCTAGAGCTCCACCCAACATTATATTAACGCTCCACCCAACATTCTCCTCCCACTCCACCCAACATTATATTAACGCTCCGCCCAACATTCTCCAAAAGCTCCACCCAACATTCTCCTAACTCCCCACCCAACATTCTCCTCCCCCAGCATTCGCCTAATTCTCCACCAAAAATTTCTCTTCCCACTCCACCCAGCATTCTCCTCCCCCTCCACCCAACATTCTGTTAACGCTGAACCCAACATTCTCCTAACTCCCCACCCAACATTCTCCTCCCCCATCTTCCAGCATTCTCCTCCCCCTCCACTCACAATTCGCCTAATGCTCCACCCAACATTGTCCTCCCACTCCACCCAGCATTCTCCTACCACTCCACCCAACATTCTCCTAACGCTCCACCCAACATTCTCCTAACGCTCCACCCAACATTCTCCTAATGCTCCACCCAGCATTTGCCTAATGCTCCACCCAACATTCTCTTCCCACTCCACCCATCATTCTCCTAACACTTAATACTCCACCCAACATTCTCCTACCACACCACCCACAATTCTCCTCCCACTCCACCCAGCGTTCACCTCCCACTCCACCCAACATTCTCTTAATGCTCCACCCAACATTGTCCTCCCACTCCACCCAACATTCTCCTAATGCTCCACCCAGCATTCTCCTAACTCCCCCCCCCAACATTCTACTCCCCCATCTTCCAGCATTCTCCTCCCCCTCCACCCAGAATTCGCCCAATGCTCCACCCAACATTCTCCTCCCACTCCACCCAGCATTCTCCTAATGCGCCACCCAACATTCTCCTTAGGCTCCACCCAACATTCTCCTAATGCGCCACCCAACATTCTCCTAATGCTCCTTCACATTCTGCCAGGTTCACCCCTCTTCCTCGCTCTCTTTCCCCCTTCTCTTGTGTTTCTCTTCTCCCCTCCTCCCATCTTCAGGTTAATGCTGTGATAGGTGCTCACCAGGACTTTTATCATTTATTATTAGGGATATTAGTAGGGATTTACATATAGGATATGCACTGCTTCACAGTGATTAACTCTTTATTAACTTTATGTACGCAGAGAGTCATTATCTGCAGGAATTGAATAATACTGATCATCCACACAGAACAAATTTCCATAGTAATAAAAAAAATAAGAGGAAAACGAAGCAAAGTGCCCGCCCCTGAGGAGTTCATCTTCATTCTGTATATTTTCTGAAGTCTAGAAATTGCCATCTAACATCACACAATGGCAAGAACCCATCTCCTCATTACTCTGTTGTGGTTGTAGAATCCAAAATGCTGTGCCCCTCAGGATCGATTTAGTATTTTGTTAAAAGATTCTACATCAATATAGCGTAGCAGAGGATAAGGAATGATGGGGGATGGGGATATCGGGTGTCCTCCTGTTCATAAGGTCAAGGCAATTCCTTCTCACAGATATATGCAAACTTCTGAGAACAATGACCATCATTCCAGCCTTGTGGGCTTTGCAGCTCAGCACAATCTTCCCCTTGTAAAAGAGTGGGACTGATCCATTCATCAGGCTGACCGGGCATCCAGAATCTACAAGAACCAAGAGAAATAGTGAGTGGACCAAGCCTGTTACTAACAGAACCAATGGCAGGACCATCATAGAAAAGACGGCTTAAAGAACATGTCAACCTACAGAGATTTACCAAGAATTATCCCAGAAAGGAGACAAGACAGATGAAGAACAACCAGATCATTCAGTTCATGGAGAGAATTTCATGATTTCATAACTGGTGGGGGCGGGGCCAGTGTCTTACGTTGGAGTCGCATCATAAGACGTCCCGTCCACCCATTTCCAGGATCCGTCCACGTCTGTGAGACCGATCCACGTGGTCTGATATTGAGAAAATTCACCTAGAAAACTCTTTAGAGAGACAAAAAATAGATAATGATACAGTGATAACTTCTATAGTCACATAGTTAGGCAGGCTGAAAAAAGACACAAGTCCATCTAGTTCAGTGGTTCTCAACCTGGGGGTCGAGGAACCCCCTCGGGGGTCGAATGACGATTTGCCAGGGGTCCCCGAATCCTGGGCTGTTCCTGAAGCCCGAAACGCTCTTCCAGCCTTTTCACAGCAACCCAGCAGGGCTGTTCTTGGAGCCCGCAGCCGCCCACTCAGCCTCTTCGCAGCCACTCATTCAGTTCATGGCATGGCTGGGGGCAGAGACTAAAGGTCAGCTGACTGGTGAGGAATGTGAAGTGGGAGGGGCTGGAGGAGACCCTATCTCCTGATTTTGGCATAGGTGTCACTGCTACGAGACACCACACAGTGAGTCACACTACCTGTGATTAGAGTTGCCATTAAAAGTCCCCACTACAGTTCTCAGATCAGCAGATGACCTTCATCAAGAGCACCTAAGTTGGCTGAACAGAACTCCCACCAGCACTGCCACTGATCCCACCCCCACCAACACTGCCACTGATCCCACCCCGACCAGCACTGCCACTGGTCCCACCCCCACCAGCACTGCCACTGATCCCACCCCCGCCAGCACTGCCACTGATCCCACCCCCCACCAGCACTGCCACTGATCCCACCCCCCACCAGCACTGCCACTGATCCCACCCCCCACCAGCACTGCCACTGATCCCACCCCCACCAACACTGCCACTGATCCCACCCCCACCAGCACTGCCACTGGTCCCACCCCCACCAGCACTGCCACTGATCCCACCCCCGCCAGCACCTCCACTGGTCCCACCCCCCACCAGCACTGCCACTGATCCCACCCCCACCAGCACTGCCACTGGTCCCACCCCCACCAGCACTGCCACTGATCCCACCCCCGCCAGCACCTCCACTGCTCCCACCCCCCACCAGCACTGCCACTGATCCCACCCCCACCAGCACTGCCCCTGGTCCCACCCCCCGGCAGCACTGCCACTGATCCCACCCCCCGCCAGCACTGCTACTGGTCCCACCCCCCACCAGCACTGCCACTGATCCCACCCCCCGCCAACACTGCCAATCATCCCACCCCCCGCCAGCACTGCCACTGATCCCACCCCACCAGAACTGCCAGTCATCCCACCCCCCACCAGCACTGCAACTGATCCCACCCCCCGCCAACACTGCCACTCATCCCATCCCCCGCCAGCACTGCCACTCATCCCACCCCCGCCAGCACTGCCACTCATCCCACCAGCACTGCCACTGATCCCATCCCCCACCAGCACTGCCACTCATCCCACCCCCACCAGCACTGCCACTGATCCCACCACCCCCCACCAGCACTGCCACTGATCCCATCCCCCGCCAGCACTGCCACTGATCCCACCCCCGCCAGCACTGCCACTGATCCCACCCCCGCCAGCACTGCCACTGATCCCACCCCCCGCCAGCACTGCCACTGATCCCACCCCCCACCAGCACTGCCACTCATCCCACCCCCCACCAGCACTGCCCCTCATCCCACCCCCCACCAGCACTGCCACTTATCCCACCCCCCACCAGCACTGCCACTGATCCCACCCCCCGCCAACACTGCCACTCATCCCACCCCCCACCAGCACTGCCACTCATCCCACCGCCCGCCAACACTGCAACTGATCCCCCCCACCAGCACTGTCACTCATCCCACCCCCCACCAGCACTGCCACTCATCCCACTGCCCACCCCCCACCAGCACTGCCACTTATCCCACCCCTCACCACCAATTTGAATAGTACAAACAGTACTAGTATAGTATAGGGAATAGTACAGCTCTAAAAGGTTCTGAAATAATGTACAGAGATCACTGAGCCAATCACATCAGTCTCTATACTAGAGGAGCTTACACTCTAATGTCCCCTCCCCCACAGTCACACACAATTAATATTATACAGTTAGATAGCTCTGACATAAACCGCAGTGCTGTACAGAGAACACTGAGCCAGGTACAATATTCTATAGACCAGGGGTGGCGAACCTTGGCACCCCAGATGTCTTGAAACTACATTTCCCATGATGCACTACACTGCAGAGTGCATGAGCATCATGGCAAATGTAGTTCCAAAACATGTGGAGTGCCAAGGTTCGCCATCACTGCTATAGACACAAACATACAGAGAGAGTTCTAAATCTTAATATAGTTCATATCGTTAGAGACCAGACAATGGGAATATGGCCCCGCCCCTTTGCCTAGATTCGCAGGAAGCCCTCCCACCATGGCACACCCAAGGGTTGTGGGGCTCACGGAATTCTCACATTTTCTTCCTTGCCATTAATGACCACCAAATGAGCTTCCTTTGTCTCGCAGTCTTTCTTCGCGCTCTCCCATGTCTTTTGGATATTCCGGGAAAAATAGTAACAGCTGAAGGCGTAGTGTCTCCAGCCCACCTCACACAATGGATCAGTAGAGTCTGAGGGAGGTAGAGAGAGACAATGGTGTAGTTATTCACTAATGAAACTGAAAGCCACACACACACCTCAGCCTAATCCCAGAGTCTGTGAAAGACGAGGCCCACCAAGATCTGTGTGCCATCAGGAGACATCTTTGCCATCTTTCATCAAGGACTAAGATCTGTGTGCCATCAGGAGACATCTTTAATCAAGGACCAAGATCTGTGTGCCATCAGGAGACTTCTTTGCCATCTTTCATCAAGGACTAAGATCTGTGTGTGCCATCAGGAGACATCTTTACCATCTTTCATCAAGGACCAAGATCTGCGTGCCTTCAGGAGACATCTTTGCCATCTTTCATCAAGGACCAAGGTCTGTGTGCCATCAGGAGACATCTTTGCCATCTTTCATCAAGGACCAAGGTCTGTGTGCCTTCAGGAGACATCTTTGCCATCTTTCATCAAGGACCAAGGTCTGTGTGCCATCAGGACACATCTTTGCCATCTTTCATCAAGGACAGTCTGATTTATAATCTCTGACAATGTCATCAAGGACAGTCTGATTTATAATCTCTGACAATGTCATCACCAAGATCCTCCTTTATAGCAGCACACTGTGGGGCCCTGTCACCTACACATAGACTGATAGAAATTGGACCCTAGACCAGCAGGAATATTCCCTTTTGAATTCTGCAAGACCAATAAATTACCTCCAAAAGTTGTGATGGGCAGAGATTTAAACATTCCCTCTACTACATGCCTTCAAGAAGAGGGCGCTGTCTCACAGGGAACTCTTATGACAGCGCCCATAAAAAAGACTTTACTGATCTTTAAGGCCCAGTACACCCCATAAAAAAACCCATCAACACCCTATCTGCCAAACAATACCAACAACCAATCAGCACCTTATTCACAAAAAGCTTCCAAAAACCCACCAGCAGCCTGTTCACTCAAAACTCTCAGCATCCTATCATCACCCCATCCAACCAACAGTCCCAACACCCTGCCAACCTAACACACCCAACATACCATCAACACTCCATCCACCCGAATCCCCCAATAACCCATAAGACATCTCTCCACCCCACACTCCCAACAACCCATCAACACACACTTCATTCAACACTACTAGCAACCCATTAATAATCCATACACCCAACACTCCCAACAACCCATTAGCACCCCATTCACTCAACACTCCCCACAACTCAACAGCACCCTGTCCTTCAAACATTGACAACCCATAAGTCCCATGTCCACCCAAAAGTGCCAACAATCCTTTAGTAGCCCATCCACCAAAGAATCCCAAAAAACGTGTTAGCACCAGGGCACAAGTCCTGCGGGAACGCATGGGAACGGAGTTCCTGTACTTTTTCCACAACAGGAACTCAGTTCCCTTTAGCAGCTCTGTCCTGCAAGTATGCGAGCTGTGTGACAGGTGCTACACCAGCAGCTGCCGACACAGCTCGCAATAGTAAGTGACGCACACCAGGGGTGGACTGACCATTCAGGCATTGCCAGTAGGGGGCCCCTGGACAGCTTCCGATTCGATCTACCTGTCAATCACAGCTAGCTGACGGGTAGATCAGGTCCCTGCTGCTCAGATTGTATTTAGTCAGACCTCTCGTGATGCGCTCCTCCCCGCTGGCCCCTCCTGATTTTCTGTCTCCTCATCCCCCCCCCCCGTCTCCTGCATACTTGCTCTGTGTGTCCGCTGAATCCCCCCCTCCTCTATCTTCAGTGCCATATGATGAGAGAACCCAGAGGAGGAGCACAGCTATTCTGCTCACAGGACATGCAGGGAGAGAGGTGAGCTGAGGGGGGAACATCAGTTTGGGGTGGTAGCTGAGCACAATACCTGGCAAGTTTAATGCCAGGAGGGAAGTTTATGTGGAAATATGTGAAGGGTTGGTATAGCAGCGAGTGTGTGTTGGAGCCCTGCAGAGTTTGCAGCCCCCCCAAGCTAACATACATCTCCTAAGCAGGAACGTATCACTATCTCCCCAAGCATTCTGTCCAGATAATGTGCAGCTCATTTATCACCTTTCCGTTTAACCCTGTGTTATCCAAACTCTGTTCAATGAAAAGTTAAACTCACCACATAAACAATATATACAAAATAAAATTCCCCAATACAGATCAGAACATGATGTTCACATTTGCATGGAAGCACAATTTAATGAATGCTGATTATTCATAGAATTACCGTATTTATGTTTATTGAGGATTTTTTTTTTTCTTTTGTACTAACAGTTAAGCTTCATACACACAATACGAAAATTGGATGAAAAATACACTTTTGAAGCGTTCGTGCATATGAGTATATCATTTTTTTTTTTTTTTTTGGTGGGGGAGTGGATCTTGGGTGGGAGTTCCCACACTTTTTTCCCCAGGACTTGACCCCTGGTTAGCACTTCATTATAAGCCCCACATCCACCCAACAATCTCAGTAATCCTCTAGCATCCCAATTATCCGACACTCCAAACACCACATCTGCCACCTGCCCACCTTAAAAATGCATCAGCGCTCTGTCCACCCAAACCTCCCTACAACTCATCAGCACCCTATCCATTCAACTCTCCAACAACCCATCAAAACCATATCCATCCAACACTTCAAGCTATCTATCAGCATCCCGTTCCACCCAACACTTCCAACAAACCATCAGCACCCTATCCATTCAACTCTCCAAAAACCCATCAAAACCATATCCATCCAACACTACAAGCTATCTATCAACATCCCGTTCCACCCAACACTTCCGACAAGCCATCAGCACCCTATCCATTCAACACTCCCAACAATCCACTATCACTCTGTCCATGCAACATCTCAACAACCCATTAGCATCTTGCACACCCAGCACCCCCCACAATTCATTAGTAACCCATCTACCTAACCCTACCAACAACCCATCAACAGTCTATCCACTCAACACTACCAACAACCCATCAGCACCAGTCCACTCAACACTACCAACAACCCATCAACATTCCATCCATGCAACACTACCAACAACCCATCAGCACCAGTCCACTCAACACTACCAACACCCCAGCAACATTCCATCCACTCAACACTACCAACAACCCATCAACATTCCATCCATGCAACACTACCAACAACCCATCAACATTCCATCCATGCAACACTACCAACAACCCATCAACATTCCATCCACGCAACACTACCAACAACCTATCAGCACCAGTCCACTCAACACTACCAACAACCCATCAACTCCCCACATACGCAACACTGCCAATAACCCACCAGTAACCCATCCACTCAACACTAACAACAACAACAACCCATCAACAGTCTATCCACTCAACACTACCAACAACCCATCAACATTCCATCCATGCAACACTACCCACAAACCATCAACTCCCCACATACGCAACACTGCCAATAACCCACAAGTAACCCATCCACTCAACACTAACAACAACTCATCAGCGCTCATCCACCTAACTCTAACAAGAACACTACCAATAACCCATCAACATTCCATCCATCCATCCAACCCATCAGCACCAGTCCACTCAACACTACCAACACCCATCAACATTCCATCCACTCAACACTGCCCACAACCCATCAGCACCAGTCCACTCAACACTACCAACAGCCCATCAACATTCCATCCACGCAACACTACCAACAACCCATCAGCACCAGTCCACTCAACACTACCAACAACCCATCAACATTCCATCCACGCAACACTACCAACAACCCATCAGCACCAGTCCACTCAACACTACCAACAACCCATCATCATTCTATCCATGCAACACTGCCCACAACCCATTCACTCCCCACTCACTCAATACTCCCAATAACCCATCCAAGTAACACTACTAACAACCCATTAGTACCCATCCACCCAACAATACCAACAACCCATCAACACTCCATCCACTCAACACTGCCCAACAACCCATCCACTCCCACTCACTCAATACTCCCAATAACCCATCAGCACCCCATCCATCCAACACCAATAACAACCCATAATTACCCTGTCCCACCCAACACTCCCATAAACCCATCAGGATTCTCTCCATCCAACAAACCGAGAAACTATCCTGACAAATTCTCACAGAAATGGAGTAATCAACCAATCCAAAGAGAAATATATCAGTAAATATAGAAATAAACTCCAAGAGAGCAATCAATTACCCTCCATAGAGAGAATACAGACTGGCCCTGTTCCTGGAAATATTACCAAACCTCAAGGACTCATCCTAAGCCCATACAGACTCAACACCCACAGCCTGAGAATTGAATTAGGGTGGCACAGACAGACTTACAAACCCAGAAAGTGCAGATTGGATCAAGGGTTCTGATTTCTGAAATTAAACTTACTGTTCCCTTTACGGATCTCCTCTGTCAGTCTCGCCACCGCTCCAAGAACCCTCTGGATGTCATTGGCATAAGCACCTGTAATAGAATGTCATCTCAGTCTGCTGTGTACATGTCCTCCAGACCGCTCTATATTATGGAACTCCTACCTGGGGACATTCATTTTCTGCAAACTGGAATTTCCCTGGAAGTTTTGGATGCACCAATTCCACCACCACAACATTTTCATATATAAAAAAAAACTGAATTTGTCATTCCTGAAAAGTCCTAATCTTCTCTTAACCCTGGACTTAAATGTTAACCTTCCCCCCAACTCTAGTTAACCTTCCCCCCAACTCTAGTTAACCTTCTCCCCAACTCTAGTTAACCTTCCCCCCAACTCTAGTTAACCTTCTCCCCAACTCTAGTTAACCTTCTCCCCAACTCTAAATGTATTGTAAATTTGCTCATTAGTCTTATTGAAGTTGTGATGGACTCACCTGGGACAGAGGCTTTTGGAGGGGGCTGAATGTTGGCCTCTTGCCTATGTATTATGGGCCCTGGATTTTGGGTGAACAGTATGGGGCCGAGCTCTGCTAACCTTTGCTGAGCACCATTCCCCCAAAATCCAGGGCCCATAATCAGTAGATACAATTGCAATTTAATTAGCACAAACAACAATGGGTGAAAGATTCTTAGAAGCCATACTAGACTTATTTACATTATAGCAGACAACAGACAGAAGATGTTGATGTCATCAACTCCAGCCACCTAACAGTATGTGTACCAACAGTATGAATCAGTCACTATTTCTAATATGGCATATACAGGGTTCCCAGAGTGTGTCTTTTGGGGGACATGGACCTGAATCCAAAGTAACACCACCTCAGGGGTCCCCAGGCATTCAGCTCACAAAGAGCACCGTTCCCCCAAAATCCAGGGCCCATAATCAGTAGACAAGAGGCCAGCATTTAGTCCCCTACAGAAGCCTCTGTCCTGGGTGAGTCCATGTTTATTATCGTAGTACTTCATTTTCCAATCGCACACGTTCCTGGAAATGCTCACAGTTTTGGGTGCTGTAGCAACAACCAGCTGGATACTGGTTCAAATAACAGTAGAAAGATGTTTGCCAGCACACCATGGAGTGACACAGATAGCGTCCAAAAAGAGTGGTTTATTGCATGATCACAATAGGGGAGTAGTGCAACGTTTCAGAGCCGCGCAGGGCCCCTTCGTCAGGCATGTGATCACTACTCCCCTATTGTGATCATGCAATAAACCACTCTTTTTGGACGCTATCTGTGTCGCTCCATGGTGTGCTGGCAAACATCTTTCTCATGTTTATTATCGGTCCCTGATGAAGTCACGTGGATGACGTAACGCGTAGGGAGTGGCCGGAAGTGGACGACTAGCAATACCGGAAGTGTCACTATTTTATGTGCTTTTTTTAATCTTTATTTATGTAAGGGTCCATCTTTATACTTTTTTAATGAATAAACTCCCAATACTTTAACATACTACACCATTGGAGGCATCTTTTCTCTATCTTTCCCCTGTGAGCCATTATTATAATAACATATAGATGGTGAAACCGAAGTTCCATGTGGAGTGATTTGCGCACAGGAAAGAAGGAGGCCCTGGCTTTGAGCGGAGTTTATCCATTTTTTCTATATGCTGATTACAAGTATGTTGGAGGTGAGAGTTCTGTGAGCACATTTACAGATTAATCACTATCCATGGAGACATATGTCCATTTGTTCATTTGAAAGACTTTTTATTGTGTTTACATTGGTGTTTCTTCAATACAAGGACTCTACATTGAACACATAATTCCCCGTACACACGGTGGGAAATTCCGACCACAAAATCCATCGGATTTTTTCCGACGGATTTTGTTCCGACACTGGTGTTGCATACACACGGTCGGACAAAGTTGTGGGAAAATCCGATCATTCTGAACGTGGTGACGTTCGTTGCCTACGACGGGACTACGTAGAGGCTAGTAGCCAATAGCTTTGGTCTTGTAATGTGATCTGAGCATGCGTGGCACTTTGTCCGTCGGAATTCGCTACACACGATCGGAAAAAGTCCGATAGGACTTTGTTGTCGGAAAATTTGAGAGCAGGAGATAAAACTTTGTCCGTCGGATTTTCCGAAAAGTCCAATGGAGCCCACACACGGTCGGAATTTCCGACAACATTGTCCGATAGGACATTTTCCGTCGGAAAATCCGACCGTGTGTGGGCTCCATTGGACTTTTCGGAAAATCCGACCGTGTGTATGGGGCATAAGACAATGTTAACCACCTGATTACCGGGGGGCACTTAAACCCCCCTCGTGACCAGACCAATTTTCAGCTTTCGGCGCTGACGCACTTGGAATGACAACTGCGCGGTCATATAACACTGTACCCAAATGACATTTTTACAATTTTTTCCCCACAAATAGAGCTTTCTTTTGGTGGTATTTAATCACAGATGGGGTTTTTAATTTTTTTTCCATCCAATTCCGAGTCCCAGGGCTGGCTAGCCCGAGGCAAAGTAACTGGAAGGAGGATTCCAAGGTGGTCCGGTGCCGTCTCGTCTGTGGAGAGGCCCATCAACTGAGAAAGCAACCAGGGGAGGACTCTTCGGGAGAGGGCCACGCATAAGGCTGGTTCCTCAGCAAGAGCCTGGAAGCCAAGTTGAAAGACACCAAGTGAATCTACACTCGTACGGTATCGCCAGACCGGCTGCAAGATACTGGTACCGTATGAGGGCTCTCTAAGTTTGTCTAGATCCTTCAGTTACAACCAAGTCTGTGGCAGAGACTTTGCTTTATATGGCACTTCACCGGCTGCTAGGCCTGGTGAGAGGAGGTCTATCCGGTAGCTGTGACAATCCAGTTGTGAGTGACTACTCTCTGGATTTCTATAGTAAGAGCCTTTCAGTTTTGAGCAGTTCCGGAACTTTCTACCAAAACCCTCTATTCCTTATTGAGAGACTGTGTTTTGTTTATCCCTTTTTGCAAATAAAAATCCCAAAGTGGATCCAGTGTCAGCTTCTGCAATTCTTTGGGCCATCTACCTCGGGAAAACCCCTAGACGCGCACGAGGTCAAGAAGGTAACGGTAAGCCCAAATCAAACCAGCAGCTCCTTCGGGGGTCAGTGCTACACTATTATAAACGTATTTTGTATATTCATTCACCTACATGACTATGTAGACTTCTGTTCCATACATGTATCAGTTTGTCCAGATCACCTGAAGAGATCACATTCTATGGTTTCTCAGTGCAGTTTTCTACCCTCCACTCTTTAATGCTGCCCCAGCTCACCTCTCATGCCCTTTACGAAGGTTTCAATGTTTGTCAGTTTCTCCATCATCCTGGAATCTAGAGGAGGAGGACATCCATTAGGGGAGGAGACCAGACCCCTGTCACATAGTGTCACCCCTCATAGGGGCATCTTACCATTCTGGGACAGTTTCTCCACTTTGGAATCCACTCCTAGACTCAGGTTCCTCAGCTTCACCTCCATGTTCTGCTCTGTCTGATCCACCCCCTGACCTGCCAGAGAGAACCAGAATTTATTCCAACAGATGAGGGCTACTGAAGAGAACCCAGAACCACCCCGGGTTCCCCAATTATCATTAAACTACCCTAATGGCAGATTTCATCCAATGTATATGTCATATCAGGGGAAGGTGGACCAATTAATTCTACTGGCAAATATGTTCCCTTTTTTATGAGTTATGTTCTTAATATCTTTGTTTTCTTTTTTGGGGTACATTAAAGTGAGTGTTTTTCAGGCCCCTGTGTGAAATATTACATACTTGTAAGTATTATTTCTCAATCAATTGGTGCTTTAACTGTAGGCATATTATAATGACTTGGATTACATATAATAACCTCAACAGAGCTGATGATGGACATTGTGACCAATGGGGAAGGATCTTCTAGAGAATGTAGTGTGGACAGTGGAGTGAGATATTCCAGAGAATGTAGTGTGGATGGTGGTGGGAGATCTTCCAGAGAATGTAGTGTGGATGGTGGTGGGAGATCTTCCAGAGAATGTAGTGTGGATGGTGGGAGATCTTCCAGAGAATGTAGTGTGGATGGTGGGAGATCTTCCAGAGAATGTAGTGTGGATGGTGGTGGGAGATCTTCCAGAGAATGTAGTGTGGATGGCAGGGCACAAGTCCTGCGGGAACGCATGGGAACGGAGTTCCTGTACTTTTTCCACAACAGGAACTCAGTTCCCTTTAGCAGCTCTGTCCTGCAAGTATGCGAGCTGTGTGACAGGTGCTACACCAGCAGCTGCCGACACAGCTCGCAATAGTAAGTGACGCACACCAGGGGTGGACTGACCATTCAGGCATTGCCAGTAGGGGGCCCCTGGACAGCTTCCGATTCGATCTACCTGTCAATCACAGCTAGCTGACAGGTAGATCAGGTCCCTGCTGCTAAGAGATTGTATTTAGTCAGACCTCTCGTGATGCGCTCCTCCCCGCTGGCCCCTCCTGATTTTCTGTCTCCTCATCCCCCCCCCCCAGTCTCCTGCATACTTGCTCTGTGTGTCCCGCTGAATCCCCCCCTCCTCTATCTTCAGTGCCATATGATGAGAGAACCCAGAGGAGGAGCACAGCTATTCTGCTCACAGGACATGCAGGGAGAGAGGTGAGCTGAGGGAGGAACATCAGTTTGGGGTGGAAAGCTGAGCACAATACCTGGCAAAGTTTAATGCCAGGAGGGAAGTTTATGTGGAAATATGTGAAGGGTTGGAATAGCAGCGAGTGTGTGTTGGAGCCCCTGCAGAGTTTGCAGCCCCCCAAGCTAACATACATCTCCTAAGCAGGAACACATTACTATGTCCCCAAGCATTCTGTCCAGATAATATGCACTTCATTTATCACCTTTCCGTTTAACCCTATGTTATCCAAACTCTGTTCAATGAAAAGTGTAAACTCACCACATAAACACTCTATCCACAAAATAAAATTCCCCAATAAAGATCAGAACATGATGTTCACATTTGCATGGAAGCACAATTGTATGAATGCTGATTATTCATAGAATTACCGTATTTATGTTTATTGAGGATTTTTTTTTTTTTTATGTACTAACAGTTAAGCTTCATACACACAATACGAAAATTGGATGAAAAATACCACTTTTGAAGCGTTCGTGCATATGAGAGGATCATTTATTTTTTTTTTTGGTGGGGGAGTGGATCTTGGGTGGGAGTTCCCACACTTTTTTCCCCAGGACTTGACCCCTGGTGGATGGTGTGGGAGATCTTCCAGAGAATGTAGTGTGGATGGTGGGGGGAGATCTTCCAGAGAATGTAGTGTAGCTGGTGGGGGGGGGGGGATCTTCCAGAGAATGTAGTGTGGATGGTGGGGGGAGATCTTCCAGAGAATGTAGTGTGGATGGTGGTGGGAGATCTTCCAGAGAATGTAGTGTGGATGGTGGGGGGAGATCTTCCAGAGAATGTAGTGTGGATGGTGGTGGGAGATCTTCCAGAGAATGTAGTGTGGATGGGGGGTGTATTCCAGAGAATGTAGTGTGGATGGTGGGGGGGGATCTTCCAGAGAATGTAGTGTGGATGGTGGTGGGAGATCTTCCAGAGAATGTAGTGTGGATGGTGGGGGAGATCTTCCAGAGAATGTAGTGTGGATGGTGGTGGGAGATCTTCCAGAGAATGTAGTGTGGATGGTGGGGGAGATCTTCCAGAGAATGTAGTGTGGATGGTGGGGGGATCTTCCAGAGAATGTAGTGTGGATGGTGGTGGGAGATCTTCCAGAGAATGTAGTGTGGATGGTGGTGGGAGATCTTCCAGAGAATGTAGTGTGGATGGTGGGAGATCTTCCAGAGAATGTAGTGTGGATGGTGGGAGATCTTCCAGAGAATGTAGTGTGGATGGTGGGGGGGAGATCTTCCAGAGAATGTAGTGTGGATGGTGGGGGAGATCTTCCAGAGAATGTAGTGTGGATGGTGGAGGGAGATCTTCCAGAGAATGTAGTGTGGATGGTGGTGGGAGATCTTCCAGAGAATGTAGTGTGGAGCGTGGGGGGAGATCTTCCAGAGAATGTAGTGTGGATGGTGGTGGGAGATCTTCCAGAGAATGTAGTGTGGATGGTGGGGGGAGATCTTCCAGAGAATGTAGTGTGGATGGTGGGAGATCTTCCAGAGAATGTAGTGTGGACAGTGGAGGGGGATCTTCCAGAGAATGTAGTGTGGATGGTGGTGGGAGATCTTCTAGAGAATGTAGTGTGGATGGTGGGAGATCTTCCAGAGAATGTAGTGTGGATGGTGGTGGGAGATCTTCCAGAGAATGTAGTGTGGATGGTGGGGGAGATCTTCCAGAGAATGTAGTGTGGATGGTGGGGGAGATCTTCCAGAGAATGTAGTGTGGATGGTGGGGGAGATCTTCCAGAGAATGTAGTGTGGATGGTGGGGGAGATCTTCCAGAGAATGTAGTGTGGATGGTGGGGGAGATCTTCCAGAGAATGTAGTGTCGATGGTGGGAGATCTTCCAGAGAATGTAGTGTGGATGGTGGTGGGAGATCTTCCAGAGAATGTAGTGTGGATGGTGGGAGATCTTCCAGAGAATGTAGTGTGGATGGTGGGGGGAGATCTTCCAGAGAATGTAGTGTGGATGGTGGGGGGATCTTCCAGAGAATGTAGTGTGGATGGTGGTGGGAGATCTTCCAGAGAATGTAGTGTGGATGGTGGGGGGAGATCTTCCAGAGAATGTAGTGTGGATGGGGGGGAGATCTTCCAGGGAATGTATAATGTGGATAGTGGGGGGAGGGGGGTAAGTGGGGATTGAAGACGGGGGTTACATGTGATAAGTGTGGATGGAATGCGAGGAGTGCATGTGGAGGGACAGTGAGACTGAACTCACGTGTGATGGTGATGATGAGGATGATGATGATGAAGAGGAGGCCAATGCAAAGTGATAACAGAGAGCAGATCAGGTCGGAGGAAGGTTGGGGAATCCACCTGTTCATGATGATTCCTGAAAGAGAGAATTGCTTTAAATCCCATTCTAGGAAGAAAAAAAGAGTAGCACTTCTCTTGTCCTGTACGCCGGGTGTAATTCTCGGTATTTGTGGCGTTATGTATGGCGATGTACCTCGGAAAGTTGAATGGTTTCCAGCAGACCTCTCGTTGAGTGTTGGGTCTTCTTGAAGAAGCTCTAGGTCCTTGTATCGCACTGACATTTCCTGTAGAAGACTCCATTATAGACAAATATCCTCCTCTCTCTTCATCACCAAAACCCCCATCAATAATTACAAGAAACTTCAATTCTTGTTATCTTGGAACCTCTTCAGAGAACAAACATTTCATTCTATTTAGTGAACCTCGTATTATACAAAGAACCTAATATTAGCATATAAGCACTAATAACTAGTGTCACTTAACCAATGGTAACACATATAATCATTTTACTTTATCACCTCCCCTTCTATCTGCCTGTCTCTTCTCACACCACATCGTTCTTCCCCTCCCCCTCTATTACCCCTTCTCTCTTCTAAGCCTGCAATCCCTGCTTTTCCTCCTTCTTCTCCCCCTCTTGCACCCCAACCCCCTTTGTCTTCAATCTTCTGTCTGTCTCACCCTTCCTCCACCTCTTCTCTTCCAATCTTCCCTCTCTCTCCCCCTCTCTATCTCTCCTCCCTCCTGCTCCCTCTCTCTCCCATCTCCCCCTCTCTATCTCTCCTCCCTCCTGTTCTCTCTCCCATCTCCCCCTCTCTATCTCTCCTCCCTCCTGTTCTCTCCCCCATCTCCCCCTCTCTATCTCTCCTCCCCCCATCTCTCTCTCTCCCCCCATCTCTATCTCTCCTCCCTCCATCTCGCTCTCTCTCTCCCCCATCTCCCTCTCTCTCTATCTCTCCTTCCCCCTGCCTCTCCTCTCCCCCCTCTCTATCTCTATCTCTCCTCCTCTCTCTCCTCCCTCCATCTCTCTCTCCTTCCCCCTCTCTATCTCTCCTCCCTCCTGCTCTCTCCCCCATCCCCCTCCCCCTCTCTCCTCCTCTCCTCCTCTCCCCCTCTTCTCTCTCTCCTCCCCCACCTCCCTCTCTTCCCCACTCTCCCCCTCTCTATCTCTCCTCCCCATAGCTCACATCCCCCCATCTCCCCCCCATCTCACCCTCTATCTCCCTCCCTCCATCTCTCACTCTCCCTCTATCCCTCTCCCTCCAGCTCTCTCTCTCCCTCATCTCCCCTCCTATCTCTGTCTCTCCATGCTCTCCCTTTCTTCTCCTCCCTCTCTCATCTCTCCTCAATCTCCCCCTCTCTCTCTCCTCCTCCTCCTCTCCTTCTCCCCCTCTGCTAATCTCTCCTCCCTCTGCCCATCTCTCTCCCCCCCCTTTCTCCCTCTCCTCCCTCCATCCCCATCTCTCCTCTCTATCCCCCTCCTCATCTCTCTCTCCTCCATCTCCCCTCTCTATCCATTCTTCTCCCTCCTCTCTCTGCTCTCCCATCACCCCATCTCCCCCTCTCTATCTCCTCCCTCCTGCTCTCCCCTCTCCCCCATCCCCATCTCTCTCTCATCTCTCTCCCCATCTCTCTCTCCCTCTCCCCCATCTCTCCTCCTCTCCCTCCCCCCATCTCCTCCTCTCTCCCCCTATCTCTCCCCTTTTCTATCTCTCTCCCTCCTGCTCTCTCTCTCCCCCATCTCCCCCTCTCCCCTTCTCTCCTCCCTCCTTCTCTCACTCTCTCCCCATCTCCCCCTCTCTATCTCTCCTCCCTCCATCTCTCGCTCTCTCCCCATCTCCCCCTCTCTATCTCTCCTCCCTCCTGCTCTCTCCCCCTCATCTCCCCCTCTCTATTTCTCCTTCCTCTTGCTCTCTCCCCCATCTCCCCCTCTTCTTCTCCTCCCTCCTTGCTCTCTCCCCATCTCCCCCCTCCCCCTCTCTATCTCTCCTCCCTCCTGCCTCTCTCCCCCCTCTCCCTCTCCCCATCTCTCCATCTCTATCTCTACTCCATCCTGCTCTCTCTTCCCCATCTCCCCCTCTCTATCTTTCCTCCCTCCTGCTCTCTCTCCCTCTCCCCCATCTCCCCCTCTCTATCTCTCCCGCCTCCTGCTCTCTCCCCCATCTCACCCTCTCTATCTCTCCCTCTCTCCTCCCGCTCCCCTTCCTCACCTCCCCCCTCTCTATCTCTCATCCCTCTCTCTCTCCTCCTTCTCCCCCTCTCTATCTCTCTCCTCCATCTTCCTCCCCCTCTCTCCCTCCTCCTCTCTCCCCCATCTCCCCCTCTCTATCTCTCCTCCCTCCATCTTTCGCTCCCCCATCTCCCCCTCTCTATCTCTCCTCCCTCCTCTCTCTCCTCCATCTCCCACTCCCTCATCTCCCTCCCCCTCTCCCCCTCCCTCTATCTCTCCCTCCATCTATCTCTCTCTCCATCTCTCCCCCTCTCTATCTCTCCTCCCTCCTCACTCTCCCCCTCCCCCTCCTCTATCTCCCTTCCCCTGCTCTCTCTCCCCCTCTCCCCCTCTCTATCTCTCCTCCCTCCTGCTCTCTCTCTCCCCATTCTCCCCCTCTCTCTCTCCCTCCTCTGCTCTCTCTCCTCTATCTCTCCCCCATCTCCCCCTCTCTATCCTCCTCCTCCTCTCTCCCTCTATCTCTCCTCCATCTCCCCCTCTCTATCTCTCCCCCCTCCATCTCTCTCTCCCCATCTCCCCCCTCTCTATCTCTCCTCCCTCCTCCTCTCTCTCCGTTCTCCCTCCCCCTCTATCTCTCCTCCCTCTCCCTCTCTCTCTCCCCATATCCCACTCTCTACATTTCCTCCCTCCTGCTCCCCCCCCCTCTCTCTCCCTCTCTATCTCTCCTCCCTCACTCCCTCTCTCCTCCCCCCTAACTCTCTCTCCCTCCATCTCCCCCTCTCTATCTCTCCTCCCTCCATCTTTCGCTCCCCCATCTCCCCCTCTCTCTCCCCATCTCCTCCTCTCTCTCTCTCCTTCCTCCTACTCTCTCGCCTCCATCTACCCCTCTTTATCTCTCCTCCCTCCATCTCTCGCTCCCCCATCTCCCCCTCTCCATCTCTCCTCCATCCTGCTCTCTCTCCTCCATCTCCGCCTCTCTATCTCTCCTCCTCTCTCTCCCCCATATCCCCCTCTCTATCTCTCCTCCCCTCCTCCTCTCTCTCCCCCTCTCCCCTCTCTCCTGCTCCCTCCCCCCTCTCTATCTCCCCTCCCTCCTGCTCTCTCCCCCCCATCTCTCCCCCTCTCTATCTCTCCTCCCTCCAGCTCTCTCTCCCCATCTCCCCCTCTCTATCTCTCCCCTCTCATCTCTCTCCTCTCCATCTCCCTCCTCTCTCTCCTCCCTCCCTGCTCTCTCTCCCCCATCTCCCCTTCTCTATCTCTCCTCCCTCCTGCTTTATCTCTCCTCCATCTCCCCCTCTCTATCTCTCCTCCCTCCTCACTCTCCCCCATCTCCTCCTCTCTATCTCTCCTCCCCTCACTCTCCCCTCCATCTCTCCCCCCTCTCTATCTCTCTCCATCCTCTCTCCTCCCCCTCTCTATCTCTCCTCCCTCCTGCTCCTCTCTAACCCCCACTCCCCCTTATCGCCTCCTCTTTCCCCCTCTCTGCCTCCCCCTCCATCTTCCCCTCTCTCCTCTCTCCTCCCTCTCTCCCCCATCCTCCCTCTCCCACCCTTCCCTTCTCCCCCTCTATCTCTCCTCCCCCCACTCTCTCTCTCCCATTCCCCCTCTCTCATCCCCTCTCCCCCCCTCCATCTATCCTCTCTCCCCCATCACCCCTCACTCCTATCTCTCCCCCCCTGCTATCTCTCCACCTCCCCCCTACCCTTCTCTTCCCTCCTCTCTCTCTCCCATTCCCTCTCTCTCCTCTCCTTCTCCTCTTTCGCTACTCCCCTCCCCCTCCTCTCTCCCCCCTCTCCCCCTCTCTATCCCTCCTTCGCCCCCTCCAAACTCTCTCGCCTCCTCCCCTCTCGCCCCCACTCTCCCCTCCTCCTCCCCTCCTCCCCCCCATCTCCTCCCCAGTCTCCATCTCTCTCTCCTCATCCCCCCTCTATATCCTCCTCTGATCTCTCTCTCCTCTCCCCTCTCTCACCCCCCCTCCCCTCTCCTCTCTCTCCTATCTAAAAAAAAAAAAAAAAAATAAAAAAAAATACCCCTCCCTAAATCTCGCGCTCCTCTTCTCATCCCCCTCCTCCTTCTCCTCTCACCCTCCTCCTCTCATTCTCGCTCCCCATCTCCCCCATCTCTATCTCGCTCCTCCCTCTGCTCTCTCTCCCCATATCTCCCCCTCTCTATCTCTCCTCCCCTCCTGCCCTCTTCCCCCCTCCCCCTCTCATCTCTCCTCCATCTCCCCTTATATCTCTCTCGCCTCCATCTCACCCCTCTCCCCCTCTCTCCCCCTCCATCTCTCCTCCCCCCATCTCTCCCCCTCTCCTCTCCTTCCATCTCCCTCTCCTCTCTCTCCCCATCTCCCCTCTCTATCTCTCCTCCTTCCTCCCTCACTCCTCCCTCCATCTCTCCCTCTCTATCTCCCTTCTCCTCTCCTCCACATCCTCCCCCCCCTCCCTCTCTCTATCTCTCCTCCCTTCCTGCTCTCTCCCCATCTCGCGCCCCCGTCTCTACTCCCTCTCGCCATGCCTCCCCCTCAGCACCTCCCTCCTCCCTCCCCTTCCCTACCCTCCCCCCCTCTTCTCTCATCCCTCCTCTCCCTCCTCTCGCTCCCCCCTCACCCCTCTCCTCCCACCTCTCCTCCCTCATGCTCTCCCCCTCTCCATCCTCTCTCCCCTTCCCGCAGCCCATTTCCCCTCTCTTCTCTTCTCCCCTCTCATCTCGCTCCCCCTCCCATCCCTTCGCACTCTCTCCCTCCCTCCCCTCTTCTCTCTCTCTATCCTCCCCTCTCTCCCTTCTCTCTCCGCATCTCCCTCCCCTCTACTACTCTCCTCCA
>CM053029.1:2055481-2626491 GCA_028564925.1 Lithobates sylvaticus
GCTCTCTCCCCCCATCTCACCCTCTCTATCTCTCCTCCCTCCTGCTCTCTCTCCTCCATCTCCCCCTCTATATCTCTCCTCCCTCCTGCTCTCTCTCCCCCATCTCCCCCTCTCTATTTATCCTCCCTCCTGCTCTCTCACCCCATCTCCCCCTCTCTATCTCTCCTCCCTTCTGCTCTCTCTCCCCCATCTCCCCCCTTCTATCTCTCCTCCCTCCTGCTCTCTCTCCCCCATCTCCCCCTCTATATCTCTCCTCCCTCCTCTCTCTCTCTCCCCATCTCCCCCTCTCTATCTCTTCTCCCTCCTGCTCTCTCTCCCTCCATCTCCCCCTCTCTATCTCTCCCATCTCCTGCTCTCTCTCCCCCATCTCCCCCTCTCTATCTCTCTTCCCACCTGCTCTCTCTCTCTCTCCCTCCATCTCCCCCTCTCTCCTCCCTCCTGTTCTCTCTCCCATCTTCCCCTCTCTCTCCTCCTCCCTCCTGCTCTCTCTCCCCATCTCCATCTCTCCTCCATCCTGCTCTCTCTTCTCCATCTCCCCTCTCTATCTCTCCTCCCTCCATCTCTCTCTCCCCCATCTCCCCCTCTCTATCTCTCCTCCCTCCTGCTCTCTCTCCCCCATCTCTCCCTCTCTATCTCTCCCATCTCTCCTCTCTCTCTCCCTCTCCCCCTCTCTATCTCTCTTCCCGCCTGCTCTCTCTCTCTCTCTCTCTCTCCTCTCCCTCCATCTCCCCCTCTCTCCTCCCTCCTGTTCTCTCTTCTCCATCTCGCCCTCTCTATCTCTCCTCCCTCCATCTCCCCCTTTATATCTCTCCTCCCTCCTGCTACCTCTCCCCATCCCCCCTCTATATCTCGACTCCCTCCTGCTCTCTCCCCCATCTACCCCTCTCTATCTCTCCTCCCTATCTCTCCCCCATCTCCCCCTCTCTATCTCTCCTCCATCCTGCTCTCTCTCCCCCATCCCTCCCCCTCTCTATCTCTCCTCCCTAACTCTCCCCCATCTCCCCCTCTCTATCTCTCCTCCATCCTGCTCTCTCTCCCCCATCTCCCCCTCTCTATCTCTCCTCCCTCCTGCTCTCTCTCTCTCCATCTCCCCTCTCTACCTCTCCTCCCTCCTGCTCTCTCTCCCCATCTCCCCCTCTCTCTCTCTCTCCTCCCTCCTGCTCTCTCTTCTCCATATCCCCCTCACTATCTCCCTCCCTCCCCTCTCTCTCCTCCCCAATCTCTATCTCTCCTCCCTCCTGCTCTCTCCCCCCATCTCCCCTCTCTATCTCTCCTCCCTCCTCCATCTCCCCCTCTCTATCTCTCCTCCGTCATCTGCTCTTTCTCCCAATCTCTCCATCTCCCCCTCTCTATCTCTCCTCCCTCCTGCTCTCTCCTCCATCTCCCCCTCTCTATCTCTCCTCCCTTCTGCTCTCTCTCCCCCATCTCCCCCCTTCTATCTCTCCTCCCTCCTCTCTCCTCCCCTCATCTCTCCCTCTATATCTCTCCCCCTCCTGCTCTCTCTCTCTCCTCCTCTCTCTCTCTATCTCTTCTCCCTCCTGCTCTCTCTCCCCATCTCCCCCTCTCTATCTCTCCTCCCTCCTGCTCCCCCTCCCCTCTCTATCTCTCCTCCATCCTGCTCTCTCCCCCATCTCCCCCTCTCTATCTCTCCTCCCCCCATCTCTCTCTCCTCATCTCCCCCTCTATAGCTCCCCTCCCTCCTCACTCTCCCCTATCTCCCCCTCTATAGCTCTCCTCCCTCCTGCCCTCTCTCCCCCATCTCTATCTCTCCTCCCTCCTGCTCTCTCTCCCCCATCTCCCCCTCTCTATCTCTCCTCCCCCCTATCTCTCCTCCCTCCTGCTCTCTCCCCCCCATCTCCCCTCTCTATCTCTCCTCCCTCCATCTCGATCTCCCCCTCTCTATCTATCCTCCCTCCTGCTCTCTCTCCTCATCTCCCCCTCTCTATCTCTCCTCCATCCTGCTCTCTCTTCCCCTCTCTATCTCTCCTCCCTCCTGCTCTCTCTCCTCCATCTCCCCCTCTATATCACTCCTCCCTCCTGCTCTCCCCCTCTCTCTATCTCTCCTCCATCTCCCCTCTCTATCGCTCCTTCCTCCTTCTATCCCTCCATCTCCCCTTCTCTATCTCTCCTCCCTCCTGCTCTCTCTTCTCCATCTCCCCCCTCTCTCTCTTTTCTCCCTCCTGCTCTCTCCCCCCCCATCTCTATCTCTCCTCCCTCCTGCTCTCTCTTCTCCATCTCCCCCTCTCTCTTTATCTCTCCTCCCTCCTGCTCTCTCTCTCCATCTCCCCCTCTCTATCTCTCCTCCCTCCTGCTCTCTCTCTCCATCCTCCCTCTCTCTATCTCTCCTCCATCTCCTCTCTCTATCGCTCCTTCCTCCTGCTCTCTCTCCCCCATCTCCCCCTCTCCATATCTCTCAGTCTGTCCCTCTCCTCTTCCCCCCATTGGTCTCACCTAGTAGTCCGGGTGTTGTCCTCTCTGTGTCTCTCTGTGGTTTGTGGCTGTGGATAGAAAGCTTCCTTCTTTTATATATGGTTCTCTCCATACTGAGCCGCCTCCCCTGACCACATTACTTCCT
Organism: Lithobates sylvaticus; assembly: GCA_028564925.1. Lineage (NCBI taxonomy): Eukaryota > Metazoa > Chordata > Amphibia > Anura > Ranidae > Lithobates > Lithobates sylvaticus. The sequence goes on from CM053029.1 coordinate 2,058,057, forward strand.
CACCTCCGAAGAAAGAGGAAAATTCTACAGAACTTCACTTATCATATAAATAGCAACCATAAGACTTCTTAGCAGAATATATGAGGTGGGGGGAAGGGGGGGATATTTCCTATTCCAGAATGAATATTATCTGTCATCCACATTGTACAAGATACAGTCAGGTCCATAAATATTGGGACATGGACACAATTCTAATCTTTTTGGCTCTATACACCACCACAATGGATTTAAAATGAAACAAACAAGATGTGCTTTATCTGCAGACTTTCAGCTTTAATTTAATATCCAAATCAGGTGAACCGTGTAGGAATTACAACAGTTTGTATATGTGCCTCCCACTTTTTAAGGGACCAAAAGTAATGGGACAATTGGCTGCTCAGCTGTTCCATGGCCAGGTGTGTGTTATTCCCTCATTATCCCATTTACAAGGAGCAGATAAAAGGTCCAGAGTTAATTTCAAGTGTGCTATTTGCATTTGGAATCTGTTGCTGTCAACTCTCAATATGAGATCCAAAGAGCCGTCACTATCAGTGAATCCATCATTAGGCTGAAAAAACAAAACAAACCCATCAGAGAGAAAGATAGCAAAAACATTAGGTGTGGCCAAATCAACTGTTTGGAACATCCTTAAAAAGAAAGAACGCACCGGTGAGCTCAGCAACACCAAAAGACCCGGAAGACCACGGAAAACAACTGTGGTGGATGACCGAAGAATTCTTGGTGAAGAAAACACCCTTCACAACAATTGGCCAGATCAAGATCACTCTCCAGGAGGTAGGTGTGTGTGTGGAACACACCCCAGGAGGTAGGTGTATGTGTGGAACACTCCCCAGGAGAAAGGTGTATGTGTGGAACACTCTCCAGGAGGTAGGTGTATGTGTGGACCACTCTCCAGGATGTAGGTGTATGTGTGGAAGACTCTCCAGGAGGTAGGTGTATGCGTAGAACACTCTCCAGGAGGTAGGTGTATGCGTAGAACACTCTCCAGGAGGTAGGTGTATGTGTGGAACACTCTCCAGGAGGTAGGTGTATGCGTGGAACACTCTCCAGGAGGTAGGTGTATGTGTGGAACACTCTCCAGGAGGTAGGTGTATGTGTGGAACACTCTCCAGGAGGTAGGTGTATGCGTGGAACACTCTCCAGGAGGTAGGTGTATGTGTGGAACACTCTCCAGGAGGTAGGTGTATGTGTGGAAGACTCTCCAGGAGGTAGGTGTATGTGTGGACCACTCTCCAGGATGTAGGTGTATGTGTGGAACACTCTCCAGGAGGTAGGTGTATGTGTGGAAGACTCTCCAGGAGGTAGGTGTATGTGTGGAACACTCTCCGGGAGGTCAGTGTATGTGTGGAAGACTCTCCAGGAGGTAGGTGTATGTGTGGACCACTCTCCAGGATGTAGGTGTATGCGTGGAACACTCTCCAGGAGGTAGGTGTATGCGTGGAACACTCTCCAGGAGGTAGGTGTATGTGTGGAACACTCCCCAGGAGAAAGGTGTATGTGTGGAACACTCTCCAGGAGGTAGGTGTATGTGTGGACCACTCTCCAGGATGTAGGTGTATGTGTGGAAGACTCTCCAGGAGGTAGGTGTATGCGTAGAACACTCTCCAGGAGGTAGGTGTATGCGTAGAACACTCTCCAGGAGGTAGGTGTATGTGTGGACCACTCTCCAGGATGTAGGTGTATGTGTGGAACACTCTCCAGGAGGTAGGTGTATGTGTGGAAGACTCTCCAGGAGGTAGGTGTATGTGTGGAACACTCTCCAGGAGGTAGGTGTATGTGTGGAAGACTCTCCGGGAGGTCAGTGTATGTGTGGAAGACTCTCCAGGAGGTAGGTGTATGTGTGGACCACTCTCCAGGATGTAGGTGTATGCGTGGAACACTCTCCAGGAGGTAGGTGTATGCGTGGAACACTCTCCAGGAGGTAGGTGTATGTGTGGCACACTCTCCGGGAGGTCAGTGTATGTGTGGAAGACTCTCCAGGAGGTAGGTGTATGTGTGGAACACTCTCCAGGAGGTAGGTGTATGTGTGGAACACTCTCCAGGAGGTAGGTGTATGTGTGGAAGACTCTCCAGGAGGTAGGTGTATGTGTGGAAGACTATCCAGGAGGTAGGTGTATGTGTGGAAGACTCTCCAGGAGGTAGGTGTATGTGTGGAACTCTCTCCAGGAGGTAGGTGTATGTGTGGAACTCTCTCCAGGAGGTAGGTGTATGTGTGGAAGACTCTCCAGGAGGTTGGTGTATGTGTGGAACACTCTCCAGGAGGTAGGTGTATGTGTGGAACACTCTCCAGGAGGTAGGTGTATGTGTGGAACACTCTCCAGGAGGTAGGTGTATGTGTGGAACTCTCTCCAGGAGGTAGGTGTATGTGTGGAACACTCTCCAGGAGGTAGGTGTATGTGTGGAACACTCTCCAGGAGGTAGGTGTATGTGTGGAGAGAAGACTTCACCAGAGTGAATACAGAGGGTTCACCACAAGATGTAAACCATTGGTGAGCCTCAAAAACAGGAAGACCAGATTAGAGTTTGCCAAACAACATTTAAAAAGCCTTCACAGTTCTGGAAGAACATCCTCTGGAGAGATGAGACCAACTTGTAGCAGAGTGGTGGGAAGAGAAGAGTATGGAGAAGGAAAGGAACTGCTCATGATCCAGAGCATACCACCTCATCAGTGAAGCATGGTGGTGGTAGTGTCATGGCGTGGGCATGTATGGCTGCCAATGGAACTGGTTCTCTTGTATTTATTGATGATGTGATGAATTCTGAAGTGTTTCCGGGAATATTATCGGCTCATATTCAGCAAAATGCTTCAGAACTCATTGGACGGCGCTTCACAGGGCAGATGGACAATGACCCGAAGCATACTGCGAGAGCAACCAAAGAGTTTAAGGGAAAGAAGTGGAATGTTGTGCAATGGCCAAGTCAATCACCTGACCTGAATCCGATTGAGCATTTCACTTGCTGAAGACAAAACTGAAGGGAAAATACCCCAAGAACAAGCAGGAACTGAAGACAGGTGCAGTAGAGGCCTGGCAGAGCATCACCAGGGATGGAACCAGCGTCTGGTTATGTCTGGTGATGTCTGGTGGCGTCTGGTGATTTCTATGCCTTCCAGACTTCAGGCTGTAATGGACTGCAAAGGATTTGCAACCAAGTATTAAAAAGTGAAAGTTTGATGGGTGATTGTTAATCTGTCCCATTACTTTTGGTCCCTTAAAAAGTGTGAGGCACATATTTAAACTGTTGTAATTCCTCCACCGTTCACCTGATTTGGATGTAAATACCCTCAAATTAAAGCTGAAAGTCTGCAGTTACATGACATCTTGTCTTTTCATTTCAAATCCATTGTGGTGGTGGATAGAGCCAAAAAGATTAGAATTGTGTCCATGTCCCAATATTTATGGACCTGACTGTATATATATATATATATATATATATATATATATATATATATATTGTGGGAGAATTAGCTCGTGGGGATCACCTTTTTCTGAAGGACAGTCAGCAAACGGGCACTTTCTTAAAAAAAAGCTGGCGGATGAAAGGTTTTATTTGAAGGAGGTTTGCAAAATAAAAAAAACAAACAGTAAATGAAATCCTTGCCGTCTGGCGCTAACTAAACAAATATTCTCCTCTATATACAGTGCGGGGCGGGGCTGGTCCCCCTCACCCACAAAACATGCGGAAAAGCAAACCTATGCTGCATGGCCTCCCTGATCCTGCAAAGCCTGCGAAAGGACACTCAGATTCGTGGTATCAAGCAGAGAGATTAGTACTGGCTGGCAACCCTTCTTGATCCACGTTACAAGGGTAAGGTTGCGGAACTTATCCAGCCTTTGCAGAGGGAGCAGAGGATGAAAAATCTCCGGGAGGCCTTACAGAAAGGTTTGTGCAATGCGTTTCCAGAGACTGGGAGGTTGCAATTTCCTGGTCCTCCTGGACAACGTGTTTCTGAGGCTTCGTTCAGTCACAGAAGGAGCGGTGGAGAAGGTGGCCGTCTGAGCGATGCGTTCAGACAATTTTTTAGTCCGCAGCCCCAAGATCTGATCGGTTCCAGCAACCATTGCCAGCGTCTGATTTACATGGAATATCTTGGGGCAAAATGAGACTTGGAGACCTTTCCAACCGAAAATCCCCAGGGTTACTGGGTTTTGAGAATGGATCACTGGCCAGAGCTTGCCCAGTATGCAATTGAGCTACTGGCCTGTCCTGCATCCAGCGCTCTATCTGAATGCACATTTAGTGCTGCGGGAGGCTTTGTAACCGATCACAGAGTGTGCCTGTCCACAGACTTGGTTGATCGGCTCACCTTCATAAAAATGAATCAGTCTTGGATCACCAGCAACCAAGCACCTGATGTTGATGTAACGGATAATTTTTTTACGAATGTGAGATCCCTTGAAGACTGCCTATGCAGATGCTGAGTGACTATCCTGTTATGCTGAGTGACTATCCTATTCCTCCTCAATGTTCATGTTGATAGCTTCTAAGAACATTTTTGGTTCTGGGCACCACCTCCAGTGCCTAAAGCCCAATTTTCCTGCCCCTGTTTTACAGGGGCATGTAATTACAATTTTTGCTGTAATATTTTGCAGCAGGGCCCGTTTCTGCGCTCAACAATAGTATCTGTGAGGCTTTACAGTGTTGTGCCACCACCACCACACCACCAAATTCCCAATTTTTCTGACCCTGTTCAACAGGGGCATGGAATTACAATTCTTGATATAATATTTTACAGCAGGGCCTGTTCCAGCACCCACAAAAAGTAACTGTGAGGGCTTACAGTGTTCTGGTACCACCAACACCTAAGGCCCAAATTTCTGCAGAGTATATAGGGCAGGCTGTATAGTATATGCAGGCGGTCCCCTGCTTTCAAACATCCGACTTACAAACAACTCCTACTTACAAATTATTATCACCAATCCTCGTTTCTCTAATAAGCTCAAATTTTCAAAATCCAATTGTCATTGGGACAGAAAGTGAGGTGAAATATTCTGAATAGGGGCACAGACAGCAAAACAAATGTTACAGGGGTGATAGCCCTTCCCTATGTTATACAAAAAGCTTAAAAATAGATTTTTTGTCTGGAGCTACACTTAAAAAATGTACCTGTTCCAAATTACAAACATATTCAACCAAGCCTACAGTCCCTGTTTTGTTTGCACCACGTGTATACTGCTGTTCTGAGTATATAGGGCCTGGGGGCCCCACACCTTTCCTTTTTTTAATTTGGGTATGGGGTTCACCTTAATATCCATACAAGACCCAAAGGGCATGGTAATGGACTGGGGGGGGGGGGGTACCCATGCCGTTTTTCTCAATCATTTTCATCCATATTGCCGGGACCCAACATTACATTACAGCCGCAAGCAGTTTTACATGACTTTTATTGCTTTAGAAATGTCATTTTGCTCTCGGACTGTTCTAAACATGGGAAACACGTGCCCCTTTACAGACATACTATAGACACCCCCCAGGTATGATATTTAGAGGAATATTTCACTTTTATTTTTTCACTTTAAGCATCATTAAGATCACTGCTCCTGAAAAAATTTACCTTTTTAAAACTTTCTTTTGCATTTATACATGTCCCCTGGGGCAGGAGCCGGGTCCCCAAACACTTTTTAGGACAATAACTTGTATATTAGCCTTTAAAATTCTCACTTGTTTGAGTCCCATAGACTTTAACGGTGTTCGAATGTTCGCGCAAACTTTCGGTCCGTTCGCATGTTCTGGATGTGAACCGAACCGGGGGGGGTTGGGATGTTCGGCTCATCCCTAGTGCTGGCCAGAGCTCATTGAAGTTTGGCCTTTTGTGGCCCCAACAAAAAAATGTCAAAAATAAAAAAGAAATAAAAAATAGATGCTTTTACCAATGTGTTGAGTATGTGCTGTACAGAATGCCAAGGATGGGTTCTTGATAGTAAATATTTGTCATCCTTGTTTGGGTTGTGGTCCCCTCAAGGGGGATGAAAAGAGAGGCAGCTTTGACTGCTTAGGATTTGCCAATAGGCAGTTATGGATTAGATCAGATCCTCTTTAATGCCCCGTACACACGGTTGGAAATTCCGAAGGAAAATGTCCGATCGGACCATGTTGTCGGAAAATCCGCCCGCGTGTGGGCTCCATCGGACTTTTTCTGTCGGAATATCCGACGGAAAAAATTTGAGATCCTGCTCTCAAATTTTCCGACAACAAAATCGGATCAGACTTTTTCCAATTGTGTGTAGAGAATTCCGATGGACAAAGTTCCACCCATGCTCAGATCAAATTATGAGAGCAAAGCTATTGGCTACTAGCCTCTATGTAGTTCCGTCATACACACCGAACGTCACCACGTTCAGAATGATCTGATTTTTCAACAACTTTGTCCGACCGTGTGTATGCATGGGGTGGGAGACCAGAGACCAGAGTAGGGGGGTTGCCAGAGAGATAGAAAAGCAGTCAAGGCTGCAATACTCCTGTTCTGTCCCTTTGGTTGGGGGGAGCGGGGCGTTCTGGGATTCTCCTGTTGGACTTCTGGGAGGAGGTAAAACCCCACTGTAGCCAAACTGAGCACAAAGAGGAGAGAAATCTGAGAGGTCTTGGTCCCTTCCGAGGTTTTCCCCTACAATGATATCAATGGGGGACGTAGGTGGGAAGAGAATGCAGGATAATCAATTCTGCCCAAAGCTTGAGACATGAGCATCTCTTAGTCTGGAGTAGTTGAATACTTCCTCTATCCATGTCTGGAGAACTTGAAAGATGGGCTAGAACTTGAACTGTTAAGATAACATTGAATTTATTCTGTGAAGGAAGTTATTCCTAAGACTTGGCCTCGTTGTGAATGTCTGGGCTGGAGAAGTCACCCATAGCCAAAGCCTGGGGAATGCGAGAGCAAGTATTATCTGCGCTAACCTGGCTGTTCAGCCATTGAAGGAATTAGAGGCCAGCATGTGGAGACCCCCAGTGATGTAAGTAACTCAGTTAAAATAAACGGAGTTACCTAACGCAGTTAGGGCTCTTTCACACGGACGGACCGTATGTCCGTTTTTCATCCATCCGTTTTCGGATGAAAAACGGACATACATGTATCCCTATGGGATAGCGGGTGTCAGCGGATGAGCATCCTCTGACACCCGCTCTCGTCCGTGCCCGCTATGCTCCGTTTCTGCAGACGGAGGAAAACCCTATTTTTTCATCCGTCTGCAGAGCGGATCGGATGACGACGGACTCTACGGTCCGTCGTCACCCGATCTCCCATAGGGGAGAGCAGCGCTCTGACAGGTCCGTCCCTGCGCTGTGTGCAGAGACGGACCTGTCATCTTCCTGCTCAGCGGAGATCGCTCCGGCGATCCCCGCTGAGCAAGTGGCTATCCACGGGGCGGATCTGCACTGAATGAATGAATGAATGAATGATTTGTATAGCGCTACAACTGCGAACTGAATCGCCTCTAGGCACTGATCCGCCCCGTGTGAAAGAGCCCTTACTTTAGAGGGTAACGAGTAATCTAACTGATTACTCTTCCCCTCATGGTAACGCAGTTCCCATTACTTGGGCAGGAATACCTCAATTACATCTACCGCCCGGGAGGCCCGCCGTGGCTGCGCTGCCTGGCCGTTCGTTCTCCCGCTGGGAGGGGGGCTTTCGCCCGCTGAGCTGAGAAGAGGCTGAGACTCAGAGAGACTGTCTGGACTGCCCCATCCCACCCAGCCTATCCAGAGAGAGAGAGAGAATGTAGAGAGGCGGGGCGGACACTAAAAAATGAAGTCAGCTGACACCAATCGAGTGAAGGGGAAGGTCTCTAGCTCTCCCCATGAGGAAAGGCATCCCTGGAGGCATTCAAGTAGTGACTGTCTGACGATTCGAATTGCAGTGCAATCGATCCATCCCAAGTCCTCCACCACCTCTGCTTCTTACTGATCCCATCCCTACCCACCCACCATCACTTCTACAACAGAGGTGATGGGGGGATAGGGTAGGGATGAGATCAGTGGTGGTGGGGGATGGGATCAGTAAGAGGCAGAGGTGGTGGAGGACCACTGCCACCCCCCCCCCCCAAGTACCACCGCTGGCTGCCACCCCCCCAAGTACCAACGCTGCCACCCCCCCAATTACTGCACACCGCCACCACTGCCACCCCCCCCCAAGTACCACCGCTGCCACCCCTATCACAGTTACTAATTAGTAACTAATTACTTTTCCAATGTAGTAACTGAGTTACTAACGCAATTACGTTTTGGGAGAAGTAATTTGTAACTTAACTATTTACTTTTTTAAAGTAAGATGACCAACACTGGAGACCCCTGGAATTGAGAAGGTTGAACAGGTACAACCAGGAGGGTGAAATGGTCCGGTCTGCAGCCGCCATCCTCACAAAGGGAAGTGTAGAATGGCTGCAGAGTCATGTCAGCCCTGGAGTCCAGTGTGGTAAGTGGGGTTGGCCCGGCTGCCCGCCATGGCCACTCATAAGGAATCCCAGGCCCCACTTACAAGCCCACCTTTGGGAGAGCTTTATAAAGGGCAGGAAGTAGGCCAGCAAGTCAATGAGGTGTTGTGTGGAGGTGGGCACGGTGTGCCTGAGGGCTGTTTGTTTGCTGAGACATTGCTGAGCTCCAGTTCTTTTGTGGGACAAGGCTATGCTGGCAGTGAGCCAAGGCTATGCTGGCAGTGAGCCGAGGCTATGCTGGCAGTGAGCCGAGGCTTTGTTTTGTATCAGTTTATTGACTGTTTCTGTTTGAATTATGCTTTTGAAGAAAAAAAAATATATGTCTGGCTTCTAATTAGTGATCTGGACCCCCAAATCTCACAGTGAATACCCCATATATCTCTCTATGTTTTCTTATATATCTTATAATATCAATCCAGGGTCACGGGTAGACAGAAGTGAAACCTTCCTCGGACTTCCCTTACTCTCTGTCCACCATCTTTCTTTGGAAATTAGTGAAAGCCACAAAACCAAGTCTATTCATGACAAAATTCTTTAGTTTCACTTCTGGACTGAAAATATATCTCCTATTGGTCCTTTCATAGAAAATGTATTCATCCCCCCCCCCCCCCCCGGGATATCTCATTCCCTATGCTGATTTAGTGGATTTATAATCCTGTGTATTCAACATAAAGATCAGAACAATTTCCTCTAATGCCCCGTACACACGATCGGGAATTCCGACCACAAAATCCGTAGGATTTTGTCCGACACTGGTGTTGCATACACACGGTCGGACAAAGTTGTTGGAAAATCTGATCATTCTGAACGTGGTGACGTTCGTTGCGTACGACGGAACTACGTAGAGGCTAGTAGCCAAAAGGTTTGGTCTCCTAATGTGATCTGAGCATGCGTGGCACTTTGTCCGTCGGAATTCCCTACACACGATCGCAAAAAGTCCGATCGGATTTTGTTGTCGGAAAAAGTCCGATGGAGCCCACACACGGTCGGATTTTCCGACAACATGGTCCGATCGGACATTTTCCGTCTGAATTTCCGACCGCGTGTACGGGGCATTATACTAATTTCATTTTCATCATCATAAGAAGGAGCCCTTCATTGTGGAGAAAAGCACGGTCCGTATGATCAGGGTGGCGTCCAGCGAGTAGTAGTATTGAAGGTGAGATTGATTTCTGGATAGTTACCGAAAGAATAATCTATAAGATGGAGGAGGGCACAACTTCGTCCAGTTCTAGAGAAAATAAAGACTGTTGGGGGGTCATATCGATGGGGATATCCGTTATCCCTGACAATTAGGGCAGGATCCAGATCTTTTATATTACGGGCCCCATCGGACTTACCGGCTTTATTCTTGTTTCTGGGAGTGGAAGGCTGTGTAGTTCCAAATTGGCTTTTACCCATTGGGAAAAGACCTCCCAAAGGGGGGATCAAAAGGTCTATGGGGGTACCATCTCAAGACTTGGAAGATACACAGCAAGCATAACAACCATAAGCGATGAAGAACTCTTAAACTTGCTAGAGATTTCCCTTCCCTTTTTTTTTTTTTTCTTTATTATGAAATCTGTAATATGAACTTTTGCCTATTCATGGTTCTCGCATATCTAGGGTCGTAATAAAAAAGACCCCCCCCTCCCGCTGTGTAAAATTTCCCCTCTCCTCTTCCCTTCCCACCCTTAACATCCCCTGCCCATCTCCATATGGGAACAAATGAAAAGGGGGCGGGGTTTCAGAATTACAGTTAAAAGGGGGGGATAATAAGGGGCTGGGGATCACAGGATTGTCAGGGGCCACAAACCACAGATTTAAGGGATGGGGAGTGAAGGGAAGGGTGTTGGTTGAGGGGTCAGATATCAATAGATACATAAAATAGAGTATTAGAATAGGGAGTAGTTAGAGGGGTGATATAGGGAGGGGGAGGGTTAAAGGGGTTGGGGGGAGGAAGGAAGAAAGTTGGGTTAATTAAGAAAAAAAAAATAATCACAAAAAAATAAAAAATAAATAAAATAAATAAATCACATATACACTAAGAATTTTTTTTAGGAAAAATTGAGCACTCGTGATATTGGGAGTAATATGGAAAATAGATACACTAGAGTGTAAAGGAAGAACTGTATCTCCGGACCCCGCCCCAATAATAATAGGAGGGGGGTGGGTAGGAGGGGTATACATGGTTGATAATACAAGACTGTAGGTAATAAAGTAACATAATAGGCTATAAAGGGGTTACATTTTGTTTTTATTTTATTTATTTTTCTTTTCTCTTCTTTTTTCTCTTTGTATTAATGTGACTATTCCGTATTATCTTACGTATTTACTCTCTACCTTCTATATATGTGGCGATATCTCTCATGTTCCATAATGCTGTACAATGTAATATAATATGGAATAATGAGATATAGTGGAAGGAAGGTAGAGAAGTTAAAGGAAGATAGAGAGGGAAATGAGAAATGGACGGAAGTGGATAGTAAGAGAGAGAAAGGAGGTAGATGGGAAGGGAAGAGAGAAAGGGGAAGGGATATAAAGAGGCTGAAATATTGAGTGAATAAAAAGGAAAAAAAGTATAGGAATAAAAACACTGAGAAGGGCTGGAGGGAGAGGGATTAGTGCCCCGTATACTCGGGCCTCAACTAGCCACCCCCCATATCCACCACCCAGTGGCGTCACTAGGGTTGGTGTCACCCGGTGCGAAAAAAAATGGTGTCACCCCCCCCCCACCAACTTTAGTCCCCCCTCAGTACAGACCCCCTCCACTAACTACAGACCCCCCTCCCGCAGTATAGATCCCCCTCCCTCAGTACAGACCCCCACACTAAGTACAGACCCCCACACTAAGTACAGACCACCCTCCATCAATATAAACCTCCTCCCTCAGTACAGACACCCCTTCAGTGCAGACCCCTCCATCAGTACAGACACCCCCCTTAGTGCAGTCACCCCCCAGCAGTACAGATACCCCTCCCAGTGCAGACCCCCCCCAGCATTACAGACACCCCCCTCAGTGCAGACCCCACCAGCAGTACAGATACCCCTCTTAGTGCAGACCCCCCCCCCAGCATTACAGAAACCCCCCTCAGTGCAGACCCCCCAGCAGTACAGACACCCCCCCTCAGTACAGACATCCCCCCTCAGTGCAGACCCCCCCAGTGCAGATCCCCCCCAGGGCAGGCCCCCCCAGCAGTACAGATATCCCCCCTCAGTGCAGACCCCCCCAGTGCAGATCCCCCCCAGGGCAGGCCCCCCCAGCAGTACAGATATCCCCCCTCAGTGCAGACCCCCCCAGTGCAGATCCCCCCCAGGGCAGCCCCCCCCCCAGCAGTACAGATATCCCCCCTCAGTGCAGACCCCCCCCCAGTGCAGATCCCCCCAGGGCAGGCCCCCCCAGCAGTACAGATATCCCCCCTCAGTGCAGACCCCCAGTACAGACCCCTCAGTGCAGACCCCCCAAAAGACAGACAGTACAGACCCCCCAGTGCAGACATCCCCCCTCAGTGCAGACCCCCAGTACAGACCCCCCAGTGCAGACACCCCAAAGTACAGACACCCCCCCCCTGGGTGCAGACACCCCCCAGTGCAGACCCATCCCTCAATACAGACACCCCCATCACAGACCTCAGATACAGACAGCGGTGTGTGTCCCTCGAGCTCCTCCTCCTTTGTGGATGTAAGCAAAGGAGGGGGAGGCGGCTTCGTTCCGCTCTGCTCCGCTGAGGGACACAGCCGCGGCGACGGTGAGACACGGCGGCTGGCGGTGTTAGCGGTGCCGCTACCCACGGGTGTCACCCCTTTGGCGGGTGTCACCCGGGTGCGGCGCGCACCCCCCGCACCTGGCTAACAACGCCACTGCCACCACCTACGGGAAACTAAAGTACCCATAAGTAGGTGTTGGGAAATTTTAGATTAGGATTTTCCCCTGGGGTTTTTTTTTCTTCCCCTCCCCTTTCATCTCTTTTCTTTCTTCCCCTTCCCCTCTCTATCTCCTCTCCTTGCTTGTTCTTCTCCCGGGGTTCCCTTCCACTTATTTGTTCTCCTTCTCCCGGAGTTCCTTCCAGGACTCCATAGAAAATGGACGGGGTGCGAGTAACCTCAATAAACGCCAAAGGGTTAAACACACCAGAAAAACGGAAAATATTATTACATGACTTTAAACGCCTAAAAACAGATGTGGGTATGGTACAAGAAACACACCTGAAAGCAGGTGTTTTCCCGTATCTTGAAAGCAGGAACTTCCCTAAGGTTTACCATGCCTTTAATGAAGAAGCTAAAACAAAGGGAGTAGCCATTTTAATTTCCAGGCGTGTTGCCTGGTCATTGGTGGATAAATTCCAAGATACAGGAGGAAGATATATCTTCCTAAAAGGCTTGATAGGAACAGTTAAGACGACCATAGCCACCATATATGCCCCCAATGTACACCAACATAGCTTCTTGAAAAAGGCACTAACTAAACTAATGGATTTCAAGGAGGGAAACCTGATAATAGGAGGGGATTTTAATATTCCCCTCGATTCTAAATTAGACACATCAAAGGGGTCCTCTTCAATATCGATAGGTATAAGGAAAATATAATCAATACGTTGAAAGAATTCCAACTAGTAGATGTCTGGAGGGCTTTCCACGCAGAGGAGAAAGACTTTACTTATTATTCAAACCCACATCAGTTTTACTCGCAAATTGATTTGTTTTTAATACCACAACAAATTCTCTCGAAGGTCCAAGACACTCAAATTGGAAATATTACATGGTCGGACCATGCACCAATCACAATGAGGATAAATTTGCTGGGGGCTGCCCAAAAAATGGATTGGAGGTGGAGACTAAATGAAAGCCTGTTGGAGTGCCCCGAGATTCGAGAGGATTTAAAAAAATAAAGAAGTTCATACTTTCAAATAAACGATGATGGGGAGACGGACATGGGGATAGTTTGGGAGGCCCACAAGGCGGTAATTAGAGGAATTTTAATAAAACATGGTACCCGAGTGAAGAGAGCTAGAGAGGAAAGGATGAGGGGGTTAATGGAAAAGATACACGAAATAGAGATAAAACATAAGAAGACCGTAGAAAAAGAATTAGGAATCGAGTTAGCAGATGCAAGAAGACAATTATCAGATCTTCTTCGGTATAAAGCAAGAGCAATCTTGCAACAAGGGAGGAGAGTAATATATGAGTCGGGAGATAAATGCGGAAGAGTCTTAGCTAAGAAATTGAAAGAACAACAAAGTCGGTCATATATACCCTATATTAAAACAAAAGGAGGTCAAAAAACATTCATGCCAAAAGATATTGTACGGGAATTTGGAGTACAATTTACCAATCTCTCCCGTACTCACTCCTTTAATGGAAGAATATTTGTCCTCCTCAAAGCTAGCTAGATTGCCATCTCCAACACGTTTGGAGCTGGAGATGCCAATAACATCAGAGGAAGTGGTATCAGCCATAAGATTGATGAAAAATGGGAAGGCACCTGGCCCAGATGGGTTCTCCGCACAATACCTTAAAAGTTTTGCCTCAGTCCTAAGTCCATATCTGACCAAAACTTTCAATACTTGGGGACAAATATCGTCCCCATCTGTGGAGGCTTTAAGGGCTCATATAGCAGTGATACCTAAAGAAGGGAAAGATTTATCAGTATGCAGCAGTTATCGCCCAATTTCATTGTTAAATGTTGATATGAAAGTGTTCACGAAGATACTTGCATCCCGTTTACAACCGTATCTGCCTCAAGTTTTATATATAAGGGCGGAGTTTAACTGATGGTGACGGATGTTCATCCGTCTGCCCATAGGAATGCATTGTCGTCGGTCGACGGATGGAAGAAAAACGGATAGACGGTCCGTCCGTGTGAAAGGGGCCTAAGAATCAAGTGGGGTTTGTGCCCACACGAGAAGCAAGAGATAGTACTATCAAAGTTATAAATCTGGTCCATTATGTAAATCAAAAAGGGATGTCAAGTATCTTCGTGAACACAGATGCCGAAAAGGCTTTCGTTAGGGTTAACTGGACCTTTATGAAGGGAGTGCTAAAACACATGGGTATGGGAGATAGAATGCTACAATGGATAGCGGGTATATATTCCACACCACAAGCTTTGGTAAAGGCTAATGGGGTATACTCAGAATATTTTCCAATATCAAATGGGACGCGCCAGGGATGTCCTCTATCGCCTCTATTATTTGCGCTGACTTTGGAGCCGTTATTAACTAAGATCCGACAGAACACCGATATCAGCGGTATTCGTATGGGAAAAGATGAGTACAAAGTCTCCGCTTATGCGGACGACTCACTATTTTCAGTTACGAACCCACAGATATCGCTACCTAACCTTATAAAGGAAGTGGAAAATTACGGAGTTCTGTCGAACTTTAAGATAAACTATAGTAAGTCGGAGGCGATGGGGGTGTCCCTGGAGCGCCCCCTACAAAATAGCCTAGAAAACAGCTTTAAGCTTAGGTGGACATCAAAAGCATTACACTATTTAGGGATATATATTCCACCGAAGATTATAAATATATATGACTTGAATTACCCACCTTTAATCAAGGAAGTGACAGCCCTGCTGCAAAAGTGGAGGGGGGCTGGGCATTCCTGGTTTGGAAGGAGTAACATACTAAAAATGAATATCGTACCAAAATTTCTCTATCTTTTCCAGGCACTGCCCATATCCGTTCCCATGGCTTTATTCAGTCAAATTAGAAGTATCTTTACGAAATTCATATGGGCAAGTAGGCGTCCTAGGATAAACAGAAAATTGCTGACCCTGCCGAAGGCTGCGGGAGGCGTAGCTGCGCCAGACCTATATAAATATTACCAATCGTCTCAATTGGGTAGAATTCTGGACTGGTGCCGACATGAAGCGAGCAAAATATGGATTAATATAGAGCAACAGTTTAGTATAGTTCCGCTCAATAGAGTAATTTGGTGCGGCGCAGCTGTGCCCCCTGCACTAAAAATGCATCCTTTGATAGGACCAACACTCCGGATAGGTCGCAAAATTATCCAGAATTGCAATCTCTCTTCTCAAAAATCCCCTCTGTTTCCTATACTGGGGAACCCGGACTTTGAACCAGGCCTGGAACCTGGTGTATTCAAAAAATTAAGGGAAAAGGGTATTTTTCAAGCCTCACATTTTATTATCCAAAATAAATGGACAACAATAGAATTACTTACGAAATTAGATGGTCAGTTCCAACTACCTCATTGGCAGGCACGTCAGATTAGACATTTCTTGGAAACACTGGGACCATATGAAAACTTCGACCGACCAAGGACAAAATTTGAGAGATATTGTGAGGGGAAGGGGCCTTTCTCCCATGGTATTTCAAAGATTTACGCTCTGTTGACGGCCCCACCTGAGCACTTTAGGCTGTTGAGTCTGGGAAAATGGGAAAGAGATCTAGAACAAATTTTCACAACAGAACAACAACAAAAAATTATATATTTAGCCCTAAACTCATCCAGATGCACTAAAAATCAGGAACTGAACTATAAAATATTGACGCGGTGGTACTATACCCCCGCATTAATGCATACATTTTCCCAGACGACATCAGACAGGTGCTGGAGGGGTTGTCAAGAGAGGCACCATAGTACATATCTTTTGGACATGCCCAATAATTAAACATTTCTGGCAGGAAGTCCAGAGAATTACTCAATTACTCTCGGAATACCAGATCCCATGGGACCCGGCTTTCTTCCTCCTGCAATCCTCTCAAATCCCAATAATGAGCTATAAAAACTCATTATTGAGTCATATGGTGAATGCTGCTAAAAGTTGCATAACTTTATGTTGGAAGAACTTAAGAGCTCCCCAGATATCCATGTGGCTTAATAAAGTAAGAGATATAGGGATTATGGAAAATCTGATCCCTATGTCAATAAATAGAAAAGAACAAATATCTCAAATATGGGCCCCCTGGGAGAAGTTCTTGCAAACGGAGGAGGGAAGGAGACTCATCGGGAGGAATCAGGGGATTAACCTAGATTGGCATGACCGAGGAAGGGAGAGAGAGAGAGGGGGGTGTTCCCCCCTTTTTTTTTTTTTTCGTTTGGGGGGTGGGGGGGGGGGGCCCGAGTTTAGGAGGAAAGAAGGGGATACCTTCTGAGGGAGGGAGTCGGGGAGGGGGGGATGGAGAGGAAAGGAGAAAGAAAATAACAGGATCACAGAGGTAGAATATGAAAGCGTAGCATGTATGTAACATGAAAAAAAAAAATATATAATATGACATGCTGTATCTTCTGTTAATGTTTATGTTTATTTTGACAAACCTCTGTTCTCAAGTGAAAAGGAAAAAATAAAGAATTGCAAAAAAATAAAAAAAAGAATAATCTATAAGATTTGCTTATTACCGTATATACTCGAGTATAAGCCGAGTTTTTCAGCACATTTTTTTGGGCTGAAAGTGCCCCCCTCAGCTTATACTCGAGTCAAGCACTTTTCTGCAGCAGAGAATGAAATTTTCCGTACCGAATTTGGGGTCCCGTATCTCGGGGCCACTTGGTGCTAGGAACCCCAGAACTTCAATAGTTAAGGGTTCCTAGATGCCCCCTAGCTGCAGCCAAGATTTGGGGTCTCTGGACCCAAAGGGTCCGGAAATGACATTGCTGCAGATAGACACAGCTGACCGAGTTTGGGGCCCTGTATCTCGGGGCCACTTGGTGCTAGGAACACACAATTTGGTATGCAAACCCAGTGGAACCAGCACTACAACATACCCAAGGCTGGGGTTCCTAGAACCAAGTGGCCCGAGATACGGAGCCCCAAATTTGGTTCAGAAAATGTCAAGCACTTTTCTGCAGCAGAGAATTACATTTTCCGAACTGAATTTGGGGCCCCGTATCTCGGGGCCACTTGGTGCTAGGAACCCCAGCTTTGGATATGTTGTAGTACTGGTTCCACTGGGTTTGCACCAAGTGGCCCCGAGATACAGGGGGCCCCAAACTTAGTATATTGTGTCCATCTGTAGCAATGTCATTTCGGGACCCTTTGGGTCCAGAGACCCCAAATTTTGGCTGCAGCTAGGGGGCATCTAGGAACCCTTAACTACAGAGTTTGAAGTTCAGGGGAACCTATGGTTGCAAATGGGCACAGTGAGGTATGCAAATGGGCACAGTGAGGCGGCAAATTAGCATTGTTGACCCTCTTTTCCACTTTTTTTTTTGAAAAATCTGTTTATTGAAATTTTAATATGCATAACATACAACATATGATGCGTCCGCAAGACAACATCCAAAAACTGGCCGAGGCCAACTGTCTAACATAGACCAACTAACTAAAACTTCCCCCTGCCCCCCCCCCCCTCCCTCCCACCCCACCCCCCAGTCACATCTCGACTATGAAACGGAGTCCTATATCAGTTTATACAGGCATGTGTGCTCTTGTAATGTGGGGCCCTGGTGTCTTCTGTATTATTTCAGCTGTTACCCAACTATGTTGTCTAGCACATCATCCTCGGGAAGCAGGTCAAACCTCCAGTACCAGTATCTCGCAACTATTTCTTACCCTACAGTACTGTCAGAATTAAGCCATGAATGCCATACTTTGTCAAATTTCTTTATACAACCCCGACTTTCATATGTGGCTTTGTAATAAGGTAACATTGAATTTACTAAGCCTTTACAGGCGGAGATACTTGGAGCCACCGTTTTTTTCCAGGCTAGTAGAATAGCCTTCTTGCCATAAAAGAACAGTATACTCAACATTGTACGCATGGCCCTTGAGGGCACCACATCATCAACCAGCCCCAGGAGACAAACTCTAACATTCAATGGAATCGGGACTGATATAAGTTCTGTAATACATGCATGGATATCCGTCCAGAATTTCTGGACGTGGTGGCAATGCCAGAAAATGTGGTCAGCGTCAGCAGGTGAATGAGAACATCTCCAACACTCCGTTGAGGCTGAGGGAAAAATCTTCCCCAGTCTAGCCGGTGTGTAGTAACTCCTATGTAGAAATTTGAATTGAATCAACCTATCCCTGGCCGACACCAGGTTCTTGAAGGGTTGAGTCCATAAGTCGTCCCAATCCTCGCCCTGTATCTCAGGGACTTCTCTCACCCATTTTTCCCTGCATCTGGTAATAGTTTTGGGAGTCACTTTAAAGAATTCCTTGTACGTTTCAGAGAGAGGCTTTGTTAGCTCCTCTCTTGTCAGCATCGTTTCCAGGGACGAGGGTATAGATTCTACTTTCAGTTCATGAAATTGTACTTGGAAAGCATGTCGGACCTGTAGAAATCTAAACAGGTAATGATTGGGGATGTTATGTCTTTTAACGTCTTAATTCCTTTAATCGCCCAGATCATAGGATCTGGTAGATTATAGAATTGGGGTAAGGTTGGGTTCATCCAAATGGGGGTTGAGGGTGACACCCCCTGATAGCTTGGGCATGCGGTTTTCACCGCCAATTCCCAGGCCTTAATGTTTGCCTTCATTGTCAATGTCAGCGGAAGATCAGATCTAGTGCCTCTAAACAGCGCAAATCGCAGGATCATAGGATCCCAGATGAGCCGCCTCCAAGACCGTAGCTGCGTCACCGTCATCTGCCATCAACCACCTGCGGGCAAAGACCATTTGTCCAGCCAGGTAGTATTTTTGCCAGTCTGACAAAAAGGTGGAGACTACACTGTCAAACTTCCGAAAAGTACCCTCTTTTCCACTTCCAGTAGCTGCGCATTTCTCACCCTAGGCTTATACTCGAGTCAATAAGTTTTCCCAGTTTTGTGGTAAAATTAGGTGCCTCGGCTTATATTCGGGTCGGCTTATACTCGAGTATATACGGTAAATTACAAAAGTATAATTAATAGAAAATAAAACAAGTGGCGCCTTCATAAAGTGGCGGATGATCCATTGGCTGGTTGTTGGCTGCCGGGGCCCCCGTTGGTTCTTTTGGATTGTATCGTGTGAACAAGACCCTCTTCATTCCTCCAAACGACTTGCTGTCTACCCGCCATCTTGAAGCAAGCTGGAATTTCAGCCTAAAATCCCCATCTGTACCCCCCAATCCCACATCTGCTGCAAATTCACACCCGAGTGGATTTACAGTACATTTTGTACCAAGAAATGCCGGGGAGTGGTCCATATTAATTCTGGAGAAGGGTTATAATTTTTCTTTATACTGTTGTTGTGATGTATGGTGTGACCTCTGGAAAGTTCTGAGGAATTATTGCACAACTTCCCCTATCTCCTCCAAACTGATGAAATAGAGAGCTGACTGGGACCTAGTGAAGTCAGGGGGTGACGGGAAGTATGGGAGAAGAAACTGATTTAAAACAAGGAATTTTTATATCGAGAGCTCCAAACCTAAGAGAGACACTGAGGAGGACACAGAGACTACAAGGTGAGGTGGGAAGAGAGGAATAATATGCAGGACATGTCAGTGCGCTATGAGGACATAGTGTGTCTTCAAGAAGACCCAGCACCCTACAAGAGTCCCATGGGAATCTATTCAACTTACCAAGATATGAACCAAGATATGAACCACCATACAGAGGTAGCCCTCACCCCTGATTTGTGTCCCAGGATCTTTTCCCACTAGTGTAGCGGCAGCCAGGTAAACAACAACATTCACTCTTCTGGCTCAGTAAACAGTCTAGCGGTTGCTTTTTTCAAACTTTATTGCTGATTAACTTGGATGTGGTTCAGTGGAAGCGTGGAATATACTCCAGAACACCAGACAGTAATGAGAAGACGTGAGAGCGCCCCCCCCCCCCCTCCTGAACCGTACCAGGCCACATGCCCTCAACATTAGGAGGGTGCTTTGAGGTGGCCCCTCAAAGCACCTTGTCCCCATGTTGATGTGGAGAAGGGTCTCATCCCCACAACCCTTGCCCGTTGGTTGTAGGGGTCTGCGGGTGGGGAGCTTATCGTAATCTGGAAGCCACCATTAACAAGGGGACCCCCAGATCCCGCCCCCCCCCCCCCCCGTGAATTGGTAATGGGGTACAAATGAACCCCTACCATTTCACAAAAAAAGTGACAAAAGGGTTAAAAAAAAGACAAAAGACAGTTTTTGACAAGTCCTTTATTAAATTCTTCTTCTTTGCGCTTCTTCTTTCATCTTGTCTTCCATTGGTGTTGTTCTTCTTCTCCACCGTCTTCTTCATCTTCTTCTTCCTCCGCTCTTCTCGTCCCGCATCTTGCTCCGGCTTCTTCTCCACGCTGTCCGCACGATCCGCCTCAGTGGGAGTCTTCAGCTGTGTGACGCTTCGCTTCTTCTGACACTTCTTAAATAATGGAGGGTGGGGCCACCCGGTGACCCCACCCTCCTCTGATGCACAGGGACTTCCCTATGGCTTTCCCTGTGATGTCAGAGGGGGGCGGGGTCACCCCTTTACGTAAACCACCATGACCCTGCCCCCACTCCGACAACACGGGGAAAACCATAGGGCAGTCCCTGTGCATCAGAGGAGGGCGGGGTCACCGGGGGGCCCCACCCTCCATTATATAAGAAGTGTCAGAAGAAGCGACCTGAAGGGTCTGGTATGGATTTTAAGGGGGATCCCCTTGCCATTTTTTTTTAAATTTTGGTTCGGGGTTCCTCTGTGGGGGAATCCCATGCCGTTTTAATCAATGAACTTCTATGTGTATTGCCGGACCGACAATTCATTATAGCCGCAAGTAGTTTTAAATTACTTTTTTTTCCTTTAGAAATGTATTTTGCTCTCAGACTGTTCTAAACACGGGAAACATGCGCCCCTTTACAGGCATACTATAGACACCCCCCAGGTATGAAATGTAACCATCTCAATACAGGGCATTTTCACCCCCTTCCTGCCCAAGCCATTTTTCAGCTTTCAGCGCTGTCACACTTTGAATGACAATTGCGCAGTCATGCTACACTGTACCCAGATGAAATTGTTATCATTCTGTCCCCAGAAATAGAGCTTTCTTTTGGTGGTATTTGATCACCTCTGCGGTTTTTATTTTTTGTGCTATAAACAAAAGAAGAGTGACAAGTTTAAAAAAAAAAAAAAACAATATTTTTAACTTTTTGCTATGATAAATATCCCCCAAAAATATATAAAAAAACATTTTTTTCCTCAGTTTAGGCCGATACGTATTCTTCTACATATTTTTGGTAAAAAAAATATCACAATAAGCGTATATTGATTGGTTTGCACAAAAGTTATAGCGTCTACAAAATAGAGGATAGATTTATAGCATTTTTATTAATACATTTTTTTAACTAGTAATGGCGGCGATCAGCGATTTTTATCGTGACTGCGATATTGCGGCGGACATATCCTACACTTTTGACACATTTTTGGGACCATTCACATTTATACAGCGATCGGTGCTATAAAAATGCATTGATTACTGTATAAATGTGACTGGCAGGGAAGGGGTTAACCACTAGGGGGCGCTGAAGGGGTTAATATGTTCCCTGGGAGTGATTCTAACTGTGGGGGGGAGGGGATTCACAAGGGGAGGAGACCGATCGTTGTTTCTCTGTATTGAGAACACACCATCTGTCTCCTCTCCTCTGACGGGACCGTGGATCTGTGTGTTTACATACACAGATCCACGGTCCTGCTGTGTTACCGGGCAATCGCGGGTGCCCCCCAGGTCATCACAGCTGGGTCCTCGATGAGCACAAGGAGAATCTTCAGCTGTACTGCCCCGAAGACCAGCAGCCCTTCAGGCTGGGAACTTCTTCTCAACGGGAACACTGCTGCCTTAGTATAACGTACCTGGTGAATACTTGAACATTGTGAAGCCCTCCCTTGCACCTCCCGCCCAACACACCTGAAGATTAGGGATGAGCCCGATGTTCGAGTCAAACGTAAGTTTCGAACTTGAAACATCAAGTGTTTGCCCGTTCGCCAAATTTAGAACATTATGGGGCGTTCGCGGGAAATTTGAGTGCTGCAGAATGCCCCATAATACACTGCGAGATCGCAGTGCATTGGCGTCCTATGATTGGCCAAAGCATGCACATGACCTGCATGCTTTGGCCAATCACAGCACGCTCTGCTGGGAGAGACATAATTGGGTGCCTTTGGCCAATCATGGCTCAGGGGGCTAAGTCCACGTCCCACACTATGTAAGGCTGCTTACACAGCGGCCGTACATAGTGTAATGAATGAGAGCAGCAAAATTAAATTTCTTAAGGAAAAAATGTCATTTAAAATTGCTTGCGGCTATAATGTATTGTCGGATCCCGGCAATATACATAAAAATCATTGAAAAAAAACTGCATGAGTTCCCCCCCCCAGTCCATTACCAGGCCCTTCAGGTCTGATATGGATATTAATGGGAACACCCGTGCCAAAATAAAAAAAAAATGGCATGGGGGTCCCCCCTAAAATCCATACCAGGCCCTTCAGGTCTGATTTAGATATTAATGGGAACCCGTGCCAAAATAAAAAAAAAATGTCATGGGGGTCCCCCCTAAAATCCATACCAGGCCCTTCAAGTCTGATATGTATATTAATGGGAACCCCGTGCCAAAATAAAAAAAATGGCATGGGGGTCCTCCCTAAAATACATACCAGACCCTTAAGGTCCGGTATGGATTTTAAGGGGAGCCCCACGCCAAACATTTTTTTAAAAAAGGTGTGGGAGTCCCCCCAAAATCCATACTTGGCCCTTCTTCAGGTCTGGTGTGGATTTTAAGGGGAACCCCTCACCAAAATAAAAAAAAGTGGTGTGGGGGTCCCCCAAAATCCATACCAGACCCTTATCCAAGCACGCAACCTGGCAGGCCGCAGGAAAAGAGAGAGAGAGAGCCCCCCCTCCTAAACTGTACCAGGCCACATGCCCTCAACCTGGGGAGGATGCTTTGGGGTCCCCCGAAAGCATCTTGTAACGAAAATCAAAATGAACGAAAAATCTAAATTACGAATATTCGGAAAAACGGAAATCAAAACAACGAAAATACGAAATAATTAAATTAGAAACAACGAAACTACGAAAGAATGAAAATCGGAAAAACTAAAAACAGAAACAACAAAAAATACCGAACAAAGTTTCAAAATAACGAAAATCAAAATGAACGAAAAATCGAAATTACGAATATTCAGAAAACGGAAATCAAAACAACGAAAATACGAAATAATTAAATTAGAAACAACGAAACTACAAAAGAATGAAAATCAGAAAAACTAAAACAGAAACAACGAAAATACCGAACAAAGATTCAAAATAACGAAAATCAAAATGAACGAAAAATCAAAATTACGAATATTCGGAAAACAGCAAACAAAACAACGAAAATACAAAATAATTGAATTAGAAACAACGAAACTACGAAAGAATGAAAATCCGAAAAACAAAAACAGAAACAATGAAAAAACCGAACAAAGATTCAAAATAACGAAAATCAAAATGAACGAAAAATCGAAATTACGAATATTCAGAAAACGGAAATCAAAACAACGAAAATACGAAATAATTAAATTAGAAACAACGAAACTACGAAAGAATGAAAATCCGAAAAACAGAAACAACGAAAATACCGAACAGACATGTGCAATTTGTTTAAATAAGAATTCGTTTATCGTTAAACTTCGTTATATTCGTTAATTCGTAAGCATACGAATGAACAAATGGTTTACTAAAAATTCTAACGAAAAACGAACTATGGAAAAGAACGAATATGGAAAACAACGAAAATACGAAATAATTAAATTAGAAACAACGAAAACTACGAAAGAATGAAAATCCGAAAAACAAAAACAGAAACAACGAAAATACCGAACAAAGATTCAAAATAACGAAAATCAAAATGAACGAAAAATCGAAAATGAGAATATTCGGAAAACGGCAAACAAAGCAACGAAAATACAAAATAATTAAATTAGAAACAACAAAACTACGAAAGAATAAAAAAACGAAAAACAAAACATAAACAACGAAAATACCGAACAAAGATTCAAAATATCAAAAATCAAAATGAACAAAAAATCGAAATTACGAATATTCGGAAAACGGAAATCAAAACAACGAAAATACGAAATAATTAAATTAGAAACAACGAAAACTACGAAAGAATGAAAATCCGAAAAACAAAAACAGAAACAACGAAAATACCGAACAAAGATTCAAAATAACGAAAATCAAAATGAACGAAAAATCGAAATTACGAATATTCGGAAAACGGAAATCAAAACAACGAAAATACTAAATAATTAAATTAGAAACAACAAAACTACGAAAGAATAAAAAAACGAAAACAGAAACAACGAAAATACCGAACAAAGATTCAAATTAACGAAAATCAAAATGAACTAAAAATCTAAATTACGAATATTCGGAAAACGGAAAATCAAAACAACGAAAATACGAAATAATTAAATTAGAAACAACGAAACTACGAAAGAATGAAAATCCGATAAACGAAAACAGAAACAACGAAAATACCGAACAAAGATTCAAAATAACGAAAATCAAAATGAACGAAAAATCTAAATTACGAATATTCGGAAAACGGAAATCAAAACAACGAAAATACGAAATAATTAAATTAGAAACAATGAAAACTACGAAAGAATGAAAATCCGAAAAACAAAAACAGAAACAACGAAAATACCGAACAAAGATTCAAAATAACGAAAATCAAAATGAACGAAAAATCTAAATTACGAATATTCGGAAAACAGAAATCAAAACAACGAAAATACTAAATAATTAAATTAGAAGCAACGAAACTACGAAAGAATAAAAATCTGAAAAACGAAAACAGAAACAACGAAAATACCGAACAAAGATTCAAATTAACGAAAATCAAAATGAACGAAAAATCTAAATTACGAATATTCGGAAAACGGAAATCAAAACAACGAAAGTACGAAATAATTAAATTAGAAACAACGAAAGAATGAAAATCCGAAAAAACTAAAACAGGAACAACGAAAATACCGAACAAAGATTCAAAATAACGAAAATCAAAATGAACGAAAAATCAAAATTACGAATATTTGGAAAACGGAAATCAAAACGATGAAAATACGAAATAATTAAATTAGAAACAACGAAACTACGAAAGAATGAAAATCCGAAAAACTAAAACAGAAACAACGAAAATACCAAACAAAGATTCAAAATAACGAAAATCAAAATGAACGAAAAATCAAAATTACGAATATTCGGAAAACAGCAAACAAAACAACGAAAATACAAAATAATTGAATTAGAAACAACGAAACTACGAAAGAATGAAAATCCGAAAAACAAAAACAGAAACAATGAAAAAACCGAACAAAGATTCAAAATAACGAAAATCAAAATGAACGAAAAATCTAAATTACGAATATTTGGAAAAACGGAAATCAAAACAACGAACATACGAAATAATTAAATTAGAAACAACGAAACTACGAAAGAATAAGAATCCGAAAAACAAAAACAGAAACAACGAAAATACCGAACAAAGATTCAAAATAACGAAAATCAAAATGAACGAAAAATCGAAATTACGAATATTCGGAAAACGGAAATCAAAACAACGAAAATACGAAATAATTAAATTAGAAACAAAGAAACTACGAAAGAATGAAAATCCGAAAAACAAAAACAGAAACAACGAAAATACCGAACAAAGATTCAAAATAACGAAAATCAAAATGAACGAAAAATCGAAATTACGAATATTTGGAAAACGGAAATCAAAACAACGAAAATACAAAATAATTAAATTAGAAACGACGAAACTACGAAAGAATGAAAATCCGAAAAACTAAAACAGAAACAACGAAAATACCGAACAAAGATTCAAAATAACGAAAATCAAAATGAACGAAAAATCGAAATTACGAATATTCGGAAAACGGAAATCAAAACAACGAAAATACTAAATAATTAAATTAGAAACAACGAAACTACGAGAGAATGAAAATCCGAAAAACTAAAACAGAAACAACAAAAAATACCGAACAAAGATTCTAAATAACGAAAATCAAAATGAAAGAAAAATCGAAATTACGAATATTCGGAAAACGCCAAACAAAACAACGAAAATACAAAATAATTAAATTAGAAACAACGAAACTACGAAAGAATGAAAATCCGAAAAATAAAAAACAGAAACAACGAACATACCGAACAAAGATTCAAAATAACGAAAATCAAAATGAACGAAAAATCGAAATTACGAATATTCGGAAAACGCCAAACAAAACAACGAAAATACAAAATAATTAAATTAGAAACAACGAAACTACGAAAGAATGAAAATCCGAAAAATAAAAACAGAAACAACGAAAATACCAAACAAAGATTCAAAATAACGAAAATCAAAATGAACGAAAAATCGAAATTACGAATATTCAGAAAACGGAAATCAAAACAACGAAAATACAAAATAATTAAATTAGAAACAACGAAACTACGAAAGAATGAAAATCCGAAAAACGAAAACAGAAACAACGAAAATACCAAACAAAGATTCAAAATAACAAAAATCAAAATGAACGAAAAATCGAAATTACGAATATTCAGAAAACGGAAATCAAAACAACGAAAATAAGAAATAATTTAATTAGAAACAACGAAACTGCGAAAGAATGAAAATCCGAAAAACAAAAACAGAAACAACGAACATACCGAACAAAGATTCAAAATAACGAAAATCAAAATGAACGAAAAATCGAAATTACGAATATTCAGAAAACGCCAAACAAAACAACGAAAATACAAAATAATTAAATTAGAAACAACGAAACTACGAAAGAATGAAAATCCGAAAAAAGAAAAACAGAAACAACGAAAATACCGAACAAAGATTCAAAATAACAAAAATCAAAATGAACGAAAAATCGAAATTACGAATATTCAGAAAACGGAAATCAAAACAACGAAAATACGAAATAATTAAATTAGAAACAACGAAACTACGAAAGAATGAAAATCCGAAAAACAAAAACAACGAAAATACCGAACAGAGATTCAAAATAACGAAAATCAAAATGAACGAAAAATCGAAATGACCAATATTCGGAAAACGGAAATCAAAACAACGAAAATACGAATAAACCAAAAATTTTGCTGATCGAGAATTCGAAAGAACGAATGTTAGTTCTAATTCTGAAATATTCCATCCTGAGTCCAGATAGGGTGTGGTTGGGTCGGTGGCACTGCTTTGGTGGATTTTTGAGTTAAGTTCTGACTTGTGAGAGAGAAACTTTGTTTCTTAAACATATAAATAGCATACACATTACATAAAATTAATCAATCTCACAAAAGTAGGAATGTAATTAAATCTACGAAAAGTAAGAATTTCGAATCAACGAAAATTAGACTCACGGAAATACGAATCCTTTCAAATCAACGAAAATATAGCTCTTACGAAAATACGGACGCGTCCGAATATGAAATATAACAAAAATACGAATTTTGAATCAACGAAAATTAGACTAACGGAAATACAAATCAACAAAAAAAAATAACTCTTACGAAAATACGAACGTGTCCAAATACGAAAACCCACGTCTTACGAAATTACGAATCGTTACGAATCAATGAATGGAAACGAACAGAAACTAAACTAAACTCCTTTTTCTGTTGTGCACATGTCTAGACAAGCAGCGGTCAGCAACAACCAGGCAGCGAGGGACTAAATCATCAGGCAGAGCAAATCCAGGAGGCAGGCCAAGGTCAGTAACAGCTGGGCAAAGTGGCACAGAATCAGCAGGCAAAGACAAGTCCAGTAAATAGGCTGAGGTCAGAGTAATCAGATAAACAGAGTTGAGGCAGAAGCAAAATCCAAAGGCAAGCCGGGTCATACACAGCTAGGTGAGTACAGAGGATCGGGTCTCAGGAACACAAGAACAAGCTGAAGACTATTCAGCAAGTGCTCATAGTTACAGACCAGTTTAAATATTCCACTGAACATGAACACGCTAATTGGTATGTGCACCTGTGTGCACATGCACGTGCATGCCACAAAGTGGACTAGCACATCTAACCTTGCTCACTTAGAAATATGAGCATGGGTGCACTGCACATGGGCATGAGTATAGTTCTGCACCGGTTTTCTGGTGCTGGAGATCTGGTTTACCTTATAGACTTGTGCAATTCGTTTAGTTTTTTTTCGTTATATTCGTTCATTCGTTATCGTACGAATGAACGAACGATACGCTAAAAATTTTAACGAATAACGAATTGTACGAATCGAAAATCCGAAAAAAAACAATTTAGAAACAACGAATGTACGAAAGAAGAAAATCCGAAAAACGAAAACAGGAACAACGAAAATCAAAATGAATGAAAAAATTCGTACATTCGTAACTTTTTTTTGTTGAATTGGTAATTTTCCGTGTCTCTTACAATGGCGCTGCTTAACGTGCCTCGAATGGATTGAACGAAAAAATTCGTACATTTGTAACTTTTTTTTTTTTTTTTTCGATTTGTAATTTTCCGTGTCTCTTACAATGGCGCTGCTTAACGTGCTTCGAATGGATTGAACGAAAAAAAATTCGTACATTCGTAACTTTTTTTTTTTTTTTCGATTCGTAATTTTCCGTGTCTCTTACAATGGCGCTGCTTAACGTGCTTTGAATGGATTGAACGAAAAAATTCGTACATTCCTAACTTTTTTTTTTTTTTCGATTCGTAATTTTCCGTGTCTCTTACAATGGCGCTGCTTAACGTGCTTCGAATGGATTGAACAAAAAATTTGTACATTCAGAACTTTTTTTTTCGATTCGTAATTTTCCGTGTCTCTTACAATGGCGCTGCTTAACGTGCCTCGAATGGATTGAACGAAAAAATTCGTACATTTGTAACTTTTTTTTTTTTTTTTTTTCGATTTGTAATTTTCCGTGTCTCTTACAATGGCGCTGCTTAACGTGCTTCGAATGGATTGAACGAAAAAATTCGTACATTCGTAACTTTTTTTTTTTTCGATTCGTAATTTTCCGTGTCTCTTACAATGGCGCTGCTTAACGTGCTTCGAATGGATTGAACGAAAAAATTCGTACATTCGTAACTTTTTTTTTTTCGATTCGTAATTTTCCGTGTCTCTTACAATGGCGCTGCTTAACGTGCCTCGAATGGATTGAACGAAAAAATTCGTACATTTGTAACTTTTTTTTTTTTTTTTTTCGATTTGTAATTTTCCGTGTCTCTTACAATGGCGCTGCTTAACGTGCTTCGAATGGATTGAACGAAAAAATTCGTACATTCGTAACTTTTTTTTTTTTTCGATTCGTAATTTTCCGTGTCTCTTACAATGGCGCTGCTTAACGTGCCTCGAATGGATTGAACGAAAAAATTCGTACATTCGTAACTTTTTTTTTTTTTCGATTCGTAATTTTCCGTGTCTCTTACAATGGCGCTGCTTAACGTGCTTCGAATGGATTGAACAAAAAATTTGTACATTCGGAACTTTTTTTTTCGATTCGTAATTTTCCGTGTCTCTTACAATGGCGCTGCTTAACGTGCCTCGAATGGATTGAACGAAAAAATTCGTACATTTGTAACTTTTTTTTTTTTTTCGATTTGTAATTTTCCGTGTCACTTACAATGGCGCTGCTTAACGTGCTTCGAATGGATTGAACAAAAAAAATTCGTACATTCGTAACTTTTTTTTTTTTTTCGATTCGTAATTTTCCGTGTCTCTTACAATGGCGCTGCTTAACGTGCTTCGAATGGATTGAACAAAAAGATTTGTACATTCGGAACTTTTTTTTTCCATTAGTAATTTTCTGTGTCTGTCAAAATGTAATAATAGCATACGCATTACATAAAATTATGAATTATGCTCCGATTACGATTCTACGAATGTTACAAATGTTACGAAAGTACGACTAAATACGAATGCGTCCGAATTTCGAAAAAACGAATAAGTGAAAATTAAACTATAGGAAAAACGAATGAACGAAAAAATAACTCTTAAGAAAATACGAATCGTTACGAATACGAACACCGACGAATTACGAATTTACGAATCGTTATGAATACGAAACACCGACGACTTACGAATTTACGAATCGCTACGAATACGAACACCGATGACTTACGAATTTACGAATCTTTACGAATCAACGGAAACGAAAAAAACTAAACGAAAATAAACACATTTTTTTGTTGTGCGCATGTCTATTACCTTACACGTAGGCGCCACACTATTTATGTACTCTCCCAGCCACCTTCTGGTCACCCTCCACCAGAGATTGACTGGAACCTCATAATAATTTAGGCTGCTTATTTGACTCTCCCAACCCAATATATTCTGGAAACCTCTAGAAAAACTGAGGGGAAGCAGTCAAACCTGCAGCCTGCAGAGCCCATAAAAGCCCAAAGTAATCACATACTGCTCAACTGATTAGAGGAGAGCTACAAGAAATAACCTAATCTACCTGACCTAAAGGGTGATCCGCAGAGAGAATGAATTTGAAGGAATTTTTCATTTTTTATTTTTCCCTTGCCCTCGTAGGTAGTTCGGATAGACAGGGTTGTGAGGTCTGTGTCTGGAATTGGACAGAGTTGTCCTGATTTTAACCCCTTCAATACCGGGGGGGGGGGGGGGGGCAATTAAACACCTTCCTGCCCAGACCAATGTTCAGCTTTCAGCGCTGTCGCACTTTGAATGACAATTGCGCGGTCATACTACACTGTACCCAAATAACATTTTTATCATTTTTTTCCCACAAATAGAGATTTCTTTTGGTGGTATTTGATCACCTCTGCGGTTTTTATTATTTGCTAAACAAATCAAAAAAGCCGAAATATGTTTTTTTTTTTTGTTTCAGTTTCAAAACTTTGTAAATAAGTAAGTTTTTCTCCTTCACAGATGGGGCTGCACTGACGGGCACTGATAAGGCGGCACTGATGGGCACCGATGAGGTGGCACCAATGAAGTGGCACTGATCAGGTGCCATTGATATGTGGCACTGATAGGCGGCACTGATAGGTGGCACTGATGAGCGTCACGGATGGGCACTGATAGGTGGCACAAATTGGCATTGATAGCTGGCACGGATTGGCATGAATAGGCGGCACAGATGGGCATGGATAGGCGGCACAGATGGGCATGGATGGGCACTGATCGGTGGCATGGATAGGCACTGATAGGTGGCTCGGATGGGCACTGATAGGTGGCATTGTATTTTTTTGTTTTGTACTGATGGATGCCAATCAGTGCCAAACAATAATGCATGCCAATCAGTGATGCCCATTGTGGGCACTGATTGGCATCCATTGGGGGCACTGTGTGTCATCCCTGGTGGTCTAGGATGGCGTCCCTGGTGGTCCAGTGTGGGCATCCTGGGGGGGGGGGGGGGGCTGCACTGATAATCGATCAGCACAGACCCCCCCTGTCAGAGGAGCAGCTGCTATAAAACTATCCCCTATGTTGTAGGCGCTATAACTTTTGCGCAAACCAATCAATATACGCTTATTGTAATTTTCTTTGCCAAAAATATGTAGAAGAATACGTATCGGCCTAAACTGAGGAAAAAAATAAAGTTTTAAAAAATAAAAAAATGTGATATTTATTATAGCAAAAAGTAAAAAATATATATATTTTTTTTCAAACTTGTCGCTCTTCTTTTGTTTATAGCGCAAAAAATAAAAACCGCAGAGGTGATCAAATACCACCAAAAGAAAGCTCTATTTGTGGGGACGAAATGATAACAATTTCATATGGTTACAGTGTCACATGACCGCGCAATTGTCGTTCAAATTGCGACAGCACTGAAATCTGGAAAATAGCCTGGGCAGGAAGGGGGTGAAAATGCCCAGTATTGAGACGGTTAAAAATCCCCATAAATTTTTTTACTGGTTACATGTTTTGAACAGGAGGTCTATTATTGCTCTTGCTCTAACGTTCGCGGCGATACCTCACATGTGGTTTGAATACCGTTTTCACATGTGGGCGGGACTTATGTATGCGTTCGCTTCTGCGGGGACAGGGGCTCTTTAAAAAAAAACAAAAAAAAAACAATCACCGCTTCCCAGCCGAAGCGGCGCAGTTTTTTTTAATACAGAGGCCGGGCGTGACGTCATAACATCGCGCCCGGCCTCCGAACGATCATAGAGACTCCGGCGACCATCTGGTCCGCCGGAAATCTCTATTGTGAACATCCGGGGCTGGCGGATCCTGTGTCCGACTCACCGATCGTAGCGGTGAGTCGGTAGAAGCACCGAAAGGCGGCAGGATACAGGGCGGACACTATCCAATGGGGGACAGTATTCGATAACACACCGGAAGTGCAGGAGAAAGAAGGTACCGTATATACTCGAGTATAAGCCGACCTGATTATAAGCCGAGGCACTTAATTTTACCACAAAAAAATGGGAAAACGTATTGACTCGAGTATAAGCCGAGGGTGAGAAATGCGCAGCTACTGTAAGTGGAAAAGAGGGTCAACAATGCCCATTCGCAGCCTCACTGTGCCCATTCGCAGCCTCACTGTGCCCATTTGCAGCCATAGGTCCCCTAAACTTCAAACTTGTAGTTAAGGGTTTCTAGATGCCCCCTAGCTGCAGACAAAATTGGGGTCTCTGGACCCAAAGGGTCCCGAAATTACATTGCTGCAGATAGACACAGCTGACTGACTTTGGGGCCCTGTATCTCGGGGCCACTTAGTGCTAGGAACCCCAAATATGGATATGTTGTAGTGCTAATTCCACTGGGTTTGCACACCAACTTTGGGGTTCCTAGCACCAAGTGGCCCCGAGACAGGGGGCTCCAAATTCGGGTCAGAAAATGTCGAGCACTTTTCTGCAGCAGAGAATGACATTTTCTGAACCGAGTTTGGGGCCCTGTATCTCGGGGCCACTTAATGCTAGGGATTTGGGGTTCCTAGCACCAATTGGCCCCCGAGATATGGGGCTCCAAATGTCATTCTGTGCTGCAGAAAAGTGCTTGACTGCAGTATAAGCCGAGGGGGGGCATTTTCAGCACAAAAAAAATGTGCTGAAAAACTCGACTTATACTCGAGTATATACAGTAATTAAAGGTATTTCCTTTAAAAAAAAAAAAAAAAAGAATTTCCATTGTGAAAAGAATGCTCACAGGGGATATCATAGGGAGGAAGTATACAAAATGGGTGGAACTCCGCTTTAAGTAATTACCATGGAGGCTGCAGTACCAATAAGGGACACAAGATGGCAGTGTTGGTTTATAATAGACTCCAACAGCGAATTAAATGTCACCGCAATAGTTGTCAGCGGAACTGCATTGTTTAGTAAGATTTAGTAAGATTTAGTCAACTTAACTATGTGCTATTTAAAATCACTCGCAAGCTTTCCCGGCTCCCGTAACACAGAGAAACAGTCATTCATTGAAAGTCATTGATAAAAAAAATTAAAAAAAAGCGTGGGGGTCCCCCCCAAATTCAATTACCAGGCCCCTTCAGGTCTGCTATGGATATTAAGGGGAACCTCTGCTTCAAATTTAAAAAAAAAATGATGTGGGGGTATTCTGGTAATTTGAAAGAGAGTTTATACCACACATCAAACTGACTGAAATACCAATCTCGGGGTTTTAGGGGGGCATCAGCACAAAAAAATGTTGTATTTCCGAATTTCCATTGTGAAAAGAATGCTCCAGGGGATATCATAAAAGTAGTATACAAAAAACTCCGCTTTTGTAATTACCATGGAGGCTGCAGTACCAATAAGGGACACAAGAGGCAGTGTTGGTTTATAATAGACTCCAACAGCGAATTAAATTCACCGCAATAGTTGTCAGCGGAACTGCATTGTTTAGTAAGATTTAGTCAACTTAAATGTGGACTAATTTAACATACTATGTTTATAAGTCTGAAAATGAAGTTAGTATGTATTCTGGTAATTTGAAAGAGAGTTTATAACACATAAACTGCTGAAATACCAATGGTTAGAAAAAAAAAAAAGAATCCAGAGGGAGTACAAAACATATAAAAAAAAAAAAAAAAAAAAAATATGGGATAAAAATAAAAAGGATGCGCCCCAAAAAGAAAAATTGTTGATGGGAGAAGAGGATAGGTCTTCCGGTCGTCTTTCAAAGGGTCTGCGTAATACATTTCAGTTCCATTGAGCGACTTCGTGTCTTGTTCTAGGCCCATCTCTTCGTGAGGCTGGGGTGTTCCAGGGGGGAGCAGAACGAGGTGTAATTGGGGTGCGTGGAATGTTATTGGGATCCGGGAGTCCCAGTTTAATCAGGATATCTCGACCTTCAGGGATGGAGGTAGCGTTGTAAGCAGTGGCGGAATTATAGGGGTCGCCGAGATTGTCATGGTGACCAGGCCCCCTGTACTCTTCGATAGGGATGAGCTTCGAGTTCGAGTCGAACTCATGTTCGACTCGAACATTGCCTGTTCAGCGAACAATTTGGGGTGTTCGCGGCAAATTCGAAAAGCCGCGAGCACCCTGTAAAAGTCTATGGGAGAAATCTCAAGTGCTAATTTTAAAAGCCTATATGCAAGTTATTGTCATAAAAAGTGTTTGGGGACCCGGGACCTGCCCCAGGCGACATGTATCAATGGCAATTTTTTTTTTTTAAAACTGCAGTTTTTTCAGGAGCAGTGATTTTAATAATGCTTAATGTGAAACAATAAAAGTGTAATATTCCTTTAAATTTCGTACCTGGGGGGTGTGTATAGTATGCCTGTGAAGTGGCGCATGTTTTCCGTGCTTAGAACTGTCCCTGCACAAAGTGTCATTTTTGCAGGCAAAAAAGCTATTTAAAATCACTCGCAAGCTTTCCCGGCTCCCGTAACACAGAGAACAGTCATTCATTGAAAGTCATTGATAAAAAAAATAAAAAAAAAGCATGGGGGTCCCCCCAAATTCAATTACCAGGCCCTTCAGGTCTGCTATGGATATTAAGGGGAACCTCTGCTTCAAATTTTTTTAAAAAATTATGTGGGGGTCCCCCTAAATATCCATACCAGATCCTTCAGGTCTGGGATGGATTTTAAGGGGAACCCCGGCCAAAAAAAAAAATGGCGTGGGGCCCCCCTCAAAATCCATACCAGACCCTTATCCGAGCACGCAACCTGACAGGCTGCAGGAAAAGGGGGGGGGGCGAGAGCGCCCCCCCTCCTGAACCATACCAGGCCACATGCCCTCAACATTGGGAGGGTGCTTTGGGGGTCTGTGACTAAGACCCCCAAAGCACCTTGTCCCCATGTTGATGAGGACAAGGGCCTCTTCCCCACAACCCTTCCCGTATCTCGGGGCCACTTAGTGCTAGGAACCCCAAATATGGATATGTTGTAGTGCTAATTCCACTGAGTTTGCACACCAACTTTGGGGTTCCTAGCACCAAGTGGCCCCGAGACACGGGGCCCCAAATTTGGGTCAGAAAATGTCGAGCACTTTTCTGCAGCAGAGAATGACATTTTCTGAACCGAGTTTGGGGCCCTGTATCTCGGGGCCACTTAATGCTAGGGATTTGGGGTTCCTAGCACCAATTGGCCCCTGAGATATGGGGCTCCAAATGTCATTCTGTGCTGCAGAAAAGTGCTTGACTGCAGTATAAGCCGAGGGGGGCATTTTCAGCACAAAAAAAAATGTGCTGAAAAACTCGACTTATACTCGAGTATATACAGTAATTAAAGGTATTTCCTTTAAAAAAAAAAAAAAAAAGAATTTCCATTGCGAAAAGAATGCTCACAGGGGATATCATAGGGAGGAAGTATACAAAATGGGTGGAACTCCGCTTTAAGTAATTACCATGGAGGCTGCAGTACCAATAAGGGACACAAGATGGCAGTGTTGGTTTATAATAGACTCCAACAGCGAATTAAATGTCACCGCAATAGTTGTCAGCAGAACTGCATTGTTTAGTAAGATTTAGTCAACTTAACTATGTGGACTAATTTAACATACTATGTTTATAAGTCTGAAAATGAAGTTAGTATGTATTCTGGTAATTTGAAAGAGAGTTTTTAACACATAAACTGCTGAAATACCAATGGTTAGAAAAAAATAAAAAGGGAGTACAAAACATAAAAAAATAAATAAAATAAAAATATGGGATAAAAATAAAAAGGATGCGCCCCAAAAAGAAAAATTGTTGAGATGGGAGAAGAGGATAGGTCTTCCGGTCGTCTTTCAAAGGGTCTGCGTAATACATTTCAGTTCCATTGAGCGACTTCGTGTCTTGTTCTAGGCCCATCTCTTCGTGAGGCTGGGGTGTTCCAGGGGGGAGCAGAACGAGGTGTAATTGGGGTGCGTGGAATGTTATTGGGATCCAGGAGTCCCAGTTTATTCAGGATATCTCGACCTTCAGGGATGGAGGTAGCGTTGTAAGCAGTGGCGGAATTATAGGGGTCGCCGAGATTGTCATGGTGACCAGGCCCCCTGTACTCTTCGATAGGGATGAGCTTCGAGTTCGAGTCGAACTCATGTTCGACTCGAACATTGCCTGTTCAGCGAACAATTTGGGGTGTTCGCGGCAAATTCGAAAAGCCGCGAGCACCCTGTAAAAGTCTATGGGAGAAATCTCAAGTGCTAATTTTAAAAGCCTATATGCAAGTTATTGTCATAAAAAGTGTTTGGGGACCCGGGTCCTGCCCCAGGGGACATGTATCAATGGCAATTTTTTTTAAAAAAAACTGCAGTTTTTTCAGGAGCAGTGATTTTAATAATGCTTAAGGTGAAACAATAAAAGTGTAATATTCCTTTAAATTTCGTACCTGGGGGGTGTGTATAGTATGCCTGTGAAGTGGCGCATGTTTTCCGTGCTTAGAACGGTCCCTGCACAAAGTGTCATTTTTGCAGGAAAAAAAGCTATTTAAAATCACTCGCAAGCTTTCCCGGCTCCCATAACACAGAGAACAGTCATTCATTGAAAGTCATTGATTAAAAAAATAAAAAAAAAGCGTGGGGGTCCCCCCAAATTCAATTACCAGGCCCTTCAGGTCTGCTATGGATATTAAGGGGAACCTCTGCTTCAAATTTTAAAAAAAAATGATGTGGGGGTCCCCCTAAATATCCATACCAGATCCTTCAGGTCTGGGATGGATTTTAAGGGGAACCCCGGCCAAAAAAAAAAAATGGCGTGGGGCCCCCCTCAAAATCCATACCAGACCCTTATCCGAGCACGCAACCTGACAGGCCGCAGGAAAAGGGGGAGGGACGAGAGCGCCCCCCCTCCTGAACCATACCAGGCCACATGCCCTCAACATTGGGAGGGTGCTTTGGGGGTCTGTGACTAAGACCCCCAAAGCACCTTGTCCCCATGTTGATGAGGACAAGGGCCTCTTCCCCACAACCCTGGCCATTGGTTGTGGGGGTCTGCGGGCAGGGGGCTTATCGGAATCTGGAAGCCCCCTTTAACGAGGGGACCCCCAGATCCCGACCCCCCCCTGTGTGAAATGGTAAGGGGGTACAAAAGTACCCCTACCATTTCACCAAAAAAGTGACAAAAATGTTAAAAATGACAGGAGACGGTCTTTGACAATTCCTTTATTAAAATCTTCTTTCATCTTCTTTCTTCTGGTCTTCCTTCTTCCTTTCTTCATCCTTCGGTTTCTTCATCTTCTTCTTCCGTCTTCTTCCATCTTCTTCCATCTTCCATCTTCTTCTTCCTCTGATCCACTTCTTCTTGTTCTGGTCTTCTCGTCCGGCATCTTCTTCCAAGGCGTCAGCGTCTTTTCTTCTGTGTCGGGCCGCTCCGCTCCGCTCAATGGGAGGCTTCCGCTGTGTGAGGCTTTGCTGCGTCTGACAGCTCTTTTATAATGGAGGGCGTGGCCAGCTGGTGACCCCGCCCCCCTCTGACGCACGGGGACGTCATGGGGACTTCCCTATGGCTTTCCTAATGACGTCAGAGGGGGCGGGGGACGGCCCAAGAAGAGACGCCGACGCCTTGGAAGAAGATGCCGGACGAGAAGACCAGAGCAAGAAGAAGCAGATCGGAGGAAGAAGAAGATGGAAGAAGATGGAAGAAGAAGATGAAGAAACCGAAGGATGGAGAAAGGAAGAAGGAAGACCAGAAGAAAGAAGATGAAAGAAGATTTTAATAAAGGAATTGTCAAAGACCGTCTCCTGTCATTTTTACCATTTTTGTCACTTTTTTTTTGGTGAAATGGTAGGGGTACCTTTGTACCCCCTTACCATTTCACACAGGTGGGGGGGCGGGATCTGGGGGTCCCCTTGTTAAAGGGGGCTTCCAGATTCCGATAAGCCCCCCGCCCGCAGACCCCCACAACCAATGGCCAGGGTTGTGGGGAAGAGGCCCTTGTCCCCATCAACATGGGGACATGGTGCTTTGAGGGGTCACAGACCCCCAAAGCACCCTCCCAATGTTGAGGGCATGTGGCCTGGTACGGTTCAGGAGGGGGGCGCTCTCGTCCCCCCTCTTTTCCTGCGGCCTGCCAGGTTGCGTGCTCAGATAAGGGTCTGGTATGGATTTTGAGGGGGACCACACGCCATTTTTTTTTTTTGCCCGGGGTTACCCTTAAAATCCATCCCAGACCTGAAGGGTCTGGTATGGATATTTAGGGGGACCCCCACGTCATTTTCTTTTAAAATTTGAAGCAGGGGTTCCCCTTAATATCCATAGCAGACCTGAAGGGCCTGGTAATTGAATTTGGGGGGACCCCCACGCTTTTTTTATTTTTTTATCAATGACTTTCAATGAATGACTGTTCTCTGTATTACGGGAGACGGCAATTCATTAGCCGCGAGTGATTTTAAATAGCTTTTTTTCCTGCAAAAATGACACTTTGTGCAGGGACAGTTCTAAGCCCGGAAAACATGCACCCCTTTACAGGCATACTATAGACACCCCCCAGGTACAAAATTTAAAGGAATATTACACTTTTATTGTTTCACATTAAGCATTATAAAAATCACTGCTCCTGAAAAAACTTCAGTTTAAAAAAAAAAAAATTGCATTGATACATGTCCCCTGGGGCAGGACCCGGGTCCCCAAACACTTTTTATGACAATAACTTGCATATAAGCCTTTAAAATTAGCACTTTTGATTTTGAACGTTCGAGTCCCATAGACTTTAATAGGGTTCTAAAGTTCACACGAGCTTTAGGTCTGTTCGCAGGTTCTGGTGCGAACCGAACAGGGAGGTGTTCGGCTCATCCCTACTCTTCGATAGCAGGAGCAGCTGAGAGGAGCTCCCCGATCGTCAGCCGATTCCAAACTTCTCACATTAATCTAGTGAAAGCAGTGTGTGCTGTTCTCTTTGTCTCCCCCTACAGTGCAGTACCAGGCACCAAGGTAAATGTCTGCATTTTTTTTATAAGACTATCTATCCACTGTATGTGTGTCTATATGTGTGTGCATGCATGGTGTGGGGGTGTGCATGCATGCATGCATGTGTGTGTGTGGGGGTGTGTGTGTGTGGGGGGGGGTGTGCATGTGTGTGTGCATGTGTGTGTGTGGGGGGGGTGTGCATGTGTGTGTGTGCATGCGTGTGTGTGTGTGTGTGTGGGGTGTGCGTGTGGGGGCGTGTGTGCGTGTGTGTGCGGAGGGGTGTGCATGTGTGTGTGTGCATGCATGTGTGTGTGTGGGGGGGGTGCATGCATTTGTGTGTGTGGGGGTGTGCATGCATATGTGTGTGGGTGTGCATGCATGTGTGTGGGTGTGCGAGCGGGCGGTGGGGATTCACAGTGGCAGCATTTGGCACACCGGCAGCATTTAATGGGCACACCGGCAGCATTTGACGGGCACAGTGGTGGCATTTGATGGCACAGTGGCGGCATTTGATGGGTACACTGGCGGCATTTGATGGGCACACTGGTGGCATTTGATGGCACAGCGGCAGAGTTTGATGGGCACAGTGGCAGCATTTGATGGGTACACTGGTGGCATTTGATGGCACAGTGGCAGAGTTTGATGGGCACAGTGGCAGCATTTGATGGGCACAGTGGCGACATTTGATGCTACAGTGGTGGCGTTTGATGGTACAGTGGCTGCAATTGATGGGCACAGTGGCGACATTTGATGGTACAGTGGTGGCGTTTGATGGTACAGTGGCTGCAATTGATGGGCACAGTGGCAGCATTTCATGGGCACAGTGGCGACATTTGATGGCACAGTGGTGGCGTTTGATGGTACAGTGGCTGCAATTAATGTTTTTATTTCTGAATTTTTCAGTTTGCTTGCGCCTCCCTAAAAATTTTGAGCACCAGCTGCCACTGGTTTATATGTGCATTTATATATATATAATGTGTGTGTTTATTTATGTGTGTGTGTTTACATGTATGTATGCACATTTTATGTAAAATGCTGTTCCTCCGAAAAGCGATCCATGCTCAGATTTTCAGAGGCATTTGACAGCCGGTAGAGAGGCAATATATTGCCTATTTTAACCCCTTAAATGCATAATCACTATGCTGCAACTGCATGCAATGCACAGAGTTGCAGAGGGGTTGCAGTGCAGTCCCATTCCCCTCGGGGTGTACTTCAAGGGTGCCCTGACTGGAAAAAGATTGTGAAACACCGACATAGAGGAACCCACCTCTCCATTTTCCTCCTGCAGCCGCTGAATGCCTGCGGGAGGGAGGGAGAGGAGGAGAAGCGGGGGGAATGGAGAAATCGGTTCCTTTATATGCAGCCACCCACTTGTGACCGGGCCCTGGTGTTCTACCATCGGGCTCGGAGTAAAGAGCTTTGTCCAGAGGTCGGGGGGGGGGCCCTCCGTGGTTTCTTGCATCGGGGCCCTGAGGGTTCTAGTTATGCCACTGGTTGTATGTGGTACCGTTATTAGGGATTATTCGTTTAAAGGGGAATCCCCATCTGTACCGGATCCTTGCTGTGGAGAGAACAGATGTGATCTCCTTCATATTTCTGCGTCTGTCGAGTGTTGCTTGAGAGATATCTGGGTAGATCTGCAACTGAACTCCATCTAAGGTGATATTTCTGATGCTCCAAGCAGCGCGCATTATTTCTTCTTTGATCAGAAAATCTTTCACACATAATACGATATCCCTGGGAGGTTTGTCAGGTGGGGGTTTATCCCTCAATGCGCGATGAATTCGATCGCATTTGAATGATAAAGTGTCTTGATCTGGCAACAGGAACTGGAATAGTTTAGTGGAATAAGCGATTAAATCTGTGTGCGATTCAAGGGCACCTCTTATTCTAAGATTATTCCTTCTGTTTCTATTGTCCAAATCTTCTACATGTGCTTGTAATTGCGTAAAAGCAGAAGATAGTGTTTCATGCTCACTTGAAAGATCATTAAAAGCAATTGCTAACTCATCGTGTTTGTTTTCCAGCAAGTCTGTGTGTGACTCTATTGCTATTTCTTGGGACAGTGAATTTGTAGATTTTTGTATCTCAGCTTGGAATTTAGTATGCAGCTTAGTGTATAAAGCTTCTAAACTGACATCCAGATCTGCCTTAGAGAGCGGATTGTTTTGTGAGGGTGCTGTGTCTTGCTGCTGCTGGTCTGTTGCAGGAGAAGGGAAGGCAGATGAAGAGGGCAGG
This sequence comes from Lithobates sylvaticus, assembly GCA_028564925.1. Classification (NCBI taxonomy): domain Eukaryota; kingdom Metazoa; phylum Chordata; class Amphibia; order Anura; family Ranidae; genus Lithobates; species Lithobates sylvaticus. Next base: position 2,099,799 of record CM053029.1, read on the forward strand.
TTGCCGGCGCCATTTTTCGCCATGCTGCTCGGTTTTTGTGATCTGAGAGGGGGGGCTGAGATCGGGACTTCTGGTGGCTCCCACGTCTCTTCTTCTGAGGATTAGGCATGCACAGGGGCTTATGAGCGGGGGTGCCTGTATTTTCAGCCAGTTTTAAAGTTTTTTTATGAGCCCGGGATAGTGGCTGAGATGCCATGCAAATACCTGAGCTCTTCTCAGAAGCGGGCGCTCTGTCCCATGCCGCGCATGTGCCCCCGAGACTTCTAGGATTTAAATGTTTTTCAGGAAAAATTTCTTTGGTGGTCAATAAAGTGCAGTTTTGGAAGAATACTCCTATTGGTGTCCATATCACAATTTTTTTGTATATTATACAGTATGTGTAGAATGCAGGCCACCAACCTAAAGACACCTAGAAGAGAACCCAATTATAATGACCTATAGATCTCGTCTTTTACATCCTTACATAATCGTAGTCTAAGAATTACACACAACATGGAGAATTACGAACATTCACAAAGGAGTCCAGTGCAATTCTCTCTTTCAGGAGTCACCATGAACAGGTGGATCCCCCAACCCTCCTCCGGCCTGATCTGCTCTCTGTCAGCACTTTGCACTGGCCTCCTCTTCATCACCATCATTCTCATCGTCACCATCACACGTGAGTTCAGTCTCACTGTCCTTCCACACAAACACCTCAAATTCCATCCATTCATCATAAAAACTCACCCCACCATCCACACTACATTCTGTAGACGCTCTCCCCCTTCCATCCTTACTAAATCCTTTTAAAGTTCTCCCCTCCACCATGCACACTATATTTCCTGGAAGATCTCCCCCAATGGTCCACACTACTTTCTCTAGAAGATCTCCCACAACCATCCACACTCCATTCTCTGGAGGTTCTCCCACCACAATCCACACTACATTCTCTGCAGCTTTCTCCCCACTGTCCACACTACATTCTCTGCAGCTTTCTCCCCACTGTCCACACTACATTCTCTAGAAGATCCAAAAACGTAAATGTATTTCATTGGGATTGGATACATTGTAGAACCACCTTTCGCTGCAATTACAGTTGCAAGTCTTTTTGGGGATGTCTCTACCAGCTTTGCCCATCTAGAGAGGACATTTTTGCCCATTCTTCTTTGTAAAATATCTCAAGCTCTGTCAGATTGGATGGAGAGCGTCTGTGATCAGCAATTTTCAAGTCTTGCTACAGATTCTCTATGGGATTTAGGTCTGGACTGTGACTGGGCCATTCTAAAGCCCCATACACACGGTCGGACAATCCGCGGACCAGGTCTGTCGGACCATGTCCGTCATACTTTGTCCGATGTTGGTGTTGCGTACACACGGTCGGACAAAGTTGTCGGAAAATCCGATCATTCTGAACGTGGTGACGTTTGTTGCCTACGACGGGACTACGTAGAGGCTAGTAGCCAATAGCTTTGGTCTTGTAATGTGATCTGAGCATGCGTACCACTTTGTCCGGTCGGACAACCGTACACACGATCGGATTTGGTGTGATCGGACCGGGTTGTCGGCAAATCTTTCCAGCAGGAGATAAGACTTTGTCCGTCGGTCAAACCGACGAACACTGTCCAATGGTGCATACACACGGTCTGATTTTTCAACAACCTTGTCCGATCGGACAGAATCCATGAAAAAGTCCGACCGTGTGTATGGGGCTTAACACATGGATATGCTTTGATCTAAACCATTCCATTGTAGCTCTGGCTGTATGTTGTTTCGGGTCGTTGTCCTGCTGGAAGGTGAACCTCCCCCCCAGTCTCAAGTCTTTTGCAGACTCTAACAGGTTTTCTTCTAAGATTGTCCTGTATTTGTATCCATCCATCTTCCCATCAACTCTGACCAGCTTCCCTGTCCCTGCTTAAGAAAACCATCCCCACCACATGATGCTGCCACCACCATGTTTCACGGTGGGGATGGTGTGTTCAGGGGGCTGGGCAGTGTTAGTTTTCCCCACACATAGCGTTTTGCGTTTTGCTTTTTCTCATGTGAGCAGATCACCTTCTTCCACATGTTTGCTGTGTCCCCCACATGGCTTCTCACAAACTACAAACAGGACTTCTTATGACTTTCTTTCTCCAATGTCTTTCTTCTTGTCACTCTTCCATAAAGGGCAGATTTGTGGAGAACACGACTAATAGTTGTCCTGTGGACAGACTCTCCCCCCTGAGCTGTGGATCTCTGCAGCTCCTCCAGAGTTACCATGGACCTCTTGGCTCTTCTCTGATGAATGCTCTCCTTGCCCGGCCGGTCAGTTTAGGTGGACGGCCGTGTCTTGGTAGGTTTGCAGTTGTGCCATACTCTTTCTATTTTCCGATGATGGATTGAACAGAGCTCCGTGAGATGTTCAAAGCTTGGGAGATTTTTTTATAACCCAACCCTGCTTTATACTTCTCCACAACTTTATCCCTGACCTGTCTGGTGTGTTCCTTGGGGCATACCCTTAAAATCTATACCAGACTCAAAGGGTCTGTTATCTATTTTGGTGGGGACTTTGCTGTAGGATGTGCTACAAAGAAAACAATAAAAACAAATTATATAGTTTAAATTGCCAGCATTTCCATTGCCGGCTTTCTTGTCTCCTATGTCTGCCGTGTATTTTGACCCCCATTGATTTCAATAAGATTCGGGTTCGGCACCTGAACTTCCAAAGGCGGAACCCGGCTAAAACCGAACCCTGAGCAATTCCACTCTTCCCAAGTGTTTAGCACAGTTGGTGAATGAATGTACAGTAAATGTTTATCATGGTTTTCCTTTCTTCACAGCCGCCAGTGTAATTACTAAAATAAATGGGATGGAGGCATCTGTGAACCGAATTTTATCTGATGATGTAACAGGTAATCATACGCTCCAAGACGAGACATGATATATGTATTTGGGGGAGGGGGGGGGCAGTAGATCATCATTACAGATAAATCTCCAACCATTGACCCAACTTTGGACTCTAAAAGGGGTGGGAATTACATGGGACTGGGAGTGGTTTTCTGGAATATGGGTGGGTTTGGGTACTTTTGGGCTGTTCTTGGATTTCTCAGTAAAGAGGGCTAAGCTTTTCTGACTGGAGACAGCAGAATGTTGGAGAATATAGTTAGGTGGAGAATATAGTTAGGTGGAGAATATAGCAAGGTGGAGAATATAGCTAGGTGGAGAATATAGCTAGGTGGAGAATATAGTAAGGCGGAGAATATAGTAAGGTGGAGAATATAGTAAGGTGGAGAATATAGTAAGGTGGAGAATATAGTTAGGTGGAGAATATAGTTATGTGGAGAATATAGTTAGGTGGAGAATATAGTTAGGTGGAGAATATAGTTAGGTGGAGAATATAGTAAGGTGGAGAATATAGTTAGGTGGAGAATATAGCTAGGTGGAGAATATAGCTAGGTGGAGAATATAGTTAGGTGGAGAATATAGTACGGTGGAGAATATAGTACGGTGGAGAATATAGTAAGGTGGAGAATATAGTTAGGTGGAGAATATAGTAAGGTGGAGAATATAGTGAGGTGGAGAATATAGCTAGGTGGAGAATATAGTAAGGTGGAGAATATAGTAAGGTGGAGAATATAGTTAGGTGGAGAATATAGTAAGGTGGAGAATATAGTTAGGTGGAGAATATAGTGAGGTGGAGAATATAGTAAGGTGGAGAATATAGTAAGGTGGAGAATATAGTTAGGTGGAGAATATAGTAAGGTGGAGAATATAGTAAGGTGGAGAATATAGTTAGGTGGAGAATATAGTTAGGTGGAGAATATAGTTAGGTGGAGAATATAGTTAGGTGGAGAATATAGTAAGATGGAGAATATAGTAAGGTGGAGAATATAGTTAGGTGGTCCAGAAGTTTGACTCATTTGTGGAAGGAAAGGCAGAAGCAGTTGTCGCAGTGATGAAGCCCAGCTTTGTGGGTGAAGGGCATCAAACGAGGAGGTCCTAGGTTGAGACTTTTTTGAAGGACATGGCCACTCGTCTTTCTTTTTTAAGGCCTTTATCTTGCCCAATTTTATTAAAAGAAAGCTCCACAATAGCACAAACATGAGTTTCCCTTGCAGGGGTGTTAAGCCTTTCTCTTTCATAAAAAATAAAACAAAAAAAGAAACAAGACATTCAACTTCCTGGCTTACACCTTCAGCGCTGCCTCTCTCCAAGGTGGATCCCTCCTGACTTCCGGGAAACAACCTCCTGTCTGCCGGGGTGGAGCCCTCCGGACTCCTGGGCAACGACCTCCTGTCTGCTGGGGTGGAGCCCTCCCCAGACTCCTGGGCAATGACCTCATGTCTGCTGGGGTGGAGCCCTCCAGACTCCTGGGCAACGACCCCTGTCTGCCAGGGTGGAGCCCTCTGGCCTTCTGGGTAGGGATGAGCCGAACACCCCCAGGTTCGGTTCGCACCAGAACCTGCGAACAGACCAAAAGTTTGCACGAACGTTAGAAACCTATTAGTTACAATGGACGCGAACGTTCTAAATCTAAAGTGCTAATTATAATGGACAATATGCATGTTATTGTCATAAAAGAGGTTTGGGGACCCGGGTCCTGCACCAGGGGACATATATCAATACAAAAAGAAGTTTTAAAAATGGACATTTTTCTGGAGCAGTCATTTTAACCACTTCAGCCCCGGACCAATTGGCAGCTAAAGGACCAGGCCCCTTTTTGCGATTCGGCACTGCGTCGCTTTAACTGACAATTGCGCGGTCGTGCGACGTGGCTCCAAAACATAATTGGCGTCCTTTTTTTCCCACAAATAGAGCTTTCTTTTGGTAGTATTTGATCGCCCCTGCAGTTTTTATTTTTTGTGCTATAAACAAAGTATTTTTAATATCTGCTATAATAAATATCCCCAAAAAATATATAAAAAAAACTTTTTTTTCCTCAGTTTAGGCCGATACGTATTCTTCTACATATTTTTGGTAAAGTAAAAATCACAATTAGCAATTATTGATTGCTTTGCGCAAAAGTTATAGCGTTTACAAAATAGGGAATAGTTTAATAGCATTTTTATTAATATTGTTTTTGTTTTTACTAGTAATGGCGGCGATCAGCGATTTTTATTGTGACTGCGACATTATGGCGGACACATCGGACATTTTTGACACATTTTTGGGACCATTGTCATTTATACAGCAATCAGTGCTATTTAAATTCAGGTGTAGGCTGTGCAGGAGGCACACTACACTGACTGAATATTAGGCAGATGCCTGTGTTGCACAAATCAACTACACAACACCAGCAATGAGGGGGTAGATTCAGGTGTATGCTGTGCAGGAGGCACACTACACCCACTGTAACAGCGCTAGGTTAGGAAGCAAAGCAAAGCTGACACTGTCCCTGCCTATCCTGCTCTCTCCCTGAACACTACACTCACTGTAACAGCGCTATCTAAAGAAGTATAAAGCACAGCTGACACTGTCCCTGCCTATCCTGCTCTCTATGACCGCCGCACAACACTACACAAGGCCGCTGGGCTGGTGGCCTTATATAGTGTGGGCCGTGTACTAAACCCCCCTGAGCTATAATTGGCCACAGGCATCCCGCCTGTGGCCAATTATGGCTCTCCTCACTTCCGGCGCTGTGATTGGCCAAGCATGCTAGGTCACAGTGCATGCTTGGCCAATCATCAGCCAGCAATGTATTGCGACTGGCGCAGTGCATTGTGGGTAGTTCGTATCACACAAATTTGATGCGAACGGCCCACAAAGTTCTGGTTTCGACGAACGGACAAACGGCCGATGTTCGATTCGAACACCGGGCTCATCCCTAGTGGGCACAATAATGAAGACATATTTTTGGGGTACAAAGGCTGCAGTATATGCCGTGTATAGTGTAAGATCAGACTTTATAGAACCAAATCCCTTTTCATCATGATGTAGCCGACATCTCAAGTCTCCCCCGAGGTGCGAGAGTCTCCCCCATTTCTGCAGCGGCTCCCGCACACCGAAAGCGCCTCGCAAACTCCCGGGAATGATCGGTGTGGCGGGGAACAGCTGCGAACACCGATCTCCTTTGTATTAATTTTTAATTCTCCTAAAAAGCTATACAGGGAGATCGATGTTCACAGCTGTCCCTCCGATCATTCCCAGCTGTTCTGTGTGCTCCTTCCCTGGCCCCCTCCGTGTCCTTCTCTGCCCCCCCCTGTTCTCCTCCAGCCCCCATGTTCTCCTCCAGACCACGTGTTCTCAACTCAATTGGCCCCCGCGTTCTCCTCTGGACCCCGTGTTCTCCTTCAGACCCCGTGCTCTCCTTCAGACCCCGTGTTCTCCTCTGGCCCCCGTGTTCTCCTCTGGCCCCCGTGTTCTCCTCCGGCCCCCGTGTTCTCCTCTGGCCCCGTGTTCTCCTCCGGACCCCGTGTTCTCCTCCAGCCTCCGTGTTCTCAATTGTTACCTGTGTTCTCCTCTGGACCCTGCGCTCTCCTCTGGACCCTGCGCTCTCCTCTGGACCCTGCGCTCTCCTCTGGACCCTGCGCTCTCCTCTGGACCCTGCGCTCTCCTCTGGACCCTGCGCTCTCCTCTGGACCCCGTGTTCTCCTCTGGACCCCGTGTTCTCCTCTGGACCCCGTGTTCTCCTCTGGACCCCGTGTTCTCCTCTGGACCCCGTGTTCTTCTCCGCACTCCGTGTTCTCCTCCGGACCCCGTGTTCTCCTCTGGACCCCGTGTTCTCCTCCGCACTCTGTGTTCTCCTCCGTACCCCCTGTTCTCCTCTGGACCCCGTTTTCTCCTCCGCACTCCGGGTTCTCCTCTGGACCCCGTGTTCTCCTCTGGACCCCGTGTTCTCCTCCGCACTCCGTGTTCTCCTCCGGACCCCGTGTTCTCCTCTGGACCCCGTGTTCTCCTCTGGACCCCGTGTTCTCCTCCGCACTCCGTGTTCTCCTCCGCACTCCGTGTTCTCCTCCGGACCCCATGTTCTCCTCCGACCCCGTGTTTTCTTCCGCCCCTTATGTCCTCCTCCTATGCCCCCCCCCTCATCCCCTGCAGCTTGCTCCCCTCCCTTTTACTTCTCAAGGGGAGATGTCAGGGTTCTGTTTAGACCCCTGATATTTCACCAAAGCCCCCCCAAAACATATAAAAAAAATTATTGTAAAAAAATGAAAAAGTGTAAAAAATAAATAAATAAACCACTGACACCACTCTCCCCTCCCCTACCAACACTGTCCACTGCCCCAACCCCCTCCCCCCAAAAAAGTGAAAAAAAATTAAAAACAAATTAAAATTGTAAAAAAATCAATTATTAAAAAAAAAAAAATAAATGTCTGATGTAGTCATCTCCACTTTTCATCTCAATGCTTCTCCACATCCGTCTTTCCCTCTTTCCCTCTTCTAATGTTGGGAGGTATAATTATCATTACTACTGCAAAACGAATCTTCTCCCTTCTGTACTCTGATCTCCGTGTCCTATAATATTCATCCAGCCTCACCCTGTGTAGGAGGATGTCACCCCTCCCCCATCCAGCCTCACCCTGTGTAGGAGGATGTCACCCCTCCCCCATCCAGCCTCACCCTGTGTAGGAGGATGTCACCCCTCCCCCATCCAGCCTCACCCTGTGTAGGAGGATGTCACCCCTCCCCCATCCAGCCTCACCCTGTGTAGGAGGATGTCACCCCTCCCCCATCCACATTCCTCTCCGGTGTCAGAGACTTTCAGTTTCGTTTCTCTTCTGCTGTCAGCGATGGCGTCTGGTGATCTGAGAGCTGAGTTGGAATGTTCCGTCTGTCTGAACATTTATAGCGATCCTGTAACCCTGAAATGTGGTCACAACTTCTGCCGGGTCTGTATTGATCGTGTGCTGGATACACAGGGGGGGTCTGGAGGATATTCCTGTCCTGATTGTAGAGAGAAGTTTCCGGATCGTTCTGCACTGCAGAGGAACATAACACTACGTAACATAGCAGAGACTTTCCTGTCCGCTCAGCCAGATCGGGAGGAGTCCGGGGTCTTCTGTACTCACTGTGTGGACTCTCCTGTACCTGCTGTTAGATCCTGTCTGCACTGTGAGGTTTCTCTGTGTGATAAACACCTGAGAGTCCACAAAAAGTCCCCAGAACACGTCTTATGTGACCCCACCTTGTCCATGGGGAGCAGGAAATGCTCCGTCCATAAGAAGATCCTGGAGTATTACTGCACTGAGGATGAGACCTGTATCTGTATGTCTTGTTATGTGATTGGAGAACACACAGGACATAAGATGAAGTCACTGGATGAGGCTTCTGAGAAGAAGAAGGAGACACTGAGGAATGTTCTGCAGAAACTTCTGACAAAGAGAGAGGAGACGGAGGAAAGAGTCCAGAGTCTGCAGGAACACAGGAGGAAAGTAGAAGAAGAAGCAGCTGGTGACACCGAGAGAGTCACTGCCCTGTTTAGAGATCTCAGGAGACGTCTGGAAGACCTAGAGAAGAGAGCCCTGAGGGACATCTCCGGGAGGGCAGAGCGGATCTCCATCTCCATCCGGGATCTGGAAATAAAGAAGGAGGAGCTGTCCAGGAAGTTGCGTCACATTGAGGAGCTGTGTAACGTGACGGATCCACTGACTGTCTTACAGGAATCAGACACAGGTGACTTGTGTGATACTGAGGATGGAGATAATGAGGACCGAGAGAGACATGAGGAACTCCTCCATGATGGAGGGGGTCTGGGGGTGGCGGGGGTCTTACACACAGGTTTATCTGATATAATAACAGAGGTAAATGTATACTCCTATATACAGGGAGCTGCAGACATATTACTGGATGGAAACACGGCTGGTAATGATCTACAGATATCAGATGACAGGAAAACTGTATCCGGGTCAGATATAGACCAGAATCACCCAGAAACACCAGAGAGATTCCAGGATTATCATCAGGTGATGAGCAGTCAGAGGTTCTCCTCAGGGAGACATTACTGGGAAGTGGATGTCGGGGGGTCAGATTGGTGGACAGTCAGGATGTGTTACCCCAGTATAGATAGGAGAGGGGGGAGGGAGTCAGTGATTGGATATAATAAGAAGTCCTGGGGATTGTACAGGTATAATAATCAGTATAAAGTGATACATGACAGTAAATTGATCCTCTTACCCACCAATCCCTCCAGTAAGAGAGTCAGGATAGATCTGGATTATGAGGCCGGGCGGATCTCCTTTTATGATCTGTGTGACCCGATCCGACATCTCCACACCTTCACCACCACCTTCACTGAGCCCCTCCATGCTGGGATATGTGTATATAATGGTTGTATAAAGATATGTGGGGGGAGGCGGGAGATGTGAGAACTCCGCCCACAGTCTGGTGATGTCACACAAAGCATTGGAATTCATTTAAAGTGTAACTCCACTTTTGTTGAGAAATAAACATTCCCCTCGGGGTGATCTCTGTACATTGTAAGGATCATAACAACCTTTGTTGTAGATTCCGAACCTTTTTGTTATTCTGAAAAAAAAAAAAAAAATCCCCGTTTGTTCCTCTCTGCCTCTGTCCTGAGTGGGTCTAATGGGCGGGGTTTCATAATGATCAGTCAGCTGTGCACCTGCAGGGCTCTAATGAGGAAAGGGACGGGGTCTGCATCCCTTTAGATGTGATTTCCTATTGGAAGTATCTCTTCTGAAAATGACATTTGTGCTGCAGGGGATGCCTGAAATCTGACTTGTATCTTAGTGCAGACTTCTGGGGAAATCAGTCAGCCAATCACACAAGCAGGAAATTATGTTTCTGGGGGGGTGTGGTCAGTACAATCTCTGTGTACACAGCGCCTCCAGGTGGCCATATTGTTGTCTATGGAGATGAAGTATCACTTGGCGTCATTTTACGAGCGTGCGCAATTTGAAAGCTTGACATGTTTGGTATCTATTTACTTAGGGTGACATTATCTTTTATATTATAGCAAGAATTGGCTTATCAATTGTGTTTTTTGCTTTAAAATTTATTAAAGTGTATTTTTCCCAAACAATTTATGTTTCAAAAATTGCAGTGTAAATACCGTGTGACACAAGAAAATTGTATCAACCGCCATTTTATTCTGTAGGGCCTCTGCTTAAAATAATAAATATATATATATATATATATATGGAAGAGTACAAACAGCATTGGGTGGACCGTGCTTGGTCCACTCAAATTGGCGTTTGTAGCAGCGCTATTCAGAATTTTTCAAGTGAATGAAAAAACATTAAATATATACACTCAAAATAGAACACCATATATCACATGGAGTTGTGAAAAAATTAATCTTATATGTGTAATAAAATTATAAATATGGATCTAGTGAGAGTGGTAAAAATTCTCATAAGTGCTTAAAATTATAAAATATATAAAAATCAAAGTGCATTCAAGTGAATCATATATGTGATAAAAAAGATAATGAACAAATAAAAAGATGAATAATTATCAATTCTGTGTCTCCAGTCTGCATAAAACAAAACTTGTCAAACTGATCCAGCTAGACTGCAGCAAACCACCAATCCACCAAGTGACAGTTGGTATAAACAAACAGTTCAGAATTTGGATATTTGAGTGATCCGACCCATAGTGTCCTAGAAAGAGTACACCACGTACAAACACACAAACACTACTAGATATCCTGGGGACCATGTCTCATGAGCGTTTGTGTATTTTACTGTGCCGGTATATGTACATATTTAAGGAACATGAATATGAAACAATAATATTACCTCCACAGATAACTCAGTCACTCTGATCTCACAACGCATTTATTTTATGGTTATTTAGGGCAATTCACCCTTTTTATATACAATTTTAATTTTAATTTTATTTATATATGAGTACATAATATAGTTTTAATTAAATTTAATTTTTATAGATATAACCTTGTCCACCTAAATAAATATTTTCTCTATATTATATTTTATACATACTATTTTATAAAACATAGGGCCCTTGTAATATGTTTTTATATAATGATTTGTTAATATTATTACACTTCTTGTATAACAACAGCACTTTTTTTATATAGATGTAACAACAGAGGAATTTATATATTCTTCACTGTATTTTATACATTTATCTATAATCATAAACTTTAGCAGGGCTCATACCTTGTTTTATATATATTGTCATTTTAAATATACGTAATTTTTCTATACACACACACCTCCGTTTTTAATACCAACTTTCATGCCTGTGTGCATCATCATTTTAATATATCCCCCTCCAACTTCCCTTAATTGGAGGGAACATACATATATTTCCCGGCTGGATGTATATATGGGTTTATATGCATACCGTGTAACCATTATTTCAATATTCAAGTTCACGTTCCTTGAATATATAATATGGCTGTATTGGAAATATGGGCTGTCATTGTCGATTGCAAGCCAGATACATTTCAATGGTTTTTTTCCCCGTAATCAGCGGGACAGACTATGCATTACCATGCACCCAACCGCACAATTAGCGGGCAGAAGCTAGAGATTATATAAGGCTATGAACACAGACACCGCATATAAAAGGTGAATGGGTATATCAACAATGACAGCTCACAATAACGAAATGACATATTAAATGTATATGGAGGAAGATTTGTGTATATCTTATCTCTCAAAACACACAAAGAAAAATATTCCATATCCTTTGGACATTATGATGTTTTAATACGATATGTTTTAATATGATATGTTTATTAGAATGTCCCCCATTGCTGTAAATACGCTGACACCGGAGCTTTCATTGCTAGATGTCTTTATTAGACCTCTGGTGTCTGTTTGCCTGGTCCACGGCGCCCCCGTCCAGCGTGCGAGCATTCTAGCCTCCTCATTGGACGGTTGGCCCATCAGTCAGTGTATATATATGTCACTTCCTCCCTGATGACCTACGCCCTCGAGAAGAAGTCGGAAATGACGAAACGCGCCAGGGCGTAGGTCAGAAGGAAGTGACGTCATCACGCTTGCGGTTCACTGTGCGTTCCAAGACCATCAGGAAGGAGAGACACCGCTCACACACTCAGCGGAAATCGTTTCTTCCACATCCTGTGGACTGGATTCAGGCACAGTAGATTCCTACATTTATCTAAAGGCTCATTGATTATCATTTTGTGGTACGCAGTTACTACTAGGGGGGATTGTTTGTTAAAGGGGAAGTGTTTTCAATAAAATTACTTTTAAGCAGTATTACACTATGGGGTCCTCCATTTGTCTTCTCATACATTATGTGACTGCGCTGGTGGAGTAATGATCAGGTGATGCTGGATAGTGGATCTGGTCCTATTTTCGCGCTGGTGGATGGTCTGATGTTGGAGGAGAAGGCCCACAGTGGTTAAAACTACAGGCACATTTAAAGCAGTTTTCTGGTGAGTGCATCCCCATAGGGGGACGAGTCTTGCACAAGGTGGAAACCTTCGGTGGTCGGATCACTCAAATATCCAAATTCTGAACTGTTTGTTTATACCAACTGTCACTTGGTGGATTGGTGGTTTGCTGCAGTCTAGCTGGATCAGTTTGACAAGTTTTGTTTTATGCAGACTGGAGACACAGAATTGATAATTATTCATCTTTTTATTTGTTCATTATCTTTTTTATCACATATATGATTCACTTGAATGCACTTTGATTTTTATATATTTTATAATTTTAAGCACTTATGAGAATTTTTACCACTCTCACTAGATCCATATTTATAATTTTATTACACATATAAGATTAATTTTTTCACAACTCCATGTGATATATGGTGTTCTATTTTGAGTGTATATATTTAATGTTTTTTCATTCACTTGAAAAATTCTGAATAGCGCTGCTACAAACGCCAATTTGAGTGGACCAAGCACGGTCCACCCAATGCTGTTTGTACTCTTCCATATTTCTTTGTTTTAAGCAGCAGCTGTTGATGATATATGTATAAGGTCTACTGTACATACACATTACATAGAGATTATTCTTGCACATCACAATTATAACTTCATCACATCTATGCACAAGCATATATAGGAAGGCCAGCATGGTGGCCTGCAGTTATGGGAGGAGCCCGGAGGGTATACATACCAGACCTCTCCACGAGGCCGGTGTCGGTTCCAGTGCGCCGTATTGCACGTCACCAGGCCGACAAACAACTCAGTACACGTTCCTGAGTTGTCCGACGCTCCTCGTTTCCAGATTACGGTTTCGATTCCCGATCGCACCCCCAGTTCGTTCCGCTTCAGCGTCGCAGGTAGGATTTATGCTTTTTCGTCGCTACATCGAAACCCCTGTTTTTCCACTGAGTCATTTTCGACTACCATGCTATTGTCTGTTTCCTACCCCACAATTCACCCCACTATCACTGGTTGTTACGCACCGCTACCCAGTGCAAGCATCCCCTCACTCACACGTACACAGCTACTCACGCCTTTCTCTATCCCTTTTCACCTTTCCCTTAGGTCAGTAAACCGCCCCTGGTCTCCTACACAACAGGATCAGACCATCCCGTTCCTTTTCCAGGTAATTAAAAAAAAAAAAAAGAAAAAAAAAAAAAAAACCAACCCCTTTTTTTCTTGAGGGCTTGCATCTCTTCACCAGGGGGTCAACTACGGCCCCAAATCAGCTCTTGCAACCCATCTCTCACTAATACATTTTACGTCACCCTACCGTAGGTACCAGGTCTACCAGGTTTGACCCCAACAGAGACTCCATCACTAGGGCAGCAAGCAGGTGCGTAAGTTATTGTTGTTTCAGTTTTCCATTCTCTTCACACCTTTCACTACATATCCCCCTCCCACATACTTATTTGGCTCAGTACCCTGGCGTTAGAAACTGTCACATACTTCTATGCATGTCACTCTGTTTTCGAAGCACAAGTCTTCACTACGCAGACAAGGTCACCTAATCTCATGACTTGCTGGCAGTGCAAGTATTAGCTGACCGAACCCACGTCAAACTACTACAGATCGAAACATCCCTACTTAGCAACCAACCAGCAGCCACTCCCCCCAGTACCGCCCTGGTGGGGCTCTGGTTGAACTAGTCCGTGCCGAGCACAGACGGACACCCGAGCATCGGTTACCTGGTCAGTCACCTCCTGGCTTACCTCGGTTGTCACGCATTCTCTGAGTTCCACAGGCCAAAGAAACAAACTCACCCAGCGCTCACGCGCATCCCCAATTGTTACCATACCGTCGAACGGTATCTTGCTTCGTTCACACATCTCCCCTCCCCATCCAAGCAGAACATCATAGTTTTTGATAAAATCTCCAGGCGTTAGTAAACTGCCACATACTTCTATGCATGTCACTCTATTTTTCGAAGCACAAGCCTTCACTACGCAGACAAGGTCACCTAGTCTCATGACTTGCTGGCAGTGCAAGTATTAGCTGACCGAACCTACGTCAAATGCTACAGATCGAAACATTCCTACTTAGCAAGTCAATCAGTAGCCACTCCCCCCAGTACCGCCCTGGGGGGGCTCTGGTTAACCAGTCCGTGCCGAGCACAGACGGACACCCGAGCATCAACCATCCGGCCAGTCCCCTCCTGGCTCACCTCGGGTGTCACGCACCCCCCCGAGTTTTTTACATATAGGCCCATGGAACATCCCACTCAGCGCACGTGCGCAACCCGGTTTGTTCCCATACCTGTCACACAGGTATCCCACTCTGCCCCCCTCCCCCCCCCTTTTGCCGCAACCTACAAACATATATATATATGCTCTCCTGTCCTTCAAACTCAAAAAAAAAAAAAAAAAAGAAACCCGAGACAAACATGCATCCCCCCTCCCTCCCCCCCTCTTTTATTCTAGCAGACGCCATGTCTCTGGCCAGCAGCGACGATTTCACCCCCGCCCCATCACCTCCCGAAGCGGGTCCGGCAGACAACTCCTCTCAAGCCTTCAGAGCTTGGACCATCCCCAGACTCTCAGCTGAGCTGAGGCGCAGGAATATCCCCTACCCCATCACGGCCAGGAAAGCCGAACTGTACAGACTACTGTTCCCCAGCCCATCCCCACCAACCCCACCAGACACTCAGGCATCACTACAGTCAATTGCCTCGGCAGTGTCCCAGCTACACACGCTGGTCTCCTCCCCATCTACTACCATCTCTGATGTCCAGGCCAGAGTGGGGACCTTGGAGCTCCAGCAAGTAACCCCCACTCCACCAGCTGCCGCCCCCGCCACCCCCGCATCATGCGTTACAGCTACGCCCCACGGCGGTTTTTCTGTTTTCCCCGCACATCTCATCCCAGCAAGCATCAGGAAGGAGATACTAGATGGCCGCGACATCAACCTGGCATCCCTTCTGATCTCGGTACACGATGTAACAGAGAACAAAGCCTACGCTTGGGGCGACGTTTCCGTTATCTTGAAGGCAAAAGACCACAGGCTTACACGAAAGCTCACGTGACGGAATTCGTACTTGCTTTCGGCATGTTTCGGGATGTCATCTGTTCCATCAAACCCGACAGGAGGGAAGAACTAGACCTCTACCTTCATGCTGTCACAGATTTAGGGTACAAGTACGGAGGCAGCGCCTTCTACGACTACCATCGCTCCTTTTCAGCAAAGGCAGCCGCCAAGCTCAGTCAGTTCCAGGCAACCACGGACTGGAGCGCCATCGACACCGAACTCTTCTGTCGCCATTTCGCTGGCCTCCGCTCCCCACTTTGCACTAATTGCCAATCCTCCACCCACACCGCCAATTGGTGTTCAGAACCCGATGGTAGACGCCTCCCCAACTTCACCTCTGCCCCGCACACATCCCAGTATTCAGACGCAACCCCACCACACCCCCAGGAAGACAAACTCGGACGGCCCGTCCGAACTTTAGGAGGGGCGCAGATATGCAATAATTTCAACTTGGGGATCTGCAACTTCTCACGTTGCAGACTCCTCCACGTCTGCCTCATTTGCCGCAGAGCCCACCCCAGGATCACCTGCGGGCTCAATAAGCTCAGCTCAGCCTGACTAAGCCGTATTGATATCGGATGGCTGCAATCCTACCTCACCTCACACCCGTCACCCTCACTAGCAGCCTTTCTGGTACAAGGCTTCACCACAGGCTTTCACACGGGGCTTATCACACTCCCCGACACCACCCACGAGTGCAAAAACCTGCTGTCAGCAGCCACCGACGAGGAAGCCATCAGTACCCTACTACAAAACGAACTTGACCGGGGGTACATGATCGGCCCCTTCTCTCACCCACCGTTTTCCGTTTGGAGAGTTAGCCCTATCGGGCTCGTGAAAGGAAAGTTTTCAAATAAACTCCGTTTAATTTATGATTTGTCCGCGCCTTATTCTTCTCACACACCTAGTTTAAATTCCCTTATACCCTCACAAGAATTTTCTCTCAAATACTCCTCTGTCGACCTTGCTATCCAGGCCATCCTTGACACAGGTGAGGGCGCCTGGCTCTCCAAAGCAGACGTCGCAGACGCCTTCAAGCTGCTACCAATCCAGCCGTGTCTGTGGCGCTGGCACGGAGTCAGGTGGAAAGGTCAGTACTACTTCGCCACGAAACTGACCTTTGGATCCAAAAGCAGCCCATGGCTCTTTGACACGTTCGCACAGTCCCTGTCCTGGATTCTCTCACACCACGCATCCTGTCAGAAAGTGATCCATTACTTGGACGACTTTCTGCTCATCGAAGACCCCAACCGCCCCCCCCGTAGACCTCATGAGTCTAAGGGAGGTCTTCTCCAACCTCAATGTCCCCATAGCGGAGAAGAAGATAGAAGGCCCAGCACATCGCATCACCTTCCTAGGCGTCATACTAGACACTCAGGCCATGCAGGCCAGCCTACCACCAGACAAGTTGACTCGCATCAGGGAAGTCATTCATTCCTTCACGGCCACCCAGGGGTGCTCCAGGAGGCAACTTCAGTCCTTACTCGGGATGTTAAACTTCGCAGTAAGAGTCATCCCTCAGGGACGATCCTTTGTCTCCCGCCTCCTAGTTTTCCTCACAGGATGTCAAGACCCAGACCAGATCTTCAGACTTGATCAGGCAGCCATAGCCGACCTTTCCATGTGGGACCACTTCCTGGCCGACTGGAATGGCATTTCCATGTGCATTCCGGCAGCATCTCCCTCTTCTCCCCAGATTGTCACTGACGCCGCTGCCTCCACGGGCTTCGCAGCTATTTTTGGCCCCCACTGGTTTGCCGGTCCATGGCCGCCAGAAATCTTGGCAATCCCCGGTTTCAGCCAGTCCTCCTCCCTGTTCGAACTATACCCAATAGTGGCAGCAGCACAAACCTGGGGAAGCAGTTGGGCAGGCCAGACGGTGGTTTTTGCCACCGACAATCAGGCCACAGCTGACATCATAAACAAAGGCCGGTCCAGGTCCTTGACCATTATGGCCTTCCTGCGCAGGCTTGTTCAACTATCCCTGCTACACCAGTTCAAGGTCCTCTGCGTCCACATCCCGGGCAAGTGTAACACCTCAGCTGACGCTCTGTCCCGATTCAATTTCCCGTTGTTCTTTTCCCAGGAACCCGGAGCCGATCCGACCATGTCTGCTATCCCTCACTGGTCTCAACTAACCCTAGTCTGAGTCACCACCTTCACGGCACCACCAGTCTTACAATCTTTTGCCAAACAATAAACCATTACCTCCCTAAAAACAAGTCTTTGCGCCCTTTTCTTAACTACTCTCCTAGCAGAAAGGGCCTCACGGTGCAGCTCACCAGGGCTTACCTTACGGTAGACCAGGGCACACTTCAGGTCTGTTTATGTTTGCTCCTTCACATCGTCAAGGACCGAGGGCTCCGACCATAAATAGGAAGGCCAGCATGGTGGCCTGCAATTATGGGAGGAGCCCGGAGGGTATATATACCAGACCTCTCCACGAGGCCGGTGTCGGTTCCAGCGCGCCGTACCCGCCCACCCATTCCCCTTCTCAGAACACTCTAACACGTTTCTCTACAGAAACAGCCATTACTTCTCAGGTAAGCGCCCTTTTCTTAACTACTCTCCTAGCAGAAAGGGCCTCACGGTGCAGCTCACCAGGGCTTACCTTACGGTAGACCAGGGCACACTTCAGGTCTAGTTTGTTGTCTGTCTTGTGGCGTGTTTATGTTTGCTCCTTCACATCGTTAAGGACCGAGGGCTCCGACCATAAATATATATATATAATTTGATTTTTTATATATTTATTTTGCACATATATACATATATATTTATTTATTTATTTATTTATTCATATATTTAACAAATCTACATAATACAGGTGGGTACACCTATATACCTACCCAAACTTGTTAGTAACACATCCTAGGAGCGCAGAGCGGTGTTTTTTGAAGAGGGCGGAATAAAACAAACATCACTATCCAATATATATATATATGTTTTCATATTCTAGTTCTTCTCCTTATAGTACTTGGCAGTGTTACAGATTAGCTATGGAAGGGGGTTCCTTATCACAGTGCTTCTCAACCTCAGTCCTCAACTCCCCCCAACAGGCCATGTTTGCAGGTTTTCCTTTATCTTGCACAGGTGCTTTAAAGTGGATGTAAACCCGATTCATGAAATGTGAGCTGGGCACATATATCTGCAGTGTTTTCTTATCTCTCTTCAAAGCACCGAGTCCCTTGGCTTTCTCCTGCTCCGTTCTTCTGTTATCAGCCTGACAAGTTCTCCGAGACGGGGGAGATAAAAGCAGCCTGAAGTTTGTGTGGTGGGAGGTTGTTATAAATAGATTAGCAGAGAGCTTGTCTTCTCACAGCACAGCTCTGCACATTACTTCCTTCATTTGCCAATGTGGAGTGGGGGGTGTGTGCCTTTTGTGTGCCTTTCCTCCAATCAGCTGTCTTGGCTGTGTGCCCAGACTTCACTCCCAGTGCTGAACAGGAAGAGAAAATCTGTAAGAAGATGTGAACTTTGTAAAGAATATATAAAGCTGAAGACAGCAGATATACATGTAATACTTATATAGGGGGATTTGTTTCATCTCTGTGTATCATCTGAGGCTGTTCACATCACTGGGTATATGGAGGGTTTACATCCACTTTATATCAGAGTCAATGGCTTGGTATATTGGACAGCTATTTTATCTAAGAGAAATTCCCAAAACATGGGGTGTTGGGGGTACTTGAGGAGCGGGATGAGGACCACTGCCTTATAGAATTTCTAGGAATGAGAAGGATAATCATTGGGGGTGGGGGGTTTTGGTCTCCCCCAATGGATTCTCCTATCATGGTGTAGCAGCTCCAATGGTGGTTTCCAGGTTTCTGCAGCCAAAGCATCAGCACTCTTTGTTGTATACAAATGTCGTTTTTTCTTCTTCTTCTTTTTCTGTAACATTTTGTAGTGTTGATTCTGAAACAATCCTCCATTATTTTTCTCCCTGAAGAAGCGGATGACAATCCAGGAAACGTGTCGAGCTAAGTCATAGGATATAAAAGTGGGATACATTTGTATTGTCGCCCCCTATTCAGGTGTGCGGCCCCTTGTTGGGCGCCGGGCTTCTGAATTACAGCGGCGGGGGTGTTTTCGGAAGTGCCTGATTAGAGCGGTCGGCTCTAATAGGCGTCCTGATTAGAGCCGTGGGCTCTAATAATCTTCCAAATTGGTAAACAGCGGGCTCACTGCGTTCGCTGTTTACACAGTGTTGTGTTAGAGAAGCGAATACATTGCTTCCCTAACACTGACCTGCCTCTCAGCCAATCAGGTGCTTGGGTTTGGTTACCCTGTCACCTGATCGGCTGAAGCATCAGGCGCTGTGATTGGACGCCTATCAGGCTTTCAATCATAGTAGAGATGACAGAAAGAGGACGGGAGAAAACATGGAGGACTCGGAGCATGGAGGACAGTGCCGAGACAGGTAAGTGCCGGGTGGGGGGCACACTGGCAGCATTTGATAGGGAACAGTAGCAGCAATTGATGGGGCACACTGGCATCAATTGATGGGGCACATCTGCGACAATTGATGGGGCACATCTGCGACAATTGATGGGGCACACTGGCAGCAATTGATGGGGCACACCTGCGGCAATTGATGGGGCACACTGGCAGCAATTGATGGGCACACTGGAGGCAATTAATGGGGCACACTGGCGGCAATTGATAGGCATAGTGGTGGCAATTGATGGGGCACACTGGCAGTAATTGATGGGCACACTGGCAGCAATTTATTGGGCACACTGGCAACATTTGATGGGGCACACTGGCAGCAATTGATGGGGCACACTGGCAGCAATTGATGGGGCACACCTGCGGCAATTGATGGGGCACACCTGCGGCAATTGATGGGGCACACCTGCGGCAATTGATGGGGCACAATGGTAGCAATTGATGGGCACACTGGCAGCAATTGATGGGCATAGTGCTGGCAATTGATGGGGCACACTGGCAGTAATTGATGGGGCACACTGGCAGCATTTGAAGCGGCACACTGGCAGCAATTGATTGGGAGCACTGGCAGAAATTGATGGGTCACACTGGCAGAAAGTGATGGGGCACACTGGTGGCAATTGATGGGCATACTGGCAGCAATTTATGGACATAGTGGTGGCAATTGATGGGGCACACTGGCGGTAACTGATGGGCACACTAGTGGCAATTGATGGGGCACACTGGCGGCAATTGATGGGGCACACTGGCGGCAATTGATGGGGCACACTGGCGGCAATTGATGGGGCACACTGGCTGCAATTGATGGGCATAGTGGTAACAATTGATGGGGCACTCTGGCGGCAATTGATGGGCACACTGGCGGCAATTGATTGGGCACACTGGCGGCAATTGATTGGGCACACTGGCGGCAATTGATTGGGCACACTGGCGTCAATTGATTGGGCACACTGGCAGCAATTGATGGGGCACACTGGTGGCAATTGATGGGCACACTGGCGGCAATTGATGGGCACACTGGCCGCAATTGATTGGGCACACTGGCGACAATTGATGGGGCACACTGGCAGCAATTGTTTGGGCATAGTGGCACAATTGATTGGTACAGTAGCTGTGTTTGATGGGCACAGTGGCTGCGCTTGATGGGTTTTTCAGTTTGTTTGTTCCCAACAAAAAATATTGAGCACCACCCGCCACTGAGCAAGACAACGACCCTAAACATACAGCCAGAGCTACAATGGGATGGTTTAGATCAAAGCATATTCATGCGTTAGAATGGCCCAGTCACAGTCCAGACCTAAATCCCATTGAGAATCTGTGGCCAGACTTGAAAATTGCTGTTCACAGACGCTCTCCATCCAATCTGACAGAGCTTGAGATATTCTACAAAGAAGAATGGGCAGAAATGTCCTCTCTAGATGGGCAAAGCTGGTAGAGACACCCCCAAAAAGACTTGTAGAGAAAGGGGGTTCTACAAAGTATTGACTCCGGGGGGCGCTATACAAATGCCCCCCCACACACTTTTCACATATTTATTTGTATCATTTATCATTTTCCTTCCACTTCACAATTATGTGACACTTTGTGTTGGTCCATCACATAAAATCCCAATAAAATACATTTATGTTTTTGGTTGTAACAAAATGTGGGGAATGTCAAGGGGTATGAATACTTTTTCCAGGCACTGTATATATCCCATAGTTTGTGGTCTCTATAACGTTCCTACAGATAAATAATATACACTGATTTGGGGTATTTTCACCAAAGAAATGGAGCAGAATACAATTTGACATAAATTTATGAAGAAAGATTATTTATTTGCAAAATTTTATAACAGAAACTAAGAAAAACGTCTTTTGTTCTTCAAGATTTTTGGTATTTTTTTGTTTATTTAGGAAAATAACCCCCCCCCCCCCCCCCCCCCAGAGGTGATTAAATACCCCACAGAGAAAGCTCTGTGTGTGAAAAAATAATACAAATGTCATTTGTGTAGAGTGTTAGATGACGGCGTAATTGTCAGTCAAAGTGTGAGAGCGCTGGTAATTGGCCTGGGCAGGGAGGTGAAAGTGGGCGGTATTGAGGGGGTTAAACCCGTCGGCTCGCTTGTTCTTTGATTTATGTATTGCTTTAATCCATTCATAGAACCTCCACCAGTTGCTTGGCACACTCTCTCTGTAGTGTCATAGAGGGGTAGATTACTAACGCTTAGGTTACACAGGTGAGAGCAGCTCCAACCTACAACCAGGGGTGTCAGAGGGGACCGAGCAGCTTTAAGAGTCAAACCCAAATCATCACCAGCGCCTCCTGCGGGGGAAGGGCTGCAAAACCAACACATTTCACATACTGTATGAATGGGAGAAAAAAAAAAGAAGAACATTTAACATTTAAAGAAGAGTCACAATTCCTGAACCCCAATCAAATCTACGGGGGACACATTCTGGGAACTCATTTTGCCCATTTTTAAAGGCTAATGGGCCAGAGATGGTGAAATAAAGGGCATAGGGGGAAGGGGGGCTGGGCATTGCCAGGGGTAACGTATACCAATGTAAAAAGTGTTCAAGTGTAAGTTCACCTTTATAGAGAAATCTGTAAGATGAACTTACACAGGACCCCCCTCCCCCCAGTCCCCCTTACCTGGAGCGCGGCGATCTCCCGTTCTGAGCCCTGCTATACCCGCCTCACGGCTCCGGGACTTAGAAATCCCCGGAGCTTAATCTCCTAAATGTACCCCATATAAAATTAAAGATATGTCGATCTATTCACAAGGGCAATGAAATTATCCTTCCCAATGGACAACTAGACTCCATCAGACATAGAACCACCTGCAAGGCCATAGGAGTGGTGTACCTTATGTAATGTCTGTGTGGATGCTTCTCTATAGGGAAAACAAAACGTCCCTTTTTTTTTTCAAAAGAATTAGGGACCGTGTGCCCCCTATTCTAAAAAGACAAATGGAAAGTGCCGTGAGTCGGCATCTCGGCTGATATCCTGATTTTGACCCAAATATGATTGGATTGGCGGCTCTTGATCATGTGGCCTTGACTAGCAGAGGTGGGAGCGTAGATCAAATGCTGCTACAGCTGGAAACTCGATGGATATACAATCTCAAGGGCCTGACCTATCCAGGCTTGAATGAAACTGTCAGCTTTAAGCCATTCCTATGACCCATATTGGGGACTATCAAGTTAATCCCATGCAATCTCTGCTGCTGTCATTTTTGCACACTTGCCCCTTATGTTTATGTCCTTCCTTCCCCTATTTTATTTTCCTTTTTCTCCCCCTCCTCCCTCTCCTTCTCCTTCCCCCTCTTTTATGTGTCCGGTGTGGATCCAGGTGACTTTTCCTTCAAGTTTTGCACAACTGTACATGAAACAGACGCTGTATTGAGTCTCCAAACATCTCCTTACATATAAATGTCTCGTAACAATCCACAAGTCACCTGGCTTTAGTTTTAGATCCTTCCAAACTTTTAGGATCTGGAATTGGGAAGAAAACACATAAATGAGTTTGTCAAAAACCTTAAAAGATCAGCAACATTCTCTGTGAGATCCGAATGGAGGACTTCAGCTGCTGAGACAAAATATAAGCAAGTGAGTAACACACTCCCCAACCAAATCCCATAGGGAGAGAGTCCAACATCCCCTGAGGGGCGTAATAAAATATAAGAAAACATTCAGGCAAAAGTTTTCTAGTTTCTTAGGCCCCTTTCACACGAGGCGGACTCCGCTTCCACGGAGTCCGCCTCTGTCCGCCGGCTTAGCGGGAGATCTCTCGGCGGATGACAAGTCCCTCTCTGCTCACTGAGCGGGGAGGGGCTTGCGAGCGCCGCTGGTCTCTATGGAGAGATCGGATGAAAATGGACAGTGTGTCCGTTTTCATCAGATCTCACCCGATCCGCCAACGACGGATCTGGACGTGGGGCCATACGTCTGCTTTTGGCGGATCGGACCGGGTCGGATGTCAGCGGAGATGTCTCCGCTGACATCCGACGCTCCATAGACTAACATGGAGCGCCCGTTCAGATCCGCCGTCAAAACTGACAGGCGGATCTGAACGGTCCGTCCATGTGAAAGGGGCCTTACTCTACTTTGTCCGCTACATTGTAGACAGTGGGGGGTGTAACAATAAAACCTCAAACCTTCTAGTAAGGACTCTCCTATAAAATGATTTCCTCTGTTACTCTCTGTAGATTCTGCACTCTGTACTTACAAACTACTTCTGATAACACTTTTTACTGTGGCCTTTGCAGTAGGATTTACCACTGGACATCCAGAAAACATGTCCATTCAGACAAAATCCATACTCGTAAGATCCTGACTTGGGCAACTGGACATATCTTTTTGTAATCTCTGGAAGGGATGTTCAGCTTTTGGTAACACCTTTGGTAACAGGTAAAACAAGAAGTGGTGTGTTATAAAAACAACTGTGGAGAACCCTGGCTCTATCCCACGCTCATTTACTAAGGCAGCCATAACTGCTTGTGACTGATGACACGGATATAAAAGGATGGTGCACGTGGAATTGAATTTTGAGCTGGCTGCACACCCCATATATAGTTCTACGAAATATGAAATGGATTCCCCTTGGGGTTTTTAAGCAGCAATAAGAAACAATGGTAAGTAAAATCAAAATTGTTTTATTTATCCAAAAGACATTGTAGCCATAAAAACCCCAAGGGGAGTCCATTTCATATTTCGTGACTGATGACACGGTCCATGTGTCAAGCTGGAGGGAAAACAGTGACTGGCAGCCATAAATGATCACCTTTTCCAATGTCCTGTTTCGTAAGAAGTTGCCCCCTGTGGACCACTTGTTCTTCTCGTTCTGGGGTCCTTAAAGTTGAATTATTAATCCCAGCTATACTGGGCCAGAACTGGGGTGGAATCTGTGAGTTGCACAGACCCAGCAAGTGTCCGGGGCTGTAAATGCAGCATCCTTAGAGTCGCCTGCTCTGCTTCCATGTGTGAGTTTTTAATGTTAATATGGCGACCTCAGCAAGAAGCTGGAAGGCTGAAGACAGCCAATCAAATAACTTTACATACTTGATTGGTTTACTTGCCAAAATAAAAACAAACTTCTGGCCCTTGAAATGGAACCAAAAGCTCTTTATATCTCGACTATCTATATAAATATATACTCTTTTTATAGCTCACGGGCTTTGCTAAAACATGGAGCTCTGCTTCTTGAGCTGGTGAAAAAGGATCCAATGACTCTGAATACAGAGTATCCTTCTGGGTGATAAACTGTATACTCAGTATGGGTATTGCCATCCTCAGTATAAAACTGGGATCAAATCTACAAAAAATGAAATATCTGGGTCTTCAGGGAGTGTGTCCTGCACGGGGCTCACAGCAGCTGATTCCTACGTCATCAATGTAACACATGTGGTTTCCTTTGTCTCCAGCCTCCTCCAATAGAGCCAATAAGATGGCTGGATACAAATGTACGCATTTTTCATTGTTAGATTTGTACATAAACAAACAAAACAAATTCATATTATGAACCTTTCATTAGACAAACATTTAGTTAGCTGTATATTTGCTGTGCAGAATGTAGGACCATTAAACATTTAATAGTTGACCAAAATAATGTCTGTAACTTTGTCTAACAGCACCTTTGTATAAAGCTCCAGCTCTGATATATCGGGGTGACCCCTTCATTACTGGGTCCAGCTCCCATAAATATATTACAATGGCTTGTTTTCTATCATGTTTGTGTGAGAACTTCAGTTTTATGTTTCAAAAAGACAACTTTTTTCCTGACAATATTATACATTTCTCATTGCTTGCTCTGTTGTTAGTTGTAGCGAGATAACACAAGTCCTTAGTTTCCATCTGACATTATCTTCCTGATGTCATAACATAACAAGTATTCTTCTGCTTATACCACAACACTTACAAGGAAAAGGGGCGCATCATTTCACAATCCACACATTCTGCTTTGGATTTCAAAAATAAATAAAAACAAAAAAGGACCAACAATCTGTATATGACAGAACAGAAAGCTCTCAGCCACATCAAAAACTAGAAAACAATTGTCTGCAGCTGGGATCTCTCCTAACAGGGTGTGTGGACTTGATGTGATGGGTCTGTTATATTAAAATTGTATTTATTATTACTCTCACATCATGGACCGCACATCAAGTTATTATCAGACCTTAAGATTTCATCTTTGTAGAAAAACTTCCATTAACCACTAAATCATCTATTATAGATACAGCCTGGTCCGACCATTCTATGATATCTCTATCACTCCGCAGAGACTCATATAGACAAAATAAGCCAAACTGGAGACTAAATGGAGAAGGAGGTCCTGATTCCTCTATACAGATCTATAGATATCACCAGGGAGAGAGGGGGCGTGGCCGGACGTGAAGCGCGTGTGGTAGTGATGAGCGGTGTTGTGGAGTGAGAGCGGTGAGGACGCCGTGCGAGCTCCCCCCCCCCACTGCACCTGGCATGGAGCGTGCCTGGAGATAGAGGAGGCGGGACGGAGGCAGGAAACAGTGCGGGATACAGACAATGCTAGTGGTGAGACACAGCAGAAGTGGAGGTGGAGAGAACCGGCACTGCACAGCCGCCTAACAACCACCCTACATCGCGGCACTGCACTGCTCCGCTGTTCCGGATAATCCGGTATTCCCTGAGGGAGCCCGAGCGACACTGGCGGGGACTGAGCCACACTGGGTGGCTGCGGAATTAGCTGAGGACCAGCAGAGTGGCACAGAAGAGATCCCATAGGCTGTAGGTGCTGGTAAGGACACTGCCAGTGAGACTGGTCAGGGGGAGATTGTTTGCTGTATCAGAGACATCTGAAAGTAACTTCTTTTTCTTAAAAACAAAAACGACTGCATGGCTGTATACTGGCTACGGAACTGCTGATTGTTAAACCATATGTGAGCTGTGCTTGAGCAAGGACATATTACCATTACTGAATGCTGCTTCAGAGAGGCTGATTGGTAACTGTGCAGATATTGAGGAGATCTCGGTTACTGGGCTTGTTTAGTGGGCTCTGACAGACTGTACACTGGGCGTACACTGGGGGTTACTTGGAAAGGGGGGCAGAGCGCACCCACGAGTTTCTTGTAACTGGAATAATCACATTTATAAAATCTGGTTGGTTTCAGTCTGGCGGATAAGTACAAAATGCTGCAGTTACGCTCCGCCAAGGATAAAAACTCTCAACAAACGGTCTGATTGAACTCTTTGGGAAAGAATCGTTCTCATCAATGTTTTGCATAGAAAGAGCGCATAGGGTGCCGTTCAGGCCCCCTCCAGAAGGAGGATACCCCAGTACTTTATTCATGAAGTTCCTTAATTATAAGGACAAAGTGTCACTGCTACGGAAATCTAGGGATGCAGAAAATATACAAAAACACTCCTTCCCAGTACCGGAAGAGTTTGGGGCATCTCCACATCATATGGAGTAGATCCCCAGACCCCCGACACCTGGCACAGCTATCATCTGGTCTTTTTCCAAACTTTAAATAGTCGCTTTGGAGTGTAATACGCTCTATTCAATAGCATTAGATGCAAAATCTTCTGTGAGGGGGAAACTGATACAGAAGGACTCAACTCCAATATTTTCTTCCACTGGTCCTGGGGTATTTCCCCTATATCCTGTTCCCATTTTTCTTTTACTGAGTCTAATGTCTCCTCTCCATTAACCTCCTTAATTATCTGTCTATATATTTCTGAGATTTTATTCTAGAGATTGATTTCTAATAGACATGTGCAATTCGTTTAGTTCTGAATTTTTTTTTAACAAATTTTGACAAATTCGTTAATTCAGAAAAATTCCGAATTTCGATTTTTTGAATTTCCGAAATTCGATTTTCCGATTTTCCGAATTTCGATTTTCCGATTTTCCGAATTTCGATTTTTCAAATTTCGAATTTTCGAATTCCAGAAATTCAAAAATGTGAAAATCAGGAAAAAAAAAAAAGAAAATCTGTTTAATTCTAAATAATAACTAAGTATTAAATTATAGGTATTGGAATTCCCTTTCAAATTTGTCTGTTAGTGAACATAACAAGTACGAATTTATCCAAAGTTACGAATTATCTGAAATAACGAATGCCGCATCTAACCAAATGGAACGTAACGATCTAATAATAATAAATAACAATAATAATAATAAAACTTTTATTATTATTAATTATTTATTATTAATAATTTATTATTAATTTGTTCCGTTCCATTTGTTTAGATGCGGCATTCGTTATTTCAGATAATTCGTAACTTCGGATAAATTCATACTCGTTACGTTCACTAACAGACAAATTTGAAAAGGAATTCCAATACCTATAATTTAATACTTAGTTATTTAGAATTAAACAGATTTTCTTTTTTTCCGATTTTAGAATTTTCACATTTTTGAATTTCCGAATTCCGAAAATTCGGAATTCTGAAAATCCGAAATTCGGAAATTTGGAAATCCGAAAATTCGAAAGTTAATTTAATAGTTGGTTATTAATTAAACTGATTTTCTTTTTTTTTCAGATTTTCAAATTTTGGGATATTCAAATCTTTGAATTCCCGAATTCCGAAAATCCGAAAGTCCGAAAATTCAGAGTTCCGAAATTTCAGAGTTCCGAAAATTCGGAATTCCGAAAAACCGAAAATCCAAAATTCGGAAATTCAGAATTTCGGAAATCCGTAAATCAGAAAAATAGAAATATGAAAATTCCCGAAATTTCTGAATTTCCAAATTTTCGATTTTCCGAATTTCCAAATTTCTGAAAAAAAGCAAAAAAACGAATGAAGCGAAAACGAGAATTTTTTGTCAGTGCACATTTCAAATTTCTAAATTGGGCTTCTAAGGCGTTACCTATCTGAAGATAATTATAGAGTGTGTTCTGAGGAATATTAAATTCCTTTTTAGCTCAGCAAATTCTTTAAAAGTATTACCTACATAAAGTTCTCAGCCTTTTAATACCCTGTTTTTCCCACTCTCTAATCTTTCCTATTGAGCTACTTTCCTGTAGATTACTATTGTTCCAAATGGGGGTATATATATTAAACCCTTTATATTTCATTAACTTTTTAGCTGTTTTCCATACTCTAATGATCATTTTTATTGTTGGGTATTTGTACCTAAAAGAATCGGCCTCCAAAGTCTCTATTATTGTATCATGCAAAGCTCCTGTTAACAAGATTTTACCATTGGGTGTACCTCCATTTTGGTTGTCACATCCCAATAGCTGCTGTAATTGTGATGCTAAATAATAGTACTCAGGGTTGGGCAATGAAAATCCCCCTTCCCCCACCGGAAGCTGTAATGTACGCAACCGTCTCCTGGCTTGTCCCCCTTTCCATATCAATTCCCTAAAAAGACTCTATTTTATTAAACTATTTTCTTGATACCCATACCGGAGAGTTATGAAGTACGTACATCAATTGAGGTAACCAAATCATTTTTATTAGGGAGCATCTGCCGGCTAGTGATAGCGGCAGACGCTTCCAGATATCAATTTTTTTCCTAAATTTAACCAAAAGTGGGACTAAATTTCTATTTATGAATTGATTGGGATCTTTTGTTATCATTATCCCCAAATATTTTAAGGTATCTACAGCTGCCAGTTGGGGTCTATCCCATATTATCCCTTCCCTCACCGTATCCACAGGAAAGAGCTCAGATTTCGCCCAGTTTATTTCCAAACCGGTAAAACTACCAAACCTCTCCATGATATTCATTGCCCCCTCTAGTGAATGGCCCGTATCCCCCAGGAAAAGCAATATGTCGTCCGCGTATAACGCTATTCGCTCTTCTCCCGAGCTCCTATGGAAGCCCGTAATATCCAAGCTCTTTCTTATGGACACAGCCAGGGGTTCCATTGCAAGAGTGAAGAGCAGGGGGGACAATGGGCCCCCCCTGTCTTGTCCCCCTCCCTAATTCTATCCGGCCTGAAAATTCATTGTTGATTTTTAATCTTGCGGTGGGCCTATCATAGAGCATTTTAATCCATCCAATCAGTAAGGGGCCAAATCCAAATTTCTCCAGCACTCGCCAAATGTAACCCCACTCTACAGTACCAAAGGCTTTAGTCACATCCAGTGACAATATAGCTCTCGATCCCTCATTTTCTGTTGGCGTTTGCAAGTTTAAAAAGGCTCTCCTAATATTTGTGCTGGTAGATCTATTAGATATGAACCCCGCCTGATCAGGGTGGACCAATTTAGGGATAAATCTGTTCATCCTGGCTGCAAGAAATCTTGCTAGAATTTTTGCATCTGAACATAAAAGGGAGATTGGCCTATATGAGGCGACGTCCAATGGGTCCTTCCCTTCTTTATGGATTACTATAATAGTTGCTTCCATCATTGAGGGGGGTAAATGTCCCACCTCAATTGCACCCTTTAGAGTTTTTAATAATTCTGGGATCAAAATGTCCCCATAGTGCTTGTATGTTTCTATTGGCAATCCATCCGGGCCGGGAGATTTTTGGTTTGCCATATCGGCCACTGCCTGTTGGAGTTCCATGAGTGTTATTGGGGTTTCTAATCCATCCCTTTCCTCTTGTGCAATTACTGGTATTTCCAGACTCCCCAGAAACTCCTCCATTATACCCCCTCCTCCTTTTATTTGGGCGGTGTACAAACTTTTATAATATTCCTTAAAGCTTTGCACTAGATATGTGCAATTAGTTTAGTTCCAAATTCGTTTTTTAGCGAATTTCGACAAAATTTGTTAATTTGGAAATATCAAAATTAACGAAAATCTGTTTAACTAATTTCGCCGAATATTCGTGAATTCGAAAATTTGTAAATTCATACATTCGTAAATTCATACATTTGCACATTCGTAAATTCTCACATTCGCAAATTCATAAAATCGGAAATCTGAATTTATAATTAACTAATAATAACTTAACTATTACTAACTATTAAATTATAGGTATTGTAATTTCCTTTTTAAATTGGGCTGTTAGTGAACGTAACAAATACAAATTTATCTTAAAGCGGTTCTGCACACATTTCATTTAGTAAATCTCTTTGCCTTCCAAATCAGGCAAAGAGTACTAAATGAAATGTGTTTTTTTTTTCTTACCATGTAATTGATGACTTCCTGTCTTCTGTCTCTTCGGGGGTGGGCGGGGTCTGTGCGGGGATCCTCGTCACGCCGCACTGTCTCCTGGGATGTGATGTCATTAGTCCCTGGAGTCAGTACGGGCATCTTCCGAAATCTCGCGAGATTTCGGACACATCTTCCGAAATCTCACGAGATTTCGGCCACATCTTCCGAAATCTCGCGAGATTTCGGACACATTTTCCGAAATCTCGCGAGATGTCGGCAGATGTGCCGACATCTCGCGAGATTTCGGAGAACGTGAGCTGCACGACTCGGCGAGCTCGGCGCAGTAACGGCGGTGCATGCTGGGCCATCTAAAGTGCCTGTGGGGTTTCACATGCCCACAGGCAAGATGGCCCCCAGCAGACAAGAAGAAGATCAAGAATGTTATCGGAGGAAAACCGGCTGCGATCGAGACGGCGGATGGAACAGGTAAGTCCCCCAATTTAGCTATATGGCCTTGGCATATAGCCCAAAAAAAAAAAAAAGCAGTGCAGAACCGCTTTAAGTTACAAAGTATCCGAAATAACGAATGCCGTATCCAAACAAATGGACCGTAATGAATTAATAATAAAAACTTTTTATTATTATTATTAATTATTAATTTGTTACGTTCCATTTTGTTTAGATGCGGCATTCGTTATTTTGGATAATTCGTAATTTCAGATAAATTCGTGTTCACTAACACCCAAATTTGAAAGGAAATTACAATACCTATAATTTGTAAGTTAGTTACTATTTCAGATTGTCTAATTTTTGGGTTTTCGGATTTTCTAATTTACAAATTTTCTAATTTACAAATTTACGAATGTATGAATGAACAAATTTACAAATGTACGAATTTACGAATGTACGAATTTACGAATGTATGAATTTACGAATGTATGAATTTACGAATGTATGAATTTACGAATGTATGAATTTACGAATGTACGAATGTACGAATTTACTAATTGCGATCAGAACGAATGACCCGAAAAACGAAAAAAATAAAAAACGAATGGAACGAAAATGAAAATGAACAAATTTTTGGGCAGTGCACATGTCTACTTTGCACTATTTTTGTGGGGTTTGATATTATCTCCCCTCCTGTGGACCTAATAGCTGTAATAGTGGGTGGCGAGGAGTTGGACCTTACTAATTGCGCCAACATCTTCCCTACAGTTTCCCCCTCCATAAAGGAGGCCTGTCGCTGTAATAGTCGTTTAGTCTCCACCCTCTGCATAATTAACAACTTGTATTCTTGTTGTTTATGTAACCATACTTTTTCCCCTTCTGGTGTTGGATCTAATATGTAATTGTCCTCAGCCGCAACCACTTCCCTCCTAGTTCTTTCCTCCTGAGCTGTCGCATCTTTATTATATTTAGCCACCTGCTGTATTAACATACCCCTAAGGAAGGCTTTTAAGGTATCCCATAAAATCCCTGTCGTAGCTGTGCCTGCATTGAATTCTATAAATTCTCTCATTTTGGGAGGAGTACAATCTGTTTTATTAATTAATTCGAACCAGTATGGGTTTATTTTCCACTCCTTCAGTACTCACCCCTCCCCCATTTTTAACATAATCACTAATGGAGAATGATCTGATATCCCTCTTGACCAGTATGTTATTTTTTCCATAATCTGCAGTATTCTATCATTTCCTAGTGCCATATTTATCCTGGAGAGTGTGGAATGTGAGGCCGAATAGCAAGAATATTGCTGAACGCCTGGGTTCCCCACCCCCCAGAGATCCAATAATCCCACCTCCTCCAGAAACTGACTCAACCGTCCCTTCTTAATGGGCTCTGCTATATTCCCAACAGGGAATCTATCCAGCTTACTGTCCAGGACCTCGTTAAAATCTCCCATTACTATAATTGGTATACTTTGCTTCTCCAACAAAATTTAGTTTAACCTGAGCATAATATCTATTTTAACCACTTGCCCACCGGGCACTTAAACCCCCCTCCTGCCCAGACCAATGTTCAGCTTTCGGTGCTCTCACACTTTGAATGACAATTACTCAGTCATGCAACACTGTACCCAAATGAATTTTTTGTCCTTTTTTCCCCACAAATAGAGCTTTCTTTTGGTGGTATTTGATCACCTCTGGGTTTTTTTTTTATTTTTAGCGCTATAAATGAAAAAAGACTGACATTTTTGAAAAAAAAAAACAAAATTTTTCTTTGTTTCTGTGATAAAATTTAGCAAATTATTAATTTTTCTTCATAAATTTTGGCCACAATTTATACTGCTACATGTCTTTGGTAAAAAATAACCCAAATTAGTGGATATTATTTGGTCTTTGTGAAAGTTAGAGAGTCTACAAGCTGTGGTACGAATTATACAAAATTGATCACATCTGATGTACTGGTGGCCGATCTCATTTCTTGTGACCGGAACAAGCCAGGAAAGTGCAAATACCCCCCAAATGACCCCTTTTTAAAAAGTAGACATTCCAAGGTATTTAGTAAGAGGCATGGTGAGCTTTTTGATGTTGTAATTTTTTCCCACAATTCTTTGCAAAATGAAGATTTTCTTCCACAAAATTGTCATTGTAATAGGTTATTTCTCTCACATGGCATGTGTATACCACAAATGACACCCCAAAATACATTCTTCCACTCCTCCTGAGTATTACGATACCACATTTGTGGGACTTTTCCACAGCCTGGCCACTTAGAGAGGCCCAACATGCAGGGAGCCCCATCACGTGTTCTAGGAGCATAAATTACACATCTAACCTGTTGACTACCTATTACACTTTTGAAGGCCCTGGAGCACCAGGACAATGACACGTGACACTGACGTGGCACTGGTGACAGATGGCACTGATATGTGGCACTGATGACACGTGGCACTGATGACAGATGCCACTAATATGGGGCACTGATGACACGTGAAACTGATGACACTAATATGTGGCACTGATGACAGATGGCACTTATACGTGGCACTGATGACACTATATGTGGCACTGATGAAACGTGACACTAATGAGAGATACCACTGATATGTGGCATTGATGACAGGTGGCACTGATGACAGATGGCACTGATGACAGATGGCACTGATGACAGATGGCACGTGACACTGATATGGCACTGATGACAGATGGCACTATGTGGCACTGATGACAGATGGCACTTATACGTGGCACTGGGGACAGGTGGCACTTTATTTTTTTATTTATTTTTTTTACTAACTGCTGCAGCGGTTCATCTCACCCTCCTCACACGCTGTCTCTGTGTGAGGAGGGAGAGCGGCGATGAGAGATGATCTCATATGTTTACATATGAGATCATCTCTCATTGGAAACGCTGATCGCGCTGTAAACGGCCGCTGTGATTTTCTGTTTACAGCGATCTGTGACTGGCTGTGTCCAAGGGACACGGCCAGCACAGAACTTCCCCAATGTGTGCTCTCAGGAGTATTGCGGAAGTAAACAGGAGGACGTCCAGGGATGCCCTCCCGGCAGGGAGCGTCTGCGCTGTAGCCATCTTTCGACTATAGCGTGGGCGCAAAGTGGTTAAATGGAGGCGGGATATAAACATTTGCAACTACAAACTGTTGTCAAATTAACAATGAAGAAAAACATATCAACCCAATTCATCTATACTGGTTTGTATGCAGGAAAAGTTCCCCCCGGTCCTCACCATCACACTCACCCCTCTGCTATAGGAACTATAGACCGAGTGAAACTGCTGTTGATATACTCTTTTTTTTCTTTGAAGTTGCTGGACTGTGTCCTTTGTTAGGTGTGTTTCCTGCAGGCAAACCGGTTCTACGCCATACTTCTCCAACATAGAGAATACTACTGCTTTCTTACCCGCTGTGCCCAACCCTCTTACATTCCATGACCCTATCTTTAGTGTTTTACATTGTATCTAAATTCACACAAATATATATATATACACTCTTACAAGGTGTTTTAAC
Source organism: Lithobates sylvaticus (assembly GCA_028564925.1). Classification (NCBI taxonomy): domain Eukaryota; kingdom Metazoa; phylum Chordata; class Amphibia; order Anura; family Ranidae; genus Lithobates; species Lithobates sylvaticus. Next base: position 2,134,547 of record CM053029.1, read on the forward strand.
TCTAAATACATGTGTACTTCCTCCTTAATTCTCACATTACCTATTTTATTATTATTTGTGTCACCCATTTCCTTTTTATAATACATTTTTTATAATCCCCAAAGTAAAAAATGTATATATATATATATATATATATATATATATATATATATATATATATATATATATATTATATATATATATTCTCTCCCTCTTCTGTTTAACTTCTTGCATCTGTCCTGCACAATAGTGCCTTCATTTAATCCACACTTCCCTAGTGTAAAACCTTGAACCATACTGGTAGCCCCTCCCCCTCCCCCCCTTTTCCCCCCCCCCCCCCCCCCACCTCTCTAGGTGTTCCCCTAGGGGGTTATCAGTGACCTTTTCCCATACCACTTGTTCCCTCTTCCTACTCACACATTCATTCCCTTCCATCATTTCTCAAACGCCCACTATGCAAACCTCCCCTCCCCCCTCCCTCCTCCCATATTACAAACAGTGTATGCCATATATCCTAATTTACTCTTCCCCCCTCTTCTTTATATTCTCTATACCCCTTCTCCTCTTTCTCAACAAAATGTCAATAATTTCTCCTTGTTTTCTTCCAGCCACTTCTCAACTCCAGCCGGAGCTTCAAAAAAACAGGGTTCCCCCCCCCCCCCCATAGCAGTCACTCGCAATTTAGCTGGATAAATCAGAGTAAAAAGATATCTTGATCCCATTAAAGAGAATATTTCCCATATCTCTAGCTTTCCGTAACAGTGACACTTTGTCCTTATAATTAAGGAACTTTATTAACAAAGTCCTGGGATATCCTCCTGCTGGTGGGGGCCGGAATGGGACCCTGTGTGCTCTCTCTATACTGAACATTGATGAAAACGAAAGAGGAAAAGTAGTGGCGCGCAAGGGGTTAAAACTAAACTAAAAGCAGAAAAAACGGAATCAGGTGAATAGGTCCAATTGAGGTACAGTGATGTGTTGTGAATGGGTAAATAAATTCACATAAAAGTGTGACAGGTGATTATCAATGTAAAATCGCATATACATAAAATACATCAAAACATAATAGTAAAAGCAGGATAGGCTTGGTAAAGGAATAAAGTGGATGGTGATTGTGGTATAAAATCAGCAAAAATCTTCATAAAATACAAAATGGTATATTAAAATCAAATATTTGTGGAAAAAACGCAGTGGAAAGCGATAAAAATTGCAGTAGCCAAAAACTGCAGTGGAGATAACTGGTGATAGACCAAAAATTGTCTATATAAAGTGACTAAAGTGGATGATACAAAGTAAGTAAAATTACTGAGGTGAAAATAAAAAACGATAAAATTGAGTCGCAAGCTAAAAATGCATCAGGATAGGTGTAATCAATAAATAGTTCATAAAACGCATGAGTGCCAAAACAGTTCGTTTCCAAGGTGAAGTGAAAGGATGGTTCCTGTTGGGTGTGGAATAATTTTGGCTGTGGCTATCTTGTGCGATTGTAGCGGCACTCTGTGATCCTGGTGGGGGTGGTATAGCTGGCCCCTTACCTTACAGCTGTAAGGTTACAGCATTGGTTTGTGGGTCTTTGTGGTCCCTGGTGACCTTCCTCCTTTTGGAGCTCCAATCTATGTCCTGGTTCCTATTGGTGCTTTTGGTTGCATCCAGTTAGGGGGGGGGGGGCTCGCATCAGTAACTAACCCCTAACTGGATGCAACCAAAAGCACCAATAGTAACCAGGACATAGATTGGAGCTCCAAAAGGAGGAAGGTCACCAGGGATTGGATGTTTCTGCATAAAGGCCGATTTCCCTTTTATGTTCCGATGCAAACATTCTAGCTAAAGTTCTTGCAGCTAGGTGAAATGGAGTCATCCCTAAATTGTTCCATCCCGATGAGGCAGGGTTTATATCTAATAGATCCACCAGTACAAATATCAGAATTTGCAAACACCTATAGAAAATGAGGGATCAAGAGCTATATTGTCATTGGATGGGACTAAAGCCTTTGATACTGTAGAGTGGGGATATGTTTCCAGCATTTACACACATACACAAATATCTCTCTAAAATCACTTACATTTTTCCCATTTGTACACAACACATGCATATCATTCTCTCACTTTCTTTTAATTCTTTATTATTTCCCTGCTTAAAGCGGAGCTGCACCCGCACAAAAAATATTAAAAGTCAGCAGCTACAAATAGTGCAGCTGCTGACTTTTAATAAATGGACACTTACCTGTTCCTGGTTCCAGCAGTGTAGGCAGAATGTGACGAGAGACCGCTCGTCTCTTGCTGCCCCGCCGCCATCCTCTGTCAGGGAATCAGGAAGTGAAGACGCAACGGCTTCACTGCCCGGTTCCCTACTGCGCATGCGCGAGTCACGCTGCGCGCCTCTATTGGTCCCCGCTGTGTCCTGGGAACTGTGTTTCCCAAGACACAACGGGGCAGCTCTGGATAAGGGGCGGGGCAGCTATACGGAAGTGGGTGCAGATACCTGTATTATACAGGTATCTGCACCCCCCTCCCCCCTGAAAGGTGCCAATTGTGGCACCGGGGGGGGGGGGGAGGAATCCGATAAGCGGAAGTTCCACTTTAGGGTGGAACTCCGCTTTAAAATTCTGCTTTCTTTATTTTGTTCTGATATCCTTTGCATCCCATGTATTGTAATCCCATACTTCACATACTCTAGCTTCTATGATTCTATGATCAGACGGGCAGCAATAGAGCTCATCCCATCTTCCCTCTCTGACAACATATAAAGTATTCTGTTTTGACTCTAATAGTTGTAGTGCCTGACCCCTAATTCATCCCACAACTTAACATGAAAATCTCCCTTTCTTTTTAGTGTTAATTGTCACCCTTCATCCATCCTGCTCACATAGATAGCCGTTTCTATAGCTGTTTACTCTGCATGATTCTTAGTCCCTGTGGACTTTGGTAACCCAGTTACCCATTTTAGATCCCTGTCCAATTTAACCATTAATCTAGGGGCTCAGTATAGGTGTAACCGCACCTTCGGTTCATATATAGCGCTCCTCTTGCGCTGGGCATTTTTGAGGGTCTCTTACCCTTCATTCCCTTACTTAATTTAATGTCCATAATGACTGGCCAGTCTTCTCTACTTGTGCCTATACCCTCTTGCCTCTGAACTACATTATCTAGCAGATGTACTACATATACCTGTGAACAGCACTATTCTTCCCTTTCTTATCTAGAACACTCCGATGGACAGTAGACAGTGACAACATAACATATAACCACCAATCAATACATTTTGATTAAGGGGAATAAAATCGGTACCATTTGTCCTGAAAATGCCTTACCGATCAAGGAAGTCTGATAACTCAAATGTAAGCAAAATCCTTACCTCAGCCGGCTGATTATCAGAAATTCCCGGATCGTCTCAAGCTCCTCGTTTCGGATTCTCAGGGTCACCTGTAAATCCCCTCCTAGGCAAAGCTCGCCATCTGACCTGGAAATTTATAGATAGGCAACTTCTATCCTCATATTGATTAGTGGTTCCAAATTAATAATAACTACTGCAGTAGGGAACAGACATAAAAGATACTCTCAGCATCTTTCCAAATAACTGTTCTGCTTTATTATGACGCAATTGAAGGTTTTTATACACATGATTACGTAGGTATCACATTAATATTACAATTGTACGTTTATGGTAACATGGGGCATAACATAGGCAGGCTAATTCTAATCAGGACTCAAAAGAATGCAAACATGTAATGAAAACATTATTAGTGCCGTGTGCACAGTGTGTCACGTACCTGATGGCTGAGCCCACTTATGCAGGGAGCGGCGCCTCGTATACCTCTGGCTCGGGAACCCCTGATAGAGCAGACAGGGGCTCAGGAGTGCAAAGGGGCACAAGTGCCTGACAGGTTACAGATGAAGGGCCGGTCCGGACTTCTGGAGTGCTGCGAGAAGACCAGTTGCGGACTTGAGCAGGAACCCTGGAGGTGTACTGGAGTCCCGGAGGAACAGGCAGGTAGCTGGGGGCTGCAGGCAACCGTAAGGGATAGCAGCTCCACAGGATCAGCAAGGAGGACCAGACTGACTCCTGGAGGCAGCAGCAACTGGAGTTGTCTTGTAGTCCGGAACAGTAGCAGGTCACAGGCAGGCCGGGTCATACACTGGCAGGCAGGTGCGGTACAGAAGCAGCAGGCAAGGCGTAGTCGTGAAGCAGGCCGGGTCGGTAACAGGCGGGCAGCGAGGGACCAGGGAGCAGCCAGAAGAGGCGTCAGGACAAGCCGGGATCGGAGACTGGCAGCCAGCAAGGAAGATCAGGGACAAGCCGGGTACTGGAATCAGGTTGAGCAGGAATAAAAAGGTAGCTAGGGGTCACAGGAAAGCTGTAGACCGGACAGCAAGATGGCATGGTAGAGGTCTCCTTTAAATAGCGCTCCTGGCGCCAAACAGTGTCACACGGCGCTCCCACATGCTCCCGCACACCCGTGCGTGCATTCGCATGCGCCCGTTCGTGCGCGCCGAGCGGCTCTTCCAATGGGGACACTGCGGCCAGCTCTTCTGCTGGCAGTCAGGTAACTAGAATGCCTTTCTTGACACAGTGAAGGCAGTGTGCAATACATACAAAATAAAATACAATTATATAGAGAACTTACACATTTCCTTTACAATTAGACATGATATCTGCCAATAGAACTTAACCAAAAAGTGCATTCTATGCATCCAAAAATATAGAAAATATAAATAATCAAATTATTCAACCAAAAAATGTAATAAAAGCCTTGTGCATGTGTCCTGCTTCTTAATATAGGGGGACAACAATGCCAAGAGTTGGTGAAAGCAGGGGTCCGTCATCCGGAGATAATTCTGAAAATCATCCGAATTATTCTCCTGGAGCTCCCGCAGCAAAGGTATATGACATAATTGGTCACCATTAATAAAGCAACCAAATTTTTGGTCCAAGAAATCCTCCTCCTTCTGTTCCTGGACTGGACTTAGGTCAAAGCAATAACTTCAAGGCCAATAATAAATAACACGTTATCTCCTCTGATTCCGCAACATGTCTGGTTGACACTGGAGAGACAGGAGAGGCTCTTTACTGGTGCAATGCAGGCGCAATTTTTAGCACTGTAGTGCCTGTAAAGCGCCTCAGTGTGAAAGTAGCCTAACAATGAGGGAAGGCAGTAAGACCGCAGTAGGACTGATAGCTGAATAGATAGAAATGAAAGCCGCCCAGGCTAGCGGCACTGGAAAAGGAGACGATAAATAAACATAGTGGAGGAACCGGTTTGCTTGTAATACAAGTCTGGAGGCGTCACATACCCAGCACAGGAGCTCAGAGAGCGAGGCAGCTCAGCCACGCCCCGGCCAGTTTGCTCTCAGAAAAAAACATTTACTCCATTGCTAAGCAACGGGTGGGGCCCGGAGCGGCCGCACAGCTTCCCACCATTCCCGTGGTCACTGCCTGTCAAGGTCCATAAGGACCCATTCACACTAGAAACTGCCCATCTACTGCACGTTTTTCCATATAAATGCATTTGATGTGCGTTTTACAGGTGACGCTTTTCTATCTGCATTTGTCCTGTGAGGTCCCTTCCTTCTTTTTTCCTGGACTTCTATGTGCACTGTGGTGTGTTGTAGTGCATTTGTATGCATTTTTGTAGAAAGATTATCCCCACACCAATAGTTGCAGTTTTGCGCATTTGCGGTGCAGAAAAATGCAGCATGCTCTACTTTTGCTGACTGCACTGAACTGCAATAATGTGAACGACACCCATAGGTTGCCTTGATTTTGGACTGTTTATGCAGTTGGAGTGCCGTCCAAAATGTGTCCCACTGCAGGCCACTGCGTTAGGTGTGAAAGGGCCCTAAGAAATATCGGGCAGCACGGCGCTCTGCCTAAGAGACACAAGCAGACCAACAGAGAGGAAAACTCGGCACAGCGGCGCTGCCCAGGGAAAAGAGAAGAAATATAGCCAGGAGGCAGATGTGCTACATGCTGAGTAAGAAGCTGCGCTCTTTATGCACATATTGCCCCCAATCCCGGCACCAGGGTACCCAGTTTCCAGGGGATTTACCACCAATGTTCTGGGTCTTCCAACCCAGGAGGTGCCCAGAACCTGGGGGGAGGTGCAGTAGGGGAGATATAGTCTCCAATGCTTAACTTTCAGACTTTCCCATGGAAGGTGGCCTGGAGTGACCAAAAGAAAAAAACACTGGGGGGCTAAGGGGGGGTCTTTTATCTCTGCTATGGGGGGGTAGTCCTAGAAGTTACCAGTGGAGAATCAACCCATTGTGTGCTGACGTGAGGAGTGCCAGGAAAAGGGTGATAGAGGGCATCCCTGACAAGTTCCTTTAGCTATGTGGATAGTGTCTGAAATATATCCTGAAGTAATCAAATCTGCAGTTAGGGAAGAGTATGAAGTCAGATATGGCACCCGAAAAGCCAATATTCTTTATCATCAAAAATAACCATTGTAGATCGATGTTATGGAAAGACTTTTCAGCAGCCAATGTAATAATATCAGTATCTGTGTCTGAGGGAGTTTTAGTAAATCCCGGGGCCACGATTACCTCTCATATATTTAGAGTGGCTGATCTCCCTCTTACAAAACCAGCCTGTGCCGGATGTATAAAAGATGGCAACAATGTGTCTAGCCGGGAGGCTGCTATATTATATATAATCTTAGTGTCCACATTTATTAAAGATATGGGCCTATATGAGCCCGGTTGGGTCCTTTCCCTTCTTGGCTATTAGTGTAATATAGGCCTGGAAGCCATTGGGAGAGTAGGAACCTCCTTTCCACATTGTATTGTATACTCTCATTAAAGTATTGGGAATAAAATGTTGTGATAACTTAAAGAATTCTGCTGTATACCTGCCTGGGCCAGGGGTCTTATTTATTGAAGAATTTGTTATAGTGGTGTAGCGATACCCCCACTTAAGAGGGCCGCAAGTTTGGTTTGGGTCCCTGAGTACAGCTCCCCCAACCCCCCGGCAATGTGCTCTACCCACTCTGGCACAGTTAATATAGATATATATCAATACACATAAAATCACTTATGCTTTAAGTGTGTGAGGGACTCAAACTCACAGACAATCTTTCTTTTGCTGATATACTGTCTTTACTTCTAATAGTTTGAAAGTGGTAACATGCATCAAACATTTGGTTTACAACACATAAGCAGGTCCCTCGCAATGGGGGACGGAGCGCCACGTGTAGCGACCGTTACCTAAGCACCACTGTGGTGCGACAACCAAAATGTGACTACCTAATGGATCAGGCCTGATCCCTAATGATGGAGCTCAGTCTTTGAGGGAACACAGAAAAAATCTTCACCGGCACAGGATCTGTAGAGGTGGTGCACATGAAGATTCAAGCAATGTATTTGTAATCCACAAAGAAAAGGGTAGGGGGACAATCTTCTGCAACTTGAAATAATAAGCCTCGGAAGTCTAATAGGCACAAAGTACAAGGCAATAGGTATAGGATGAGCTTTCGCTCGCTCACCACTCCGGACACCGTCCTCGGTCCGGGACCTCCACTGGCTGTATCCTGCCTCGTCCACAACGGCTCTTGCGATCGGGTCCCCGGTCCGACTAACTGCAGCAAGATGAAAGTCTCCTGCCACCCAGGCTGGCAGTGAGGTGCAAGGCTCCAGGCTTTAGGCCCAGAACGGCCCAGGTCCGCACAGGTGTCTCTCCCCTCTCTCGTCCCGAGTCCAAAGAGGAAGTGGCAGGCCTCTCCTCCCCCTTACATCACCTCTCCCATCAGTCTCTGGGTCAAGGACATCCAACCTCCTGGGAGCCAGGGGGTTTCTGGGAACAGTAGTTCCGTCCTCTCCTGCTGCTGGCAGAAAATGTCTTTTCTCTAAAAGGGGAACACCCCCGCTACACACTCCCCCCACTTTGAATCTTTGGTCCCCAAAGACATTGTTCGATCTAACAGCCATTTTTGAATTAATGCGTTCACATAAGATAGACAGAGGAGCCTCCCACCAATCATCATAGGGTGGGGAGCTGTCCTGTCTACAGGTCGCTTCAGTGAGGGCGACCTGTCTAACTGTGCCAGAGAGTGAGCTGGGGTTGTCCTCCACCAAATGAACAGTGGATGGGTCAGAGCATTCAGCACTTCTCCTAGCTGTCATAACAGAGTCCTCTGAGCTTTTTCCCATTTGGGGGTAAGTTAGCTTCTTGGGAGGCCTCAAAACTCTGCAAGCTCTTTGTTCTCTTGGGATTTCAGGCTCTGGCGCCACAGGCTCTTCTTCAAGAACACACTCTGGCAGCATCACTGGTTCTGGAACATCTACCTCCTCCTCTTCTGAGCAGAGGCCAGGAATATCTTCCCAGCACTCGGGCACAACACTGGATGGAACGAACTCTGTAGCTTCTGGGTTCAAGGTTCCATCTTCCACATCCTCAGTAAGTGGAAGATCCATGGCGGAATTTCCTGGAGTTGAGGAAGGCCATAGCCATTCAAGTTCTCCTTTCTCCTCCTCAGCCAGTTGGGGGTCTTGTCCATCCCCAGCTCGGGAGGTCTGGGACCGAGTGTTGGGTCTGGGGGTATCCAGAATGGGAACAGATTCAGGCAAGTTTCTCGCTGGAGGTATTCTAACTGCTTCAGTGAGTGGGAGTAAGTGATTCCTATGCCAGGTCTTCAAAGGCCCCACTCTCCCCTCTGGCTTTAACGTATACACAGGCAATCCAGGTAGCTTTCTGCAGATGACATATGGCTCTGATCTCCACCTATCAGCAAGCTTGTGCTTTCCAGGGATTCCTAGATTGCGTAACAGTACACGGTCCCCAGGCTGCAGGTCTTGTACTCAAACCTTCAGATCAAAGTTCCGCTTATTTCGGGCCCCCCTCTGGTCTGAGGCCGCCTGAGCTTTCTCGTATGCCACTTTCAAATTCTGTCTCAGTCGGTCCACATATCCCTTGTGGGAGGTGGCAGAGGCATGGTCTAGGGAAATGCCGAAGGCCAGATCCACTGGCAACCTTGCTTCTCTCCCAAACATGAGCCGGTAGGGGGAGAAACCCGTCACATCACTTGTGGTGCAGTTGTAGGCATGCACCAGAGCTGATATGTGTTGGCTCCAATGCTGCTTCTTCTCTGTCTCTAAAGTTCCCAGCATGTTTAATAGGGTCCTGTTAAACCTCTCAGGCTGGGCATCTCCTTGAGGGTGGTATGGTGTAGTTCTGGTCTTCTCTATTCCTAAAGAGTCCAGTAACTTCCGGATCAGGCGACTCTCAAAGTCCCTTCCTTGGTCTGAGTGGATTCTCTGTGGTAGTCCATAATGAACAAAGTACTTTTCCAGGAGCACCTTGGCCACGGTAGAAGCCTTCTGGTCTTTGGTTGGGAAAGCCTGGGCATAACGGGTGAAATGATCGGTTACCACCAGAACATTTCCCAATCCACTCAAATCGGGTTTGAGGCAGAGAAAATCCATGCATACCAGATCCATTGGGCCTTGACTCTGTAGATGGCCCATTGGGGCAGCTTGATGGGGTAAAGTCTTTCTCTGGATGCATCGTGCACAGGAATGGCAATACTCCTCCACTTCGGCCCTCATACAGGGCCAATAGAACTGGCTTCTGACAAGTTGGAAGGTTCTCTCTGCCCCCAGGTGACCATGCTGGTCATGTAAGGCAATTAGCACAGTCTCCCGATGCTTCTCTGGGAGAAACAACTGCCACTTATCTTCTGAGCTATCGGAGGGGCCCCTTCGGTAGACCACTCCCTGATGCACCTGTAGTTTATCTAACTCTTTCCTCAGCAGGCGAGCCTCTTTGGAAGGGTGATGTCGAAGTCACTCTGGACTTTTGTTTTCCAATGCTTCCAGGACCAATTTCCCCATGGGGTCTTCCAATTGGTCACACCTTAACTCCTTCTTGGACAGCTTCGGTAGGCACTCTTCTTCTAGTTGAGTTACCCCACAGTAATGTTTAGGGACTACCACTGTGGTGACTCCTATTTCTTCGGCTCTGGATCCTCCTCTGGCTTGGAGTTCAGCCCCCTGACAAAGGGCTCGCACTCCTTCTGGTGCCACTTGGGTCCAGTCTTCCCAATCATCGGCCATGACATGAGATCTTCGGGACAGGGCATCTGCATCCCTATTTCCAGCCCCTGGCCTGTACTTGAGGCTAAAGTTGAATCCAGATAACACCGCCAACCATCTGTGTCCAGTTGCATCCAGCTTGGCGGTGGTGAATAGGTAGGTCAAGGGGTTGTTATCTGTTTTTACAGTAAATTCGGCCCCATAAAAGGTAGTCTTTTAGTTTGTCAACTACTGCCCATTTGAGGGCCAAGAACTCCAACTTATGGGTGGGGTAGTTCTTCTCCGAGGGGGTCAGGCTCCGGCTCACATAGGCCACTGGTCGCAGCTGATCTTCATACTCTTGGTAGAGCACTCCACCTAGGCCCTCATGGCTGGCATCAACATGTAGCTCATATGGTCTGGTGGGGACAGCATAAGCCAAGACTGGGGTCGTGGTGAGACTCCTCTTCAGGGTTCTGAAAGCCTCTTCACACCTTGGGTTCCACTGGTCTTGAACCGACTCACCGGGCCTCCTGGGTCCCAAGCCATCTTCCTCCCCTTCGGTCTTGAGTAGTTAGTTTAGGGGTTTGGCAATACGGGCGAACCCATCCACAAACCTTCGATAGTAGGAGCAGAACCCCAGGATAGATCTGAGTTTGGTGACTGTTGTGGGTCTTGGCCATGAAGTAACTGCCTCCAAATTCTCAGGGTCTGTAGCCACTCCCTTCTCAGACACTATGTGTCCCAGATAGTTCACAGAAGACTGGTAGAAACGGCACTTCTCGGGGGAAAGTTTGAGTCCCTCTTCACTGAGCCTTCTCAACACTTTCTCCAATCTGGCTTCATGTTCTTCCAAAGTTTTTCCGAAGACAATAACATCGTCCAGGTACACAAGGACTTCTATGAGGTTCATGTCCCCAACAGTCCTTTCCATAAAGGCGTTGAAAGGTAGCAGGAGCTCCAGACAGGCCCTGAGGCATCCTGTTAAACTCAAAGAACCCTACTGGGGTTATGAAGGCGGTCTTTTCTCTATCTTCTGGATGCATGGGGATTTGACAGTACCCGCTCTTGAGATCCATCACGCTGAACCAATTGGCTCCAGACAGACTCTGTAGGGCGTCCTCCATCCTTGGCGTGGTGTACTGATCAGGAATGGTCCTCCTGTTGAGAGTTCTGTAGTCAATGCAGAGCCTCAACGACCCATTCTTCTTCCGGACCACCACTATTGGGGAGGCATAGGGGCTCCTGGATTCCCGAATCACTCCAGTGTTCTTTAGCTCCGCCAGCTGTTTCCTCAGATCCTCCAGATCTGCCAGCGGAACCCGTCTGACTCTCTCCCTGAATGGTTTGTCCTCTTGCATACGGATTCGATGGGTGGCACTCTTCGCACACCCCACATCAAACTCGTCTTTGGAGAAAATCTTCTCCTATCTAGTCAGCTGGGCCTTGGCTCTCTCCCTCCAAGCTCCAGGTAAGTCCGGGTTCTCCATGGAGAGCTTTTTCCAAACATCTTCTCCTTCACCCGTCCCCTTCACTTCTGACCAGCCAACTGGGACAGCAGGACTCACCTGTCCCAACAGCATCCTGGCAGGAATCTCTATGGGCCTCTCCGTAGGGTTCCTCACACTCACTGGGACTCTCCCATGGGCCTTCTTCAGTGCCTTGATTGGGATCACTTCCGGTATCACTTCCAGGCTTGAGTGATCCTCCATTGGGTCGGATTCCAGCATGACAAAGGGGCCAGGCTGCTCCCAGGTAAGCTTCACAGTGGCCCTGAGGCAGGCTACCTCTCCGGGCTGCAGCACCACTCCTTCTCTCCCTACCTTCCCTATCCCCTCACTTGGGGTCTTCTGCTCTAAGACCAGTTGTTGGTAGGCCGTCTTCAGCATGGGATGGATCATGGGAGCTAAATGATTCTGCTTCTTTACCAGGGGGGTCAGAAGCCTTCGGACTAGATCCGTGTTTGTCCCTATGATCAGGGAAGTCTAGCTGGTTCCAGGCAGGCGAGGGCACACAACTGCCAAGGTGTCAAACACTTCAGCCTTCCCAGCCACGGATGGGTCAAAGGTCAATTGTATGGGCAGGTAGCCATCGTAGGGGAAACTCTGAGTTCCCAGCCCCCGTATCTCCAGCTCCTCTATCTTCTGAATAGGCAAATGACGCAGGTGTCTATCATAAAAGTCTCTGTATAATAAGGTCACCTGTGCTCCAGTGTCCAGGAGGGCCTGTGCGTATACTCCTTCCACCTGTACAGTAGGAGATGGACCAACCAGCTCTTCTGGGTAGGGCCGAGTTGATGCTACCTTCTTCTGTGGACTCTTCTCTTTCCAACTGTGTTTGGACTTTATTCTTTCCTGAGCCTGGCATGCATTGATTTTCTCCCTCTTTATGGGAGTACGAACCCGCTGAGGGATACTGTTATTTCTCTTTTTTAAAGGTTCTCGCTTGGGAGTGCTGTGTCTCTTTGGAGGGGTCTTGCCCCCTTTCTCTGGGGTGTATCTTGGTTGAGGATCCCTGGGTTCCCTCCAAGGGGTTTGGTCTCCTCTCTTTTTTTTCATTCTATTCATCCTGGAGCTCACTGAAGGTGGTGGGCACCCGGTTGACTCCTTCACCGGGGCCCTCTGGAGTTTCCCGTCGGCTATCTGTTTTCTTCTTCTTGGGACTGGGACATATAGCTGCAATATGGCCAACCCCCCCACAGTTAAAACAGATCATCTCCCCCCAGTCTGGTAGGGATGCTGGTGTTGAAACAACTGGAAATAGTTCCCTCCTGCTCACTTCTCTCTTTGGACTGGACGCCTCTTTCGCCACCAGAGATGTCAGTATCTCCATCATCTGGGACATCTGTAACTTCAGGGCATCCACTTCTGTCTCTCTTTCGGGGGTTATGGCCGACCTGACCGTTGCCACTGGAAGTTTTGTGGGCCCCATCACTTGTTTTTCCCGTTTCTCTTCCAACATGGCCTCTTCCTCCCTGACCATCTGAATGAGGTTGGGGTAGTCCAGGCTCTTCCTATCCTGTCGGGTGCGTAGTACCAGTGCAATAGGGTCCAGGGGTTGGGCTCCCCTCATCACCTGCTGAGCACGGGCCTCGTCTACTTTCCCCGGATCTATCCCCTTCTTCAGGATAATCCTATGCAGGATCTTGTCTATACGTCCCATATACTCCGACAACTTCTCCCCTGTCTTCTGGTAACAGTGCTCCAGTTGATAGGTAAGCACCGTGATTTTCTCTGTCCCACCAAACACATTCTCCAGAATGTCTAAGTAATCCTGTGCAGTGCAATCTTTTCTGCTTATCTTCAAGTTGCGTATGGCCTCTAAGGCAGGCCCCTTCAAGCTCTCAACAATCCTTTGCTTCTTTCTACCTTCTGGGACTTCCCATTCTTCTAAAGCCTGCATGGCACCATCTAGCCACTCTTCAAATCCCTCTTCCCCCGAGGGTACAGGTTTCCTTCCTGAAAACATCCAGAGTTTTCTGTACCCCGACATCAGGTAATCCCCGGGATCTTTCCTGCACTGAGTCACAATCTCCCCCATGACAGCGCACAGTTCTGCGCTAAGAGTGGTTTGTACAGGTGCGGGACTCTCTGTGCCCTTCTGCTCTTCCGCCTTCGGGGGTGGCGTGGTTTTCGTTTGAAAACAGTCTCCCTTGCGCGGCAGCGCATGCAGCAAATGATACAGTGGTGTGAAAAAGTGTTTGCCCCCTTCCTCATTTCCTGTTCCTTTGCATGTTTGTCACACTTAAGTGTTTCGGAACATCAAACCAATTTAAACAATAGTCAAGGACAACACAAGTAAACACAAAATGCAATTTGTAAATGAAGGTGTTTATTATTAAAGGTGAAAAAAATCCAAACCATCATGGCCCTGTGTGAAAAAGTGATTGCCCCCCTTGTTAAAACATACTGTAACTGTGGTTGTCCACACCTGAGTTCAATTTCTCTAGCCACACCCAGGCCTGATTATTGCCACACCTGTTCACAATCAAGGCATCACTTAAATAGGAGCTGCTTGACACAGTAAGGTCCACCAGAAGATCCTTAAAAGCTACACATCATGCCGAGACCCAAAGAAATTCAGGAACAATTGAGAAAGAAAGTAATTGAGATCTATCAGTCTGGAAAGGGTTATAAAGCCATTTCCAAAGCTTTGGGAATCCAGCGAACCACAGTGAGAGCCATTATCCACAAATGGCGAAGACATGGAACAGTGGTGAACCTTCCCAGGAGTGGCCGGCCGCCCAAAATTACCCCAAGAGCGCAGAATACGTATCGGCCTAAACTGAGGAAAAAAAATGTTTTTTTATATATTTTTTGGGGATATTTATTATAGCAAAAAGTAAAAAATATTGCATTTTTTTCAAAATTGTCGCTCTATTTTTGTTTATAGCGCAAAAAATAAAAACCGCAGGGGCGATCAAATACCACCAAAACAAAGCTCTATTTGTGGGAAAAAAAGGACGCCAATTTTGTTTTGGAGCCACGTCGCATGACCGCGCAATTGTTAGTTAAAGCGACGCAGTGCCGAATTGCAAAAAGGGGCCTGGTACTTTGGCTGCCAATTGGTCCGGGGCTGAAGTGGTTAACTTCTTGCATCTGTCCTGTACAATAGTGCCTTTATTTAATCCACACTTCCCTAGTGTAAAACCTTGAACCATACTGGTAGCCCCTCCCCCTCCCCCCCCTTCCCCCCCCCTCCCCCACCTCTCTAGGTGTTCCCCTAGGGGGTTATCAGTGACCTTTTCCCATACCACTTGTTCCCTCTTCCTACTCACACATTCACTCCCTTCCATCATTTCTCAAATGCCCACTATGCAAACCTCCCCTCCCCCCTCCCTCCTCCCATATTACAAACAGTGTATGCCATATATCCTAATTTACTCTTCCCCCCTCTTCTTTATATTCTCTATACCCCTTCTCCTCTTTCTCAACAAAATGTCAACAAAATGTCAATAATTTCTCCTTGTTTTCTTCCAGCCACTTCTCAACTCCAGCCGGAGCTTCAAAAAAACAGGGTCCCCCCCCCCCCCATAGCAGTCACTCGCAATTTAGCTGGATAAATCAGAGTAAAAAGATATCTTGATCCCATTAAAGAGAATATTTCCCATATCTCTAGCTTTCCGTAACAGTGACACTTTGTCCTTATAATTAAGGAACTTTATTAACAAAGTCCTGGGATATCCTCCTGCTGGTGGGGGCCGGAATGGGACCCTGTGTGCTCTCTCTATACTGAACATTGATGAAAACGAAAGAGGAAAAGTAGTGGCGTGCAAGGGGTTAAAACTAAACTAA
This sequence comes from Lithobates sylvaticus, assembly GCA_028564925.1. Taxonomy (NCBI): domain Eukaryota; kingdom Metazoa; phylum Chordata; class Amphibia; order Anura; family Ranidae; genus Lithobates; species Lithobates sylvaticus. The sequence continues at coordinate 2,149,825 of CM053029.1, forward strand.
AAGCAGAAAAAACGGAATCAGGTGAATAGTTCCAATTGAGGTACAGTGATGTGTTGTGAATGGGTAAATAAATTCACATAAAAGTGTGACAGGTGATTATCAATGTAAAATCGCATATACATAAAATACATCAAAACATAATAGTAAAAGCAGGATAGGCTTGGTAAAGGAATAAAGTGGATGGTGATTGTGGTATAAAATCAGCAAAAATCTTCATAAAATACAAAATGGTATATTAAAATCAAATATTTGTGGAAAAAACGCAGTGGAAAGCGATAAAAATTGCAGTAGCCAAAAACTGCAGTGGAGATAACTGGTGATAGACCAAAAATTGTCTATATAAAGTGACTAAAGTGGATGATACAAAGTAAGTAAAATTACTGAGGTGAAAATAAAAAACGATAAAATTGAGTCGCAAGCTAAAAATGCATCAGGATAGGTGTAATCAATAAATACTTCATAAAACGCATGAGTGCCAAAACAGTTCGTTTCCAAGGTGAAGTGAAAGGATGGTTCCTGTTGGGTGTGGAATAATTTTGGCTGTGGCTATCTTGTGCGATTGTAGCGGCACTCTGTGATCCTGGTGGGGGTGGTATAGCTGGCCCCTTACCTTACAGCTGTACAGTTACAGCATTGGTTTGTGGGTCTTTGTGGTCCCTGGTGACCTTCCTCCTTTTGGAGCTCCAATCTATGTCCTGGTTCCTATTGGTGCTTTTGGTTGCATCCAGTTAGGGGGGGGGGGGGGGCTCGCATCAGTAACTAACCCCTAACTGGATGCAACCAAAAGCACCAATAGGAACCAGAACATAGATTGGAGCTCCAAAAGGAGGAAGGTCACCAGGGATTGGATGTTGCTGCATAAAGGCCGATTTCCCTTTTATGTTCCGATGCAAACATTCTAGCTAAAGTTCTTGCAGCTAGGTGAAATGGAGTCATCCCTAAATTGTTCCATCCCGATGAGGCAGGGTTTATATCTAATAGATCCACCAGTACAAATATCAGAATTTGCAAACACCTATAGAAAATGAGGGATCAAGAGCTATATTGTCATTGGATGGGACTAAAGCCTTTGATACTGTAGAGTGGGGATATGTTTCCAGCATTTACACACATACACAAATATCTCTCTAAAATCACTTACATTTTTCCCATTTGTACACAACACATGCATATCATTCTCTCACTTTCTTTTAATTCTTTATTATTTCCCTGCTTAAAGCGGAGCTGCACCCGCACAAAAATATTAAAAGTCAGCAGCTACAAATAGTGCAGCTGCTGACTTTTAATAAATGGACACTTACCTGTTCCTGGTTCCAGCAGTGTAGGCAGAATGTGACGAGAGACCGCTCGTCTCTTGCTGCCCCGCCGCCATCCTCTGTCAGGGAATCAGGAAGTGAAGACGCAACGGCTTCACTGCCCGGTTCCCTACTGCGCATGCGCGAGTCGCGCTGCGCGCCTCTATTGGTCCCCGCTGTGTCCTGGGAACTGTGTTTCCCAAGACACAACGGGGCAGCTCTGGATAAGGGGCGGGGCAGCTATACGGAAGTGGGTGCAGATACCTGTATTATACAGGTATCTGCACCCCCCTCCCCCCTGAAAGGTGCCAATTGTGGCACCGGAGGGGGGGAGGAATCCGATAAGCGGAAGTTCCACTTTAGGGTGGAACTCCGCTTTAAAATTCTGCTTTCTTTATTTTGTTCTGATATCCTTTGCATCCCATGTATTGTAATCCCATACTTCACATACTCTAGCTTCTATGATTCTATGATCAGACGGGCAGCAATAGAGCTCATCCCATCTTCCCTCTCTGACAACATATAAAGTATTCTGTTTTGACTCTAATAGTTGTAGTGCCTGACCCCTAATTCATCCCACAACTTAACATGAAAATCTCCCTTTCTTTTTAGTGTTAATTGTCACCCTTCATCCATCCTGCTCACATAGATAGCCATTTCTATAGCTGTGTACTCTGCATGATTCTTAGTCCCTGTGGACTTTGGTAACCCAGTTACACATTTTAGATCCCTGTCCAATTTAACCATTAATCTAGGGGCTCAGTATAGGTGTAACCGCACCTTCGGTTCATATATAGCGCTCCTCTTGCGCTGGGCATTTTTGAGGGTCTCTTACCCTTCATTCCCTTACTTAATTTAATGTCCATAATGACTGGCCAGTCTTCTCTACGTGTGCCTACACCCTATTGCCTCTGAACTACATTATCTAGCAGATGTACTACATATACCTGTGAACAGCACTATTCTTCCCTTTCTTATCTATAACACTCCGATGGACAGTAGACAGTGACAACATAACATATAACCACCAATCAATACATTTATGATTAAGGGGAATAAAATCGGTACCATTTGTCCTGAAAATGCCTTACCGATCAAGGAAGTCTGATAACTCAAATGTAAGCAAAATCCTTACCTCAGCCGGCTGATTATCAGAAATTCCCGGATCGTCTCAAGCTCCTCGTTTCGGATTCTCAGGGTCACCTGTAAATCCCCTCCTAGGCAAAGCTCGCCATCTGACCTGGAAATTTATAGATAGGCAACTTCTATCCTCATATTGATTAGTGGTTCCAAATTAATAATAACTACTGCAGTAGGGAACAGACATAAAAGATACTCTCAGCATCTTTCCAAATAACTGTTCTGCTTTATTATGAGGCAATTGAAGGTTTTTATACACATGATTACGTAGGTATCACATTAATATTACAATTGTACGTTTATGGTAACATGGGGCGTAACATAGGCAGGCTAATTCTAATCAGGACTCAAAAGAATGCAAACATGTAATAAAAACATTAGTTCCGTGAGTCACGTACCTGATGGCTGAGCCCACTTATGCAGGGAGCGGCGCCTCGTATACCTCTGGCTCGGGAACCCCTGATAGAGCAGACAGGGGCTCGGGAGTGCAAAGGGGCACAAGTGCCTGACAGGTTACAGATGAAGGGCCGGTCCGGACTTCTGGAGTGCTGCGAGAAGACCAGTTGCGGACTTGAGCAGGAACCCTGGAGGTGTACTGGAGTCCCGGAGGAACAGGCAGGTAGCTGGGGGCAGCTGGGGGCTGCAGGCAACCGTAAGGGATAGCAGCTCCACAGGATCAGCAAGGAGGACCAGACTGACTCCTGGAGGCAGCAGCAACTGGAGTTGTCTTGTAGTCCGGAACAGTAGCAGGTCACAGGCAGGCCGGGTCATACACTGGCAGGCAGGTGCGGTACAGAAGCAGCAGGCAAGGCGTAGTCGTGAAGCAGGCCGGGTCGGTAACAGGCGGGCAGCGAGGGACCAGGGAGCAGGCAGAAGAGGCGTCAGGACAAGCCGGGATCGGAGACTGGCAGCCAGCAAGGAAGACCAGGACAAGCCGGGTACTGGAATCAGGTTGAGCAGGAATAAAAAGGTAGCTAGGGGTCACAGGAAAGCTGTAGACCGGACAGCAAGATGGCATGGTAGAGGTCTCCTTTAAATAGCGCTCCTGGCGCCAAACAGTGTCACACGGCGCTCCCACATGCTCCCGCACACCCGTGCGTGCATTCGCATGCGCCCGTTCATGCGCGCCGAGCGGCTCTTCCAATGGGGACACTGCGGCCAGCTCTTCTGCTGGCAGTCAGGTAACTAGAATGCCTTTCTTGACACAGTGAAGGCAGTGTGCAATACATACAACATAAAATACAATTATATAGAGAACTTACACATTTCCTTTACAATTAGACATGATATCTGCCAATAGAACTTAACCAAAAAGTGCATTCTATGCATCCAAAAATATAGAAAATATAAATAATCAAATTATTCAACCAAAAAATGTAATAAAAGCCTTGTGCATGTGTCCTGCTTCTTAATATAGGGGGACAACAATGCCAAGAGTTGGTGAAAGCAGGGGTCCGTCATCCGGAGATAATTCTGAAAATCATCCGAATTATTCTCCTGGAGCTCCCGCAGCAAAGGTATATGACATAATTGGTCACCATTAATAAAGCAACCAAATTTTTGGTCCAAGAAATCCTCCTCCTTCTGTTCCTGGACTGGACTTGGGTCAAAGCAATAACTTCAAGGCCAATAATAAATAACACGTTATCTCCTCTGATTCCGCAACATGTCTGGTTGACACTGGAGAGACAGGAGAGGCTCTTTACTGGTGCAATGCAGGCGCAATTTTTAGCACTGTAGTGCCTGTAAAGCGCCTCAGTGTGAAAGTAGCCTAACAATGAGGGAAGGCAGTAAGACCGCAGTAGGACTGACAGCTGATTGGATAGAAATGAAAGCCGCCCAGGCTAGCGGCACTGGAAAAGGAGACGATAAATAAACGTAGTGGAGGAACCGGTTTGCTTGTAATACAAGTCTGGAGGCGTCACATACCCAGCACAGGAGCTCAGAGAGCGAGGCAGCTCAGCCACGCCCCGGCCAGTTTGCTCTCAGAAAAAAACATTTACTCCATTGCTAAGCAACGGGTGGGGGCCCGGAGCGGCCGCACAGCTTCCCACCATTCCCGTGGTCACTGCCTGTCAAGGTCCATAAGGACCCATTCACACTAGAAACTGCCCATCTACTGCACGTTTTTCCATATAAATGCATTTGATGTGCGTTTTACAGGTGACGCTTTTCTATCTGCATTTGTCCTGTGAGGTCCCTTCCTTCTTTTTTCCTGGACTTCTATGTGCACTGTGGTGTGTTGTAGTGCATTTGTATGCATTTTTGTAGAAAGATTATCCCCACACCAATAGTTGCATTTTTGCGCATTTGCGGTGCAGAAAAATGCAGCATGCTCTACTTTTGCTGACTGCACTGAACTGCAATAATGTGAACGACACCCATAGGTTGCCTTGATTTTGGACTGTTTATGCATTTGGAGTGCCGTCCAAAATGTGTCCCACTGCAGGCCACTGCGTTAGGTGTGAAAGGGCCCTAAGAAATATCGGGCAGCACAGCGCTCTGCCTAAGAGACACAAGCAGACCAACAGAGAGGAAAACTCGGCACAGCGGCGCTGCCCAGGGAAAAGAGAAGAAATATAGCCAGGAGGCAGATGTGCTACATGCTGAGTAAGAAGCTGCGCTCTTTATGCACATATTGCCCCCAATCCCGGCACCAGGGTACCCAGTTTCCAGGGGATTTACCACCAATGTTCTGGGTCTTCCAACCCAGGAGGGGCCCAGAACCTGGGGGGAGGTGCAGTAGGGGAGATATAGTCTCCAATGCTTAACTTTCAGACTTTCCCATGGAAGGTGGCCTGGAGTGACCAAAAGAAAAAACACTGGGGGGCTAAGGGGGGGGGGGGGTCTCTTTTATCTCTGCTATGGGGGGGTAGTCCTAGAAGTTACCAGTGGAGAATCAACCCATTGTGTGCTGACGTGAGGTGGGCCAGGAAAAGGGTGATAGAGGCCATCCCTGACAAGTTCCTTTAGCTATGTGGATAGTGTCTGAAATATATCCTGAAGTAATCAAATCTGCAGTTAGGGAAGAGTATGAAGTCAGATATGGCACCCGAAAAGCCAATATTCTTTATCACCAAAAATAACCATTGTAGATCGATGTTATGGAAAGACTTTTCAGCAGCCAATGTAATAATATCAGTATCTGTGTCTGAGGGAGTTTTAGTAAATCCCAGGGCCACGATTACCTCTCGTATATTTAGAGTGGCTGATCTCCCTCTTACAAAACCAGCCTGTGCCGGATGTATAAAAGATGGCAACAATGTGTCTAGCCGGGAGGCTGCTATATTATATGTAATCTTAGTGTCCACATTTATTAAAGATATGGGCCTATATGAGTCCGGTTGGGTCCTTTCTTGGCTATTAGTGTAATATAGGCCTGGAAGCCATTGGGAGAGTAGGAACCTCCTTTCCACATTGTATTGTATACTCTCATTAAAGTATTGGGAATAAAATGTTGTGATAACTTAAAGAATTCTGCTGTATACCTGCCTGGGCCAGGGGTATTATTATTTGAAGAATTTGTTATAGTGGTGTAGCGATACCCCCACTTAAGAGGGCCGCAAGTTTGGTTTGGGTCCCTGAGTACAGCTCCGCCAACCCCCCGGCAATGTGCTCTACCCACTCTGGCACAGTTAATATAGATATATATCAATACACATAAAATCACTTATGCTTTAAGTGTGTGAGGGACTCAAACTCACAGACAATCTTTCTTTTGCTGATATACTGTCTTTACTTCTAATAGTTTGAAAGTGGTAACATGCATCAAACATTTGGTTTACAACACATAAGCAGGTCCCTGCAGTATGGCTTACACTAATATAACTGTATGTAGGTGTAATCGCAATGGGGGACGGAGCGCCACGTGTAGCGACCGTTACCTAAGCACCACTGTGGTGCGACAACCAAAATGTGACTACCTAATGGATCAGGCCTGATCCCTAATGATGGAGCTCAGTCTTTGAGGGAACACAGAAAAAATCTTCACCGGCACAGGATCTGTAGAGGTGGTGCACATGAAGATTCAAGCAATGTATTTGTAATCCACAAAGAAAAGGGTAGGGGGACAATCTTCTGCAACTTGAAATAATAAGCCTAGGAAGTCTAATAGGCACAAAGTACAAGGCAATAGGTATAGGATGAGCTTTCGCTCGCTCACCACTCCGGACACCGTCCTCGGTCCGGGACCTCCACTGGCTGTATCCTGCCTCGTCCACAACGGCTCTTGCCATCGGGTCCCCGGTCCGACTAACTGCAGCAAGATGAAAGTCTCCTGCCACCCAGGCTGGCAGTGAGGTGCAAGGCTCCAGAACGGCCCAGGTCCGCACAGGTGTCTCTCCCCTCTCTCGTCCCTAGTCCAAAGAGGAAGCGGCAGGCCTCTCCTCCCCCTTACATCACCTCTCCCATCAGTCTCTGGGGCAAGGACATCCAACCTCCTGGGAGCCAGGGGGTTTCTGGGAACAGTAGTTCCGTCCTCTCCTGCTGCTGGCAGAAAACGTCTTTTCTCTAAAAGGGGAACACCCCCGCTACACACTCCCCCCACTTTGAATCTTTGGTCCCCAAAGACATTGTTCGATCTAACAGCCATTTTTGAATGAATGCGTTCACATAAGATAGACAGAGGAGCCTCCCACCAATCATCATAGGGTGGGGAGCTGTCCTGTCTACAGGTCGCTTCAGTGAGGGCGACCTGTCTAACTGTGCCAGAGAGTGAGCTGGGGTTGTCCTCCACCAAATGAACAGTGGATGGGTCAGAGCATTCAGCACTTCTCCTAGCTGTCATAACAGAGTCCTCTGAGCTTTTTCCCATTTGGGGGTAAGTTAGCTTCTTGGGAGGCCTCAAAACTCTGCAAGCTCTTTGTTCTCTTGGGACTTCAGGCTCTGGCGCCACAGGCTCTTCTTCAAGAACACACTCTGGCAGCATCACTGGTTCTGGAACATCTACCTCCTCCTCTTCTGAGCAGAGGCCAGGAATATCTTCCCAGCACTCGGGCACAACACTGGATGGAACGAACTCTGTAGCTTCTGGGTTCAAGGTTCCATCTTCCACATCCTCAGTAAGTGGAAGATCCATGGCGGAATTTCCTGGAGTTGAGGAAGGCCATAGCCATTCAAGTTCTCCTTTCTCCTCCTCAGCCAGTTGGGGGTCTTGTCCATCCCCAGCTCGGGAGGTCTGGGACCGAGTGTTGGGTCTGGGGGTATCCAGAATGGGAACAGATTCAGGCAAGTTTCTCGCTGGAGGTATTCTAACTGCTTCAGTGAGTGGGAGTAAGTGATTCCTATGCCAGGTCTTCAAAGGCCCCACTCTCCCCTCTGGCTTTAACGTATACACAGGCAATCCAGGTAGCTTTCTGCAGATGACATATGGCTCTGATCTCCACCTATCAGCAAGCTTGTGCTTTCCAGGGATTCCTAGATTGCGTAACAGTACACGGTCCCCAGGCTGCAGGTCTTGTACTCAAACCTTCAGATCAAAGTTCCGCTTATTTCGGGCCACCCTCTGGTCTGAGGCCGCCTGAGCTTTCTCGTATGCCACTTTCAAATTGTGTCTCAGTCGGTCCACATATCCCTTGTGGGAGGTGGCAGAGGCATGGTCTAGGGAAATGACGAAGGCCAGATCCACTGGCAACCTTGCTTCTCTCCCAAACATGAGCCGGTAGGGGGAGAAACCTGTCACATCACTTGTGGTGCAGTTGTAGGCATGCACCAGAGCTGATATGTGTTGGCTCCAATGCTGCTTCTTCTCTGTCTCTAAAGTTCCCAGCATGTTTAATAGGGTCCTGTTAAACCTCTCAGGCTGGGCATCTCCTTGAGGGTGGTATGGTGTAGTTCTGGTCTTCTCTATTCCCAAAGAGTCCAGTAACTTCCGGATCAGGCGACTCTCAAAGTCCCTTCCTTGGTCTGAGTGGATTCTCTGTGGTAGTCCATAATGAACAAAGTACTTTTCCAGGAGCACCTTGGCCACGGTAGAAGCCTTCTGGTCTTTGGTTGGGAAAGCCTGGGCATAACGGGTGAAATGATCGGTTACCACCAGAACATTTCCCAATCCACTCAAATCGGGTTTGAGGCAGAGAAAATCAATGCATACCAGATCCATTGGGCCTTGACTCTGTAGATGGCCCATTGGGGCAGCTTGATGGGGTAAAGTCTTTCTCTGGATGCATCGTGCACAGGAATGGCAATACTCCTCCACTTCGGCCCTCATACAGGGCCAATAGAACCGGCTTCTGACAAGTTGGAAGGTTCTCTCTGCCCCCAGGTGACCATGCTGGTCATGTAAGGCAATTAGCACAGTCTCTCGATGCTTTTCTGGGAGAAACAACTGCCACTTATCTTCTGAGCTATCGGAGGGGCCCCTTCGGTAGACCACTCCCTGATGCACCTGTAGTTTATCTAACTCTTTCCTCAGCAGGCGAGCCTCTTTGGAAGGGTGATGTCGAAGTCACTCTGGACTTTTGTTTTCCAATGCTTCCAGGACCAATTTCCCCATGGGGTCTTCCAATTGGTCACACCTTAACTCCTTCTTGGACAGCTTCGGTAGGCACTCTTCTTCTAGTTGAGTTACCCCACAGTAATGTTTAGGGACTACCACTGTGGTGACTCCTATTTCTTCGGCTCTGGATCCTCCTCTGGCTTGGAGTTCAGCCCCCTGACAAAGGGCTCGCACTCTTTCTGGTGCCACTTGGGTCCAGTCTTCCCAATCATCGGCCATGACATGAGATCTTCGGGACAGGGCATCTGCATCCCTATTTCCAGCCCCTGGCCTGTACTTGAGGCTAAAGTTGAATCCAGATAACGCCGCCAACCATCTGTGTCCAGTTGCATCCAGCTTGGCGGTGGTGAATAGGTAGGTCAAGGGGTTGTTATCTGTTTTTACAGTAAATTCGGCCCCATACAGATAGTCTCTCAGTTTGTCAACTACTGCCCATTTGAGGGCTAAGAACTCCAACTTGTGGGTGGGGTAGTTCTTCTCCGAGGGGGTCAGGCTCCGGCTCACATAGGCCACTGGTCGCAGCTGATCTTCATACTCTTGGTAGAGCACTCCACCTAGGCCCTCATGGCTGGCATCAACATGTAGCTCATATGGTCTGGTGGGGTCAGCATAAGCCAAGACTGGGGCCGTGGTGAGACTCCTCTTCAGGGTTCTGAAAGCCTCTTCACACCTTGGGTTCCACTGGTCTTGAACCGACTCACCGGGCCTCCTGGGTCCCAAGCCATCTTCCTCCCCTTCGGTCTTGAGTAGTTCGTTTAGGGGTTTGGCAATACGGGCGAACCCATCCACAAACCTTCGATAGTAGGAGCAGAACCCCAGGATAGATCTGAGTTTGGTGACTGTTGTGGGTCTTGGCCATGAAGTAACTGCCTCCAAATTCTCAGGGTCTGTAGCCACTCCCTTCTCAGACACTATGTGTCCCAGATAGTTCACAGAAGACTGGTAGAAACAGCACTTCTCGGGGGAAAGTTTGAGTCCCTCTTCACTGAGCCTTCTCAACACTTTCTCCAATCTGGCTTCATGTTCTTCCAAAGTTTTTCCGAAGACAATAACATCGTCCAGGTACACAAGGACTTCTATGAGGTTCATGTCCCCAACAGTCCTTTCCATAAGGCGTTGAAAGGTAGCAGGAGCTCCAGACAGGCCCTGAGGCATCCTGTTAAACTCAAAGAACCCTACTGGGGTTATGAAGGCAGTCTTTTCTCTATCTTCTGGATGCATGGGGATTTGATAGTACCCGCTCTTGAGATCCATCACGCTGAACCACTTGGCTCCAGACAGACTCTGTAGGGCGTCCTCTATCCTTGGCGTGGTGTACTGATCAGGAATGGTCCTCCTATTGAGAGTTCTGTAGTCAATGCAGAGCCTCAACGACCCATTCTTCTTCCGGACCACCACTATTGGGGAGGCATAGGGTCTCCTGGATTCCCGAATCACTCCAGTGTTCTTTAGCTCCGCCAGCTGTTCCCTCAGATCCTCCAGATCTGCCAGCGGAACCCGCCTGACTCTCTCCCTGAATGGTTTGTCCTCTTGCATACGGATTCGATGGGTGGCACTCTTCGCACACCCCACATCGAACTCGTCTTTGGAGAAAATCTTCTCCCATCTAGTCAGCTGGGCCTTGGCTCTCTCCCTCCAAGCTCCAGGTAAGTCCGGGTTCTCCATGGAGAGCTTTTTCCAAACATCTTCTCCTTCACCCGTCCCCTTCACTTCTGACCAGCCAACTGGGACAGCAGGACTCACCTGTCCCAACAGCATCCTGGCAGGAATCTCTATGGGCCTCTCCGTAGGGTTCCTCACACTCACTGGGACTCTCCCATGGGCCTTCTTCAGTGCCTTGATTGGGATCACTTCCGGTATCACTTCCAGGCTTGAGTGATCCTCCATTGGGTCGGATTCCAGCATGACAAAGGGGCCAGGCTGCTCCCAGGTAAGCTTCACAGTGGCCCTGAGGCAGGCTACCTCTCCGGGCTGCAGCACCACTCCTTCTCTCCCTACCTTCCCTATCCCCTCACTTGGGGTCTTCTGCTCTAAGACCAGTTGTTGGTAGGCCGTCTTCAGCATGGGATGGATCATGGGAGCTAAATGATTCTGCTTCTTTACCAGGGGGGTCAGAAGCCTTCGGACTAGATCCGTGTTTGTCCCTATGATCAGGGAAGTCTAGCTGGTTCCAGGCGGGCGAGGGCACACAACTGCCAAGGTGTCAAACACTTCAGCCTTCCCAGCCGCGGATGGGTCAAAGGTCAATTGTATGGGCAGGTAGCCATCGTAGGGGAAACTCTGAGTTCCCAGCCCCCGTATCTCCAGCTCCTCTATCTTCTGAATAGGCAAATGACGCAGGTGTCTATCATAAAAGTCTCTGTATAATAAGGTCACCTGTGCTCCAGTGTCCAGGAGGGCCTGTGCGTATACTCCTTCCACCTGGATCGGTACAGTAGGAGATGGACCAACCAGCTCTTCTGGGTAGGGCCGAGTTGATGCTACCTTCTTCTGTGGACTCTTCTCTTTCCAACTGTGTTTGGACTTTATTCTTTCCTGAGCCTGGCATGCATTGATTTTTTCCCTCTTTATGGGAGTACGAACCCGCTGAGGGATACTGTTATTTCTCTTTTTTAAAGGTTCTCGCTTGGGAGTGCTGTGTCTCTTTGGAGGGGTCTTGCCCCCTTTCTCTGGGGTGTATCTTGGTTGAGGATCCCTGGGTTCCCTCCAAGGGGTTTGGTCTCCTCTCTTTTTTTTCATTCTATTCATCCTGGAGCTCACTGAAGGTGGTGGGCACCCGATTGACTCCTTCACCGGGGCCCTCTGGAGTTTCCCGCCGGCTGGCGGCTATCTGTTTTCTTCTTCTTGGGACTGGGACATATAGCTGCAATATGGCCAACCCCCCCACAGTTAAAACAGATCATCTCCCCCCAGTCTGGTAGGGATGCTGGTGTTGAAACAACTGGAAATAGTTCCCTCCTGCTCACTTCTCTCTTTGGACTGGACGCCTCTTTCGCCACCAGAGATGTCAGTATCTCCATCATCTGGGACATCTGTAACTTCAGGGCATCCACTTCTGTCTCTCTTTCGGGGGTTATGGCCAACCTGACCGTTGCCACTGGAATTTTTGTGGGCCCCATCACTTGTTTTTCCCGTTTCTCTTCCAACATGGCCTCTTCCTCCCTGACCATCTGAATGAGGTCGGGGTAGTCCAGGCTCTTCCTATCCTGTCGGGTGCGTAGTACCAGTGCAATAGGGTCCAGGGGTTGGGCTCCCCTCATCACCTGCTGAGCACGGGCCTCGTCTACTTTCCCCGGATCTATCCCCTTCTTCAGGATAATCCTATGCAGGATCTTGTCTATACGTCCCATATACTCCGACAACTTCTCCCCTGTCTTCTGGTAACAGTGCTCCAGTTGATAGGTAAGCACCGTGATTTTCTCTGTCCCACCAAACACATTCTCCAGAATGTCTAAGTAATCCTGTGCAGTGCAATCTTTTCTGCTTATCTTCAAGTTGCGTATGGCCTCTAAGGCAGGCCCCTTCAAGCTCTCAACAATCCTTTGCTTCTTTCTACCTTCTGGGACTTCCCATTCTTCTAAAGCCTGCATGGCACCATCTAGCCACTCTTCAAATCCCTCTTCCCCCGAGGGTACAGGTTTCCTTCCTGAAAACATCCAGAGTTTTCTGTACCCCGACATCAGGTAATCCCCGGGATCTTTCCTGCACTGAGTCACAATCTCCCCCATGACAGCGCACAGTTCTGCGCTAAGAGTGGTTTGTACAGGTGCGGGACTCTCTGTGCCCTTCTGCTCTTCCGCCTTCGGGGGTGGCGTGGTTTTCGTTTGAAAACAGTCTCCCTTGCGCGGCAGCGCATGCAGCAAATGATACAGTGGTGTGAAAAAGTGTTTGCCCCCTTCCTCATTTCCTGTTCCTTTGCATGTTTGTCACACTTAAGTGTTTCGGAACATCAAACCAATTTAAACAATAGTCAAGGACAACACAAGTAAACACAAAATGCAATTTGTAAATGAAGGTGTTTATTATTAAAGGTGAAAAAAAATCCAAACCATCATGGCCCTGTGTGAAAAAGTGATTGCCCCCCTTGTTAAAACATACTATAACTGTGGTTGTCCACTCCAGAGTTCAATTTCTCTAGCCACACCCAGGCCTGATTATTGCCACACCTGTTCACAATCAAGGCATCACTTAATTAGGAGCTGCTTGACACAGTAAGGTCCACCAGAATATCCATAAAAGCTACACATCATGCCGAGACCCAGAGAAATTCAGGAACAATTGAGAAAGAAAGTAATTGAGATCTATCAGTCTGGAAAGGGTTATAAAGCCATTTCCAAAGCTTTGGGAATCCAGCGAACCACAGTGAGAGCCATTATCCACAAATGGCGAAGACATGGAACAGTGGTGAACCTTCCCAGGAGTGGCCGGCCGCCCAAAATTACCCCAAGAGCGCAGCGACGACTCATCCAAGAGGTCACAAAAGACCCCACAACAACGTCCAAGGAACTGCAGGCCTCACTTGCCTCAGTTAAGGTCAGCGTTCATGCCTCCACCATCAGGAAAAGACTGGGCAAAAATGGCCTGCATGGCAGAGTTCCAAGGAGAAAACCACTGCTGAGCAAAAAGAACATCAAAGCTCGTCTCAATTTCTCCACAACACATCTTGATGATCCCCAAGACTTTTGGGACAACATTCTGTGGACCGATGAGACAAAAGTGGAACTCTTTGGAAGGTGTTTGTCCAAGTATATCTGGCGTAGAAGGAACACTGCATTTCAGAAAAAGAACATTATACCAACAGTAAAATATGGTGGTGGTAGTGTGATGGTCTGGGGCTGTTTTGCTGCTTCAGGACCTGGAAGACTTGCCGTGATAAAAGGAACTATGAATTCTGCTGTCTACCAAGAGATCCTGAAGGAGAATGTCCGACCATCTGTTCGTGTACTCAAGCTGAAACGAACTTGGGTTGTGCAGCAGGACAATGATCCTAAACACACCAACAAGTCCACCACCGAATGGCTGAAGAAAAACAAAAATGAAGACTTTGGAGTGGCCTAGCCAAAGTCCTGACCTGAATCCTATTGAGATGTTGTGGTATGACCTTAAAAAGGCCGTTCATGCTCGAAAACCCTCTAATGTAACTGAATTAGGACAATTCTGCAAAGATGAGTGGGCCAAAATTCTCTCTTTTCTTTTCACAAAGATAGTTTCATAGTTATACATCAAAATATCCGTACATCTTATCTTCTATTTAGTATCATCCATCTTTAACACATACATCAACAAAAAAAAAAATGAACAATTATATTTTCTGCCACTAGTTCATCCTTTCTTCAAATATACCACAGAGATAAACAAAATAAAAAGATACTTTATTTTACCCTTATTTTACCCTTGTTACCTTTTTTTTTTCCCCCCTTTCCCGTATCCCTTGGCCAGGGACTCCCCTGCCTAGGAGGTCTACCTCAACCACCAAAAATGTAAACACAAAACAAAAAAAAGGAGAATTTTTTTTAAAATAAAATATGGAAAACACAAAAATGTATTGTACTCTGTCTCTCCAAATCATCCCCCCTCCCCCTCGATCCCATGTCTTGCATAGGCATTGTTAAGTACGAGATTTATTGCTTTTAAGGATTTTGTTCCCTATATATAATATATGGGGACTATACCTCCCGATATTTGTCTTCTTGCTCTCTCAGCATCATGGTAAGATTTTCCATTTGCTGAATTTCTGTTATTCTCCCAAACCATTGTGATCTAGTTGGGGGTGTAATACTTTTCCAAAGACTCGGTATACAAGCCTTTGCAGCATTCAGCAAACGCCTCAAAAGTGAGTTTTTATATATTTCAATAGACATCGGGGTATCATGCAGCAGATAGGCTGCTGGATTTTCCCCAAGAGACACTTCAGTAATTTCCTTAGTTGTTTCCGCAACCACCAAAATTCTTCCACTCCGGGGCATTCCCAGAATATATGTACCAGAGTACCCTCTGCCCCCTGAGGTATCTCAGTATACATGAGCCATGCTATCCCCTCCAAGGGTTATAGTGGTCACTGCTTGTTCCATACATATCCATGGTTTGCCCTTTTTCAATGTGCACCACTCCATTATGCATGCTAAATGTGACGCGTCATAATATCCAACCGGGTCGGGAAATCCAACCTCTCCTCTTTCTTTTGGTTGAACTAGGATGTCCCTCCGCACTCTCGCTGGTTTCCCTGCCCATATAAACCTCACAAACCTTGCTCTCAGCTCTATCAGAAATCCTGGGGTAATCTTAATCGGTAGGGTCTGGAACAGATATAGTGATTTGGGCATGACATTCATTTTTGTGATGTTAATTCTACCAAACCATGTAAAGACTTCCTTATCCCACCGCTGTAAGTCTGATTTTATCTGTCTTACTAAAGGTGTGAAATTGAGTTCAAATACTCTAATTTATTTGGTATTTTAGTCCCCAAGTAACATATATGCGAGTCTGTCCATCTAAAAGTAAAATGAGAGCAGAGCCGATCGGCCCTATAGGCACACTATGCAAGCTGCTTAGGGCCCCGCCGCTGTGGGGGGGCCCCCCCAAGACCCAGCATCCCCCCCTGCACCTCTGGCTGGCCGTTTAGAGTGCAGTGAGGAGAGGTGGGAGGATTGTTTTGGGAGCCCTGAAGTGTCAGGTGTGACTGTGTGGCAATGGCAAATGGTTTACATAGCTCACGGCATCACGGGTCAAGTAGAGGGCCCCTTAGCAGAATTTTGCTTAGGGCCCCAGGGAGGTCAGGATCGGCACTGAATGAGAGGATAGTTGATTTTGTAGGCCGGTGTTTACTTGCACTCCCATTGCTTCAGATTTGCTATAATTTATCTTGAATTTGGAGATCTCTCCATATTTGCGCATTTCCGATATTAAGGATGGAAGCGACATGACTGGAGAGGTTATAAAAAAAAATAGCAAATGGTCTGCATAAGCCGCAAGCTTGTGTTCTTCTCCTTTGGTTGAGGTGCCTCTGATATCTGGATTAGCACGTTTGGTTCTCAGGAGGGGTTCTAGTGTAAGGATAAAGATAATGGGCGAGAGTGGACATCCCTGCCGCGTTCCATTTTATATAGGAAAGGGTTCCGATATTATATTGTTTATTTTAACCCTTGCTCTTGGACAAGAGTATAGACTTTTAATCCAATTGAGCATTCCAAGACCCAGTCCTATATGTTGCAATGTGGCTTTCAGAAATGTCCAGTCTACTCTGTCAAAGGCTTTTTCTGTATCTGCAGTGATAAGTACTAGAGGTTCCTGATGACATTGAGCATAGTATATTGCACTCAGAACCCTTTGTGTGTTCTCACTGCCTTCTCTATCTGGGGTGAACCCCACTTGATCAGGATGTATTAGAGCCGGGATATGTGTCAGTAATCTAGTGGCGAGTATTTTTGTTAGAATCTTAAGGTCCACATTTAACAATGAGATTGGGCGATAGCTAACGCATTATGTTGGATCTTTTCCCTCCTTAGGGATCAATGTCTCTACCGGCATCTTTTGTCCTTCCCGAATTTAATTAAACGCCACTAGAAATTCCGGTGCCAGTTTTTCAGCATAGGTCTTATAATAGAGCAATGTGTACCCATCTGGCCCTGGTGCTTTACCTGTTTTTAATGATGTAAGGGCCTCTATAAATTCCTCTGTTGTAATTGGTCCATCTATTAGACATGTGCAATTCGTTTAGTTCCTAATTCGTTTAACGAATTTTGACAAATTCGTTAATTCCAAATTTTTCAATTTACGAATTTCCGAATTTTGCATTTTCGGATTTCTAATTTCCAAATTTTTAATTTACGAATTTCGTATTTTCGGATATCCGAATTTTGGGATTTCCGAATTTCCGAATTCCGAATTTTGGATTTTCAAAAACTTGAAAAAAAGAAAGAAAATCTGTTTAATTCTAAATAATAACTAACTAACTATTAAATTATAGGTATTGGAATTCCCTTTCAAATGTGTCTGTTAGTGAACGTAACGAGTACGAATTTATCCAAAGTTACAAATTATCTGAAATAACGAATGCCGCATCTAACCAAATGGAACGTAACGATCTAATAATAATAAATAATAATAAATAATAATAATAATACAACCTTTTTATTATTATTAATTATTTATTATTAATTTGTTCCGTTCTATTTGTTTAGATGCGGCATTCGTTATTTCAGATAATTAGTAACTTCGGATAAATTCGTACTCGTTAATTTAATAGTTAAACAGATTTTCTCTTTTTTTTCTGATTTTCAAATTTTGTGATTTTCAAATCTTTGAATACCCGAATTCCGAAAATCAAAAATTCGATAATTCGATAATTCGGAAATCCGAAAGTCAGAAACTCGAAATTCGGAAAATAGAAATGTGAAAATTCCCGAAATTTCCAAATTTTCGATTTTCCAAATTTCGGAAATTCGCAAATTCGGAATATCGCAAATTCTGAGTTTCTGAATTTCCAAATTTGCGAATTTCTGAATTTCCGAGTTTCTGAATTTCCAAATCCCGAATTTGCGAATTTTCGAGTTTCTGAATTTCCAAATTTCCAAATTTGCGAATTTCCGAGTTTCTGAATTTCCAAATTTCCAAATCAATTTTTTGTCAGTGCACATGTCTACCATCTATATCACTGACTCCCTCTTCAGATATCTTCGGCATTCCTGACACTAGTATATATTCCTTTGCCGACTCCCCTCTTTTAGATATCGTCCCCGCCGATACTTGAGTCTCAGTTTGATATAGACCCGTATAAAAGTCTCTAAATTTTGCAATTGCCTGTGAGGAACTCCCCAATGTGTCCCCAGGCGTTTTGATACGATCGATATGGTTCCATGCTCTCATCACTCTAAGTGCATTTGCCATCAGCCTGCTTGGTTTATTTCCATATTCATAGAATACACGCCTGCAGCGAGCTAATTTTAGCTTTTGCTTTGTCCATTAATAACAAATTTAATTCATTGCAAAGGCGTGTTAATTTCTCCTCCGTTTGCAACCCTAGAGTTTTCTTATGTGCCCTTTCAAGTGCACAGATTTCTCCAAGCAGGGAGTCAAGCATTGCGCCCAGAGAGCGTTTTCTATATATAAAGATATTAAAACCCCTCTAATATAACATTTATGCGCTTCCCATATACATAATGGGGTTATTTCCTCTGATTTGTTATTCAAAAAGTAAGATTCTAACTCCTAAACAACTTGTTTCTCGTATTCTGGTTCCTTCAATAGTGTTTCGTTAATCTTCCAATAACATTCCCGTGGGCCTCTGTCTCCCCATTCTATAGCACTGTGTGTCGGGGCATGATCCGATAGAGTAAATGAGCCTATGGAGGCATCCAATATACATTAAAACAAAGAAAAAGTAGCGCCAAAAAATAATTAAAAGTTTGTATCAACAGGGATAATGAATGTTCCCGGTTATGTAGTCAGACAGATCATGATGGTAGATAAATCCAGACCAACAAGTAAAGTTCATGTAATGGGCAAAGTTCAAATATTGCTGTAGATAATTAGTTTGGCTGTACACCAGACCAATAGCCACATCCAAAACAAGTGGAGATCGACACACCAGTGTGAATAATATGCAATAGGTGACAGAAAAACGGACCCTCCACCACTACAAGATGTGCCCTTACCGGATGGCAGAGCATATAAAGCTCTGTAATGGAATGATCAGGTGTAGGTCTCCAGGGCTTGAGGTCTGTTTTCACCAGGGCTAATGGGATCCGTTCCTTGCTGTCAATGGATAATTTTGATATGTCCCCAGCTTCTAAAGTCTCCCAGTTCCCGGTGTTAGGTATAGGCTCACCGATTCATTGGGGGAAGAGAAGGACCACCAATAGTGTAATTCCGTTGGATAATTTATTTAAAAAACAATAGTAAAAACTTACATTTAGTAAAAGCATAGACACAAATCCGCCGGCCGGTCGGAAGCTGTAGCCCGTTCTCTAGAGCGTGGTGACGTCACTGCGCGCCTTCCCAGACTAGTTTCGGCAGAATTGCCGTCTTCAATGGGGAACGGTCCAATATACATGACAGGGCACTCTGAGATATAAACACGTAATCAATTCTAGTATATGTCTTGTTGAAAAGAATGTGTAATCCCTGTCATGTACATTGAGAGTCCTCCAGCTGTCCACTAATTGCAAGTCTTGTAACAATCTCTTCGCTTTACACAATTTTCTATATGATATATGTGAGGCCCCCTTCGAAACATCTAAAGTAGGATCTAATGCCATATTCATATCTCCTCCCACCATCAGAACCCCTTCTTTGTTTTGATGTACTATATTTAAATATGTCTCCAGGGCTCCTATTTGATCCTCATTTGGTAAGTAGATGTTCACTAAAGTGACCTTTTGCTCACCCTGATATCCCTTCACAATAAGGAGACGACCCGAGTCATCCGTAATTATCTTCATTTCTTCCCACGGTATCTGTTTTGCAAAGATGATTGATACTCCATTTGCTTTTGAGCTCTGAGAGGCACTATGGTACACTGTGGGAAATTTGCGGTTTCCCAATTTTGGGGCTTCTATCCTTTTAAAAATGCGTCTCTTGTAGGAAAATAATCTGAGATTTAAATCTCCCTAGTTCTGCTAATAACCTTGTACGTTTCTCTGGGCTATTTAGCCCCTTCACGGTGTAAGAAGTCAAAGTTACAGTGAACCCCCCCCCCCCCCCCCCCATCGCTGGGGTTATGTTCCGGACCCACCCGCGAAAAGTGAAAAACCGCGAAATAGAAAGACCCTATTTAAATACACCCTAGGCATGTTTTGTTAATTTTTTAATAGCATTTAAAGGTCTTTAACCACCTGCCGACCGCGCTATAGTTGAAAGACGTCTACAGCGCGGTCGGGTTTCCCTGAGTGGACGTCCTCCCAGAAACTTGCTCCCGCGCGCCCCCTGGGGCGCGCACTCGGGAACATCCGTGACCGCCGGGTCCCGAGGACTCGGCGCATCACGGATCATGGTAAACAGCCGCTGACAGCGGCCGTTTACCACGTGATCGCTCCGTCAAATGACGGAGCGATCACATGTACACAAACCGGCGTCACGTCATGACGCCGGTTCCTCCCTCTCCTCTCTGTACCGATCGGTACAGAGAGGAGAGAAGCGGAGAGGGGGAGAGACGAGACCAGCGCTGTGGGCTGGATGTGTAGTGCCCACAGCGCTGGTCAATACACTGCCACCACTGTGCAATGCTCTGCAACCAACCACTGTGCAATGCTCTGCAACCAACCACTGTGCAATGCTCTGCAACCAACCACTGTGCAATGCTCTGCAACCAACCAATGTGCAATGCTCTGCAACCAACCAATGTGCAATGCTCTGCCACCGCTGTGCAATGCTCTGCCACCGCTGTGCAATGCTCTGCCACCAGTGTGCAATGCTCTGCCACCAACCACTGTGCAATGCTCTGCAACCAACCACTGTGCAATGCTCTGCAACCAACCACTGTGCAATGCTCTGCAACCAACCACTGTGCAATGCTCTGCCACCAACCACTGTGCAATGCTCTGCCACCAACCACTGTGCAATGCTCTGCCACCAACCACTGTGCAATGCTCTGCCACCAACCACTGCAATGCTCTGCCACCACTGTGCAATGCTCTGCAACCAACCACTGTGCAATGCTCTGCAACCACTGTGCAATGCTCTGCAACCAACCACTGTGCAATGCTCTGCAACCACTGTGCAATGCTCTGCAACCAACCACTGTGCAATGCTCTGCCACCAGTGCAATACTCTACCAATACTGTGCAACACTGTAATACTCGCCAATACTCTGCCAATACTCTGCCAATACTCTGCCAATACTCTGCCAATACTTGCCAATAATTTTTAATAGAAACAAGAAATTTTTTTTTTTTTTACCGAATTTTCAGTATTTTTTGATTTATAGCGCAAAAAATAAAAAACCCAGCAGTGATTAAATACCACCAAAAGAAAGCTCTGTTTGTGTGAAAAAAAAGGACACAAAATTCATATGGGTACAGTGTTGCATGACGGAGTAATTGTCATTCAAAGTGTGAGAGCACCGAAAGCTGAAAATTGGTCTGGATGGGAGGGGGTTTAACTGCCCAGTGGTCAAGTGGTTAAACACACTTTTATGCAATAGAAACACATTAAAGATAGAGAGAGAGAGAGATCAAGAGGATTTTTAAAACACAAAAATATTGTCTTAACAGTACAGTACAGTAAAAAATAGAGTACATAACTGCGAAAATGGCGAAATATTACCACAATATCAGAATATCAGGTCCTAATTAAAATACCGCGATATACCGGGACCGCAAAAACTGAACCGCAATATAGCGGGGGTTTACTGTATTTTGGTCATCTTGACCGTCTTTAAATTTCCACCAATGTGGAGGGTACCTAGCAGGAGGGGGCGAGGAGGCCGACAGCCGTACCTCAAAAAAACAGAAAAAAAAAGATAAAATAAAAGGACAAAAAGAAAAAAAAAAAAAAAAATCAAAAAATGCCTCTGACTTCCCTCCGCCTGGAGGGGAGGCGTTTTAAGTGGGGAAAGTGGTTAATCAAGGCAGATGAGCTGCGGCGCAGCATCTATTCACGCGCACCCCATCATCCATCTTTATATCCTCATAATGCTCTCAACATTATATTATTTATTTCGATCTCATATTCCACATTTCTTAAGGTTCCAGTCTCTGAGAGATTCCCATTAAAGACCAAAATTAAAGATACATATCCATCCCCCCCCGTATTTTACTCCTTTCATATAACCCTTGTGTAGATTTCAACATGCCCACCTACCCTTCTAACATGGGCACACTTGCCCAGGCACCTGGCAAACCTACCCCACATGCTCACTCTTTCTATGGCAGCTGGCATCTCTCCTCACCGGCTGCCTTTATAATCACTCACTGCAGAATGACTGAACTTACCACCCTGCCTTTGGCCAATTATGGGTCTCTCAGCAGAGCGCGCTGTGATTGGCCAAAGCATTCAGGTCAGGTGCATGCTTTGGCCAATCATCATACATTAATGCAATGCAATCTCCCAGTGCATTATGGAGTGTTTCGCGGTGCTCAAATTTGCCACAAATGCCCCATAATGTTGGCTCTTCGGTTACGTTCGACTCAAACATGGGGCTCATCCCTACGTATGAGCCATCAACTGTCAGCGGGCTTCTAATGACAAAAACTTTGTTGAATTTGCCTGAAATAGAAACAGATGCTGTGGGGGTCCTTTGGTTCTGGGATAGATTTTAAGCGGAACCCCACACCAAAAAAAAAAAAATGGCATAGGGTCGCCCCAAAATCCACATGAGACCCTTTAGGTATTATGTTTGGCTGAGGGCTTGTGTTCAGGGCTTCAGCTCCTGGAAAACAGCCGAAGAACAAACCATTGTGAGAAGAAAACAACAGTAAAGCTTTCTTCTCACCAAATGTCCCATGTTGCCCCTCGTAGCTTTCTTTAGATCTTTGTGACTCTGAGCGTTGGGGTGAACTCCTCTGCAAGTAAGAAGAATCAGCAATCACAAAAGAACCAAAAAAAAGTAGAGTCATTTTCTTTAGTCATGTCCCCTTTAACCACTTGCCGCCCGCCATATAGCAGAATGACGGCGGCAAAGTGGTTTCAATATCCTGACTGGGCGTCACATGATGTCTTCAGGGGGCGCGCATCGCGGCAATCGGAGTCAGTCTGACACACCGCAACTACGATCTCGGTAAAGAGTCTCCGATCACGACTGATCACAGTGTAAACAGGAAGAGCCAGTGATCGGCTTTTCCTGACAGACGCAAGTAGAGCCGATTGGCTGCACCTCTGACAGGGGGAGTCCGTGCTGATCGATTATCAGTGCCGCCCCCACGAGGATGCCCACACTGGACCACCAGGGATGCCACCAGACTACCAGGGATGCCCAGCACCAGGTATGCCACCCTAGACCACCAGGGATGCCAGTCAGTGCCCACAATGGATGCCAATCAGTGCCCACAATGGGCATCACTGATTGGCAACCATCAGTACGATACTTTACACTATAATGCCACCTATCAGTGCCCATCCATGCCGCCTATCCATGCCCATTCGTGCCGCCTATCCATGCCCATTTGTGCCGCCTATCAGTGCCTATTTGTGCCGCCTATCAGTGCCTATCCGTGTCGCACATCAGTGCCACCTATCAGTGCTGCATATCAGTGCCCATCAATGCCACCTCATCAGTGCCACTTCATTGGTGCCACCTCATCGGTGCCCATCAGTGCCACCTCATCAGTGCTGCCTTATCAGTGCCTGTCAGTGAAGGAGAAAACTTACTTATTTACAAAGTTTACAAGAAGTTTTGTAACTGAAACAAAAAAAACATATTTTTTTTCAAAATCTTCGGTTTTTTATTTATTTAGCAGAAAATAAAAATCCCAGAGGCGATCAAATACCATCAAAATAAAGCTCTATTTGTGGGAACAAAATGCTAAGAATTTAGTTTGGGTACAGTGTAGAATGACCGCGCAATTGTCATTCAAAGTGCGTTAGCACTGAAAGCTGAACAGTCTGGGCAGGAAGGGGTATAAGTGGCCCCGGGTATTGAAGGGGTTAAGAGATAAGGACTTACAATGAGGGAAGACATCAAAACCGCAGTAGGGCTGACAGCTGATTGGATAGAAATGAGAGCCGCCCAGGCTAGGGGCACTGGAAAAGGAGAAGATAAATAAACATGGTGGAGGAACCGGTTTGCTTGTAGTACAAGTCTGGAGGCGTCACATACCCATCACAGGAGCTCAGAGAGCGAGGCAGCTCAGCCACGCCCGGCCAGCTCGCTCTCAGGAAAAAAACATTTACTCCATTGCTAAGCAACAGGTGGGGCCCGGAGTGGCCACACGGCTTCCCACCCCTCCCGTGGTCACTGCCTGTCATGGTCCATAAGGACCCATTCACACTGGAAACTGCACATCTACTGCACGTTTTTCCGTATAAATGCATTTGATGTGCGTTTTACATACAGGTGACGCTTTTCTATCTGCATTTGTCCTGTGAGGTCCCTTCCTTCTTTTTTTCCCTGGGCTTCTATGTGCACTGTGGTGTGTTGTGGTGCATTTGTATGTATTTGTGTAGAACGATTATCCGCACACCAATAGTTGCATTTTTGCGCATTTGCGGTGCAGAAAAATGCAGCACGCTCTACTTTTACTGACTGCACTGAACTGCAATAATGTGAACGACACCCATAGGTTGCCTTGATTTTGGACTGTTTATACAGTTGGAGTGCCGTCCAAAATGCGTCCCACTGCAGGCCACTGCGTTATGTGTGAAAGGGCCCTAAGAAATATCGTGCAGCGCGGCGCTCTGCCTAATGCCTCGTACACACGATCGCACATTCCGACAACACAATCCATGTTTTTTTTTTCCGACGGATGTTGGATCAAACTTGTCTTGCATACACGCGGTCACACAAAGTTGGTCGGAAATTCCGAACGTCAAGAACGCGGTGACGTACAACACGTATGACGAGCCGAGAAGAATGAAGTTCAATAGCCAGTGCGGCTCTTCTGCTTGATTCCGAGCATGCGTGGCACTTTGTGCGGCGGAATTGTGTACACACGATCGGAAATTACGCGAATGGATTTTGTTGTCGGAAAATTTGAGAACCAGATCTCAAATTTTGTGCGAAGGGAAATTCTGATGGAAACTGTCCGATGGAGCCTACACACAGTCGGAATTTCCGACAAAATGCCCCCATCAAACATTTTCCATCGGAAAATCCGACCGTGTGTACGGGGCATAAGAGACACAAGCAGACCAACAGAGAGGAAAACTCGTCACAGCGGCGCTGCCCAGGAGAAAGAGAAGAAATATAGTCAGGAGGCAGATGTAGAAAAAAGGAAGTCTGGATGGCCGCACTTCAAAAAGGCTTCTTTATTGGTTATCATCAAAATCCAAAAATACAGTTATATCATCAGGAACACGGCATACAGCATGGATAGCTAACGCGTTTCACGCCTCAAAGGCGCTTAATCATAGCGGTATCTTTTCACTCTCAGGAGGCAGATGTGCTACATGCTGAGTAAGAAGCTGCGCTCTTTATGCACATATTGCTCCCAACCCCGACACCAGGGTACCCAGTTTCCAGGGGATTTACCACCAATGTTCTGGGTCTTCCAACCCAGGAGGGGCCCAGAACCTGGGGGGAGGTGCGGTAGGGGAGATCTGGTCTGCATTGCTTAACTTTCAGACTTTCCCATGGAAGGTGGCCTGGAGTGACCAAAAGAAAGAACACTGGGGGGGCTAAGGGGGGTCTCTTTTTATCTCTGCTATGGGGGGGTAGTCCAAGAAGTTACCAGTGGAGGATTAACCCATTGTGTGCTGATGTGAGGTGGGCCAGGAAAAGGGTGATAGAGGGCATCCCTGACAAGTTCCTTTAGCTATGTGCATACCTCCCAACTTTTTGAGATGGGAATGAGGGACACCTATCAGCAAAAGTATACAGGCATAGGACACACCCCTGACCACGCCCCCTTAAAGGAGAATTGTACAAAAAACAAGAATGGTTAAACCCACAAGTGCTTTTTTTTACCACTACTATTCCTTTATATTGGCTTTTGGAGTTTACAAATGCAGCAATTTAGAAATAAGATGAAAGGTTTAGTGCTGGAAAACACTTTTTTGATAGATAAAAAGTGCATTTTATATACAACTATAGAGATCAGACCAAAATGAGGGACAATTGAGGAAGAATGAGGGACAGAGGGACATTGCTCCAAATCAGAGACAGTCCCTCCAAATCAGAGACAGTCCCTCCAAATCAGAGACAGTCACTCCAAATCAGAGACAGTCCCCCCAAATCAGAGACAGTCCCCCCAAATCAGAGACAGTCCCCCCAAATCAGAGACAGTCCCCCCAAATCAGAGACAGTCCCCCCAAATCAGAGACAGTCCCCCCAAATCAGAGACAGTCCCCCCAAATCAGAGAGACAGTCCCCCCAAATCAGAGAGACAGTCCCCCCAAATCAGAGACAGTCCCTCCAAATTAGGGACAGTTGGGAGCTATGTATGTGGAAAGTGTCTAAAATATATCCTGAAGTCATCAAATCTGCAGTTGGGGAAGAGTATGAAGTCAGATATGGCACCCGAAGAGCCAATATTCTTCATCACCAGAAATCACCATTGTAGATCGATGTTATGGAAAGACTTTTTTAGCATCTAACGTGATGATATCAGTATCTGTGTCTGAGGGAGTTTTAGTAAATCCCGGGGCCATGATTACCTCTCATATATTTAGAGTGGCTGATCTCCCTCTTACAAAACCAGCCTGTGCCGGATGTATAAAAGATGGCAACAATGTGTCTAGCCGGGAGGTTACCATTTTATATATAATCTTAGTGTCCACATTTATTAAAGATATGGGCCTATATGAGTCCGGTTGGGTCCTTTCTTGGCTATTAGTGTAATATAGGCCTGGAAGCCAGTGGGGGAGGGTAGGGACCTCCTTCCCACATTGTATTGTATACTCTCATTAAAGTATTGGGAATAAAACCTTGTGATAACCTAAAGAATTCTGTTGTATACCCGTCTGGGCCAGGGGCCTTATTATTTTCTAGTAGGGTCGCCACCTTTTCTCCAAGCCAAACCCCAACACTTTAGCGACCCCCAGGATTTTTTTTTGTAGTACACACTATAGGATTGTAAGAGATCTGGGACAGCTTTGGGTGCCCCAAGGAGAGTAGTAATGCGGCGTGCACAGTGCGCCGCGGCAAAGAGTGGGTGTGGCTCAGCCGCTGTCAGTAATGGACGGAACAATCTAATACAAGAACAAGCAGAGCCTAAAAAGCTGCAATCCTATTGGCTCCAATGTTAATGCTAACAAGCCTACACAATTTACAAAGTGCCAGAAATGGATAGGAAGCTTGTTAGTGATTGGCTATTACATCCACAGGCTCCTAAAAGCAGCTTTTCATACGTGTAAAATGCTATGAATAAAGGGGAACCCCGGGCCGGCCTATGATGTCTCTATTACACACACTGAAGTCATTTCAATACCCGCGGTGTGTCCCCTTTAAGGGCCACAGCAACAATGTTCGATGAGCAAAGCTTTGTGTTTATTATTAGACCTGTGCACTGACAAAAAATTCGTTCATTTTCGTTTTCGTTTTTTTGCTTTTTTCGGAAAATCAAAAATTCGGGAATTCGGAAATTCGGAAATTTCGGGAATTTTCACATTTCTATTTTTCGGATTTCCGAATACCGAATTTCTATTTTTCGGATTTCCGAATTTCTATTTTTCGGATTTCCGAATTTCCGATTTACGAACTTCCGAATTTACAAATTTACGAATTTTCGAATTTTGGATTTTTCGGAATTCCGAATTTTCGGACTTTCGGATTTTCGGAATTCGGGAATTCAAAGATTTGAAAATCCCAAAATTTGAAAAAAAAGCAAGAAAATCAGTTTAATAACTATTAAACTAACTATTAAATTGTCGAATACGAATTTATCCGAATTATCTGAAATAACGAATGCCGCATCTAACCAAATGTAACTGAACAAATTAATAATAAATAATTAATAATAATAAAAAAGTTATTATTGTTATTTATTATTATTAATTTGTTCCGTTCCATTTGGTTAGATGCGGCATTCGTTATTTCAGATAATTCGTAACTTTGGATAAATTCGTATTCGTTACGTTCACTAACAGACACATTTGAAAGGGAATTCCAATAACTATAATTTAATAGGTAGTTATTATTTCGTTTTTAACAGATTTTTTTTTTTTTCAGATTTTCGATTTTTCTAATTTTTGAAAATCTGAAATTCGGAAATCCGAAAATCAGAAATTCGGAAATCCCAAAATTCGGAAATCCCAAAATTCGGAAATCCAAAATTCGGAAATTCGGCATTTCGCTAATTTTGAAATTCGGAAATTTTCAGAAAATTAAAAATTCGGAAATTCTAAAATTCAGAATTAACGAATTTTGACAAATTCGTTAATTACGAATTTTAGAATTTCCAAATTTTTCATTTTTATTATTATTATTATCTTCACCGGTAATGTGGGAGCTCCGTGTGATCCAGCTAACAGGCGCCTGTGCACGTTGTTTAAATGTGGTGTCTTAGGAAAAGCAATAAAGGTTCCTGGGCACAGCCCTCTCACCAAATCCTTGTACAGTCAGCGCTCCTCAGACATCCAATCGATCGTCTCTCCTGGGATGCAGGTGTGTCGCAGTGGCGTTCAGTCTCTCTCCTAGGACATACCGCACGGCTGCAGGGCGTCTTTCTCCAGCTTGGTCAATCTGTTCCTCTGGGCTGGAGTTGTAGATGGTGTGCCCCTCGGTAGGCCGCGATCCTCCTCCACAGCAGCTGAGGAGCTGCTCCCCTCATGGAGTCCAGGAACCAAGAGAGCTTCCAGGTCTAATTCCTGTGACCTTATCCCCTGTCTCTAACTTCCTGCCACTCGCAATGCAGCCTGGGATTTGTAGTCCTGTTACACACTTCAGTCAGTCAGGCTGCATTGTGCTGGACTTTCTATTCCACAGTCCTTTGCTGCTCCCTGGTGATTGGCTCAGTCTTTCCTAATAGGGAGGTTCCATACACAGCAGCCTTGAGTGTCTGTGTGAAGGGGGGGGGGGTGAAAAAGCTCCCGCTGCTGCTAGTGATGGGAAGTCCGGATCTTTAAAGTGAATCGGTTCATTTGGAACTACTCAGTGAAATGAAGCGATTCAATGAATGGATTCTTCGCTTCACTTGTTGAGTCGGCTGACAGTGAAGCGAAGCTCTGATTCAACCATATTAAATGATTAGAATCAGAAGACTGAATCGCACAGAAGGTTGGCAGGTTCTGGGGGCGTTTACCTTGATTTAGTTGGCATTGGCGCAGAGCACAAGCCTATTGTTGTCACACCACAATTTGTGCGATTATCTCGGCGTCATGAGTTTTGGTGACACACAAAGAGCTGTGTACGGCTCGGTTCACACTTGTGCGATGCGGGAACCCTGCGATTCCACTGCGGGTTCCCGCATCGCACCCGACTCGCACGACACTTCACACTGACATATGCGAACTGCTGGGGAGTGTCATACAATGTTAACGACACCCCCATTTCAGCTCGCATGTCGCACTGCGAAGTGTCAGTTCGGACATGAATCGGATCGCATGGGTGCCATGCCATCCGATTCTGGTGCGGCCCAAAAGAAGGGTCCTGTGCGAGTGTAGTCCGAATGCGATACGATTTCAGCCATACTATTTGTATGGCTGAAATCGCATTGCACGGACATCGCATGTGATTTGCACTGCAGCGCGGTGCAAATCACATGCGATTTTGCACCACGCAGCAATGTGAACCGGCCCCAAGGCGAGGTTTCCACAAATTTGATGGATAGCAATGTTACCTGTGAAGTTGGCCCAGAATGCAGTTCACATGCACACAAGCCCCGCTTTTCATTTAGG
The DNA here is from genome assembly GCA_028564925.1 of Lithobates sylvaticus. Lineage (NCBI taxonomy): Eukaryota > Metazoa > Chordata > Amphibia > Anura > Ranidae > Lithobates > Lithobates sylvaticus. Next base: position 2,179,183 of record CM053029.1, read on the forward strand.
CTCCGTTTCCACTTGTGCAATTTTTTCCTGCGACTTTGGACTGCAAAGTTGCATGACAAGAAGTACCCGATAATTTCCAATGAGTACCGTTCATATCTGTGCGACTTCAAGTCACAGCGACTTCAAAGTAGTCCCTGAACTAGTTTGGTCCCACTTTGATGTGACTTGAGGTCCATAAACCTCCAGAATACACAGGCATTGCTTCAAGTCGCTGAAAAATCGTGGTAAAAAATTGCGGCAGGATCGTGCAACTTTCAGGCTTTTCAGGCTAACGCAGCCTGAAAGTTGCACGATTCTGCTGCAATTTTGATGCGACTTAAAGCAACGCCTGTGTATTCTGGAGGTCTGTGGACCTCAAGTCGCATCAAAGTGGGACCAAAGTAGTGCAGGGACTACTCTGAAGTCGCTGTGACTTGAAGTCGCACAGATATGAACGGTGCTCATTGGAAATCATCGAGTACGACTTGTCATGCAACTTTGCAGTCCCGAGTCGCAGGACAAGTTGCACAAGTGGAAACGGAGCCTAAATGAAAAGTGGGTTTTTTTGTGCATGTGAACTGCATTCTGATGGGCCAACATTGCTAGCCATCAGATTTGTCCGTAGTCATTACAGCGCATGCGCAGGAATAATGATCAGATTTTACTACCGCGGGCTGTAGCTAGTGAAGGATGGAATTCTCTAAAAAGTCTGGGAATCTGTGGTGATTTAATTTTTATTTTTGCAGCGGATCATAGTTGAAGGAAGTAGGGGTATATTTACTCATGATGTTTTTGTTTCTATTCCTTATATATATCGTGATGAGGGGCTCCTGCTGCCTGATTTGGACGCGTGACCAGAGCCCGAGCAGATGACCACATTTTCCTCAACAAGACGCCCGACCTGCAAACAAGACACAGAGGATCCCAGAGCGACCAGCGACTACTACAGCTCACCATGTCATCTCTACTGAAGAACAGAGTCTCCATGTCAAGCCGTGTTTTCCTTTTTATGGACTGTAAGGACTGATTCATTTCTAGAAGATCAGAATTCATTGTGGGACACATAGGAGCATATGACAAAAAAGGAAGGACTGTTGTGGAAATTATATTGTATAAAATGTATGTGGACATTTTATTCTAGGATGTGTGTTTTTATAGATTGTCATCTGTCTCGCTGTGTCTGATTTAATCGTGTGCACTTCCTCCTGTGAGTGCCCTACCCTTTTACTCCATGTAACTTCCTGTGATGTCATTCTGTATTGTGGGCGTGTCTGGCTGTTGGAGGCAGGCACTTCCTGTTCCTGTGATGTCATTTTGTATTGTGGGCGTGTCTGGCTGTTGGAGGCAGGCACTTCCTGTTTGTGATAATAAAAAGGCCATGCTGGGGAGTGTGCCAAGAGGATGGCTGGCTGACCAGGCAAAGATGAGGCTGTAAGAATACTTGCTGTTGATGGTAATCCTTAGTACACATTGTTTCGAAGAGAACAATGTGTACCTGGAACAGGTCTCAACCAGCGTTAGTCTGCCCTAGGCAGCTCTTTAGACTGGGGACTCATATGACAAAAAATACATCTAAAACATCTTCATAAAATTTTCCCCAACAGGGCGAAGTACCCAAGGTAGTAAAATCCAATCGTTAAGGCTATTTTCACACTTGTGCGACTTGAAAGTCACCCGATTTTTGCCACGACTTGAAGCAATGTCTGTGTAATCTTGAGGTCTCGGCCACAAGTCGCATCAAAGTCGGACAAAAGTAGTACAAGGGCCACTTTGAAGTCGCACGGATATGAACTGAACTGGTTGGAAATCATGGGGTATGACTTGTCATGTGACTTTGCAGTCTCAAGTCGCAGGACAAGTCGCACAAGTGTGAAAGGGCCTCAGGCTGTCTGTAGCACCTGATCATTGGGTTAGTGGATTGTTTTAGCGGTGGGGACTCGCGATTCTTTCAGTGTACTGTGTGCTAACAACTCGTATGATTCTGTGACTCGGTGTATTGGGTACTCCGGACTCAAGAACTGCATACAAACATAAAACAGTGTCGCTGTGCTGTGATGGGGCTGATTGGTTGCAGGGAGGGGCGGAGCTCTCGCTCTACCATCAGATTACCAGGCCTGCTCTGCTATGCTGTCTATTGACTCCATAGTGAACTGATTGAAAGGGATCAGTTCAGTCAGATGAATGGATTGAATAGAACGATTCTTTCATGGACTGGACATCACTAGCTGCTGCAGCAGACGGCTCTCCCCTTTGGATTACACTAAGAGGTACATGCTACACATGCACACGGACAGAATATACAGTAATAAGCCACGATTCTAGGCACACGTACACAGTGATGGCACTAACGCCGTTAACGTAAACGGCGTTACGTAACGCCGTTACTTTAGAGGGTAACGAGTAATCTAACTGATTACTCTTCCCCTCGCGGTAACGCCGTTCCCATTACTGGGGCGGCGTTACCGCAATTACCCGCCGCGATCGCAGAGCCGTCCGCGGCCTCGGCCTTAGGAAAGGCCGCGGCTTCGCCTAGCTCCGGAGCGGCGGCCATCTTGGTACACCCGATGGCCGCAGCTCCGGCCTAGCTCCGGAGCGGCGGTCATCTTGGTGCACCCGTCGGCCGTTTACAATGTGATTGCTCCGTCAAATGACGGAGCGATCACTTTGTAAACAAACCGGCGTCAAGATGACGCTGGTCTCCCCTCTGTGTACAGATCTGTACAGTGGAGGGGAGAGATCGGATGGCAGCAGCCATCCCTCCAGTCCATACCCTGCCACTACTCTGCAACACCCTGCCAATACTGCGCAATACTCTGCAACACCCTGCCAATACTGCGCAATACTCTGCAACACCCTGCCAATACTGCGCAATACTCTGCAACACCCTGCCAATACTGCGCAATACTCTGCAACACCCTGCCATACCCTGCAACACCCCGCCATACCCTGCAACACCCCTCCATACCCACCCACTCCATTCACCACCGGCCACTTAAACCCCCTTAATAACCAGACCGATTCTCAGCTTTCGCTGCTCTCACACTTTGAATGACAATTACTCAGTCATACAACACTGTACCCATATGACATTTTTGTCCTTTTCTTCGCACAAATAGAGCTTTCTTTTGGTGGTATTTAATCACCGTTGTTTTTTTTTTTGCGCTATAAAAGAAAAAAGACTGAAAATTCTGTAAAAAATGATTTTTTCTTCGTTTCTGTTGGTAAAAATAAGTACAAATCGGGGTATATTATTTGGTCTTTGTGAAAGTTATAGAGTCTACAAGCTGTGGTGCCAATATCTGAAAATTGATCACACCTGAAGTACTGACGGCCGATCTCATTTCTTGTGACCCGAACATGCCAGAAAAGTACAAATACCCCCCAAATGACCCCTTTTTGGAAAGAAGACATTCCAAGGTATTTGGAAAGAGGCATGGGGAGATTTTTGAAGTTGTCATTTTTTCCCACAATTCTTTGCAAAATCAAGATTATTTTTTTCTTTTTTTGTTTTTTTCACAAAATTGTCATACTAGCAGGTTATTTCTCACACACAGCATATGCATACCACAAATTACACCCCAAAACACATTCTGCTATTACTCCCGAGTAGTGATGGGCCGGTATTCGATTCAAACCCATGTTCGAATCGAACATCAGGCGTTCGCCCGCTCGTCGAGCCCAGAACTATTTGGGCCGTTCGCATCAAATTCGTGTGATGCGAAAGGTCCACAATGCACTGCGCCAGTCGCAGTGCATTGCTGGCTGATGATTGGCCAAGCATGGATGCCTGTGGCCAATTACAGCTCAGGGGGTTTAGTACACGCCCCACACTATATAATGCCGCCGCGGGTGGCCTCGTGTAGTGTGTTCCGGCGTTAGGAACATGACGGTGTCAATGACATTATTCATTCTGCTGAGTCTGACATTATCTGCTGTGATTCTGGGGATTAGTGTTGTGTGTGCGTGCTGTTAGTACAGCATTGCAGTATCACATTAAACCACCTTTACCCTTCTGGCCTGTTGTGTCATCTAAGGCAGCCATCTGTGGCTAATGAATGCGCTGCGCATTAATTTTTTTTACTGGTTACATGTTTTGAGCTACAGAGGAGGTCTCTAGGGCCAAAATTATTGTTCTCACTATAACGTTCGCAGCGATACCTCACATGTGTGGTTTGAACACCGTTTTCATATGTGGGCGGGACTTAAGTATGCGTTCGCCTCTGCATGCGAGCACACGGGGACAGGGGCACTTTAAACATTTTTTTTTTAACTGTTCATTTTACTTTATTATAAGTTTATCACTTTTTTTCCCCCAAAAAAATAGTTTGATCGCTTTTATTCCTAATACAAGGAATGTAAACATCCCTTGTAATAGGAATATGGCATGACAGGTCCTCTTTACAGTGAGATATGGGGTCAATAAGACCCCACATCTCTCCTCTAGGCTGGAAAGCCTGAAATAAAATAAAAAAACGATCCTGGCTTCGATCGTAGCGAGTATTGCAGGGTATTGCATGGTATCGCAGGGTATTGCATGGTATCGCAGGGCATTGCATGGTATCGCAGAGTATGACTGGGTATCGCAGAGAATTGCAGAGTATTGTTGGGTATTGCAGGGCATTGCATGGTATCGCAGGGTATTGCAGGGTATCGCAGGGCATTGCATGGTATCGCAGGGCATTGCATGGTATCGCAGGGTATTGCAGGGTATTGCATGGTATCGCAGAGTATGGCTGGGTATCGCAGAGTATTGCAGAGTATTGTTGGGTATTGCAGAGTATTGTTGGGTACTGCTGGGTATCCATCCATCCATGCTCAGCCATCCCTCCATACCCTGCAATACCCAGCAATACACTGCAGGATATTGCTGTGTATTGCAGGGTATGGAGGGATGGCTGAGCATGGATGGATGGATCGGTGGTGACTGCAGCAGTGGCGGCTGGTGCTCAAAATTTTTGGGGGGGCGCAAACAAACAGCCTCACTGTGCCATCAAACGCTGCCACTGTGCCCATTAAACGCTGCCACTGTGCCCATCAAACGCTGCCACTGTGCCCATCAAACGCTGCCACTGTGCCCCTCTAATTGGAGGGAGTGCAATCAGCAGTGGGAAACACTGAAAGGGACAATACAAATAAGTACTAGGGACGGGTCATTAGACAGAGGTAATATACCTTGGTGCTGGCATTCTGCTACTAGAGTGGACATGTTTGATACAAAAAGGAATCGGAAACATCTGCTGGTCATAAATGTGCTAATAATATCCAGCTAAGGGAGATGCTTGAATCATGCTTGATCATGAAGTGGCTACCCAATACCAGACACCAGGGACCTGCAAATCAAGAAAGGGTTAACCATCCACATAGCTCAGTGAGTCACTGGTCATGAAAAGGGTGAAGCATACAAACATCTGGAAACCCCTGCCTAAAGCTGGCCATAGATTATACAATTTTTCTGGTTTAATTTCCTTTAGATTTACCTTCAACTATGTAGTGCAAGGACCTGCCTGATTGCATACAAATTGAAAGTGTTTAGGTTTGATCTCATATTATATGTTTTTTGTAAATCTAAAGGAAATATGTACAAGAAAATTGTATAATGTATAGCCTTAAGAAAGCATTAACAACAAGGTGCGACAAATGGGAGTTTTTAAGGTGCCAAATTATTCAGTTTGAAAAAATGCAGACATCATAAGGAGTCGTGGTTGTTACTGTGGGTCAATACTAGTGTTTTGTATTACTTTGTAACAACTAATCTATAGGTAGACGAAGCACTTGTGTAGACAGGGCAGCATGCACAATCAGGGAATATGCTGCTCAGCAGGGCTGCTGTTAGAAATCACGGGGCCCCCTACAACCTACCTGGCAGGGCCCCCCCCGGGAAATCAAATCGCTGAAATGCCATGGTCACAATGGCATGCTTTGCAGCCATTGCAGAAGTAAGAGCCTTGCTACTGCTGCCTCATGACACCTGTTGTTTTTTTTTTTATTGCTGAGTGGCAATTTTACATTGTGAGACCGCATTGCAGCTGTAAGCTAAGTATTTGGCTTCAAGGTGCAGAGCAGCCCCATTGAACTCAATGGGAAGTTTGACAGGTGGTGCTTCCTGTCAAATTCTGCAGCCTGCAGTACAAATGCCTCAGCTCTGAAGTAAAGCATCACAGCCATGGCATGTATGCTTATGTCGAAGAGGCTTGATCAAAAAAGGGCTGCTGACCATCTCCCTGACCGGAGTGTTCTGGTGGGGCGTCCCCTCGTCAGAACACAATAGAATAGCAGGGGAGATCACTGTACTAACATTGGATTGTTAGTAAAGCAGCTCTGACCTGAGGTGTCAGGTTTTTATTGTTCAGCCTGTGGGGTTTAGTAAAAAAAGTAAACTAGCAGTGTATATGAGACATTAGGCCACATTAACATTTGAGGTTACCTGAATGTGTGACAATGTACACAGGTAATGGGCAATTTGCAGTGCATTTTGGAAATGCACTAGACATGTGCATAGAACTTGTGGTGCCCAATAATTGTTAATGGCACCCTAAATGCAATGAGCAGACATGTGTTTTGTCTTGTGGCAAAGTTGCATGCCTTAACATTTTCTGCAGCCTCTATGATGTGTTTGTCACATATGGCAGCCCATTCAAGTGAATGGGTTAACCTATGTGTGAAAAACAAGAAAAAAAAAATGAAAATGTGAGCAGGAATGTTTGTTACTGCTATGTGAAGTATAAAGGGACCTTAGGGATGGTATATAGAAATGGCTGGGCAGAGATTCCTGGCAGCTGGAGAGAGAGATGCGTCCACTGGCTTCTTGCTCAGCACTGCATTGACAGCTATCTGCAGTTCTAGGCTGGCTTCATAGTCACCTCTCTCCAAAATCATAAAGTTTTGTGACTTTTTCCAGCAGCAACCCCCCCCCCCCCCCTCCCACACACACACACCACACACTCACCCCCTCCAGCAGAAGCACTGCTCCATCCAAACCCTGGAGTTCAGTGAACACAGAGCAGTGAGCGCACGATCTGGAGGGAGGGAGATCAGAGGTCAGTACTGAGGAGGAGAAGCAAACTTCCTGCTCACACTGACCAGAGATAACATTGACGAGTGGGAGTTTCAGGACCCGACAGAGACACAGGCAGACTGAGACTGCAGCTCACTTTACCACTTGCCAGTATGTAGAACTGATCCCTGCCCCTGCAGAGCTGCCTGAGGGAGAAAGTTGGCAGCTGCAAGGAGATCCACAAGTGTCAGAAGGCAGTTCAGCTGTCTGCAGGTTCCCGAGCCCCTCTTCTGAAGTGTACAGGAGATACAGTGTTTCATCCAAGGCGTGCTCCCCTGTACCACGAACAGCAATATCACTACAATAGCCATACAATAGACTTGATGACACATAAGTAACATGCAAAAAACTAAAAGAAGAGTTTGCCTACCGTCTGTGGAAAGAAGTCGGCCAGGACATCCTTGGTTTCTTTAACCCGGGGTCTTCTTCTCCCGCGCCTGTCTTTTGCTATGATTGGACGCCTAGCGTCCAATCACAGCGCCTGTGACTTCAGCCAATCAGGTTACAGGTAACAGACCTGGCAACCTGATTGGCTGAGAGGCGGGTCTGTGTTAGGGAAGCGATGTATTCGCTTCTCTAACACAATACTGTGTAATCAGCGAACGCACGGCCGTGCGCCCGCTGTTTACACTTAGGGAAGCCTATTAGAGCACACCGCTCTAATAGGGTCCCCTATTAGAGCTTACAGCTCTAATAGGGGCGCTTCCAGCAACACCCCCCCCACTGTAATTCAGATGCCCGGCGCCCGATCAGGGGCCGGACACCTGAATAGGGGGCGGCAGAGGTGACAATAGATAGATTCATGCAATGCATGAATCTATCTATTGGTGATAGAGCGGTGCATACTGCACTGTGCCCGGCGCCCTTAAAGGGACATGTTTAAATAAATTTTTTTTTTTTTTTTTAACTTTTTTTTTTTTTTTTTTTTTTTTTTTTTTTTAACTGCAAGGAGGGGGGGGCGGCGCCCGGGCGCCCCCTATGGACGGGCCGCCACTGGACTGCAGAGCAATGCTGTGGGCACTACAGATCCCGCCCACAGCACTGCTGCCACCGATCCCTCCCCCTCTCCTCTCACACTGTACCGATCGGTACAGAGAGAGGAGAGAGGAACCGGCATCATGAAATGACGCCGGTTTGCTTACATGTGATCACTCTGTCATTTGACGGAGCGATCACGTGGTAAACGGCCGCGATCACCGTTTACATTATCCGCCGGTTCCGATCACGGATGTTCTCGAGTGCGTGCCCCAGGGGCCCCGCAAGAGGGGAATTCTGGGAGGACGTTAATGTACGCCCTCTCAGAGTTAAGCAACCGCCCTGTAGCCATCTTTCGGCTATGGGCCGGTTGTTAAGCGGTTAAATGTGCGATCCTCTGGACCTTGTTCCGATGTGTCCAGCCGATAGCAGGCCCTCACCTGGGAAACTTCATACAGCACTTTGTAATGCTCCTCTCACTTCCTAAAAGTGCACAGATTGCAACCCATTGTAATCTGGATGAAGGGTTCAAGGCATGGAATTCCCTGTTCTGGGAGCAGAAGAAGCTGTGACAGGAGATCCCCCTCCCGACTCGACTACTGCTCTTCATCAGTCACTCCGACTCCTCTACACAGGCACACCAGTGTGAGCTGCCAGCCAAGGAAGTGATTGCAGCGTCCTCCTGCACCGCATCGCCGCACTCCCTGTCACTTCCCATCCGGGGACAGCAATCACCACGTGGCGCAGAGGAAGGGCAAGGCTGTGAGGCCCCTCAGTCTGCTTTACCGCTGGCCAGTCCGAGCCAAGTTCTCACGGCAAAGCCCTGACATCCATCCTGTCGGAGACACAGCCCCGCTCCCGCTCTCCACTGGGGGTGCCACATCCTCTCCTCCTCAGGCAGTAATCCAGTTTTAATAATGTGTCTGTCTGGTTTTCAGATGGACTAAGAACTGGACACAGGATTCAAAATCCAGACTGTCCGGGTCAAAACCGGACAAGTGACAACCCTATTTGCTAGATTTGTTATAGTGGCAATAACTTCCTCTTTAGTTATAGGTGCCTTTAACATACCTAACTGTGTATTTGTTAGTTTAGGACAGGGGTCTTCAAACTACGGCCCTCCAGTTGTTCAGGAACTACAATTCCCATCATGCCTAGTCATGTCTGCGAATGTCAGAGTTTTACAATGCCTCATGGGATGTGTAGTTCTGCAACAGCTGGAGGGCCGTAGTTTGAAGATTCCTGGTTTAGGAAGTTGAAGTTTTTCCAGATTTGTCAACTGGGTCTTCTAAATAAAGATTAGCATAGTAGGTCGCTAATACATACCTCCCAACCATCCCGGTTTCCCCGCAACCATCCCAGGATTTGATTTAAATTCTGACATCCCGCAAAGATAAGGCTAAATCCCGGAGCCCAGTGCCGGGACAAGTTTTGGCACTTGGCACCACTTATCTTTCTAACATGGGCACACCTACCCCGCATCTCATGCCCCACAGGGTCACCCTCTCTTTGGCAGTTGGCATCACTCACTGCAGACTGACTGAGCCCACCTCCTCCCCGGCTCTGATGATTTAATGTACACAGGCCAGGAGGAGGACACCGCTGTGCATTAACCTGTGCTGATCTGAGGTCCGTGCAAGCAGGGGGAACACAGTAACTGTAAAGAGGGAGAAAACAGCGACTGTAAAGAGGGAGAAAACAGCGACTGGGAAGGTGGAGAACACAGCGACTGGGAAGGTGGAGAACACATTGACTGGGAAGGTGGAGAACACAGCGACTGGAAAGGTGGAGAACACAGCGACTGGGAAGGTGGAGAACACAGCGACTGGGAAGGTGGAGAACACAGCGACTGGGAAGGTGGAGAACACAGCGACTGGGAAGGTGGAGAACACAGCGACTGGGAAGGTGGAGAACACAGCGACTGGGAAGGTGGAGAACACAGCGACTGGGAAGGTGGAGAACACAGTGACAAGAAAGGTAGAGAACACAGTGACTGGGAAGGTGGAGAACACAGTGACTGGGAAGGTGGAGAACACAGCGACTGGGAAGGTGGAGAACACAGCGACTGGGAAGGTGGAGAACACAGCGACTGGGAAGGTGGAGAACACAGCGACTGGGAAGGTGGAGAACACAGTGACTGGGAAGGTGGAGAACACAGTGACTGGGAAGGTGGAGAACACAGTGACTGGGAAGGTGGAGAACACAGCGACTGGAAAGGTGGAGAACACAGCGACTGGGAAGGTGGAGAACACAGTGACTGGGAGGGTGGGGAACACAGTGACTGGGAAACACAGCGACTGGGAAGGTGGAGAACACTAGACATGTGCAATTAGTTTCGTACGAATACGAATTTTTCGAAATTCGTACAAATTTTTCGAAATTCGTACATTCGTACGAATCCGTAGTACGAATTTTTTCGAATACAAAACTGTACGGAATACGAAATTCCGTTTACGAATTTTGGCTCCGAATTATTCGAATCCAACTACCAAATTTCGAATTTCAACTAAAGAAAGAAATTATTATAGCGGATATAACGAATGATTCAAATGACAAGTGTCATTTTTGCAGGAAAAAAATGTAAAATCACTCCCGGCTAATGAATTGACGGCTCCCGTAACACAGAGAACAGTCATTCATTATAAGTCATTGATAAAAAAAAAAAAACGTGGGAGTACCCCCATTCAATAACCAGGCCCTTCAGGTCTGCTATGGATATTAAGGGGAACCCCACTTCAAATTTAAAAAAAAAATGACGTGAGGTCCCCCCCCTTGAGGTCTGGGATGGATTTTAAGGGGAACACCGGCCAAAAAAAAAAAAATGGCGTGGGGTCCCCCTCAAAATCCATACCAGACCCTTATCCGAGCACGCAACCTGGCAGGCCGCAGGAAAAGAGGGGGGCGAGAGCGGCCCCCCCTCCTGAACCATACCAGGCCACATGCCCTCAACATTGGGAGGGTGCTTTGTGGTCCCCCCCAAAGCACCTTGTCCCCATGTTGATGAGGACAAGGGCCTCATCCCCACAACCCTGGCCATTGGTTGTGGGGGTCTGCGGGCGGGGGGCTTATCGGAATCTGGAAGCCCCCTTTAACAAGGGGACCCCCAGATCCCGGCCCCCCCTACCATTTCACCAAAAAAGTGTCAAAAATGGTAAAAAATGACATCCTTCGGTTTCTTCATCTTCTCCTTCCGGCATCTTCTTCCATCTTCTTCTTCCTCCGATCCACTTCTTCTTGCTCTGGTCTTCTCGTCCTTCTCGTCCGGCATCTTCTTCCATGGCGTCGGCGTCTGTTCTTCTGTGTCGGGCCGCTCCTCGCAATGGGAGGCTCCCGCTGTGTGAGGCTTCGCTCCGCCTGACAGGTCTTTTATAACGGAGGGCACCTGGTGACCCCGCCCCCCTCTGACGCACAGGGACGTCATGGGGACTTCCCTATGGCTTTCCCCCCCGCCCGCAGACCCCCACAACCAATGGCCAGGGTTGTGGGGACGAGGCCCTTGTCCTCATAAACATGGGGACAAGGTGCTTTGGGGGGTCACAGACCCCCAAAGCATCCTCCCAATGTTGAGGGCATGTGGCCTGGTACGGTTCAGGAGGGGGGCGCTCTCGTCCCCCTCTTTTCCTGCGGCCTGCCAGGTTGCGTGCTCGGATAAGGGTCTGGTATGGATTTTGAGGGGGGCCCCACGCCATTTTTTTTGGGGCCGGGGTTCCCCTTAAAATCCATCCCAGGCCTGAAGGGTCTGGTATGGATATTTAGGGGGACCCCCACGTCTTTTTTTTAATTTGAATCGGGGGTTCCCCTTAATATCCATAGCAGACCTGAAGGGCCTAGTTATTGAATTTGGGGGACCCCCACGCTTTTTTTTATCAATGACTTTCAATGAATGACTGTTCTCTGTGTTACGGAGCCGACAATTCATTAGCCGCAAGTGATTTTAAATAGCTTTTTTTCCTGCAAAAATGACACTTTGTGCAGGAACAGTTCTCGATAGTAGATATACTGAATCTCAAATTCATTTGAATCATTCGTTATATCCGCTATAATAATTTCTTTCATATTAGTTGAAATTAGATATTTGGTAGTAGTTGTTGGATTCAAATTGTTCTCTGTGTTACAGAGCCGACAATTCATTAGCCGCAAGTGATTTTAAATAGCTTTTTTTCCTGCAAAAATGACAGTTTGTGCAGGGACAGTTCTAAGCACGGGAAACATGCGCCCCTTCACAGACATACTATAGAGTTGTAACGTTAATACGTTTTTGGATAATTCGTTATTATTCCAAAAACGTATTAACATTAACATTTTTATTTTTTTTGGCCGGGGTTCCCCTTAAAATCCATCCCAGACCTGAAGGGTCTGGTATGGATATTTAGGGGGGACCCCACGTCATTTTTTTTTTAAATTTGAAGTGGGGTTCCCCTTAATATCCATAGCAGACCTGAAGGGCCTGGTTATTGAATTTGGGTGGACCCCCACACTTTTTTTTTTTATCAATGAATGACTGTTCTCTGTGTTACGGGAGCCGACAATTCATTAGCCGCAAGTGATTTTAAATAGCTTTCTTTCCTGCAAAAATTACACTTTGTACAGGGACAGTTCTCGATATTACATATACTGAATCTCAAATTCATTCGAATCATTCGTTATATCCGCTATAATAATTTCTTTAGTTTTAGTTGAAATTCGATATTTTTAGTTGGATTCGAATTGTTCTCTGTGTTACGGGAACCGGCAATTCATTAGCCACGAGTGATTACTAACGATTCGTAACGATCCAAAAAATTTTTAACGATTCGTACGAAATTCATATTTCATACGAATTCGAATGGAATTTCGTACACGAATTACGAATTTTTTTTTATACGAAACGAAACAAAACAAATATAAAGGTTCCCATGTCTAGAGAACACAGCGACTGGGAAGGTGGAGAACACAGCGACTGGGAAGGTGGAGAACACAGCGACTGGGAAGGTGGAGAACACAGCGACTGGGAAGGTGGAGAACACAGCGACTGGGAAGGTGGAGAACACAGCGACTGGGAAGGTGGAGAACACAGCGACTGGGAAGGTGGAGAACACAGCGACTGGGAAGGTGGAGAACACAGCGACTGGGAAGGTGGAGAACACAGAGGACGGGAAAGGATGGTAGGTCTCAGGTACCCAAGTTTTATGCAAAGAGTGATTTGAGGGGGAAGATATGTGCTGGGGGGGTGTTATGGGAGGGGAGATAACTTGTACTAGAAGCGGGGGTTGGATTTCAAGTCTGACCATCCCCAAACCTCCCCCCCGCCTTCTAGCACAAGTCCTCTCCACTGCCAAAGCACTCTGCCAGCACATATCTATTGTACCGTATGTGTACATTACAACAATATCCTCCGACCTCCTCCAAAGAAATAACAGCTGCCGTAGAGGGGGACATCATGTGTCTGGCACCCCACGAGAGATGCTGGGCATGTGCCCTGGGTGCCCACACTAACCCACTCAGCTCCACTAACCCTTCTAATATGGGCACGCTAGCATGGGCACGTGTCGCGCCTGTCCTACATCTTTTGCCTCACCCCCTCACCCCCTCTATGGCAGCAATCCAACTCTGGTGATGTAATTTACACAGGCCATGAGGAGGAGTCAGGAGGGAGGCACACTGGGCATGAACCCACACTGATCCCCAATGATTCTCAGGGACAGAAGCATTTCTTTGATATCTGTATCAATTATAAGCTGTCCAGATGTGGGGAAGGCAAGCAGTTTATCAGCACCAATTTCCTGGGTCCTCCGCGGTCTTTCCTTTTGCCCATTGTGACCCGCTATTACTCCAGATATTCCAGTATCTTTTTGTGCCCTCAATACCTCTTTTAGTTGATGCTTCAGGGAGTCAGTGGTGCAGAGCTCAGCTAGATAGCAGCCATCTTCCTCCACTGCCGGCCACGCCCCCCCCCCCCTAATTGGACAGGTTTTAATTAAGAACAATGACAAATTATCAGCAACCAACAAGACACAAATAATGCATTAAAACCAATTACATGAAACATCTCAAAACCCAATACAAACATCATTTACATAAAGCACCCAAAAAATCCCATAGTAAACAATTGTTATTGGACTTGAAGTGGACACAATGTTGGAGCACATAAAGGAAAAGTGGATCCATGATTACACAAGGAAAAATATCTCTATTATTTATAGAGAAAGAGAATTATTTTTAGTAGAATGATTTCTAATGAACATAATGTCCTGTAATCATGGACATACCTGACATCATTTGTTGTCCTGGCTTCTACAAGGGGAAGAACATTCCCATTCTAATATTCTTTTTATATTCTTTATCTTCTTAAACATTCTTCTGTATCCTGATTTACATAACAAAAATCTAGAAAATGGGATAAAGAAGAACATTGGTATTCCACAAAGTATTGCGTTATTTATCAGAATATTTACACATAAAACCCCAAAAATCCAAAAAGTCCCAATGCCACATTCACACTGTTTGTATTTTTGGTCCCAGGCAGATTCACTCCGATTCTGTCCTGACATCTAGCGCAGGTCAATATGCGACCTCGTGGCAGCCGTGCCTGTGCGCCAATGGCAGATTTTCTTACAACAGTGCCCCCAGTGCTGTGCCCAGAGTGGGCGTTGGCTCATCAAAAACTCCTGATAGGTGCTTGCCCGTAAACATCAACTACGTGACAGTTTACCAAAAAATCACCCCGAAAAACATAAAGACGCTCTTGCTTGACAGTTAGAGACTTGCAATTCAACACAAGCAACATTTTGTAACTTAACCCCTTCAATACCGGGGGGCACTTATACCCCTTCCTGGCAAAACCAATGTTCAGCTTTCAGCGCTGTCGCACTTTGGATGACAATTGCGCGGTCATACTACACTGTACCCAAACTACATTTTTATCATTTTGTTCCCACAAATAGAGCTTTCTTTTGGTGGTATTTGATCATCTCTGGGATTTTTTTTTCTGCTGAACAAATAAAAAAAAAGACCGAAAATTTTGAAAAAGAAAAGTTTTTTTTTGTTTATGTTACAAAACTTTGTAAATAAGTAAGTTTTCTCCTTCACCGATGGGCACTGATAAGGCGGCACTGATGAGCACCGATGGGGTGGCACCAATGAGGTGGCACTGATGATCAGCAATAATATGTGGCACTGATAAGCGGCACTGACGGGCACTGATATGTGGCACTGATATGCAGCACTGATGGGTACACATAGGTGGCACTAATATGCAGCACTGATGGGTACACATAGGTGGCATGGAGGGCACTGATAGGCGGCGCCGGTGGGCACTGATATTTGGCACTGATGTACACTAATTGATGCTACGGTACGGATAGTACTCAATGCTTCTCCACATCCGTCTTTCCCTCTTTCTCTCTTCTAATGTTGGGAGGTATAATTATCATTACTACTGCAAAACGAATCTCCTCCCTTCTGTACTCTGATCTCCGTGTCCTATAATATTCATCCAGCCTCACCCTGTGTAGGAGGATGTCACCCCTCCCCCATCCAGCCTCACCCTGTGTAGGAGGATGTCACCCCTCCCCCATCCAGCCTCACCCTGTGTAGGAGGATGTCACCCCTCCCCCATCCAGCCTCACCCTGTGTAGGAGGAGGTCACCCCTCCCCCATCCACATTCCTCTCCGGTGTCAGAGACTTTCAGTTTCGTTTCTCTTCTGCTGTCAGCGATGGCGTCTGGTGATCTGAGAGCTGAGTTGGAATGTTCCGTCTGTCTGAACATTTATACCGATCCTGTAATGCTGAGATGTGGTCACAACTTCTGCCGGGTCTGTATTGATCGTGTGCTGGATACACAGGGGGGGTCTGGAGGATATTCCTGTCCTGATTGTAGAGAGAAGTTTCCGGATCGTTCTGCACTGCCCAGGAACATGAAACTACGTAACATAGCAGAGACTTTCCTGTCCGCTCAGCCAGATCCGGAGGAGTCCGGGGTCTTCTGTACTCACTGTGTGGACTCTCCTGTACCTGCTGTTAGATCCTGTCTGCTCTGTGAGGCCTATCTGTGTGATAAACACCTGAGAGTCCACAAAAAGTCCCCAGAACACGTCTTATGTGACCCCACCTTGTCCATGGAGAGCAGGAAATGCTCCGTCCATAAGAAGATCCTGGAGTATTACTGCACTGAGGATGAGACCTGTATCTGTATGTCTTGTTATGTGATTGGAGAACACACAGGACATAAGATGAAGTCACTGGGTGAGGCTTCTGAGAAGAAGAAGGAGACACTGAGGAATGTTCTGCAGAAACTTCTGACAAAGAGAGAGGAGACGGAGGAAAGAGTCCAGAGTCTGCAGGAACACAGGAGGAAAGTAGAAGGAGAAGCAGCTGGTGACACCGAGAGAGTCACTGCCCTGTTTAGAGATCTCAGGAGACGTCTGGAAGACCTGGAGAAGAGAGCCCTGAGGGACATCTCCGGGAGGGCAGAGCGCATCTCCATCTCCATCCGGGATCTGGAAATAAAGAAGGAGGAGCTGTCCAGGAAGTTGCGTCACATTGAGGAGCTGTGTACCGTGACGGATCCACTGACTGTCTTACAGGAATCAGACACAGGTGACTTGTGTGATACTGAGGATGGAGATAATGAGGACCGAGAGAGACATGAGGAACTCCTCCATGATGGAGGGGGTCTGGGTGTGGCGGAGGTCTTACACACAGGTTTATCTGATATAATAACAGAGGTAAATGTATACTCCTATATACAGGGAGCTGCAGACATATTACTGGATGGAAACACAGCTGGTAATTATCTACAGATATCAGATGACAGGAAAACTGTATCCATGTCAGATATAGACCAGAATCACCCAGAAACACCAGAGAGATTCCAGTATTATCAGGTGATGAGCAGTCAGAGGTTCTCCTCAGGGAGACATTACTGGGAAGTGGATGTCGGGGGGTCAGATCACTGGATAGTCGGGATGTGTTACCCCAGTATAGAGAGGAGAGGGGGGGAGTCATTGATTGGATATAATAAGAAGTCCTGGGGATTGTACAGGTATAATAATCAGTATAAAGTGATACATGACAGTAAAGAGATCCTCTTACCCACCAATCCCTCCAGTAAGAGAGTCAGGATAGATCTGGATTATGAGGCCGGGCGGATCTCCTTTTATGATCTGTGTGACCCGATCCGACATCTCCACACCTTCACCACCACCTTCACTGAGCCCCTCCATGCTGGGATATGGGTATATAAAGGTTGTATAAAGATATGTGGGGGGAGGCGGGAGATGTGAGAACTCCGCCCACAGTCTTGTGATGTCACACAAAGCATTGGAATTCATTTAAAGTGTAACTCCACTTTTGTTGAGAAATAAACCTTCCCCTCGGGGTGATCTCTGTACATTGTAAGGATCATAACAACCTTTGTTGTAGATTCCGAACCTTTTTGTTATTCTGAAAAAGAAAATCCCTGTTTGTTCCTCTCTGTCCTGAGGGGGTCTAATGGGCGGGGTTTCATAATGATCAGTCAGCTGTGCACCTGTAGGGCTCTAATGAGGAAAGGGGCGGGGTCTGCATCCCTTTAGATGTGATTTCCTATTGGAAGTATCTCTTCCAGAAATGACATTTGTGTTGCAGGGGATGCCTGAAATCTGACTTGTATCTTAGTGCAGACTTCTGGGGAAATCAGTCAGCCAATCACACAAGCAGGAAATGATGTTTCTGGGGGGGTGTGGTCAGTACAATCTCTGTCTACACAGCGCCTCCAGGTGGCCATATTGTTGCCTATGGAGATGAAGTATCGCTTGGCGCCATTTTACGAGCGTGCGCAATTTGAAAGCTTGACATGTTTGGTATCTATTTACTCAGCGTAACATTATCTTTTATATTATAGCAAAAATTGGCTTATCGATTGTGTTTTTTGCTTTAAAATTTATTAAAGTGTATTTTTTCCAAACAATTTATGTTTCAAAAATTGCAGTGTAAATACCGTGTGACATAAGAAAATTGTATCAACCGCCATTTTATTCTGTAGGGCCTCTGCTTAAAATAATAAATATATATATATATATGTTTTCATATTCTAGTTCTTCTCCTTATAGTACTTGGCAGTGTTACAGATAGCTATGGAAGGGGGTTCCTTATCACATTGCTTCTCAACCTCAGTCCTCAACTCCCCCCAACAGGCCATGTTTGCAGGTTTTCCTTTATCTTGCACAGGTGCTTTAAAGTGGATGTAAACCCGATTCATGAAATGTGAGCTGGGCACATATATCTGCAGTGTTTTCTTATCTCTCTTCAAAGCACTGAGTCCCTTGGCTTTCTCCTGCTCCGTTCTTCTGTTATCAGCCTGATAAGTTCTCCGAGACGGGGGAGATAAAAGCAGCCTGAAGTTTGTGTGGTGGGAGGTTGTTATAAATAGATTAGCAGAGAGCTTGTCTTCTCACAGCACAGCTCTGCACATTACTTCCTTCCTTTGCCAATGTGGAGTGGGGGGGGGGGTGTGCCTTTCCTCCAATCAGCTGTCTTGGCTGTGTGCCCAGACTTCACTCCCAGTGCTGAACAGGAAGAGAAAATCTGTAAGAAGATGTGAACTTTGTAAAGAATATATAAAGCTGAAGACAGCAGATATACATGTAATACTTATATAGGGGGATTTGTTTCATCTCTGTGTATCATCTGAGGCTGTTCACATCACTGGGTATATGGAGGGTTTACATCCACTTTATATCAGAGTCAATGGCTTGGTATATTGGACAGCTATTTTATCTAAGAGAAATTCCCAAAACATGGGGTGTTGGGGGTACTTGAGGAGCGGGATGAGGACCACTGCCTTATAGAATTTCTAGGAATGAGAAGGATAATCATTGGGGGTGGGGGGTTTTGGTCTCCCCCAATGGATTCTCCTATCATGGTGTAGCAGCTCCAATGGTGGTTTCCAGGTTTCTGCAGCCAAAGCATCAGCACTCTTTGTTGTATACAAATGTCGTTTTTTCTTCTTCTTCTTTTTCTGTAACATTTTGTAGTGTTGATTCTGAAACAATCCTCCATTATTTTTCTCCCTGAAGAAGCGGATGACAATCCAGGAAACGCGTCGAGCTCAGTCATAGAATATAAAAGTGGGATACATTTGTATTGTCGCCCCCTATTCAGGTGTCCAGCCCCTTGTTGGGCGCCGGGCTTCTGAATTACAGTGGCGGGGGTGTTTTCGGAAGTGCCTGATTAGAGCTGTCGGCTCTAATAGGCGTCCTGATTAGAGCCGTGGGCTCTAATAATCTTCCAAATTGGTAAACAGCGGGCTCACTGCGTTCGCTGTTTACACAGTGTTGTGTTAAAGAAGTGAATACATTGCTTCCCTAACACTGACCTGCCTCTCAGCCAATCAGGGGCTTGGGTTTGGTTACCCTGTCACCTGATCGGCTGAAGCATCAGGCGCTGTGATTGGATGCCTATCAGGCTTTCAATCATAGTAGAGATGACAGAAAGAGGACGGGAGAAAACATGGAGGACTCGGAGCATGGAGGACAGTGCCGAGACAGGTAAGTGCCGGGTGGGGGGCACACTGGCAGCATTTGATAGGGAACAGTAGCAGCAATTGATGGGGCACACTGGCATCAATTGATGGGGCACATCTGCGACAATTGATGGGGCACATCTGCGACAATTGATGGGGCACACTGGCAGCAATTGATGGGCACACTGGAGGCAATTAATGGGGCACACTGGTGGCAATTGATAGGCATAGTGGTGGCAATTGATGGGGCACACTGGCAGTAATTGATGGGGCACACTGGCAGTAATTGATGGGCACACTGGCAGCAATTTATTGGGCACACTGGCAGCAACTGATGGGGCACACTGGCAGCAATTTATGGGGCACACTGGCAACATTTGATGGGCACACTGGCAGCAATTGATGGGGCACACTGGCAGCAATTGATGGGGCACACCTGCGGCAATTGATGGGGCACACCTGCGGCAATTGATGGGGCACACCTGCGGCAATTGATGGGGCACAATGGTAGCAATTGATGGGGCACACTGGCAGCAATTGATGGGGCACACTGGCAGCAATTGATGGGCATAGTGCTGGCAAGGTGTTACCAAAAGCTGAACATCCCTTCCAGAGATTACAAAAAGATATATCCAGATGTCCAAGTCAGGATCTTACGAGTATGGATTTTGTCTGTATGGACATGTTTTCTGGATGTCCAGTGGTAAATCCTACTGCAAAGGCCACAGTAAAAAGTGTTATCAGAAGTAGTTTGTAAGTACAGAGTGCAGAATCTACAGAGAGTAACAGAGGAAATCATTTTATAGGAGAGTCCTTACTAGAAGGTTTGAGGTTTTATTGTTACACCCCCCACTGTCTACAATGTAGCGGACAAAGTAGAGTAAGGCCCCTTTCACATGGACGGACCGTTCAGATCCGCCTGTCAGTTTTGACGGCGGATCTGAACGGGCGCTCCATGTTAGTCTATGGAGCGTCGGATGTCAGCGGAGACATCTCCGCTGACATCTGTTAGGTGTTGCTGCCAAGGGGCCACTGATACCAGTTTACATTGCCGCGTTCCAATTGTTAAGCTTACATTATGGAGTAAGACACAGACACACAGATCTCCGTGTCGGCTCCGAGCTTAAAGACCCAGGCTCTCAAAAGCTTTTATTAGCGGTATTTATACACTTTTTAAAGGGGGTGTTTTCCAAAGCAAACAGATGACAATATGATTTCATACAAGGCTATATCCAATTGTACAGGTCACCATGCCCTGTGACATAGCTGACTAAACACTCTTGTGTAAGCCCTTGTACTGGGACATTAAAACAAATAACAGGAGAGTACAAAATACGAAACAACAATCAGATGAAAAGGGTAACTCTAACTTGTAATTACATATTCAGCTAACCGGACTTCTCATTTCCCCCTTTGACATCATGCTCCTCCCAACTCTGGATCCTCAAAAGTGGGTTCTAGCTAGTACTTCCTTAGGTACTATCCCTGACCGCGAGTTGTCAGAGGAGAACGGAGTTCTCATCCCCCAGTTCCATACCAGCATCCCAGAAGTGAAGAGAATCGGAGAGGAGGACGATGTCAACCCATTTACCATTCCGTAGAGAACCTTCTCTTTAGTCTTCTGACTTTCTTTTTTATTCTAGCATATATGCAGCAATTAATAACTGTCACTATAGCTAAACCAAGTATGAGTATCAATATAGGACTAAATATCCAACTGAATGTTTTGGTTGCAGTAGGAGACCATCCACTGAAAACATCATACCAATGGTGGGTGGTCTCTTCCTTGATTTGTGAAGACAGATGAATAAGCTTTCCCTTATCAATAATTGCGGATAATAGGTTGTTCTGAAGGGTATGTTCATGTGTTTCTATGTATTTCCTAAGTATTTCTGATTCTTTTAAAACCTGTAATAGGGGTTCTAATGATATTACAAAAGGTGTGGTGTCAGTAAGGTTATCTACTGCCCATTCCCTATTAAATGTTTTGTCAGCATCTGATTCAAAAATGAAAGTGTCATTTAACCATTTAAATACTTTAACATTCATTATACACCCTGAAAAAGGAGCTGTTCTATTTAGACTCCTCATGGTGTCGTTGTCATTAGTTACTAAACAAATGTGTTGTGGTCCTATTTCCATGAATCGATTCCCTACGTGTACGGGCATTCTTTGGAACTTACATATATTGGACTGGTGCTTTAACAGGCAAGGTTCATAGACTGATGAACTTCTTCCACAAACCATTCCTTTGTTAGTTTCGGTACACAGACTCAAATCATGAGTTCTGTCCTGTGTATCTACATAATGCCCATAAATCTCGGGATACCAAAATTCAGGCGGATCTTCCCCTACTAGGAGTGGCATTACTATCAGTTTACACATTACCTCTATGCCCTCCACCATATATATGTTAAACCTCCCAGCACACCATTGTTCCTCACATTCTATTTGTCTGCCTGTTACTTCAAACCAGGTATTCTCTAGGTTTAAACCCTTGAAATATTTTATCCATGTGTGATAATTCCCTGACTGTAACTCTTCCCTTGCCCTATTTACTTGTATGTGATAGGATAGTGTAGAGAAAGCACACTGAGTGAGATTTATACATTTCTGATCTCTCTTCCATAGCTCCAAGCTGGCTATCACCGTGTGATTAACCATAGCATTAAGGTATTTAGTTAACTGTACCTGACTAATTTGTGTTTCAAATGTTGTAGGTAACCATTGACTAGTTATTATCAGTCCATCAGCTATGTGTCCCCCTGCATGTTTCCATTTATTTTGTATCATTTCCATCTGTATTCCGCTCATTACTCCCATTCCTGTTCCGGTTGCTCCCAAAACTGTGTCATACCATTCTCGTTTGTATCTACAATCTGGTAACTTAGGGAAAGTAACATTAAATTTTACCTTGGTTTTCTGTTGTGATATGGAAGTGTTTAAACAGGACTTGGGGACAGGGGTTAATACTGAGGACTTGAAAACCAGAGGTGGGGTGTCTTCTATCTTTATACTAAATCCATAATGTTCCCACTGTATATACCCACCTGCTGTGTTATTCGATTTTACGAAAAACCATGATGCGCAAATGTAGGTTGCTGATTGATTTGTGACTATGGGTCCTGTTATATTGAATGGTTCAGCTCCGCTTACTGGCCTAATACCTGTTCCCTTTGTTTTCTTTTTATATTCCTCAGAATGTGGGGTACGGAGTACTGCCTGAGTTTTATCAAAAACTTCTTTCCATGTTTCTAATGGACCTAATTTATGACACTTATGTGGTGTGTAGTTATAAGGCCATGGTAAATTTTCCCTCCAGTGAAAGGATATGTTTACCAGTGCCGGTGGTCTGGCTTTTACAAATACTACGGGTGAACGTGGGTAATAGTCATTATCTTTTACATAAAAGGGGCTCTCATGTCCTGATACAACAATACTTCCTACAGTATACAACCGTGTCCCATCCTTAGGCCCAAAGCCTACCCATGTTAGGTCTGTATTGTTCTCATGAGTTGTCACATCTATACCAGGAGTGAAAGCATAAATACATCCTAAAAGACATTCTAGTACTGTTATTGTATCTAAAAAGTTTATCATTCTGTGGCTTGTTCCGGACTTTTTCTACAATGTGATGCGTAGATCCAAGTGGTCTTTCCTTCCAATTTTACTGAGGTTGGGGTGCTCAACAGCACTTGGTATGGGCCCTCAAACCGTAGTTCCAAAGTCTTTCTAGTATGTTTCTTTACATAGACCCAATCTCCAGGATTTAATGAGTATGTACCTGCTACAGAGTCAGGATCTGGAATGGAAGAATACACATCTATGTGGATCTTAGTTAGATACTGTTGTAATTGTATCACATATGCAGTCAAGCTTATCACATTGCAATTGCATACTCTATGGAAAATATAAACCTAACCCAGGTGCACTTCCAAAAAGTATCTCACAAGGAGACAGTCCTGTCTTCCCTGTGGGAGTGTATCGAATGGAAAACAGAGCCAAAGGTAAAACATTCTGGCCATGGCTTCCCCAATTCTTGCATCTATATTTTTAATTTTATTGTTCCATTTACTCTTTCTACTGATCCTGAACTTTGAGGATGATAAGGGGTGTGAAAACTTTGCTGGACCCCTAACATTGCCATCACATTCTGCATGATTTCTCCCGTGAAATGTGTTCCCCCTATCTGATTCTATAGTTTCGGGGAGACCAAACCTAGGTATTAACTCAGTGATCAGTTTCTTGGCTGTGGCTTTGGCTGTGGCTGATTTAACAGGGTAACTTTCGGCCTAAAACGGAAACAGATCGATACACACGAGAACAAACTCAAAAGGGCCGCTCTTAGGCATTTGTATATAGTCAATTTGCAGTCTCTGAAAGGGGTACTGTGCCTGATGTCTCCGGGGTGTTTTAACTTTCTGTCCTGGGCTATTCAGGAGACAGATTTGGCAGGCTGCACAGTAGTTTCTGGCAATGCTGCTGACTCCAGGGGCGAGCCATCTCTGGCTCACAATCCCATACATAGAATTGGAGCTGATATGCGTGGGAAGGTGAACTGCTGCCGCCATTGCCGGGTACAGAGAAGCTGGTGGACAAACCTTGTCCCCCCCTCTCCATACTTGGTCAGGGTCTGGCGCTGCTCCCATTTTGACCCACCTATCCTTTTCGCTCACCTCTGCTTCTGCCATGTTGGTTCTGGGCTACTTACCTGTACTGCTGCTACAGTCTCAGGGCTTACCTCCTTTAGAGCTGCTTGTCTTGCAGTTAAATCTGCAAATATATTTCCTTTTGCTTCAATTGTTTTTGCATTCGTGTGTGCCGCTATCTTCATTATGGCCACCTTTTTGACTTTTTTTGTAGGTTATCTAAGACTCTTTTTATTCCTTCCTTTGCTCTACTGGTGTACCTGCTGCTGTCAGATATCAGCAATCATGATCAGATACACCCTCAGATTGAAGGATATCAGTACCATTTTTCACTACTATCCCCCCCCTGCCAAACCTGTTGACTGAAGAGGCAAATAGGTACCTAAATTGAAATTGGTGCAGAAATCAATGACTGTTTTATTCCTGGATGCTTTCAGTAAGTTCACATATGTACGGTTTTAACACAATTCATACAATGTGTAGCAATCTGAGGCATCCACTCTCTGCAATATGACACAATACCTAAAACCTTTAGACCTTTGTAGTTGCAACACTCTTTATTACGTGCACCCTTTCTGTTTATTCAGTGACAGAGAGAGAAAAGAAAAACTTAACTTTTTCTTATTTAACCCCTAACAACCTTTTGTTGTTAAAACCTGTAAAAGATTGAGGGTACTGTCTATACATATTTTTCTCATTGGGGCAACATAACAATAAATCATTCACATATTGTAAAATGCAAACCATAATTGACATTATTCCGCTAGTGGCACAGAAAAGAAAGAATTTAAACTAAATCTATCACTGTGAAACACATGCTATTTAAAGGTATCTGGGATAATAAGGTATGCGGGTTCGGCACTAGTATTTTGTTTACTGCCCTAAGGCTCCTGTACCTTCCTATACTTAATTGGACCACCGTCCACTGATTTCTTTTAACTAGGTACAGAGGAATATTTGCGGGCGATTTTACTTCCCTCAGGGCTCTACTTTTAAGTAATGACTGTACTTGGGTTTCTATAGCTGCCTCCTGAGGCGCACTAAGTGGATACTGTTTTTGGTCGGGGAGCACTGCTCCGGGTATCAATTCCAGTGTCACTGGAGGAATGGGCAGAAGCCCAACATCAACTGGATGTTCTTCCCACAGATCCTCTGGAAAAGATGCCAGTAGCTGCTCTAATGCTGGTGAAATCTGGTTAAGTGCCTCAGGTTCTTATTTCATAACATTGGATCAAATTACACATTTCTATATTTTTGCAGTTTGTCACCTATATTTTAGTATACTCTAGACAACGGTACCATCCCATCCGGATGATATGAAACATATATACAACATATAAGACATATGAGATTCCAACACTTCCCCTTGTCTGTCTTTTCTAAGTCTGCTGCTCCCTTTCTATCTTGACCTTGTCTGGGTTTGGTTTGTTTCTGGCCCATTCTAATCCCGTGCCTAGGTAGCTTATTGGAATACTGACAATATGCCCCAAAACTATGGCCAGATCTTCAGACTGACCTCCTTTGGGGACCCTACACCAGTTTCTCGTTGCCTTCCTCCTAGGGTGCTAGAATACTAAATATCTCTCCTGGATACTGAATAACTTTATATGCTAGCCAACTGACAAACAATATGACCAGACTGACGGCTACAACATACACAAGCATTCCTTTGTGCGGCCAGATACCCAACTAGATCTCCGGACTTTGTGGAGACCTTATTCCCCCCTGTATTTGGGATCCCTCTCATACATTCTTATCCCTGCTTTATGGAGCAGCCAGGGCTTATACTTTCAACCCATCTTATGGTTTATGAGTTAGATGTGAGGTTAAGCATAAGCGTCAGACCCCCCGAAAGGGCGCGTTCCGTTGCTTAGTTCGGCAATCCCCTTCTAACTCATACCATCCTTGACAAGGCTCATTCACTTGCTCCACAGACAGACAAACGGACAACTTAACAGATAACACATAATTACAGCAATATAAACCGAATGTGTATTGGTTCTAAACCCACCGCTTACGGAAGTTGGTACACAATTCCTGGAGATCAACAGCTGACAGAACGTTTAGGCAAAAATCAGGGGAGTACAGAGCATTATAAGAAAAATAAAGCTTTTTCTTACCTGTACAGTTTTTGGTCTGTGGTTCCCTGAATGCCCGTCCTTTTTGTTCCGTCAACTTTGTTCGTCCGCTCCCTGTAGCATCATTGGTGAGTCGCTATTCGGGCGCCAAAAAATGTTAGGTGTGGCTGCCAAGGGGCCACTGATACCAGTTTACATTGCCGCGTTCCAATTGTTAAGCTTACATTATGGAGTAAGACACAGACACACAGATCTCCGTGTCGGCTCCGAGCTTAAAGACCCAGGCTCTCAAAAGCTTTTATTAGCGGTATTTATACACTTTTTAAAGGGGGTGTTTTCCAAAGCAAACAGATGACAATATGATTTCATACAAGGCTATATCCAATTGTACAGGTCACCATGCCCTGTGACATAGCTGACTAAACACTCTTGTGTAAGCCCTTGTACTGGGACATTAAAACAAATAACAGGAGAGTACAAAATACGAAACAACAATCAGATGAAAAGGGTAACTCAAACTTGTAATTACATATTCAGCTAACCGGACTTCTCACATCCGACCCGGTCCGATCCGCCAAAAGCAGACGTATGGCCCCACGTCCAGATCCGTCGTTGGCGGATCGGGTGAGATCTGATGAAAACGGACACACTGTCCATTTTCATCCGATCTCTCCATAGAGACCAGCGGCGCTCGCAAGCCCCTCCCCGCTCAGTGAGCAGAGAGGGACTTGTCATCCGCCGGCTCAACGGAGATCAACGGAGAGATCTCCCGCTAAGCCGGCGGACAGAGGTGGACTCCGTGGAAGCGGAGTCCGCCTCGTGTGAAAGGGGCCTAAGAAACTAGAAAACTTTTGCCTGAATGTTTTCTTATATTTTATTACGCCCCTAAGGGGATGTTGGACTCTCTCCCTATGGGATTTGGTTGGGGAGTGTGTTACTCACTTGCTTATATTTTTACTAAGGCAGCCATAACTGCTTGTGACTGATGACACGGATATAAAAGGATGGTGCACGTGGAATTGAATTTTGAGCTGGCTGCACACCCCATATATAGTTCTACGAAATATGAAATGGATTCCCCTTGGGGTTTTTAAGCAGCAATAAGAAACAATGGTAAGTAAAATCAAAATTGTTTTATTTATTTATCCAAAAGACATTGTAGCCATAAAAACCCCAAGGGGAATCCATTTTTTATTTCGTGACTGATGACACGGTCCATGTGTCAAGCTGGAGGGAAAACAGTGACTGGCAGCCATAAATGATCACCTTTTCCAATGTCCTGTTTCGTAAGAAGTTGCCCCCTGTGGACCACTTGTTCTTCTCATTCTGGGGTCCTTAAAGTAGAATTATTAATCCCAGCTATACTGGGCCAGAACTGGGGTGGAATCTGTGAGTTGCACAGACCCAGCAAGTGTCCGGGGCTGTAATGCAGCATCCTTAGAGTCGCCTGGTCTGCTTCCATGTGTGAGTTTTTAATGTTAATATGGCGACCTCAGCAAGAAGCTGGAAGGCTGAAGACAGCCAATCAATTAACTTAACATACTTGATTGGTTTACCTGCCAAAATAAAAACAAACTTCTGGCCCTTGAAATGGAACCAAAAGCTCTTTATATCTCGACTATCTATATAAATATATACTCTTTTTATAGCTCACAGGCTTTACTAAAACATGGAGCTCTGCTTCTTGAGCTGGTGAAAAAGGATCCAATGACTCTGAATACAGAGTATCCTTCTGGGTGATAAACTGTATACTCAGTATGGGTATTGCCATCCTCAGTATAAAACTGGGATCAAATCTACAAAAAATGAAATATCTGGGTCTTCAGGGAGTGTGTCCTGCACGGGGCTCACAGCAGCTGATTCCTACATCATCAATGTAACACATGTGGTTTCCATTGTCTCCAGCCTCCTCCAATAGAGCCAATAAGATGGCTGGATACAAATGTACGCATTTTTCATTGTTAGATTTGTACATAAACAAGCAAAACAAATTCATATTATAAACCTTTCATTAGACAAACATTTAGTTAGCTGTATATTTGCTGTGCAGAATGTGGGACCATTAAACATTTAATAGTTGACCAAAATAATGTCTGTAACTTTGTCTAACAGCACCTTTGTATAAAGCTCCAGCTCTGATATATTGGGGTGACCCCTTCATTACTGGGTCCAGCTCCCATAAATATATTACAATGGCTTGTTTTCTATCATGCTGTTTGTGTGAGAACTTCAGTTTTATGTTTCAAAAAGACAACTTTTTTTTCCTGACAATATTATAAATTTCTCATTGCTTGCTCTGTTGTTAGTTGTAGCGAGATAACACAAGTCCTTAGTTTCCATCTGACATTATTTTCCTGATGTCATAACATAACAAGTATTCTTCTGCTTATACCACAACACTTACAAGGAAAAGGGGCGCATCATTTCACAATCCACACATTCTGCTTTGGATTTCAAAAATAAATAAAAACAAAAAAAGGACCAACAATCTGTATATGACAGAACAGAAAGCTCTCAGCCACATCAAAAACTATAAAACAATTGTCTGCAGCTGGGATCTCTCCTAACAGGGTGTGTGGACTTGATGTGATGGGTCTGTTATATTTAAATTGTATTTATTATTACTCTCACATCATGGACCGCACATCAAGTTATTATCAGACCTTAAGATTTCATCTTTGTAGAAAAACTTCCATTAACCACTAAATCATCTATTATAGATACAGCCTGGTCCGACCATTCTATGATATCTCTATCACTCCGCAGAGACTCATATAGACAAAATAAGCCAAACTGGAGACTAAATGTAGAAGGAGGTCCTGATTCCTCTATACAGATCTATAGATATCACCAGGGAGAGAGGGGGGCGTGGCCGGACGTTAGGCGCGTGTGGTAGTGATGAGCGGTGTTGTGGAGTGAGAGCGGTGAGGACGCTGTGTGAGCTCCCCCCCCCACTGCACCTGGCATGGAGCGTGCCTGGAGATAGAGGAGGCGGGACGGAGGCTGGAAACAGTGCGGGATACAGACAATGCTAGTGGTGAGACACAGCAGAAGTGGAGGTGGAGAGAACCGGCACTGCACAGCCGCCTAACAACCGCCCTACATCGCGGCACTGCACTGCTCCGCTGTTCCGGATAATCCGGTATTCCCTGAGGGAGCCCGAGCGACACTGGCGGGGACTGAGCCACACTGGGTGGCTGCGGAATTAGCTGAGGACCAGCAGAGTGGCACAGAAGAGATCCCATACGCTGTAGGTGCTGGTAAGGACACTGCCAGTGAGACTGGTCAGGGGGAGATTGTTTGCTGTATCAGAGACATCTGAAAGTAACTTCTTTTTCTTAAAAACAAAAACGACTGCATGGCTGTATACTGGCTACGGAACTGCTGATTGTTAAACCATATGTGAGCTGTGCTTGAGCAAGGACATATTACCATTACTGAATGCTGCTTCAGAGAGGCTGATTGGTAACTGTGCAGATATTGAGGAGATCTCGGTTACTGGGCTTGTTTAGTGGGCTCTATCTGACAGACTGTACACTGGGGGTTACTTGGAAAGGGGGGCAGAGCGCACCCACGAGTTTCTTGTAACTGGAATAATCACATTTATAAAATCTGGTTGGTTTCAGTCTGGCGGATAAGTACAAAATGCTGCAGTTACGCTCCGCCAAGGATAAAACTCTCAACAAACGGTCTGATTGAGCTCTTTGGGAAAGAATCATTCTCATCAATGTTTTGCATAGAAAGAGCGCATAGGGTGCCGTTCAGGCCCCCTCCAGCAGGAGGATACCCCAGTACTTTATTCATGAAGTTCCTTAATTATAAGGACAAAGTGTCACTGCTACGGAAATCTAGGGATGCAGAAAATATACAAAAACACTCCTTCCCAGTACCGGAAGAGTTTGGGGCATCTCCACATCATATGGAGTAGATCCCCAGACCCCCGGCACCTGGGACAGCTATCATCTGGTCTTTTTCCAAACTTAAATAGTCGCTTTGGAGTGTAATACGCTCTATTCTATAGCATTAGATGCAAAATCTTCTGTGAGGGGGAAACTGATACAGAAGGACTCAACTCCAATATTTTCTTCCACTGGTCCTGAGGTATTTCCCCTATATCCTGTTCCCATTTTTCTTTTACTGAGTCTAATTTCTCCTCTCCATTAACCTCCATAATTATCTGTCTATATATTTCTGAGATTTTATTCTAGAGATTGATTTCTAATAGACATGTGCAATTCGTTTAGTTCTGAATTTTTTTTTAACAAATTTTGACAAATTCGTTAATTCAGAAAAATTCCGAATTTCGATTTTTCGAATTTCCGAAATTCGATTTTCCGAATTTCCGAAATACGATTTTCCGAATTTCGATTTTCCGAATTTCGAATTTTTCGAATTCCAGAAATTCAAAAATGTGAAAATCAGGAAAAAAAAAAGAAAATCTGTTTAATTCTAAATAATAACTAAGTATTAAATTATAGGTATTGGAATTCCCTTTCAAATTTGTCTGTTAGTGAACATAACAAGTACGAATTTATCCAAAGTTACGAATTATCTGAAATAACGAATGCCGCATCTAACCAAATGGAACGTAACGATCTAATAATAATAAATAACAATAATAATAAAACTTTTATTATTATTAATTATTTATTATTAATAATTTATTATTAATTTGTTCCGTTCCATTTGTTTAGATGCGGCATTCGTTATTTCAGATAATTCGTAACTTCGGATAAATTCATACTCGTTACGTTCACCAACAGACAAATTTGAAAAGGAATTCCAATACCTATAATTTAATACTTAGTTATTTAGAATTAAACAGATTTTCTTTTTTTCCGATTTTCGAATTTTCACATTTTTGAATTTCCGAATTCCGAAAATTCGGAATTCTGAAAATCCGAAATTCGGAAATTTGGAAATCCGAAAATTCGAAAGTTAATTTAATAGTTGGTTATTAATTAAACTGATTTTCTTTTTTTTCAGATTTTCAAATTTTGGGATATTCAAATCTTTGAATTCCCGAATTCCGAAAATCCGAAAGTCCGAAAATTCAGAGTTCCGAAATTTCAGAGTTCCGAAAATTCGGAATTCCGAAAAACCGAAAATCCAAAATTCGGAAATTCAGAATTTCGGAAATCCGTAAATCAGAAAAATAGAAATGTGAAAATTCCCAAAATTTCTGAATTTCCAAA
Organism: Lithobates sylvaticus; assembly: GCA_028564925.1. Taxonomy (NCBI): domain Eukaryota; kingdom Metazoa; phylum Chordata; class Amphibia; order Anura; family Ranidae; genus Lithobates; species Lithobates sylvaticus. The sequence goes on from CM053029.1 coordinate 2,210,596, forward strand.
TTTTCGATTTTCCGAATTTCCAAATTTCTGAAAAAAAGCAAAAAACGAATGAAGCGAAAACGAGAATTTTTTGTCAGTGCACATTTCAAATTTCTAAATTGGGCTTCTAAGGCGTGACCTATCTGAAGATAATTATAGAGTGTGTTCTGAGGAATATTAAATTCCTTTTTAGCTCAGCAAATTCTTTAACCACTTGCCTACTGTGCACTTAAACACCCTTCCTGCCCAGACCAATTTTCAGCTTTCAGCGCTCGCGCACTTTCAGTGACAATTGCGCGGTCATGCAATGCTGTAACCAAATGAATTTTTTATCATTTTGTTCGCACAAATAGAGCTTTAGTTTGGTGGTATTTATTCGCGACTCCGTTTTTTATTTTTTGCGATATAAGCGAAAACATAGCGGAAATTTTGAAAAAAAACAATATTTTCTCCTTTCTTTTTTAAAAGAAATCCAATAAAATCAAATTTTGTCATAAATTTAAGCCAAAATGTATTCTGCTACATGTTTTTTGTAAAAAAAATTCCGTTAAGTGTATAATAATTGGTTTGCGTGATCACGGACATATGTACGCAAATGATCATGTAAAAGGGGTGTGCAGGTGATCACGGACATATGTGTGCAGATAATCATTGGCACATGTGATTTTAGTGGGACATATGTGAGGGACATGTGTTTTTATTATTTAGGGACATGTGTGTTTTGGGGACATGTGTGTTTTGGGGACATGTGTGTTTTACTGTGGGGACATGTGTGTCTTACTGTGGGGACATGTGTGTTTTTACTATGGGGACATGTGTGTTTTACTGTGGGGACCCTAGACTGGTGATCAGTGAGTAAAAAAACATCTCATACTCACTGATCACCAGCCGGCTGCAGCGATCCGCTCTCCTCTCCTCACCGACGACTTCCGTGTGAGGAGAGGAGGGCTGATTGCCTAGCAACCGGCTGTTTGTTTACATCACATGACAGCCGTGATTCGTCACGGCCGTCATGTGATCAGGAGGGCCGATCACCGTGCCCTCCTGCCGATTCGAGATGCGCCGTGTCCGGGTGACACGGCCGCATCGGGATCGCGCCGCTGCGCGGGCACGCGCGCGCGTGATCCCTCTACTTCTGAAGGACGTTCCTGAACGTCCTATCAGAAGTAGACGGCTCCCACCCGGCCGTATATCTACATTGGCCGGGTGGGAAGTGGTTAAAAGTATTACCTACATAAAGTTCTCAGCCTTTTAATACCCTGTTTTTCCCACTCTCTAATCTTTCCTATTGAGATCATTTCCTGTAGATTACTATTGTTCCAAATGGGGGTATATATATTAAACCCTTTATATTTCATCAACTTTTTAGCTGTTTTCCATACTCTAATGATCATTTCTATTGTTGGGTATTTGTACCTAAAAGAATCGGCCTCCAAAGTCTCTATTATTGTATCATGCAAAGCTCCTGTTAACAAGATTTTACCATTGGGTGTACCTCCATTTTGGTCGTCGCATCCCAATAGCTGCTGTAATTGTGATGCTAAATAGTAGTACTCAGGGTTGGGCAATGAAAATCCCCCTTCCCCCACCGGAAGCTGTAATGTTACATAGTTACATAGTTACATAGTTAGCTAGGCCGAAAAAAGACACAAGTCCATCCAGTTCAACCATAAAAAAAAAAAGAAATAAAAATAAAATATATATTGTACAATCCAATAAACCCCATATTATACCCACAGTTGATCCAGAGGAAGGCAAAAAAAAAAACCCAAAAGAGCATGCTCCAATCTGCTACAGCAGGGGAAAAAAAATCCCTTCCTGATCCCCCGAGAGGCAATCGGAATGTACGCAACCGTATCCTGGCTTGTCCCCCTTTCCATATCAATTCCCTAAAAAGACTCTATTTTATTAAACCATTTTCTTGATACCCATACCGGAGAGTTATGAAGTACGTACATCAATTGAGGTAACCAAATCATTTTTATTAGGGAGCATCTGCCGGCTACTGATAGCGGCAGACGCTTCCAGATATCAATTTTTTTCCTAAATTTAACTAAAAGTGGGACTAAATTTCTATTTATGAATTGATTGGGATCTTTTGTTATCATTATCCCCAAATATTTTAAGGTATCTACAACTGCCAGTTGGGGTCTATCCCGTATTATCCCTTCCCTCACCGTATCCACAGGAAAGAGCTCAGATTTCGCCCAGTTTATTTCCAAACCGGTAAAACTACCAAACCTCTCCACGATATTCATTGCCCCCTCTAGTGAATGGCCCGTATCCCCCAGGAAAAGCAATATGTCGTCCGCGTATAACGTTATTCGCTCTTCTCCCGAGCTCCTATGGAAGCCCGTAATATCCAAGCTCTTTCTTATGGACACAGCCAGGGGTTCCATTGCAAGAGCGAAGAGCAGGGGGGACAATGGGCACCCCTGTCTTGTCCCCCTCCCTAATTCTATCCGGCCTGAAAATTCATTGTTGATTTTTAATCTTGCTGTGGGCCTATCATAGAGCATTTTTTTTTTTTTTTTTTTTTTTTTTTTTTTTTTTCCACTTCAGACAACCAAGAGAGAGAAATGTTCAGATTGAAATTCATCTATGTCTCTTGTGTTATATTCATCATTGTGGAGGATTTCCTTTTATCACATAGAGAAAAACATACATGTAACCTATTCCTCTACCTTAACTTCATGTTCATTTTAATTATCTTTAATCTCTTTCTTAAGTTTAAAACAAATTATATTTCCTCCCCTTCCCACCCCGACTCGCCCCTCCCCCCCTGTGCCTCTCCTTTTAATCCTCTATTTGTTACCTTTCTATATTTAGGTATCTACTTCTACCCTGCTTGCATTAGTATTTCTGCATACCTCCAGGTTTGTTTAAAATCTTGCCACCTCTTCCATTTACCCGTATCTTCCTCTTCCTCCTCGTCCCCATTGTATCTAAGGTTTTCCAGGTGGAATATCTCTTCCATCTTTCCTATCCAATCTAGATCAGAGGGAGGTTGAGCTTGTTGCCACCACCTGGGGATCAATGCCTTAGCGGCGTTTAACATATGGGGAATTAAGGTATTCGTATATGTTTTTATTGGGTCTGGAGTATTATGAAATAGACATGTCCAAGGATCTTCTTTTATTTTAGTCCCTGTAATTTCCTTTACTAGGTCTAGGATCGTTTTCCAATATTCCTTGATTTTTGGACACGTCCACCAAATATGGGCCATGTTACCCCGTTCCCCACACCCTCTCCAACATTCCTGTGAGGTCCCGGGCTGAAATTTATTCATTCTGTTCGGTGTAATATACCATCTTGCGAGACATTTATAGTTCATTTCTGCGGTTCTACTGTCTGTCGCTGAATTATGTGCTAACTTCAAAATTTTTTTTATATTGTGTTTGTATCCGTGTGAGTCCAGTTCGTTTCCCCATTTTATGAGGAATGGGGGTACCTCCGGCCGGCCCTCTTCGATGAGCATTTTATATAGATAGGATGTGTCTCTTTTTTTCCCTTTTAATCCTTTTGTTCCACATATTTTTTCCAAGAAGGTATAGTTATCTTTGGTTCTCATAGGTTGTGGCAGGCTCCCCACGAAGTTAGTCAGCTGGCGGTAGCGCCATTCGTTTATATTTATGTGTGCTGTGTTCTGTTGTATTTCTGCCAGTGATTTTATTTTTCCTTTCTCTATTATCTCACCCAATTGTGTATTTTCTTCTATCCAGTGTCCCCCCCATTCTATCTTTCCTGGTGGGAAATAATCATTGTTTTTCAGTGGCATTAATAGTGAGTTATAGCTCCACCCGTGTTGTTTGTGTATTAAATCCCATATTTTAAGAACGTGCCTAGTGATCATCTGTGTCTTTGCCCCTAAATCCCTAAGTTTCGGTGCACACCATATCGTACTTCTTAACTTTACTTCACTAATGTCGTTTTCTATGTGTACCCATTGTTTTTGAGTATCCTTCCGTGTCCACTCTACCGCTCTTGAGAGTATTACCGCATGATAATATTTTTTTATATCGGGGACCCCCAGGCCCCCCTTTTCTTTACTTTGTTTTAGCGTGTCTCTTGAAATCCTGGTTTTCTTACTTTGCCATATAAACTTATTTATAATTGATTTTAGACTCTGAAAATAATAGTCAGGAATAGGGATAGGGATCATATGAAATTTATATGTAATTTTTGGAAGAATCACCATTTTCACCGCATTTATTCGGCCTATCCACGATAAAGGCCTATACTGGATCTTCTTAATTTCATTCCTTATTTCTTCCAGCAGCGGGAGGAAGTTCTCACTATATAGTTTTTCCATGGAGTTTGCAAGTTTGACCCCTAGATATTTTAGGCCCTTTTGTTTCCATGGAAACTGATATTCTCTTTGTAGCGCAAGGGCTTCTTTTTTTCCAATATTGATGTTTAAAATTTCTGACTTGTTGATGTTTATTTTAAAGTTCGATATATCTCCATATATTTTTAGGGTCTCCAGTAATTTTGGCATTGATTTTTTAGGTTCCGTCATATAGAACAATAAATCGTCCGCAAACGCAGCTACTTTATGTTCGGTCTGCCCTATTTTGATTCCTTTTATATTACTATCTCGTCTGACCGTGGCTAGTAATGGTTCCAATGAAAGAACGAACAGTAACGGGGACAGGGGACAGCCCTGTCTCGTCCCGTTGCTCATAGTGAAGGGGGATGAATGGTCTCCATTGATCTTTATTATTGCAGTTGGTTTTTCATATAAAATTCCAATTCTCTGTAACATCCTGGGGCCAAGGCCTATATATTTTAATGTTTCCATCATGAGCCCCCAGTCTACCCTGTCGAAAGCCTTCTCGGCGTCTATCGACAGGAATAGACCTGGGGGCCCCTCTGACTTTAATTTTTGTAGTAATAATAGGGTTCTGATTCCATTATCCCGTCCCTCTCTAGAGGCCACAAAGCCCACCTGATCTACCTGGATCAAATCATTCATATATTTTTTTAATCTATTTGCTAGGATTTTTGCATACAGCTTGGTGTCAAAATTAAGGAGGGATATTGGTCTAAAACTTGAGCAGCAGCTGTCATCTTTTCCTTCTTTAGAAATAAGGGTTATTAAGGCCTTTTGTGCCTCTCGGCTTAATCCATATTCTGCTCCCAGTCCATTGAAATATTTACACATTCTAGGCACCAGAATTTTACTAAATTTTTTAAGGTAAAGAATCGGGAAGCCGTCCGGTCCCGGGCTTTTCCCTACTTTTGTGTCTGCCATCGCTTGGAGAAGCTCACTTTCCGAGATAGGTAATTCCAGGTCTGATTTGTCTTCCATAGATATCTGGGTAAGTCCTGAGTTCTTTAAAAATTCTCTGATTTTATTTTTATTTTTTTCCGGGTCCTTAATCTCTTTATCCACGTTATATAGAGCTTTATAATAATACTGGAAGACCTCTGCAATCTCGTTGGACTTGAAGACTAGATCACCCTGTCTATTGCGAATTTTTTCGATGAAGTTTCTGGCTTTATTCTTCTTCAAGGTTTTAGCTAAATGTTTTCCAATTTTATTACCTCCTGAGTATTTCTGTATTTGGGTCGCATTAAAAACGTTTTTCGTATCCTGGGTCATTATGTCCTTTAATTCTTCTCTTTTCATTATAAGGTTATGATATATCTCTTGCCGATGGCCCCCTGGTTTCTTATGCAGTTGCTCCAGGCTGTATATATCTTCAGTTATCTTTTTAATTTTTTTTGTTCTTTCTTTTATTTTCCCTGAACCCATCGCAATAAAGATACCCCTGATATATGCCTTGTGTGTTTCCCATAATACTGAGTCTGAAATATCGACTGATTCATTATTTTCAAAAAACATAATTAGTTCTTCCTGTATTTTTTCAATGTCTTGCTTCTCCGAAAGCAAAGCTTCATTTAATCGCCAGTTCGAGAGGGGTTTTAATATATTAATTTCTTCTATTGTCATCATGACTGGTGCATGGTCTGATAGGGTAGCTATCTCTATATGGGCGTCTGTGACCTTAGATAACGTATAATGATCCACAAAAAAATAGTCAATGCGTGTGTACGTCCCGTGAACGGGAGAAAAGAAAGTGTAATCTCGTATTTTTGGGTTCATAATTCGCCACACGTCCATCAGTTGATTTCGGTGGAGGGTTTTCTTCAGTTTTTTTAAAGATAGTTTTCCCGTCTCCCGCACTCTTGACGTACTGTCCTCATCTGGGTTCATGCATAGGTTTAAGTCCCCTGCCAGTATAGTCATCCCCCGTCCAAAACTGGCTAGCATACGTATCATTTTCTTGACATATTCTGTTGGATTTTTATTTGGTGCATAAATGTTTGCTAAGGTAACTTGTATCCCATTCATATGACCACGTAAAAGAAGAAACCGCCCTTCTGGGTCTACTACTCTCTCCTCTTCTCTGAACTGAATTCCCTCGGAGAAACCTATCGCGACCCCTTTAGCTTTCCTGGTAGTTGAATCTGCATATATCCAAGTAGGGAATTTTTTGGAATATAGTTTTGTATTAGCTCCCTGAAAGAGGTGGGTTTCCTGGAGGAACACTATATCTGTCTGATAGCGTTTAAGCTCTGTTAATATTTTGTGTCTTTTAGCAGGGTTGTTCAGGCCTCGGACATTATATGTCAAAAACCTAATCTGGGACTTTTATTTTGTTTTTATTTTTTTTTACGGAGAGGCACCTCCCTTCTTTTACCCACCCTCCCTCCCTCCCCCCTTCCTGCATCCCCCCTCCCAACCTCCCCCCCCCTCCTTTCTTGTGGTCACTCTTGACCTCCAGACCATTGGCCGATCAGAAATATTCTTCTCCGCCTTTGGGCTTCTTACTCAGAGGTTTAGGCTCAGACCCCATTCCCCCTTCTACCCCTCTCCCCCTGTTGATACAGGTGGGGGGGGGGGGGTAAAACGGTCCCTCGGCCAAAGAGGATTTCCACCCAGGTCTCACCCTCTCCCTTTCCCCTCCTTCCCCCCCCCTCCCCCCTACCCCACCCCATATGGACGACTAACTGCATCTTATGAGAATTTCAGGGGCTACCCCCATAAGCAGGGAGGGCCCTGATCCTCTCAAGGTTGTCACTTCTCCTTCCCTCCTTCTCACTCCAGACCTTCCCTTTCTGACCATTCTGGGATTTCTACTACTTGTAGATTTAAATTTTTACAAAACTCTGTTAGATCTTCAGGGAATCTTAGCTTTGCCGATCTGCCTTCTCTATACCCTATCAGGCATGCCGGGAAACCCCAGCTGTATTTTACATTGTCCAGACGCATTTGATTTAATAGTGGCTTCAGCATCCGTCTCCTAGCCAGTGTTTCTGGGGACAGGTCCAAGAAGATTTGGAGATCTATTCCCCTAAATTGCAGGGGGGGTTTTCCTCTCAAGTTAGACCATATCTTGGTTTTATCACTATAGTTCTGGAATCTAACCAGGATATCTCTGGGGGTGTCTGTTGGTATATGTTGTGGCTTCCTGACTCTATGTATCCTTTCAATTTTCAAATCCCATTCTGGGGTTTTATTTAATAGAGGATTAAATATTTCCTTTATGGTTTTTATAAGATCTTCCCCATTCTCCTCTGGGAGTGATCGTATTCTGAGGTTCTGCCTTCTACTTTGGTTTTCCTGTTCCTCCAGTTTATACAGAGTCCTCCTTTGATTTATCTTAACCGTTCTGAGCTGGTCTTTAAGATCCGATATTTCATGTGTATGTTTGTCTGTATTATGTTCCACTTCCTCTACTCGGGTCAACACCTGTGTTAAATCTGTTCGTAGTGCCACTATTTCGTTTTTAATAGATTTTTCCATTTTCGTCAGCATTTCTGCCAGGATTGTCTTGGTTAACATTTGGGTATTCTCCCTCTGTTCCTCAGACCTGCTACTATCTGTTTCACTTTGGGTACTAATATTTCCTCTTGCAGCCTCAGGAGTTTCCTCCTTCTTTTTGTTCACCTCCTTCTTTTTTCCCTGTTTCGTCGATTGTTTTTCCATAACTGGACTCTTGGGGCTCAGTCCCTGGACCAAATATTGCTTAATTGTACTTATATTTGCTTTTTCTTTTGGTGTTTTGGGTTCCGTTCCTTTGGTGGCTCTGCTAGTCATACTAAAATTTTTATTTAGGGCCCACCTCTTCTCTATGCTTACGGAATTTTGTAGTGCCGGGGGAGGCCGAGAGAAAGAGAGAAGAGTACCACCGCCACGTAGCCCCCAGTAGTTCAGCGTATATGCGGCCCAGTTTCCCCGACCGCCACTTTGGCCTGGTCAATAATGCTATATTAAAGAGAATGTGTGTGTCCAATACGCTGCTCTCATATATAGTCCCCTAGCCGTTTTTCCAGCTAGCAATCCTTAAGCATATGTAGGTCCTACAGGCATAAAACACATATTGGGCATATAGCTTTCCAGGCCAATTATTACTCCTTCTTTCCCAGGCCACCTACACCAAGCAGTTTCCAGCTAGAAAACCGAAGGAGAGAAAGGAAGAAAAAAAAAAAAAAAGGCAGAAGAGGCGGGCATATACCACACCCTGAGGGGCCCGGAAGGTTGGAATATGAAAAAAAAAAAAAAAAAAAAAAAAAAAAAAAAAACGGGTACAAAGGCAGAAGGGCAAGCACCCCAAGGTAAGGTTTAGGATAGTTCAGGACCAGGGGGGAGAGGATCATCAGTGGGGGGTAGACAGGAGTATCCCTCCCTCCACCGTCCCTTATTTCTGGCCGTTCTATAAAAATGCACCTCTTCTCATACAGTTAGTTGAAGTATGGCCCCCTTATAAACTAATATTGCATTTTCTGTCGTTGACCTGTGGGGGGGGGGGGGGGGGGGTTTAACCCTCCCTTTTCACCTGATATATCCACCACACACCTTCCCCTTTTTCCTCCATACAGCCATGTTATCTGCTTTCCTTCTTATATTGCTGTTATTTGTCTATTATAGTCCTCCTTTAAACAGTCATCTTGCAGATACACACCACCAGCATTTTATGAGGTCTGTTCACTTACCCCGTCTAGGAAAAATCCTTAGTATTGATTTTTTTCTTTCCCCTTAACATGGGGTCTTACCCTTCCACGCCGTTTTCTTTTTTTTTCCTGCTGGGGTGATGAGGTGGTTTCACTTCTGCTTTGAGTTAATCCAGCGATTCACAGAACATCAGGTACGGGGTGGGGAGTTGATGGCAGCTATTGGGGGGGGACGGACGGGGGCTCACTCCCATCTGTACGGCTGCTTCCTTGCTGTCATCAGTAGCGGGTGTCCCGCTTACGCTAGCCGGCTCCTATGGATCTCCTGAGCGCTGGGCTTCATCCGCGTGTGTCGCGCCGCTCATCCCCCGGCGTGCACCTCCTCCTCTCCGTCCGGCCGTCACTCCCTAGGTCCAGCCCCTCCCTCTGTGGTGCATCACCGCCCTACGTCCTCACGTCTACCTCCATGACCGCCGTGACCGGTCTTGAGCCGTCGGACCTATCATAGAGCATTTTAATCCATCCAATCAGTAAGGGGCCAAATCCAAATTTCTCCAGCACTCGCCAAATGTAACCCCACTCTACAGTACCAAAGGCTTTAGTCACATCCAGTGACAATATAGCTCTCGATCCCTCATTTTCTGTTGGCGTTTGCAAGTTTAAAAAGGCTCTCCTAATATTTGTGCTGGTAGATCTATTAGATATGAACCCCGCCTGATCAGGGTGGACCAATTTAGGGATAAATCTGTTCATCCTGGCTGCAAGAAATCTTGCATCTGAACATAAAAGGGAGATTGGCCTATATGAGGCGACGTCCAATGGGACCTTCCCTTCTTTATGGGGTACTATAATAGTTGCTTTCATCATTGAGGTGGGTAAATGTCCCACCTCAATTGCACCCTTTAGAGTTTTTAATAATTCTGGGATCAAAATGTCCCCATAGTGCTTGTATGTTTCTATTGGCAATCCATCCGGGCCGGGAGATTTTTGGTTTGCCATATCGGCCACTGCCTGTTGGAGTTCCATGAGTGTTATTGGGGTTTCTAATCCATCCCTTTCCTCTTGTGTAATTACTGGTATTTCCAGACTCCCCAGAAACTCCTCCATTATACCCCCTCCTCCTTTTATTTGGGCGGTGTACAAACTTTTATAATATTCCTTAAAGCTTTGCACTAGATATGTGCAATTTGTTTCGTTCCAAATTCATTTTTTAGCGAATTTCAAAATTAACGAAAATCTGTTTAACTAATTTCGCCGAATATTCGTGAATTCAAAAATTCGTAAATTCATACATTTGCACATTCGTAAATTCTCACATTCGCAAATTCATAAAATCGGAAATCTGAATTTATAATTAACTAATAATAACTTAACTATTACTAACTATTAAATTATAGGTATTGTAATTTCCTTTTTAAATTGGGCTGTTAGTGAACGTAACAAATACAAATTTATCTTAAAGCGGTTCTGCACACATTTCATTTAGTAAATCTCTTTGCCTTCCAAATCAGGCAAAGAGTACTAAATGAAATGTGTTTTTTTTTTCTTACCATGTAATTGATGACTTCCTGTCTTCTGTCTCTTCGGGGGTGGGCGGGGTCTGTGCGGGGATCCTCGTCACGCCGCACTGTCTCCTGGGATGTGATGTCATTAGTCCCTGGAGTCAGTACGGGCATCTTCCGAAATCTCGCGAGATTTCGGACACATCTTCCGAAATCTCACGAGATTTCGGCCACATCTTCCGAAATCTCGCGAGATTTCGGACACATTTTCCGAAATCTCGCGAGATGTCGGCAGATGTGCCGACATCTCGCGAGATTTCGGAGAACGTGAGCTGCACGACTCGGCGAGCTCGGCGCAGTAACGGCGGTGCATGCTGGGCCATCTAAAGTGCCTGTGGGGTTTCACATGCCCACAGGCAAGATGGCCCCCAGCAGACAAGAAGAAGATCAAGAATGTTATCGGCGGGGCGTGGCCTAGCGAGCGAGCCGGATGGACGTGTAACAGCGGAGCTCCGGCAAACTCAGGGACAACAGCGACCGACGAGCGACCATCCACGGCGGAATTACCGAGACACAAAGCGGGCATACACCTATCACACATGAACGATGTCCGGGAAGAGAAAACAGGACCGAAAACCGCAACGGCTGACGGACTATTACCCTGCGAGCGGCAAGGCCGAAAGTCAAGATGGCGCCGAGGCCTACTCGTCACCAGAAACCTCGAGGCAGCAGCGGACCTCATCTAAAGGTAATGGGCCACAAATGAGGGACTTCCCGGACGATAGACGGCAGTACCCCTCTACCCCATCCACATGTAGCCCAGCCAAGACCAAACCCAGAATGGATGACGAGGGATTAGACAGAGCGGGGAGCCCAACATCAGATTCAGGGGAAGACACTAGGGAACTACCGGAATCAATAGAATCGTTCCCCACACAAAACATGCCGGTCATGGACACTGTCCTAAAAGACATGCTTCTATCGCTGCGCAGCTCTCTGCAATCAGACATGGCAGGATACATGCACAGGATCAATAGAGATATACAGGAGGTGGGAAACAGGGTGGACCACATTGAGTCCAAGATGGGAGAATACGCCACAGCCATCAATAAACTAGTGGATGCCCATGAGGAGAATGAAGCCGAATCAGATTGGATCAAAGCCAAAATGGCGGATTTAGAGGACAGATCCAGAAGGAACAACCTGAAAATCAGGGGGATCCCTGAATCTGTGCTGCAGATTGATCTAGCTGCACACGCTACCGCCATATTCAAATCCCTCATGCCATCACTCACAGACCTAGATGTCACCATAGATAGGATACATCGGCTGCCCAAACCTACCCACCTATCCGACCAGATACCTAGGGATGTGATTCTTAGACTACACTTCTTCCACATCAAGGAACAACTGATGTCTATAATGAGGAAGCAAGACCAAATCCCCGCTCCCTGCCAAAACCTTCAATTTTTTGCTGATCTGTCACAGTACACTCTGCAAAAACGGAAAAACTTAAATGCAGTGACAAAGGTACTAAGAAACCACAAAATAATATACAGATGGGGCTACCCTACAAAACTAACTGTGACTAGGAACAACCACACTTACACTGTGACCTCCCTGGAAAAAGGTATAGCCCTCCTGAGGGAATGGGATATACTGCCAGACCCCCAAGAAGAATCTGCTATATCTAGCAATCCCCGCCGACTCACCCAGGAATGGAAAAAGATCCCGACTAAAAATACTACCTCTCACTCTTGAATGGAATGCATGGATGAGACAAAAATTGCAACTTGTCCCTGACCATTGGAGTCGCTAGGAAAAGACTTACCCCCCAACAACATCTCACAGCGATAAGCTGTCTATGGGTATAATTACCCCCAAGTTAAGTTGCAACCAGATGTATGCAACAAAGTTAACAACTTATTTTTTTTTGTGGCTGCTTTATGTCTTTTTTCTCTTTTCTGCACCCCCTGCTCCCCTCTTTCTCCTGTTCCTTCCCCAATCTCCTACTAGTGCACGTGGGACGTGGTCGACTCCACATCGAATCTACAGAAAACTCCAGAAGAGCGGCAGAGAATCACAACGGACTGTGACACCAACACAGCTCACAACTATACCGCAGGGCTATCTAACAGCAACAAAATATCCAAGTAAGTCTTGCTTGCACCACGACACTACCAAAACATATGTATCTTGTAGACCAAGTGTTGAGGTCTGGGCCACCACCCATCTCATGACTTTCTCTATAAATGAACTATGGCTATTAATATAATCTCCATCAACGCTAAGGGGCTCAATCACCCCATGAAGCGCAAGTCCCTATGGCAAGAAGCCTTGCTCCACCAAGGAGATATCCTATGTGCCCAAGAGACTCACTTTTGCAACAAAGCACCACCGAAATGCTCTCACAAGAGCTTCCCAGATGTATTCACATCTAACGCTGAAAACAAAACAAAAGGAGTGCTAATAGCGATACGAGACACAGTAGCATTCACACTTCTCCAGAAGATATGTGACACCCAAGGCAGATATTTGATCTTAGTCTGTACGATCAACTCCGCACCGTACACAATAGCAACGGCTTATTCACCCAACAAACACCAAGTACATTTCTTCAATAAATTGATGACAAGAATCAGAAAGCACCAGAAAGGACCACTTATTCTTTGTGGAGACTTTAATATCACCCCGGAACCAGAGATAGATTCTACATCCGCACACCTACGTAGCCCTCCTTCACTAAACCCCTCCATCAGGAGACACGAAGTGTATGACGCATGGAGATGCATCCATGGTAACGAAAGAGACTTCACCTTCTTCTCAGCACCCCATAAGGTTTACACAAGAATAGACCTCGCATTAGTAGATCAACAGATTTTGTTCAACACTAAAGACGTCCGTATTAACAACATAACCTGGTCTGATCACGCCTCAATTGTACTCACACTAGCGAACACCACCCACCCCAGGCCCAATTCAATATGGAGGCTGAACACCTTCCTACTGCAACAGAAGACCATCAAGGATCAGATTGAAAAACACCTAAACAATTTTTTTCATGAAAATGTTGATTCTGTGCAATGTCCTATTATGTTATGGAACGCCCACAAAGCGTTCATAAGGGGTATGCTGATCCAAATAGGGGCAAGGGCAAAGAGGCAGAGGCAGCAACGCACTACGGAGCTAACAAAGCAAATTTCAGATTTAGAAACCAAAAATAAAACACTTGCTGATAAGAATACCTCCCAGAAATTATCGCAACTTAGATACGACCTTAGACTCCACCTCCTAGACAATTTTGAAAAAGCCACCAAACGGCTAAAAATGAATTACTATGTGAATGGCAATAAAGCAGGAAAACTCTTAGCTCAGAATTTACAAGGACACAGATATAAAACTAGAATACCCTATATTATTCATCCTGCCACTAATGTAAAAGAATTCCACCCCCAAAAAATCGCAGATGCATTTAGCCATTACTATGGTTCTCTGTATAATTTAAAAGACGACCCCACCACTAAACAGCCGAACCCTGAAATCATCAATGATTTCTTAGACAAGCTGTCCATACCCAAATTGTCACCCCAACAACTACAATCCCTGAATCTCCCATTTTGCGAAGCAGAAATTCAAAAAACAATAAACTCATTACCCTTAAACAAATCCCCAGGGCCAGATGGATTTAGTAGCGAATACTACAAAGAATTTAAAACTACACTGACCCCCTTCTTGACTCCAGTATTTACCAAAGCAGCTGCCTCTGCCTCTTTCCCCCCAGAAATGTTGGAGGCCCTAGTGGTCGCTTTGCCAAAACCAGGGAAGGAGCCCACTGTCCCCTCCAATTTTAGACCGATCTCTCTATTAAATATAGACCTGAAGTTGTACGCCAAACTTATAGCTTCCCGACTATTGGATATATTACCCACATTGATTCATCCGGATCAATCGGGCTTCACCAAACACAGACAAACATCTGATGCGACCAGGCGCATGATTAACATAATCCACTTAGCAAAAATCCAGCGAAGGCCTTCTCTGCTCTTGGCGTTGGATGCAGAGAAGGCCTTCGATCGAATACACTGGATGTACCTGGCTAAAGTATTGGAATCTTTCGGATTCTCAGGGCCCATATTCTCAGCCATTATGGCTCTCTACTCCACACCCTCCGCCAAGGTGTTCATGTCCGGCACCATATCCAAACCATTTAACATTACTAATGGGACCAGACAAGGCTGTCCCCTATCCCCCCTCATCTTTAACTTATTGATGGAGCCCCTAGCTATCTATATCAGAGAACATCCGAAAATAATAGGTTTCCCTGTTGGCCAAGACAGGCACTCCATAAGTCTCTTTGCAGACGATATCATAATGATTATGACAGATGTGGTTTCTTCCCTGGAGGCGGCTCATCAAGCTCTGAGTCTATTTAATAGTGTGTCTTACTATAAGGTCAATGATAACAAATCGTATATATTAGGACTGGGAATTGATGCACCCACAAGAGACAACCTCCAAAAGCGGTTTCCTTATAAATGGGCAGCAGAAGGTATAAAATATCTAGGGGTAACCCTGACTTCAGAGACAAACAAATTGACAGACGCTAATTACACTCAATATCTACTAACAATACCTCATAAACTACAAGCCATATCCAAGACTGAATCGACCTGGTCAGGCCGCTTGGCGGCATTTAAAATGATGTTACTTCCCCAGCTATTGTACATATTCCGAACCCTTCCTATCCCTGTGCCAGATAGGTTTTTTACCCAAGTACAGGCGTTGGTCAATGGATTCCTCTGGCAAGGGAAGAGAGCAAGATGTGCGTTCCACAAACTGATCAAAACCAGGGAGGCTGGGGGAGTGGGTCACGTATTAATAAAAGATTACTATTACGCTGCAATTCTAGCCCAACTAAAGTCTTGGTTCCCTGGTAACCATGAGACGAGATGGCAATCACTAGAGAGACACCAAGCTCCCAACCACAAACTCTCTGACCTATTACTGGTACACGAACATATGCCTCATTCCCCCAGATACTCACCAACTATAAGAGCCTCCCTATCAGCATGGAAACTTATCTTAAAACTACCAAAAGCTGACATACCACAGAAAACCATTCCGATACCTATCACAAGCCTAGAACTTCTAATACCAGACCTTCATGTTAACCACTGGCCACAAATGGGGATCAAACACATAGAGGACCTTTACATAGGTCCAGCACTTAAATCTTTCAGAGCACTTCAAATTGAACACCAAGTAGAAAACAAGGACCAATTCAAGCATAGGCAGATTTCCCACCTACTGACATCCAACATACTATTTAACACAGAAGTCCCCTGGAAAATATATCTTTACTTGACTAACCCCAAGACCTCTATTAAAGGGATCTCTGTATTCTATGGCTACCTTAACTTAAAAGCAGTATGCACCAAGTCCCCCTCTATGAGAACCTGGGAACTAGACCTTAATTCTACATATACTATTGAACAATGGCAAATAGCTATAACATCCATATACAAAGCATCTAAAAGCGCGAACCTATGGGAACTTTACCAAAAAATATTTCTTAGGTGGTATATGACCCCCACAAGACTAGCGGGATTTAACCCAGACATACCTCCACTATGCTGGAGGAATTGCGGCCATAGGGGCTCCATCCTACATATTTTGTGGGCTTGTAATAAAATCAAACAGTACTGGCAAAAAATTTTCCATATCATTCAAAATATCTCCAATAGTCGAGTCCCTACTACTCCGGATATGGCTCTACTCTCATTGGGCATAGAGACACTACCTCACCAAACAAGACACATAACAACCCAGATTCTCACGGGCGCTAGACTAGAACTCACAAGAAAGTGGCTGAAACCCGAAATCCCCTCTATTACAGAGGTAATAAGAACCACTAACCTGCACATAACATATGAACTGATGTTCGCGGCCCCTCAAGGGAATTACACAACCAAATGTCAAATCTGGAAACCTTGGGTCGAGTGGTATAGCAGATGGGATACCGCCCGCCAACCTTCTAGACCACTGTAAACAAAACTAAATAGCCAATGGAGCACCCTGCCTCTCTTCAACCAGGGAGGGCCACGTCCCGCGCGCACCCCACCCACCCTCTCCCACACCTACCCCCACCGTACCCCTCTCCTCTCTTCTCTCTCTTCTTTTCTATTTTTCTTTTTTCTCTACCACTCTCTTATATTTCAACATGAACATGTAAGCTTCAGATATTCAAACGAACGATTACACTCACATTCCATGTACAAGTTTCAGCAACCTATAAGCATAGGTTCACAGGGCACACAAACCTAACAACTGATGACTTAAGACCATTATAAATGACGCATAGGATGGAAAAGGTATGGGCCAACCAATGGGGGGGACCACTCCCTGGTCACAGTGTGATCCCCAAAGGGTGACTAGGGGGTGGACACCCACCTGAATGCTGCACCACAGCAAAACTCTATCCTGAAACAACAGACGTAGATGGACCTCCTATTTAATTCAACAAGCTAGGAATGCTAGTGAACAACATAATAGCGGTTAACAAACTTATAATGCACCTATTAATGTTACTCCTTTATAATGTTGAAATTTTGTTCTGTTTTGTTCATAAATATAAGAAACACATATGGCGCTGTGCGCATTGTTACTGTAATTGTTCACAACAGTTCTCAAATAAAAATTATTGAAACTAAAGAATGTTATCGGAGGAAAACCGGCTGCGATCGAGACGGCGGATGGAACAGGTAAGTCCCCCAATTTAGCTATATGGCCTTGGCATATAGCCCAAAAAAAAAAAAAGCAGTGCAGAACCGCTTTAAGTTACAAAGTATCCGAAATAACGAATGCCGTATCCAAACAAATGGACCGTAATGAATTAATAATAAAAACTTTTTATTATTATTAATAATTATTAATTTGTTACGTTCCATTTTGTTTAGATGCGGCATTCGTTATTTTGGATAATTCGTAATTTCAGATAAATTCGTGTTCACTAACAGCCAAATTTGAAAGGAAATTACAATACCTATAATTTGTAAGTTAGTTACTATTTCAGATTGTCTAATTTTTGGGTTTTCGGATTTTCTAATTTACAAATTTTCTAATTTACAAATTTACAAATGTACGAATTTACGAATGTACGAATTTACGAATGTATGAATTTACGAATGTATGAATTTACGAATGTATGAATTTACGAATGTATGAATTTACGAATGTACGAATGTACGAATGTACGAATTTACTAATTGCGATCAGAACGAATGACCCGAAAAACGAAAAAAATAAAAAACGAATGGAACGAAAATGAAAATGAACAAATTTTTGGGCAGTGCACATGTCTACTTTGCACTATTTTTTGTGGGGTTTGATATTATCGCCCCTCCTGTGGACCTAATAGCTGTAATAGTGGGTGGCGAGGAGTTGGACCTTACTAATTGCGCCAACATCTTCCCTACAGTTTCCCCCTCCATAAAGGAGGCCTGTCGCTGTAATAGTCGTTTAGTCTCCACCCTCTGCATAATTAACAACTTGTATTCTTGTTGTTTATGTAACCATACTTTTTCCCCTTCTGGTGTTGGATCTAATATGTAATTGTCCTCAGCCGCAACCACTTCCCTCCTAGTTCTTTCCTCCTGAGCTGTCGCATCTTTATTATATTTAGCCACCTGCTGTATTAACATACCCCTAAGGAAGGCTTTTAAGGTATCCCATAAAATCCCTGTCGTAGCTGTGCCTGCATTGAATTCTATAAATTCTCTCATTTTGGGAGGAGTACAATCTGTTTTATTAATTCATTCGAACCAGTATGGGTTTATTTTCCACTCCTTCTGTACTACCCCCTCCCCCCATTTTTTAACATAATCACTAATGGAGAATGATCTGATATCCCTCTTGACCAGTATGTTATTTTTTCCATAAAAAATAATCTTCCATTATTTTTTAATAATCTTTTTCCCAGTGCCATATCTATCCTGGAGAGTGTGGAATGTGAGGCCGAATAGCAAGAATATTGCTGAACGCCTGGGTTCCCCACCCCCCAGAGATCCAATAATCCCACCTCCTCCAGAAACTGACTCAACCGTCCCTTCTTAATGGGCTCTGCTATATTCCCAACAGGGAATCTATCCAGCTTACTGTCCAGGACCTCGTTAAAATCTCCCACTATTATAATTGGTATACTTTGCTTCTCCAACAAAAATTAGTTTAACCTGAGCATAATATCTATTTAACCTCTTGCCCACTGGGCACTTAAACCCCCTCCTGCCCAGACCAATTTTCAGCTTTCGGCGCTCTCACACTTTGAATGACAATTACTCAGCCATGCAACACTGTACCCAAATGAATTTTTTGTCCTTTTTTCCCCACAAACAGAACTTTCTTTTGGTGGTATTTGATACCTCTGGGTTTTTTTTTTTTATTTTTAGCGCTATAAATGAAAAAAGACTGACATTTTTGAAAAAAAAACAAATTTTTCTTTGTTTCTGTGATAAAATTTAGCAAATTATTAATTTTTCTTCATAAATTTTGGCCACAATTTATACTGCTACATGTCTTTGGTAAAAAATAACCCAAATTAGTGGATATTATTTGGTCTTTGTGAAAGTTAGAGAGTCTACAAGCTGTGGTGCGAATTATACAAAATTGATCACATCTGATGTACTGGTGGCCGATCTCATTTCTTGTGACCCGAACAAGCCAGGAAAGTACAAATACCCCCCAAATGACCCCTTTTTAAAAAGTAGACATTCCAAGGTATTTAGTAAGAGGCATGGCGAGCTTTTTGATGTTGTCATTTTTTCCCACAATTCTTTGCAAAATGAAGATTTTTTTCCACAAAATTGTCATTGTAATAGGTTATTTCTCTCACATGGCATGTGTATACCACAAATGACACCCCAAAATACATTCTGCTACTCCTGAGTATTACGATACCACATTTGTGGGACTTTTCCACAGCCTGGCCACATAGAGAGACACAACATGCAGGGAGCACCATCACGTGTTCTAGGAGCATAAATTACACATCTAACCTGTTGACTACCTATTACACTTTTGAAGGCCCTGGAGCACCAGGACAATGACACGTGACACTGACGTGGCACTGGTGACAGATGGCACTGATATGTGGCACTGATGACACGTGACACTGATGTGGCACTGATGACACGTGACACTAATATGGGGCACTGATGACACGTGAAACTGATGACACTAATATGTGGCACTGATGACAGATGGCACTTATACGTGGCACTGATGACACTATATGTGGCACTGATGAAACGTAACACTAATGAGAGATAGCACTGATATGTGGCATTGATGACAGGTGGCACTGATGACAGATGGCACTGATGACAGATGGCACGTGACACTGATATGGCACTGATGACAGATGGCACTATGTGGCACTGATGACACGTGGCACTGATGACAGATGGCACCTATGCATGGCACTGATGACAGATGGCACTTATACGTGGCACTGGGGACAGGTGGCACTTTATTTTTTTATTTATTTTTTTACTAACTGCTGCAGCGGTTCATCTCTCCCTCCTCACACGCTGTCTCTGTGTGAGGAGGGAGAGCGGCGATGAGAGATGATCTCATATGTTTACATATGAGATCATCTCTCATTGGAAACGCTGATCGCGCTGTAAACGGCCGCTGTGATTGGCTGTTTACAGCGATCTGTGACTGGCTGTGTCCAAGGGAGACACCCCAATGTGTGCTCTCAGGAGTATTGCGGAAGTAAACAGGAGGACGTCCAGGGATGCCCTCCCGGCAGGGAGAGTCCACGCTGTAGCCATCTTTCGACTATAGCGCCGGCGCAAAGTGGTTAAATGGAGGCCGGATATAAACATTTGCAACTACAAGCGCTCTGTTGTCAATTAAACAATAAAGAAAAACATATCGACCCAATTCATCTATACTGGTTTGTATGCAGGAAAAGTTCCCCCCGGTCCTCACCATCACACTCACCCCTCTGCTATAGGAACTATAGACCGAGTGAAACTGCTGTTGATATACTCTTTTTTTTCTTTGAAATTGCTGGACTGTGTCCTTTGTTAGGTGTGTTTCCTGCAGGCAAACCGGTTATACGCCATACTTCTCCAACATAGAGAATACTACTGCTTTCTTACCCGCTGTGCCCAACCCTCTTACATTCCATGACCCTATCTTTAGTGTTTTACATTGTATCTAAATTTACACAAATATATATATATATATATATATATATATATATATATATATACACACACACACACACACACTCTTACAAGGTGTTTTAACTCTAAATACATGTGTACTTCCTCCTTAATTCTCACATTACCTATTTTATTATTATTTGTGTCACCCATTTCCTTTTTATAATACATTTTTTATAATCCCCAAAGTAAAAAATGTATATATATATTCTCTCCCTCTTCTGTTTAACTTCTTGCATCTGTCCTGTACAATAGTGCCTTTATTTAATCCACACTTCCCTAGTGTAAAACCTTGAACCATACTGGTAACCCCCCCCCCTTTCCCCCCCTCCCCCACTTCTCTAGGTGTTCCCCTAGGGGGTTATCAGTGACCTTTTCCCATACCACTTGTTCCCTCTTCCTACTCACACATTCATTCCCTTCCATCATTTCTCAAACGCCCACTATGCAAACCTCCCCTCCCCCCTCCCTCCTCCCATATTACAAACAGTGTATGCCATATATCCTAATTTACTCTTCCCCCCTCTTCTTTATATTCTCTATACCCCTTCTCCTCTTTCTCAACAAAATGTCAACAAAATGTCAATAATTTCTCCTTGTTTTCTTCCAGCCACTTCTCAACTCCAGCCGGAGCTTCAAAAAAACAGGGTTCCCCCCCCCCCCCATAGCAGTCACTCGCAATTTAGCTGGATAAATCAGAGTAAAAAGATATCTTGATCCCATTAAAGAGAATATTTCCCATATCTCTAGCTTTCCGTAACAGTGACACTTTGTCCTTATAATTAAGGAACTTTATTAACAAAGCCCTGGGATATCCTCCTGCTGGTGGGGGCCGGAATGGGACCCTGTGTGCTCTCTCTATACTGAACATTGATGAAAACGAAAGAGGAAAAGTAGTGGCGCGCAAGGGGTTAAAACTAAACTGAAAGCAGAAAAAACGGAATCAGGTGAATAGGTCCAATTGAGGTACAGTGATGTGTTGTGAATGGGTAAATAAATTCACATAAAAGTGTGACAGGTGATTATCAATGTAAAATCGCATATACATAAAATACATCAAAACATAATAGTAAAAGCAGGATAGGCTTGGTAAAGGAATAAAGTGGATGGTGATTGTGGTATAAAATCAGCAAAAATCTTCATAAAATACAAAATGGTATATTAAAATCAAATATTTGTGGAAAAAAACGCAGTGGAAAGCGATAAAAATTGCAGTAGCCAAAAACTGCAGTGGAGATAACTGGTGATAGACCAAAAATTGTCTATATAAAGTGACTAAAGTGGATGATACAAAGTAAGTAAAATTACTGAGGTGAAAATAAAAAACGATAAAATTGAGTCGCAAGCTAAAAATGCATCAGGATAGGTGTAATCAATAAATAGTTCATAAAACGCATGAGTGCCAAAACAGTTCGTTTCCAAGGTGAAGTGAAAGGATGGTTCCTGTTGGGTGTGGAATAATTTTGGCTGTGGCTATCTTGTGCGATTGTAGCGGCACTCTGTGATCCTGGTGGGGGTGGTATAGCTGGCCCCTTACCTTACAGCTGTAAGGTTACAGCATTGGTTTGTGGGTCTTTGTGGTCCCTGGTGACCTTCCTCCTTTTGGAGCTCCAATCTATGTCCTGGTTCCTATTGGTGCTTTTGGTTGCATCCAGTTAGGGGGGGGGGGGGCTCACATCAGTAACTAACCCCTAACTGGATGCAACCAAAAGCACCAATAGGAACCAGGACATAGATTGGAGCTCCAAAAGGAGGAAGGTCACCAGGGATTGGATGTTGCTGCATAAAGGCCGATTTCCCTTTTATGTTCAGATGCAAACATTCTAGCTAAAGTTCTTGCAGCTAGGTGAAATGGAGTCATCCCTAAATTGTTCCATCCCGATGAGGCAGGGTTTATATCTAATAGATCCACCAGTACAAATATCAGAATTTGCAAACACCTATAGAAAATGAGGGATCAAGAGTAGGGATGGGCCCGGTGCTCGATGCAAACCCACGTTCGCATCGAGCACCGGGCGTTCGCTCGCTCGGCGAGCCCAGAACTATTTTGGCCGCTCGCATCACGTTCGTGTGATGCGAGCGGCCCCGCAATGCATTGCGGCCGGCGCGGCCGGCGCAGTGCATTGCTGGCTGATGATTGGCCAAGCATGCACTGTGACCCCGCATGCTTGGCCAATCACAGCCCCGGAAACTAGAAGAGCCATAATTGGCTACAGGCAGGACGCCTGTAGCCAATTACAGCTCAGGGGCTTTAGTACACGCCCCCCCTATAAAAGGCCGCCACGCCGTCTGCGCCGGTCACATGCTGTTCCGGCGCAGATAGAGCAGGATAGTTCTGTGACACTCTGCTGGATTTAGTTAGTTAGAGAGATTTACTTAGAGAGATTGAGTTAGATAGATTCATTTACAAAGATTGATTTAGAAAGAGGGGCTTGTAGTGTGTTCGTGGCAGGCAGGCAGAGCTCCTATATTTTGTTCCCAGAAGCACCTATAGGACTTGAAGTGTGTTAGTCCCATCACACAGACCTATATTTCCTTCCCAGAAGCACCTATAGGACTTGAAGTGTGTTAGTCCCATCACACAGACCTACATTTTCTTCCCAGAAGCACCTATAGGACTTGAAGTGTGTTAGTCCCATCACACAGAGATCATATATTTTGTTCCCAGAAGCACCTATAGGACTTGAAGTGTGTTAGTCCCATCACACAGACCTACATTTTCTTCCCAGAAGCACCTATAGGACTTGAAGTGTGTTAGTCCCATCACACAGAGATCCTATATTTTGTTCCCAGAAGCACCTATAGGACTTGAAGTGTGTTAGTCCCATCACACAGACCTACATTTTCTTCCCAGAAGCACCTATAGGACTTGAAGTGTGTTAGTCCCATCACACAGAGATCATATATTTTGTTCCCAGAAGCACCTATAGGACTTGAAGTGTGTTAGTCCCATCACACAGACCTACATTTTCTTCCCAGAAGCACCTATAGGACTTGAAGTGTGTTAGTCCCATCACACATAGATCATATATTTTGTTCCCAGAAGCACCTATAGGACTTGAAGTGTGTTAGTCCCATCACACAGACCTATATTTCCTTCCCAGAAGCACCTATAGGACTTGAAGTGTGTTAGTCCCATCACACAGAGATCATATATTTTGTTCCCAGAAGCACCTATAGGACTTGAAGTGTGTTAGTCCCATCACACATACCTACATTTTCTTCCCAGAAGCACCTATAGGACTTGAAGTGTGTTAGTCCCATCACACAGAGATCATATATTTTGTTCCCAGAAGCACCTATAGGACTTGAAGTGTGTTAGTCCCATCACACAGACCTACATTTTCTTCCCAGAAGCACCTATAGGACTTGAAGTGTGTTAGTCCCATCACACAGAGATCATATATTTTGTTCCCAGAAGCACCTATAGGACTTGAAGTGTGTTAGTCCCATCACACAGACCTATATTTCCTTCCCAGAAGCACCTATAGGACTTGAAGTGTGTTAGTCCCATCACACAGAGATCATATATTTTGTTCCCAGAAGCACCTATAGGACTTGAAGTGTGTTAGTCCCATCACACAGACCTACATTTTCTTCCCAGAAGCACCTATAGGACTTGAAGTGTTAGTCCCATCACACAGAGATCCTATATTTTGTTCCCAGAAGCACCTATAGGACTTGAAGTGTGTTAGTCCCATCACACAGACCTACATTTTCTTCCCAGAAGCACCTATAGGACTTGAAGTGTGTTAGTCCCATCACACAGAGATCATATATTTTGTTCCCAGAAGCACCTATAGGACTTGAAGTGTGTTAGTCCCATCACACAGACCTATATTTTCTTCCCAGAAGCACCCATAGGACTTGAAGTGTGTTAGTCCCATCACACAGAGATCATATATTTTGTTCCCAGAAGCACCTATAGGACTTGAAGTGTGTTAGTCCCATCACACAGACCTATATTTTCTTCCCAGAAGCACCCATAGGACTTGAAGTGTGTTAGTCCCATCACACAGAGATCATATATTTTGTTCCCAGAAGCACCTATAGGACTTGAAGTGTGTTAGTCCCATCACACAGAGATCATATATTTTGTTCCCAGAAGCACCTATAGGACTTGAAGTGTGTTAGTCCCATCACACAGACCTACATTTTCTTCCCAGAAGCACCTATAGGACTTGAAGTGTGTTAGTCCCATCACACAGACCTATATTTTCTTCCCAGAAGCACCCATAGGACTTGAAGTGTGTTAGTCCCATCACACAGAGCTCCTCTATTTTCTTTGCAGAAGCACCCACAGGACTTCTAGTGTGTTAGTGGCATCACACAGAGCTCCTCTATTTTCTTTGCAGAAGCACCCACAGGACTTCTAGTGTGTTAGTGGCATCACACAGAGCTCCTCTATTTTCTTTGCAGAAGCACCCATAGGACTTCTAGTGTGTTAGTGGCATCACACAGAGCTCCTATATTTTCTTCTCAGCAGCACCCACAGGACTTCTAGTGTGTTAGTCCCATCACACAGAGCTCCTATATATTCTTCTCAGCAGCACCCACAGGACTTCTAGTGTGTTAGTGGCATCACACAGAGCTCCTATATTTTCTTCCCAGAAGCACCCACAGGACTTCTAGTGTGTTAGTGGCATCACACAGAGCTCCTATATTTTCTTTGCAGAAGCACCCATAGGACTTCTAGTGTGTTAGTGGCATCACACAGAGCTCCTATATTTTCTTTGCAGAAGCACCCATAGGACTTCTAGTGTGTTAGTGGCATCACACAGAGCTCCTATATATTCTTCTCAGCAGCACCCACAGGACTACCGACTACAATGGCTGGAAGACCGCCAAGGGGAGGCAGAGCGTGCAGAGCCAAGAACACAGGGCAGGCAGGCTCTGTTTCTAGTGGACGTGGCCGTGGACGTGGTCGTGCATCGTCATCAGCACGTGGCCATGGGACACGCGCGTCTTTGTTTTCGGCAGCTGGACATGTGGAGCCGCATCATGCTGAAGGCTTGGTAGAATGGATGACCAAGCCCTCCTCATTCTCCTCATCCTCTCTCACCCAGGCTCAGGGTACTGACAGAGCATCATCAGCCACCCCTTCCCTAGACCCACCATGTCCTCCTGAGGAGTCCCCCGAACTCTTTGAGCACAGTGTTGGGTACATGCTCCAGGAGGATGCCCAACGATTCGAAGGCTCGGATGATGATACCCAGCTTGAGGAATCTGGCAGTACTGTTCCACCAGCTGCAGCTTACTGCCAGGTTTGCTCTAGTGGTGAAGAGGGAGGGGATGATGAGGTCACTGACTCCACGTGGGTGCCTGAAGGGAGAGAGGATGAGGAGGAGGACGAGGAGGAGGAGGATGCGGCGTCACATGTCCAACGAGGCAGGATGCCCCCTGGAGGCCAGGTAGAGGCCAGCACAGCAACTGTACAACACCGCAGAGCTCCGCCTGTGCAGGGCGCTGCCTCTGCACGTTATCAGAAAAGTTCTTTGGTGTGGGCCTTTTTTGAGACGAGTGCATCAGATCGCACCACTGCTATTTGCAATATTTGTCTCAAGCGTATCTCGCGTGGCCAAAACATCAGCCGCTTGGGCACCACAAGCATGACCAGACATATGGCGACCTGCCATGCAGCTCGTTGGCAGGCACACATAAAAGACCCACACCAAAGAACTAAGCGGACCTCTCCTTGCTCCTCCTCAGCTGGGATCTCCATCCCCACTACACCTTCAGTCCTCTCTGAAAGCTGCTCTGAGAGGACTGAAGGTGTAGAATTAGGTGTGTCACAACCAAGTACTTGCAGTACACCGACGTCCGATTGCAGCAGGCAAATTTCCCTGCCACAGCTGCTGGACCGTAGAAAGAAGTACACTCCCAGCCATCCACATGCCCAGCGGTTGAATGCTAGCCTGGCTAAATTGCTAGCACTTCAACTGCTGCCTTTTCAGTTGGTAGACTCGGCCCCCTTCCGTGAGTTTGTTCAATGTGCGGTTCCTCAGTGGCAGGTTCCCAAACGCCACTTTTTCTCACGGAAGGCGATTCCGTCTCTCTACCGGCATGTGGAGGGCAATGTCCATGCCTCGCTGGACAGGGCGGTCAGCGGTAAGGTGCATATTACCGCTGACTCATGGTCCAGCAGGCATGGACAGGGACGGTACCTTTCTTTCACGGCCCATTGGGTCACTCTATTGGCAGCTGGGAGGGATGCAGGACAAGGTGCAGTAGTGTTGGAGGTTGTTCCGCCACCACGCCTCCAAAACGCTACTACTGCTACTGGTTGTGACACACCTCTCTCCTCCACCCCCTCCTCTTCTTCTTCCTCCAGTGCTCTGTCCTTGGAACCAGCGGTGCTCCGTAGGCGTACAAGGGGCTACGCAAGTACGCAGGCAAAAAGATGCCATGCCGTGCTTGCGCTGGTGTGTTTGGGGGACAGGAGCCACACTGGGCCAAAGGTTCTGGCAGCTCTGCAGGGGCAGGCCGAGAGGTGGTTGACGCCACGTCAGCTTAAGCCAGGAATGGTCGTTTCTGACAATGGCACCAACCTCCTCTCCGCCCTGCGACAGGGGCAGCTCACCCATGTGCCCTGCATGGCTCACGTCCTCAACCTGGTGGTGCAGCGGTTCTTGGGCAGGTTCCCAGGCTTACAGGATGTCCTGAGGCAGGCCAGGAAAGTCTGTGTGCATTTCCGCCGATCTTATAATGCCAGTGCTCGGCTGACTGAGCTGCAAAAGGAGCTGAACCTGCCCAAGAACCGCCTAATATGTGACATGCCCACCAGGTGGAACTCAACGTTGGCCATGCTGCAGCGACTGCACACGCAGCAGAGGGCCATCAATGAGTACCTTTGCGACTACGGCACCAGGACAGGGTCAGGGGAGCTTGTTTTTTTTTCCCCACGTCAGTGGAGCATGATCAGGGATGCATGCACTGTCCTCTCACCATTTGAGGAGGCCACGAGGATGGTGAGCACTGACAGTGCATGCATCAGTGACACTGTCCCTCTTGTCCACCTGTTGGAGCATACGCTGCGTGGGATAATGGACAGGGCACTTGAGGCAGAACAGAGGCAGGAAGAGGAGGACTTCCTTGCCTCTCAAGGCCCCCTTTATCCGGACAGTGTTCCTTCTGTCCCACCCATCACACAGGAAGAGGATGAGGAGGAGGAGGAGGAGGAGGAGGAGGAGGAGGATTGTGTGAGCATGGAGGTGGAGCCTGGCACTCAGCATCAGCAGCAGCAGTCTTTTAGGGATGATGTACAGTCCCAACAAGCCAGTGGACTTGTACGTGGCTGGGAGGAGGTGGCTGGCGATCATGTCATCCTCAGTGACCCAGAAGACTCCGGACCGAATGCCTCAGCTAACCTACGCTGCATGGCCTCCCTGATCCTGCAAAGCCTGCGGAAGGATCCTCGTGTTCTTCGGATCAAGGAGAGGGACCATTACTGGCTGGCCACTCTCCTTGATCCGCGGTACAAGGGTAAGGTTGCGGACCTTATCTTGCCGTCGCAGAGGGAGCAGAGGATGAGACATCTCAGGGAGGCCTTGCAGAAAGGTCTGTGCAACGCATTCCCAGAAACTGGGAGGCTACAAACTCCTGGTCCTGGGCGACGAGTTGCTGAGGCTTCGGTCAGTAGCAGAAGGAGCGGTGGGGAAGGTGGACGTCTGACCGATGCGTTCAGACAATTTTTTAGTCCGCAGCCCCAAGGTATGATCGATTCCAGCAACCATCGCCAGCGTCTGATATACATGGTGCAGGAATACCTTGGGGCAAGGTCAGACTTGGACACCTTTCCCACCGAAAATCCTCTGGCTTACTGGGTCCTGAGGATGGATCACTGGCCAGAGCTTGCACAGTATGCAATTGAGCTACTGGCCTGTCCTGCCTCCAGCGTTCTGTCCGAACGCACATTTAGTGCTGCTGGAGGATTTGTGACTGATCATAGGGTGCGCCTGTCCACCGCCTCGGTTGATCGACTGACCTTCATCAAAATGAATCAGTCTTGGATCACCACCAGCTACCAGGCACCTGAGGCGGATATAACCGAATAATTTATAATGTCACATCCCTTCAAGACTGCCTATGCTGATGCTGAGTGACTGTCCTCTTATGTTCACTGACTATCCTCTTCCTCCTCCTCAATGATCCATGCCACCACACCAGTGCCTAAGGCACAATTTTTCAGCCCCTGTTTAACAGGGGCGTGTACATACAATTTTTATAAAAAAATGCTTCGCAACACTGTGCTCCAAGTACAGTATCTGTGAGGGGTTGCAGTGTTGTGGCACCAGCACCAGTGCCTAAGGCACAATTTTTCAGCCCCTGTTTAACAGGGGCGGGTACTTACAATTTTTTAAAAAAATGCTTCGCAACACGTGTGACTGCTGTGCTCCAAGTACAGTATCTGTGAGGGGTTGCAGTGTTGTGGCACCAGCACCAGTGCCTAAGGCACAATTTTTCAGCCCCTGTTTAACAGGGGCGGGTACTTACAATTTTTTAAAAAAATGCTTCACAACACGTGTGACTGCTGTGCTCCAAGTACAGTATCTGTGAGGGCCGGGTTGCAGTGTTGTGGCACCAGCACCAGTGCCTAAGGCACAATTTTTCAGCCCCTGTTTAACAGGGGCGGGTAATTACAAATCTTGATCTAATAGTTCACAGCAGGGCCCATTCCTGCGCCCACCAAGAGTAACTATGAGGGCCTGCAGTCTTGTGGCAACACCGTCCACCACCACCGCCAAAGGCCCAATTTTTCTGCCCTGTTCATCAGGTGCTTGCAATTACAAATCTTGATCTAATAACTCACAGCAGGGCCCATTCCTGCG
Organism: Lithobates sylvaticus; assembly: GCA_028564925.1. Taxonomy (NCBI): domain Eukaryota; kingdom Metazoa; phylum Chordata; class Amphibia; order Anura; family Ranidae; genus Lithobates; species Lithobates sylvaticus. The sequence continues at coordinate 2,240,095 of CM053029.1, forward strand.
CCCACCAAGAGTAACTATGAGGGCCTACAGTCTTGTGGCAACACCGTCCACCACCACCGCCAAAGGCCCAATTTTTCTGCCCTGTTCATCAGGTGCTTGCAATTACAAATCTTGATCTAATAACTCACAGCAGGGCCCATTCCTGCGCCCACCAAGAGTAACTATGAGGGCCTACAGTCTTGTGGCAACACCGTCCACCACCACCGCCAAAGGCCCAATTTTTCTGCCCTGTTCATCAGGTGCTTGCAATTACAAATCTTGATCTAATAACTCACAGCAGGGCCCATTCCTGCGCCCACCAAGAGTAACTGTGAGAGCTTACAGTCTTGTGGCAACACCGTCCACCACCACCACCACCACCACCCCCAATTTTTCTGCCCTGTTCAACAGGTGCATGCAATTACAAATCTTGATCTATTAACTCACAGCAGGGCCCATTCCTGTGCCCACCAGTCTTGTGGCTACACCAACATCTAATAGGGCAAATTTCTGCAGAGTATATACGCCAGGCCCCTACTTTCAAACATCCAAATTACAAACGACTCCTACTTGCAAATGGAAAGAAAAAACAGGAAGTGAGAGGAAATCTACCCCTAGGAAGGGAAATTCTATCCTGTTAGATTTAATTTGGGAAAAAGGTATCTCCTCTCTACTGATATTTTATCACCAATCCTTGTTTCAATTAAAACCCCACTTTTTCCAAAAACATTTGTCATTGGGACGGAAATTTAGGTGACATGTTCTGAACAGATGTGCAAAGACAGCAAATGTTACAGGGGTGATAACCCCTCCCTATGTTCTCCAAAAAGCTTAAAAATAGATTTTTTTGGGATGGAGCTACACTTCATAATGTACCTGTTCAGATTCTAAGAACACACCTAAAGCCGCAAGTGGTTTTAAATGGCTTCTTTTTTTCCTTTACAAATGTCATTTTGTGCAGGGACAGTTCTAAACACGGGAAACACATGCCACTTCACAGGCATACTTTAGACACCCCCCAGGTACCATATTTAAAGGAAAATTTCACTTTTTTTTTTTCACTTTATGCATCATTAAAATGACTGCTCCCGAAAAAACGTTAGTTTTTAAAAGTTCTTTTTGCATTGATATATGTCCCCTGGGGCAGGACCCGGGTCCCCAAACCTGTTTTATGACATTAACATGCATATTGGCCGTTGTAATTAGCACTTTTGATTTCGAACGTTCACGTCCATTATAACGTATAGGGTTCGAAAATTTGCGCGAACTTTCGGTCGGTTCGAAGGTTCTGGTGCGAACCGAACCCGGGGGTGTTCGGCTCATCCCTAATCAAGAGCTATATTGTCATTAGATGGGACTAAAGCCTTTGATACTGTAGAGTGGGGATATGTTTCCAGCATTTACACACATACACAAATATCTCTCTAAAATCACTTACATTTTTCCCATTTGTACACAACACATGCATATCATTCTCTCACTTTCTTTTAATTCTTTATTATTTCCCTGCTTAAAGCGGAGCTGCACCCGCACAAAAAATATTAAAAGTCAGCAGCTACAAATAGTGCAGCTGCTGACTTTTAATAAATGGACACTTACCTGTTCCTGGTTCCAGCAGTGTAGGCAGAATGTGACGAGAGACCGCTCGTCTCTTGCTGCCCCACCGCCATCCTCTGTCAGGGAATCAGGAAGTGAAGACGCAACGGCTTCACTGCCCGGTTCTCTACTGCGCATGCGCGCCTCTATTGGTCCCCGCTGTGTCCTGGGAACTGTGTTTCCCAAGACACAACGGGGCAGCTCTGGATAAGGGGCGGGGCAGCTATACGGAAGTGGGTGCAGATACCTGTATTATACAGGTATCTGCACCCCCCTCCCCCCTGAAAGGTGCCAATTGTGGCACCGGAGGGGGGGGAGGAATCCGATAAGCGGAAGTTCCACTTTAGGGTGGAACTCCGCTTTAAAATTCTGCTTTCTTTATTTTGTTCTGATATCCTTTGCATCCCATGTATTGTAATCCCATACTTCACATACTCTAGCTTCTATGATTCTATGATCAGACGGGCAGCAATAGAGCTCATCCCATCTTCCCTCTCTGACAACATATAAAGTATTCTGTTTTGACTCTAATAGTTGTAGTGCCTGACCCCTAATTCATCCCACAACTTAACATGAAAATCTCCCTTTCTTTTTAGTGTTAATTGTCACCCTTCATCCATCCTGCTCACATAGATAGCCGTTTCTATAGCTGTTTACTCTGCATGATTCTTAGTCCCTGTGGACTTTGGTAACCCAGTTACCCATTTTAGATCCCTGTCCAATTTAACCATTAATCTAGGGGCTCAGTATAGGTGTAACCGCACCTTCGGTTCATATATAGCGCTCCTCTTGCGCTGGGCATTTTTGAGGGTCTCTTACCCTTCATTCCCTTACTTAATTTAATGTCCATAATGACTGGCCAGTCTTCTCTACTTGTGCCTATACCCTCTTGCCTCTGAACTACATTATCTAGCAGATGTACTACATATACCTGTGAACAGCACTATTCTTCCCTTACTTATCTATAACACTCCGATGGACAGTAGACAGGGACAACATAACATATAACCACCAATCAATACATTAATGATTAAGGGGAATACAATCGGTACCATTTGTCCTGAAAATGCCTTACCGATCAAGGAAGTCTGATAACTCAAATGTAAGCAAAATCCTTACCTCAGCCGGCTGATTATCAGAAATTCCCGGATCGTCTCAAGCTCCTCGTTTCGGATTCTCAGGGTCACCTGTAAATCCCCTCCTAGGCAAAGCTCGCCATCTGACCTGGAAATTTATAGATAGGCAACTCCTGTCCTCATATTGATTAGTGGTTCCAAATTAATAATAACTACTGCAGTAGGGAACAGACATAAAAGATACTCTCAGCATCTTTCCAAATAACTGTTCTGCTTTATTATGAGGCAATTGAAGGTTTTTATACACATGATTACGTAGGTATCACATTAATATTACAATTGTACGTTTATGGTAACATGGGGCATAACATAGGCAGGCTAATTCTAATCAGGACTCAAAAGAATGCAAACATGTAATGAAAACATTATTAGTGCCGTGTGCACAGTGTGTCACGTACCTGATGGCTGAGCCCACTTATGCAGGGAGCGGCGCCTCGTATACCTCTGGCTCGGGAACCCCTGATAGAGCAGACAGGGGCTCGGGAGTGCAAAGGGGCACAAGTGCCTGACAGGTTACAGATGAAGGGCCGGTCCAGACTTCTGGAGTGCTGCGAGAAGACCAGTTGCGGACTTGAGCAGGAACCCTGGAGGTGTACTGGAGTCCCGGAGGAACAGGCAGGTAGCTGGGGGCTGCAGGCAACCGTAAGGGATAGCAGCTCCACAGGATCAGCAAGGAGGACCAGACTGACTCCTGGAGGCAGCAGCAACTGGAGTTGTCTTGTAGTCCGGAACAGTAGCAGGTCACAGGCAGGCCGGGTCATACACTGGCAGGCAGGTGCGGTACAGAAGCAGCAGGCAAGGCGTAGTCGTGAAGCAGGCCGGGTCGGTAACAGGCGGGCAGCGAGGGACCAGGGAGCAGGCAGAAGAGGCGTCAGGACAAGCTGGGATCGGAGACTGGCAGCAAGCAAGGAAGATCAGGGACAAGCCGGGTACTGGAATCAGGTTGAGCAGGAATAAAAAGGTAGCTAGGGGTCACAGGAAAGCTGTAGACCGGACAGCAAGATGGCATGGTAGAGGTCTCCTTTAAATAGCGCTCCTGGCGCCAAACAGTGTCACACGGCGCTCCCACGTGCTCCCGCACACCCGTGCGTGCATTCGCATGCGCCCGTTCATGCGCGCCGAGCAGCTCTTCCAATGGGGACACTGCGGCCAGCTCTTCTGCTGGCAGTCAGGTAACTAGAATGCCTTTCTTGACACAGTGAAGGCAGTGTGCAATACATACAAAATAAAATACAATTATATAGAGAACTTACACATTTCCTTTACAATTAGACATGATATCTGCCAATAGAACTTAACCAAAAAGTGCATTCTATGCATCCAAAAATATAGAAAATATAAATAATCAAATTATTCAACCAAAAAATGTAATAAAAGCCTTGTGCATGTGTCCTGCTTCTTAATATAGGGGGACAACAATGCCAAGAGTTGGTGAAAGCAGGGGTCCGTCATCCGGAGATAATTCCGAAAATCATCCGAATTATTCTCCTGGAGCTCCCGCAGCAAAGGTATATGACATAATTGGTCACCATTAATAAAGCAACCAAATTTTTGGTCCAAGAAATCCTCCTCCTTCTGTTCCTGGACTGGACTTAGGTCAAAGCAATAACTTCAAGGCCAATAATAAATAACACGTTATCTCCTCTGATTCGGCAACATGTCTGGTTGACACTGGAGAGACAGGAGAGGCTCTTTACAGGTGCAATGCAGGCGCAATTTTTAGCACTGTAGTGCCTGTAAAGCGCCTCAGTGTGAAAGTAGCCTAACAATGAGGGAAGGCAGTAAGACCGCAGTAGGACTGACAGCTGATTGGATAGAAATGAAAGCCGCCCAGGCTAGCGGCACTGGAAAAGGAGACGATAAATAAACATAGTGGAGGAACCGGTTTGCTTGTAATACAAGTCTGGAGGCGTCACATACCCAGCACAGGAGCTCAGAGAGCGAGGCAGCTCAGCCACGCCCCGGCCAGTTTGCTCTCAGAAAAAAACATTTACTCCATTGCTAAGCAACGGGTGGGGGCCCGGAGCGGCCGCACAGCTTCCCACCATTCCCGTGGTCACTGCCTGTCAAGGTCCATAAGGACCCATTCACACTAGAAACTGCCCATCTACTGCACGTTTTTCCATATAAATGCATTTGATGTGCGTTTTACAGGTGACGCTTTTCTATCTGCATTTGTCCTGCGAGGTCCCTTCCTTCTTTTTTCCTGGACTTCTATGTGCACTGTGGTGTGTTGTAGTGCATTTGTATGCATTTTTGTAGAAAGATTATCCCCACACCAATAGTTGCAGTTTTGCGCATTTGCGGTGCAGAAAAATGCAGAATGCTCTACTTTTGCTGACTGCACTGAACTGCAATAATGTGAACGACACCCATAGGTTGCCTTGATTTTGGACTGTTTATGCAGTTGGAGTGCCGTCCAAAATGTGTCCCACTGCAGGCCACTGCGTTAGATGTGAAAGGGCCCTAAGAAATATCGGGCAGCACGGCGCTCTGCCTAAGAGACACAAGCAGACCAACAGAGAGGAAAACTCGGCACAGCGGCGCTGCCCAGGGAAAAGAGAAGAAATATAGCCAGGAGGCAGATGTGCTACATGCTGAGTAAGAAGCTGCGCTCTTTATGCACATATTGCCCCCAATCCCAGCACCAGGGTACCCAGTTTCCAGAGGATTTACCACCAATGTTCTGGGTCTTCCAACCCAGGAGGGGCCCAGAACCTGGGGGGAGGTGCAGTAGGGGAGATATAGTCTCCAATGCTTAACGTTCATACTTTCCCATGGAAGGTGGCCTAGAGTGACCAAAAGAAAAAACACTGGGGGGCTAAGGGGGAGTCTTTTATCTCTGCTATGGGGGGTAGTCCCAGAAGTTACCAGTGGAGAATCAACCCATTGTGTGCTGACGTGAGGAGTGCCAGGAAAAGGGTGATAGAGGCCATCCCTGACAAGTTCCTTTAGCTATGTGGATAGTGTCTGAAATATATCCTGAAGTAATGAAATCTGCAGTTAGGGAAGAGTATGAAGTCAGATATGGCACCCGAAAAGCCAATATTCTTTATCACCAAAAATAACCATTGTAGATCGATGTTATGGAAAGCCTTTTCAGCAGCCAATGTTATAATATCAGTATCTGTGTCTGAGGGAGTTTTAGCAAATTCCAGGGCCATGATTACCTCTCATATATTTAGAGTGGCTGATCTCCCTCTTACAAAACCAGCCTGTGCCGGATGTATAAAAGATGGCAACAATGTGTCTAGCCGGGAGGCTGCTATATTATATGTAATCTTAGTGTCCACATTTATTAAAGATATGGGCCTATATGAGCCCGGTTGGGTCCTTTCCCTTCTTGGCTATTAGTTTAATATAGGCCTGAAAGCCATTGGGAGAGTAGGAACCTCCTTTCCACATTGTATTGAATACTCATTAAAGTATTGGGAATAAAATGTTGTGATAACTTAAAGAATTCTGCTGTATACCCGTCTGGGCCAGGGGTCTTATTTGTAGATTTGTTATAGTGGCAATAACTTCCTCTTTAGTTATAGGTGCCTTTAACATGTCTAAATGTGTGTTTGACAAAGAAAAAAGTTTTGGGACTTTAAATGAGGCTGGCACCAAAGGGATGCCAACCTCCATCCCTAATCATATGTAACAGGGGAGCACGGGTGGGACTTTGAGCAAAGCACATAACAGTAAGATGGCAAGTCAAGTGACTATGATAATTTATTTTAAGTAGTCAATGATGTGCTATGAACATTTTGGGCATCAACCTCTAAAAATGCTCTGGGCATATCGCCTCCATACAGTCAATCATGGACCAAAAATGCATAACAGTTTACAATCAGATGAACAATTACAAGAGGTACAAAAACAATGGATGCATGTATATAAATTTATTGCAATGGTTGGACCCAAAATGGCCAAGGTGACCATAATGACTACAGAGCTGCCGATTCATCATAAATAAAAGGAGATCATAAAAGTCTTGGTATTCCATGGTTGAGATGAAAAATTAATGGCTAAAAGCTCTACGCGTTTCACGGTATTGAAACAGCTCATCAGGATCATATGTCATGGAATAGTTCTAAAAAAATGTATAGAAGGGATAATTAAAATTTGGCAGAATAGTTAGATTAAGTATGATAAAGTTCTAGAGGACTGTGCGTCCAACTCACGTCAGCACCAGCAAGACTTTTATGATCTCCTTTTATTTATGACGAATCGGCAGCTCTGTAGTCATTATGGTCACCTTGGCCATTTTGGGTCCAACCATTGCAATAAATTTATATACATGCATCCATTGTTTTTGTACCTCTTGTAATTGTTCATCTGATTGTAAACTGTTATGCATTTTTGGTCCATGATTGTATGGATGCGATATGCCCAGAGCATTTTTAGAGGTTGATGCCCAAAATGTTCATAGCACATCATGGACTACTTAAAATAAATTATCATAGTCACTTGACTTGCCATCTTACTGTTATGTGCTTCGCATGTCTAAATGTGTATTTGATAGTTTAGGAAGTTGAACTTTTTCCAGATTTGTCAACTGGGTCTTCTAAATAAAGATCACCATAGTAGGTTGCTAATACATACCTCCCAACCATCCCGGTTTCCCCGCGACCATCCCAGGATTTGATTTAAATCCTGGCACCCCACAAAGTTTGGGATAAATCCCGGAGCCCAGTGCCGGAACAAGTTTTGGCTCTTGGCTCCACTTACCCTTCTTTTCTTTTTTATTTTTATAAATTCTCTCTTTTCTTTTCACAAAGATAGTTTCATAGTTATACATCAAAATATCCGTACATCTTATCTTCTATTTAGTATCATCCATCTTTAACACATACATCAACAAAAAAAAAATTAACAATTATATTTTCTGCCACTGGTTCATCCTTTCTTCAAATATACCACAGAGATAAACAAAATAAAAAGATACTTTATTTTACCCTTATTTTACCCTTGTTACCTTTTTTTTTTTTTTCTCCCTTTCCCGTATCCCTTGGCCAGGGACTCCCCTGCCTAGGAGGTCTACCTCAACCACCAAAAATGTAAACACAAAAAAAAAAAAGGAGAATTTTTTTTTAAATAAAATATGTAAAACACAAAAATGTATTGTACTCTGTCTCTCCAAATCATCCCCTCTCCCCCTCGATCCCATGTCTTGCATAGGCATTGTTAAGTACGAGATTTATTGCTTTTAAGGATTTTGTTCCCTATATATAATATATGGGGACTATACCTCCCGATATTTGTCTTCTTGCTCTCTCAGCATCATGGTAAGATTTTCCATTTGCTGAATTTCTGTTATTCTCCCAAACCATTGTGATCTAGTTGGGGGTGTAATACTTTTCCAAAGACTCGCTATACAAGCCTTTGCAGCATTCAGCAAACGCCTCAAAAGTGAGTTTTTATATATTTCAATAGACATCGGGGTATCATGCAGCAGATAGGCTGCTGGATTTTCCCCAAGAGACACTTCAGTAATTTCCTTAGTTGTTTCCGCAACCACCAAAATTCTTCCACTCCGGGGCATTCCCAGAATATATGTACCAGAGTACCCTCTGCCCCCTGAGGTATCTCAGTATACATGAGCCATGCTATCCCCTCCAAGGGTTATAGTGGTCACTGCTTGTTCCATACATATCCATGGTTTGCCCTTTTTCAATGTGCACCACTCCATTATGCTGGCTAAATGTGACGCGTCGTAATATCCAACCGGGTCGGGAAATCCAACCTCTCCTCTTTCTTTTGGTTGAACTAGGATGTCCCTCCGCACTCTCGCTGGTTTCCCTGCCCATATAAACCTCACAAACCTTGCTCTCAGCTCTATCAGAAATCCTGGGGTAATCTTAATCGGTAGGGTCTGGAACAGATATAGCAAATTGGGCATGACATTCATTTTTGTGATGTTAATTCTACCAAACCATGTAAAGACTTCCTTATCCCACCGCTGTAAGTCTGATTTTATCTGTCTTACTAACGGTGTGAAATTGAGTTCAAATACTCTAATTTATTTGGTATTTTAGTCCCCAAGTAACATATATGCGAGTCTGTCCATCTAAAAGTAAAATGAGAGGATAGTTGATTTTGTAGGCCGGTGTTTACTTGCACTCCCATTGCTTCAGATTTGCTATAATTTATCTTGAATTTGGAGATCTCTCCATATTTGCGCATTTCCGATATTAAGGATGGAAGCGACATGACTGGAGAGGTTATAAAAAAATAGCAAATGGTCTGCATAAGCCGCAAGCTTATGTTCTTCTCCTTTGGTTGAGGTGCCTCTGATATCTGGATTAGCACGTTTGGTTCTCAGGAGGGGTTCTAGTGTAAGGATAAAGATAATGGGCGAGAGTGGACATCCCTGCCACGCTCCATTTTATATAGGAAAGGGTTCCGATATTATATTGTTTATTTTAACCCTTGCTCTTGGACAAGAGTATAGACTTTTAATCCAATTGAGCATTCCAAGACCCAGTCCTATATGTTGCAATGTGGCTTTCAGAAATGTCCAGTCTACTCTGTCAAAGGCTTTTTCTGCATCTGCAGTGATAAGTACTAGAGGTTCCTGATGACATTGAGCATAGTATATTGCACTCAGAACCCTTTGTGTGTTCTCACTGCCTTCTCTATCTGGGGTGAACCCCACTTCATCAGGATGTATTAGAGCCGGGATATGTGTCAGTAATCTAGTGGCGAGTATTTTCGTTAGAATCTTAAGGTCCACATTTAACAATGAGATTGGGCGATAGCTAACGCATTATGTTGGATCTTTTCCCTCCTTAGGGATTACTGTAATATGAGCCATCAATGTCTCTACCGTCATCTTTTGTCCTTCCCGAATTGAATTAAACGGCACTAGAAATTCCGGTGCCAGTTTTTCAGCATAGGTCTTATAATAGAGCAATGTGTACCCATCTGGCCCTGGTGCTTTACCTGTTTTTAATGATTTAAGGGCCTCTATAAATTCCTCTGTTGTAATTGTTCCATCTATTAGACATGTGCAATTCGTTTAGTTCCTAATTCGTTGAACGAATTTTGCCAAATTCGTTAATTCAGAATTTTTCAATTTTCTAATTTCTGAATTTTGCATTTTCGGATTTCTAATTTCCGAATTTTGAATTTCCGAATTTCGTATTTCCGTATCTTGGGATTTCCAAATTTCGGATTTCCGAATTCCGGATTCCGGATTTTCGGAATTCCGAATTTTCGGAAATCGGAAATTCAAAAATTTGAAAAAAATAAAGAATATCTGTTTAATTCTAAATAATAACTTACTAACTATTAAATTATAGGTATTGGAATTTCCTTTCAAATTTGTCTGTTAGTGAACGTAACGAGTACGAATTTATCCAAAGTTACGAATTATCTGAAATAACGAATGCCGCATCTAACCAAATGGAACGTAACGATTTAATAATAATAAACAACAATAATACAACCTTTTTATTATTATTATTAATAATTTATTATTAATTTGTTCCGTTCCACTTGTTTAGGTGCGGCATTTGTTATTTCAGATAATTCGTAACTTCGGATAAATTCACTCTCGTTAATTTAAAGCGGAAGTAAACCCATCGATTTAACAGTTTAAAAAAAAAAAGGCATGCCGTGAATGCTAACTGCACATTGGCTGTGCTCTCAACCAAACAGTCAAACCATCCAATGGCTGGTGTCATAACGGATCACATGTGCAGCACTGTGGCAGTTGAAGATTAAACAGAGGCAAAGATGGCAGCTTCCTTGGCTGAAAACGATAGGGGGGTTTACTTCCACTTTAATAGTTATTTAACAGATTTTCTTTTTTTCAAATTTTGGGATTTTCAAATCTTTGAATTCCCGAATTCTGAAAATTCGGAATTACGAAAAACCAAAATTCAATAATTCGATAATTGGGAAATCCGAAATTCGGAAATTCGAAATTCAGAAATCCAAAAATTCGAAATTCGGAAATTCGAAAAATAGAAATGTGAAAATTCCCGAAATTTCCAAATTCCCGAATTTTCGATTTTCCGAAAAAAGCAAAAAAAAAACGAATGAAACAAAAACGAATGAGTTTTTGTCAGTGCACATGTCTACCATCTATATCACTGACTCCCTCTTCAGATATCTTCGGCATTCCTGACGCTAGTATATATTCTTTTGCCGCCTCCCTTCTTTTAGATATCGTCCCCGCCAGTTTGATATAGACCCGTATAAAAGTCTCTGAATTCTTTTGCAATTGCCTGTGAGGAACTCACCAATGTGCCCCCAGGCGTTTTGATACGATCGATATGGTTCCGTGCTCTCATCACTCTAAGCGCATTTGCCATCAGCCTGCTTGGTTTATTTCCATATTCATAGAATACACGCCTGCAGCGAGCTAATTTAGCTTTTGCTTTGTCCATTAATAACAAATTTAATTCATTGCAAAGGCGTGTTAATTTCTCCTCCGTTTGCAACCCTAGAGTTTTCTTATGTGCCCTTTCAAGTGCACAGATTTCTCCAAGCAGGGAGTCAAGCATTGCGCCCAGAGAGCGTTTTCTATATGCTCCTAAAGATATTAAAACCCCTCTAATATAACATTTATGCGCTTCCCATATACATAATGGGGTTATTTCCTCTGATTTGTTATTCAAAAAGTAAGATTCTAACTCCTAAACAATTTGTTTCTCGTATTCTGGTTCCTTCAATAGTGTTTCGTTAATCTTCCAATAACATTCCCGTGGGCCTCTGTCTCCCCATTCTATAGCACAGTGTGTCGGGGCATGATCCGATAGAGTAAATGAGCCTATGGAGGCATCCAATATACATTAAAACAAAGAAAAAGTAGCGCCAAAAAATAATTAAAAGTTTGTATCAACAGGGATAATGAATGTTCCCGGTTATGTAGTCAGACAGATCATGATGGTAGATAAATCCAGACCAACAAGTAAAGTTCATGTAATGGGCAAAGTTCAAATATTGCTGTAGATAATTAGTTTGGCTGTACACCAGACCAATAGCCACATCCAAAACAAGTGGAGATCGACACACCAGTGTGAATAATATGCAATAGGTGACAGAAAAACGGACCCTCCACCACTACAAGATGTGCCCTTACCGGATGGCAGAGCATATAAAGCTCTGTAATGGAATGATCAGGTGTAGGTCTCCAGGGCTTGAGGTCTGTTTTCACCAGGGCTAATGGGATCCGTTCCTTGCTGTCAATGGATAATTTTGATATGTCCCCAGCTTCTAAAGTCTCCCAGTTCCCGGTGTTAGGTATAGGCTCACCGATTCATTGGGGGAAGAGAAGGACCACCAATAGTGTAATTCCGTTGGATAATTTATTTAAAAAACAATAGTAAAAACTTACATTTAGTAAAAGCATAGACACAAATCCGCCGGCCGGTCGGAAGCTGTAGCCCGTTCTCTAGAGCGTGGTGACGTCACTGCGCGCCTTCCCAGACTAGTTTCGGCAGAATTGCCGTCTTCAATGGGGAACGGTCCAATATACATGACAGGGCACTCTGAGATATAAACACGTAATCAATTCTAGTATATGTCTTGTTGAAAAGAATGTGTAATCCCTGTCATGTACATTGAGAGTCCTCCAGCTGTCCACTAATTGCAAGTCTTGTAACAATCTCTTCGCTTTACACAATTTTCTATATGATATATGTGAGGCCCCCTTCGAAACATCTAAAGTAGGATCTAATGCCATATTCATATCTCCTCCCACCATCAGAACCCCTTCTTTGTTTTGATGTACTATATTTAAATATGTCTCCAGGGCTCCTATTTGATCCTCATTTGGTAAGTAGATGTTCACTAAAGTGACCTTTTGCTCACCCAGATATCCCTTCACAATAAGGAGACGACCCGAGTCATCCGTAATTATCTTCATTTCTTCCCACGGTATCTGTTGTGCAAAGATGATTGATACTCCATTTGCTTTTGAGCTCTGAGAGGCACTATGGTACACTGTGGGAAATTTCCGGTTTCCCAATTTGGGGCTTCTATCCTTTTAAAAATGTGTCTCTTCTAGGAAAATAATCTGAGATTTAAATCTCCCTAGTTCTGCTAATAATCTTGTACGTTTCTCTGGGCTATTTAGCCCCTTCACGGTGTAAGAAGTCAAAGTTACAGTGAACCCCCCCCCCCCATCGCTGGGGTTATGTTCCGGACCCACCAGCGAAAAGTGAAAAAACGCAAAATAGAAAGACCCTATTTAAATACACCCTAGGCATGTTTTTGTTAATTTTTTAATAGCATTTAAAGGTCTTTAACACACTTTTATGCAATAGAAACACATTAAAGATAGAGAGAGAGATCAAGAGGATTTTTAAAACACAAAAATATTGTCTTAACAGTACAGTATACTGTACAGTAAAAAATAGAGTACATAACTGCGAAAATGGCGAAATATTACCACAATATCAGAATAACAGGTCCTAATTAAAATACCGCGATATACCGGGACCGCAAAAACTGAACCGCAATATAGCGGGGGTTTACTGTATTTTGGTCATCTTGACAGTCTTTAAATTTCCACCAATGTGGAGGGTACCTAGCAGGAGGGGGCGAGGAGGCCGACAGCCGTACCTCAAAAAAACAGAAAAAAAAATCTAAAAATGCCTCTGACTTCCCTCCGCCTGGAGGGGAGGCGTTTTAAGTGGGGAAAGTGGTTAATCAAGGCAGATGAGCTGCGCCGCAGCATCTATTCACGCGCACCCCATCATCCATCTTTATATCCTCATAATGCTCTCAACATTATATTATTTATTTCGATCTCATATTCCACATTTCTTAAGGTTCCAGTCTCTGAGAGATTCCCATTAAAGACCAAAATTAAAGATACATATCCATCCCCCCCGTATTTTACTCCTTTCATATAACCCTTGTGTAGATTTTAACATGCCCACCTACCCTTCTAACATGGGCACACTTGCCCAGGCACCTGGCAAACCTACCCCACATGCTCACTCTTTCTATGGCAGCTGGCATCTCTCCTCACCGGCTGCCTTTATAATCACTCACTGCAGAATGACTGAACTTACCACCCTGCCTTTGGCCAATTATGGGTCTCTCAGCAGAGCGCGCTGTGATTGGCCAAAGCATTCAGGTCAGGTGCATGCTTTGGCCAATCATCATACATTAATGCACTGCAATCTCGCAGTGCATTATGGAGTGTTTCGGGGTGCTCAAATTTGCCACAAATGCCCCATAATGTTGGCTCTTCGGTTACGTTCGACTCAAACATGGGGCTCATCCCTACGTATGAGTCATCAACTGTCAACGGGCTTCTAATGACAAAAACTTTGTTGAATTTGCCTGAAATAGAAACAAATGCTGTGGGGGTCCTTTGGTTCTGGGATAGATTTTAAGCGGAACCCCACACCAAAAATAAAAAAAAAATGGCATAGGGTCCCCCCCAAAATCCACATGAGACCCTTTAGGTATTATGTTTGGCTGAGGGCTTGTGTTCAGGGCTTCAGCTCCTGGAAAACAGCCAAAGAACAAACCATTGTGAGAAGAAAACAACAGTAAAGCTTTCTTCTCACCAAATGTCCCATGTTGCCCCTCGTAGCTTTCTTTAGATCTTTGTGACTCTGAGCGTTGGGGTGAACTCCTCTGCAAGTAAGAAGAATCAGTGTAAGGTCCTCTGTTTCAGCCCCTCCGCATCAGCCCCTCTTTATCAGCCCCTCTTTATCTCAATTGGACTTTGGCGGTCAATGGAAAATAACCCTGTCTGTCCGGACAGATAATCAGACACCATACACCGTGTGTGGTTGAAAAAAGATGCCTTTACTTCCCGTTTCACAGAGCATATACAATACAAAAAAGGGGGAAGAACGCAATTGAACAACCAATCACATTCAAGCATTTTGTTATACAATTCAATATTGATCTGCAAGATTCATAATATTTCTTCCTTCAGACTCCACATCATATTTACTCTAAAAATGTCTCACGCAATATATGTGCTTGATAAGATTCTCAGTATGTTTTAATAATACAGCCTACTTGTTATGGGAAGCAGACCCGTTACTAGAAGCCATGAGAACTAAAACTTGTTATGGAAATGTGCGAGTGTGAGATAAACAGAATTTACAGTGAGTTTCTACAGAAAAACAGAAAAACAGAAAAACATCGTTACAATACTATTAAATCTTGAAGGGTAACTCTACACTTCCCACGTTTCCTTACAATCCCTCCTTTGATCATAGGAGACTTTAAGAAGTCTCCGCTGATCACTCATTGTACCACCTATATCCTGCCTTGAACATGGTCATGGCTGTTTCAGACTTATCAACTAGGTTCTTTGATTTTGCTACTTTACTTATCAGGTAGAACACCAATTTGATTGTCACATAAACGGCCAGAGCTAAAATAAGTATCATGAGAAGTATCATACCCGCTTTCTTGAAGAAATTCATAATGTTTTCCCAAATAGAACCGAACCATCCTCCTACACCTGAAAAGGGATTCCATGAGTCCATTAACATCCCAAATCCATCTACCTTTGTGAGGGCATTGTATACGCCCACCCCACCGAAGGATGCAAAGATTTTGTCCCACCAAGTGGTTAATTCCCTCTTGGGTCTGCCAAATTCAAGGTGACCGTGGGCAGGTTTCATGGACACAAGTGTGTCTGACCCTGTGGTCCCCATTAGAGGGATCATTTCCACAAAAGTACACCAACCTGAAGTTTTTCTGTCCATAGGGTAAGGGACGGTGGTATGGCACCATAGTCCACAACAGACCATCCATCCGTGGGGAACATGAGGGGCTTGAACCACTTTGGGGGGGGCTAAGTCTTGACCTTAATCCCACTAAACACATCCAATCCCCCAGAGAGGGAATACTATGTCCACCTTGCCTTATCCAGGGGCTGTCCATGTGTGTGCTATTTATCCATTCAGTAACCCGTGGATTGTTGGATCCCCTTACACATTTACATATGTCATATAGGGACATGTTACCTATGCTTTCATCAGGGTCCAGGATATTAAAAGTAGCTAACCCGTGGGAGTGGTGTTTATAACAGGGACTTCCTGGGTGGTATTTAGTAACTGCTCTAGGGTGATAGGCCTTCCAACCATAGGGACTAAATGTCGGCCTGTGGATAAGTATGACTCCTTTCCATGTATGTTGCTCTGGCATTCACTACAACAGTATCCTCCCCCATCCCGCATGAGGAGTTTAGCCAACACCCAAAAAATAAGAGCAAGAATACAGTGATGGTCATTACAATTGAAAACAGAAATTGTCCAGGTGGTGCATTTTCTTGGCTCACGGGGAAAGTCTATGGTAAGAATGGTTTGGGGGTTTTGTGAGAGGGGCATGGGACAGTAGTGGCTGAGTCTCTTCTTGTGGGGCTCCTCCATTTTCTTTCCCTGTCTCCTTTATTTGTGGGCTATTCTTCAACCTTGATGCATGGATCCATTGCAGGCTTTGATCCGTCAGTATTGCTGTCCTGGAGACATTGAGGACTTCAAATGGACCTTGGAAGACGGGGGCCTGGTTGTTTGCGGACTGCAAGTTGTTTGATCAGTACTTCATCCCCCGGGACGAAAGGATGTGTTGGTTCTGTGGAAAGAGGAAGAAAGGTGACAGCAACCTTGTCATAAGTTTCAGCAGGGCTACTTACCAGATATTTCACGTGCTCTTCCTGTAAGGAATATAAGTTAGATTCCTCGCCTATCTTAGGGGCTTTTTGAGCGGGTCTTCCCATAAGGATCTCAAAAGGGGGACTGTCCTGTCTTTAATGTTTCTATTCATCCTTGCGGTCCCTCCTGTTACGGGAATAACTTCCGGCCATGAGGGAAAATGGCAAACTGGAGTATTATTACGCAATATTTGATATTACCTTTCTGTTTGGGCATATGTGTCAAATCAATCTGTAAGTCTTTTAATGGGCCTATGTGTCCCTGAACATTATTCTGGACACAAGTTAAGCAAGTGGCTTAAGGGTTTTCTTATCAAAGGAGCTACTGTTTCTGGAATACCTATGATCCCCTCCTTGTTTGACCACAAGCCGTCCGGGTTGTGTGTGTCAGACAATTCTTCTGGCTCGGGCTGGGAAACTTGGGGACGAAAAATCTGTAGAAAACAATTGGAGGGTTGATTGCCTCCTTAGCAGTAATTTTGGCTGCTGACTCTTAAGTTGTTTCCCTTAGTAATATCAGATTTGTCATAGGAATGACCTATTACTTTTATGACATTAATACATTTTTTTTTTTTTTTTTTTTTAAGGGTAAGTGGAGTGCACTTAATAAATCCTCTACCCAGACTTGATTTGAGATTTGCTTATTATCCGCTGTCTTGTACCCGCGGGCCTAAAAGACCCCAAAAGTGTATCTACTGTCAGTGTAAATGTTTACTTTTTGTCCTTTGAATAATTGACAGGCACGTGTCATAGCATAGAGCTCTGCCTGTTGGTCTGAAGTCGCTGCTAGTGGTTTTGGTTCTTATATTATGTCTGGTAAAGTTACTACAGCATACAGTATCGCTTAGAACAGCTGCCGTCAAAAAAAACATTTATGTAGTCAGTAGATGTAGAAATGTTTTGTAAAAGGTGTACTACAGTATGTGTTGTGTACAATGTAGTATCAGTTCCTAAAGTGATTTTGGATGTTTCCTTTACTGTCATGTTTACTGCCACAGGCAGTAACCGCTTGTAGGCAAGCTGGCAGTCCTTGTATCTGAACGGGGAGTTTTTTGGATAGATAAGCCACGGGTCGGTAGTGGGTACCATGCGCTTGGGCCAGCACGGCAGCCAGCGCAGGGTCCCTGACTATACAGTAAAGCACAAAGGATTTCTTATGATCTGGTAAACCCAGTGCTGGAGCACTGGCCAAAGACTGTAATAAGGTACGTGTTATTTCCTCAGTGTAACACTTGCCTGGGGGCAGTGGCTGCAGTAGAGGGGTGCAAGGATTGAATCATAAAAAGAACAATCTGGGATCCACTGCCTGCAGTAGACAATAGAGCCAAGAAAAGAAAGGAACGCTGCCTTATCTTTGGGGCCGAGACAGGTCAGAGTCTTGACTTCTTTTGGGGACACTCGCTTGGTCCCGCCTGAGATAATACATCCTAGGTATTCCACCCTCTCCCCGCACCACTGGATCTCTTTTGCGAGACACCAAGTGACCCTTAAGAGATAAGTGAGTCATTAGGCTTTCAGAGTCTTCTGCACACTGTGCCCTGCTCTCACTACATAACAGTAGGTCATCTACATATTGCAGGAGTACTGATCCCTGTGGGAGCACCCAGTTATCCTGGGCTAGTCCTAACACCATGGAAAATGCTGCAGGACTGTCCACAAAGTCTTGAGGAAGACGGGCCAAAGTCAGTTGGCCCGAGCCAAACAGGCAAAGGCAAAGATCCTTTGGAAATCCCTGTGAACATCAATGCTAAAAAAAGCATTGAAAGTCTAGTACCCTGGAGTTGGAGTGGAGGAAGCGGGGATGTTTATAAAAATTCCCGTGATGTATGAGGCTAGTGGTGGAAGTGATTAAATACATTTGTTCACCCCCTCAAATCCCCCTAGCCTCCACTCGCCGCTGGCTTTCTTTACTGAATGGGTGTATTCCAGGGACTGATACTGGGTTTTAGAATGCCTTTCTGCATGTATGTGGTGATCTTTGGTGTACCCTGTACTTCGTCAGCATGACGGTGATATTGTTTCTGAAAGAATGGTATGATGTTTGGTTTGAAAGTAGGGACATAAGGAGTGCATTTGACATGTCCTACGTCTGTCTTTGACTTTTCCCATATCGGGTGAGTCTCTAATGGTGCCAGTATGGTCATAAAGTAAAACGCAAACATTTTTTTTTTTTCCTTTTTGGCATAGTCAAGTCACATGTTGTTGATTTGGCAGTCATTCCCCCTTGTAGGTCAAATTTAACATTACCCCTAATGAAGACATGAGGTCTCTTCCCTTTAGACATAAGGGGCAGTCAGTGAGGATGGCAAATGTTTGTGTGTAACATCAATCCCATTAATTCCCATAGAGTAGAGCAGCCCTCAGTACAATTTTTTTTTTTTTTTGGTTGAAAAAACGGGTGTCGTTAAGACAACTTGTATTAGCCCCTGTGTCCACTAAAAAACATACCACCCATCCCTCAACTTTAAGGACTACATGCGGAAGTGTTTTCCAGTGGGAAGAGAAGAAATGCATTACCAAGGAGGGAATCTGCTCCGGGCACTCCTATGGATGTTGATGAAAGGGGTTATTGCGAGTGTTGTTATCATTGTACCCTGGCCAATCCATTTGAATTAATTCTACAGTGTTCTCAAGGGGTGGGGGGGTAGGCATGCTTGCCAGGCCATCTTGACTACAGGCTATATTCTTGTTGCATTTGGCGGCTAGGCGGGGGCTGTGGACAGCCCCGCAGCATCCCCCACGGCGCCAAAACCAACCCTGGACGACTAGGGAAGGTTAATTGTTGTGTTTGATAATTGGGAAAATTACACTGACGCTGATATCTGCCTCTGGAAATACCCCAGCCCCTCCTTTGAAACCTACCCTGTCCATTTCCCTGGGTATTTCTTCTGTGCGGACAATATTTTTTCCAATGGGAGGGGTCTCCACAATGAAAACAGCCTTGATTTGGGTATTCTTGTGTTTGCAATGCGGAATTATCAAAGGCTGGGAGCATGGGGGTGGGAGTCCCTGAGGTCTGGGCGAATAGTCCTCCTCTGGTATTAAAAAATCTGGAGGAGGCCCTTTTCTTTACATCATCCACAAACTGTGGGGGGGTCAGGGTCAGGGCCTGCCACCCAGGGCAAACATGGGCCGCATGGGGTGGCGGAGGTACTGGCACATAATCCTCTGTATCCCCTATGTCATAACAAAGGGGTTGGACAGGGGCAGAGGCAAGTGTTGGTTTTTTAGGAGGCTTGTCTAAGGAAGGATGAGGCTTTTCTAACGGATGAGGGAATTGCTTCTTATAATTTTTCAATGCTTTACACCACATTTTATAACATTCAGTCATATATTCTTTATCATAAGGAAACGGTGGATAATTATACTGCTTATGTTGGCTACAAATTTTAGTGACTTCTTCCCATTCCTCTGCAGAACATGGTCCCCAGTCACTTAGCCCCGCAATTTGTAGAGCATGTGCTCTGGTCAATATGTTTTTCCAGAAGGGTTCAGTATAATATGTTCCATAGTTTCCAGACACGAAATCTAAAGGAGTGGGCTGATCCGGCTTACCTTCCGAACCTCCCTTTCCCGGCAGATTTCCCATGTTTACAATTCTTATACTTTATCTTATATTATAACTCTATTTATACACATCAGCTGCAGAACATACAGTTAATGACTTAGGACAAACCACAAATTTTTCACCAGTTCCAAATTCTATAATATCTATGACACCTTTAACAGTTAAAGCTTCTTGAAATTAAAACGTTTTTTTTTTTTTTTTTTTATTTCTTGGCAAAATGCCAAAAAAAAAACTCCCTCTGGCCAGAGGTTCCCCTGCTTATAAGTAAGCTTTGTACGTTATTACTTTCCTTATTCTTATAACCAAACAATTTTTATTTATATTTTAAATTTCTTGGCAAAGTGCCAACAGGTTTAAACAGTACTTTCAATTGCTGTAATACTAATGCCGCAAACAATTTCCCACTATCCGTTACGGTTGGTGAGATATTAGCATTTGAACCCTTGTTGGCAAAACGCCAAAATATCCAAAATTTGCACCTGACTTCCCCTGCGCAAAAGATGTCAGTGGCAAAAGGAATTATTCACATAGCATGTTTTGATCAAAAGTTAGCCTCACCAATCCATGTATTACCCCAGAAAAATGTTACAACGTCCCTGTTGTCATGATGTATCAAAGACCCTCCTGGAACACAAAACTATTATGTATATTAAACCTGGTAATAACCTCCGGGAATACTAGCAACCAAATAAGTATTTGATCCCTCATACACAAATAACAGACCTGTTATACAATTAGTAGACATGTGCGATTCGTTTCGTACGAATTTTTCGAAATTCGTACGAATTTACGAATCTGTAGTACGAATTTTTTTTTTTACGAATTCCGTACGGAATACGAAATTTTTTTTACGAATCGTTAGTAAAGTTACGAATCGTTACGAATCGTTACGAATCGTTAACGCGGCTAATGAATTGTTGGTTCTCATAACACAGAGAACAATTCGAATCCAACTACAAATATCGAATTTCAATTTCAAGTTACGAATCGTTACGAATCGTTATGAATAGTTACGAATCGTTACGAATCGTTATGAATAGTTACGAATCGTTAGTAAATCCAACTACCAATATCGAATTTCAACTAATTTGAACGAAATTATTATAGCAGATATAACGAATGAATTCGAATGACAAAGTGTCATTTTTGCAGAAAAAAAAAAAGCGTAGGGGTCCCCCCAAATTCAATAACCAGGCCCTTCAGGTCTGGTATGGATATTAAGGGGGACCCCAGCCAAAAAAAAATAAAAAAAATGGCGTGGGGTCCCCCCCAAATATCCATACCAGACCCTTCAGGTCTGGGATGGATTTTAAGGGGAACCCCGGCCAAAAAAAAAAAAAAAAAAAAAATGGCATGGGGTCCCCCTCAAAATCCATACCAGACCCTTTATCCGAGCACGCAACCTGGCAGGCCGCAGGAAAGGAGGGGGGGACGAGAGCGGCCCCCCCTCCCGCCTGAACCGTACCAGGCCACATGCCCTCAACATTGGGAGGATGCTTTGGGGTCCCCCCCAAAGCACCTTGTCCCCATGTTGATGAGGACAAGGGCCTCATCCCCACAACCCTGGCCGGTGGTTGTGGGGGTCTGCGGGCGGGGGGCTTATCGGAATCTGGAAGCCCCCTTTAACAAGGGGACCCCCAGATCCCGCCCCCCCCCTGTGTGAAATGGTAAGGGGGTACAAAAGTACCCCTACCATTTCACCAAAAAAGTGGCAAAAATGGTAAAAATGACAGGAGACGGTCTTTGACAATTCCTTTATTAAAATCTTCTTTCTTCTTTCTTCTGGTCTTCCTTTCTTCATATTCTCCTTCCGTCATCTTCTTCCATCTTCTTCTTCCTTCGATTCGCTTCTTCTTCCTCCGGTCTTCTCGTCCTTCTCGTCCGGCGTCGTCCTTCTCGTCCGGCGTCGTCCTTCTCGTCCGGCATCGTCGTCTCTTCTCGCAGGCCGCTCCTCGCAATGGGAGGCTCCCGCTCTGTGAGGCTTCGCTCCGGGTGACAGGTCTTTATAACGAAGGCACCTGGTGACCCGCCCCCTCTGACGCACGGGGACGTCATGTGGAATTCCCTATGGCTTTCCCCATGACGTCAGAGGGGGGGCGGGGTCACCGGGTGCCTTCGTTATACAAGACCTGTCACCCGGAGCGAAGCCTCACAGAGCGGGAGCCTCCCATTGCGAGGAGCGGCCTGCGAGAAGAGACGACGATGCCGGACGAGAAGGACGACGCCGGACGAGAAGACCGGAGGAAGAAGAAGCGAATCGAAGGAAGAAGAAGATGGAAGAAGATGCCGGAAGGAGAAGATGAAGAAAGGAAGACCAGAAGAAAGAAGAAAGAAGATTTTAATAAAGGAATTGTCAAAGACCGTCTCCTGTCATTTTTACAATTTTTGCCACTTTTTTGGTGAAATGGTAGGGGTACTTTTGTACCCCCTTACCATTTCACACAGGGGGGAGGCCGGGATCTGGGGGTCCCCTTGTTAAAGGGGGCTTCCAGATTCCGATAAGCCCCCCACCCCGCAGACCCCCACAACCACCGGCCAGGGTTGTGGGGATGAGGCCCTTGTCCTCATCAACATGGGGACAAGGTGCTTTGGGGGGGACCCCAAAGCATCCTCCCAATGTTGAGGGCATGTGGCCTGGTACGGTTCAGGCGGGAGGGGGGGCCGCTCTCGTCCCCCCTCCTTTCCTGCGGCCTGCCAGGTTGCGTGCTCGGATAAGGGTCTGGTATGGATTTTATGGGGGACCCCACGCCATTTTTTTGGGCTAGGGTTCCCCTTAAAATCCATCCCAGACCTCAAGGGTCTGGTATGGATTTTGAGGGGGACCCTACGCCATTTTTTTTTGGCTGGGGTCCCCCTTAATATCCATCCCAGACCTGAAGGGCCTGGTTATTGAATTTGGGGGGACCCCTACGCTTTTTTTTATCAATGACTTCAATGAATGACAGTTCTCTGTATTACGGATCCAACAATTCATTTGCCGGCAAATAGCTGCGAGTGATTTTAAATAGTTTTTTTTTTCCTGCAAAAAATGACACTGTGCAGGAACAGTTCTCTATATTAGATATACTGAATCTCGAATCATTCGAAGCATTCGTTATATCCGCTATTATAATTTCTTTCACGTTAGTTGAAATTACATATTTGTTAGTTACAATACAACATTCGAATTGTTCTCTGTATTACGGGAATCGGCAATTAGCCGCGAGTGATTTTAAATGTCTTTTTTTCCTGCAAAAATGACACATTGTACAGAGAGAGTTCTAAACACGGGAAACATGACCCCTTCTATATACTATATACTCTATAGGATGTCTATGAAGGGGGTCATGTTTCCCGTGTTTAGAACTCTCTCTGTACAATGTGTCATTTTTGCAGGAAAAAAAGACATTTAAAATCACTCGCGGCTAATTGCCGATTCCCGTAATACAGAGAACAATTCGAATGTTGTATTGTAACTAACAAATATGTAATTTCAACTAATATGAAAGAAATGATAATAGCGGCTATAACGAATGCTTCGAATGCTTCGAGATTCAGTATATCTAATATAGAGAACTGTTCCTGCAGTGTCATTTTTGCAGGAAAAAAAAACTATTTAAAATCGAGTCGCAGCTATTTGCCGGCAAATGAATTGTTGGATCCGTAATACAGAGAACAGTCATTCATTGAAGTCATTGATAAAAAAATGCGTAGGGGTCCCCCCAAATTCAATAACCAGGCCCTTCAGGTCTGGGATGGATATTAAGGGGGACCCCCAGCCAAAAAAAAAAAAAATGGCGTAGGGTCCCCCTCAAAATCCATACCAGACCCTTGAGGTCTGGGATGGATTTTAAGGGGAACCCTAGCCAAAAAAAATGGCATGGGGTCCCCCATAAAATCCATACCAGACCCTTATCCGAGCACGCAACCTGGCAGGCCGCAGGAAAGGAGGGGGGGACGAGAGCGGCCCCCCCTCCCGCCTGAACCGTACCGGGCCACATGCCCTCAACATTGGGAGGATGCTTTGGGGTCCCCCCCAAAGCACCTTGTCCCCATGTTGATGAGGACAAGGGCCTCATCCCCACAACCCTGGCCGGTGGTTGTGGGGGTCTGCGGGCGGGGGGCTTATCGGAATCTGGAAGCCCCCTTTAACAAGGGGACCCCCAGATCCCGCCCCCCCCCTGTGTGAAATGGTAAGGGGGTACAAAAGTACCCCTACCATTTCACCAAAAAAGCGTCAAAAATTGTAAAAATGACAGGAGACGGTCTTTGACAATTCCTTTATTAAAATCTTCTTTCTTCTTTCTTCTGGTCTTCCTTTCTTCATCTTCTCCTTCCGGCATCTTCTTCCATCTTCTTCCATCTTCTTCTTCCTTCGATTCGCTTCTTCTTCCTCCGGTCTTCTCGTCCTTCTCGTCCGGCGTCGTCCTTCTCGTCCGGCATCGTCGTCTCTTCTCGCAGGCCGCTCCTCGCAATGGGAGGCTCCCGCTCTGTGAGGCTTCGCTCCGGGTGACAGGTCTTGTATAACGAAGGCACCCGGTGACCCCGCCCCCCCTCTGACGTCATGGGGAAAGCCATAGGGAATTCCACATGACGTCCCCGTGCGTCAGAGGGGGCGGGGTCACCAGGTGCCTTCGTTATAAAAGACCTGTCACCCGGAGCGAAGCCTCACAGAGCGGGAGCCTCCCATTGCGAGGAGCGGCCTGCGAGAAGAGACGACGATGCCGGACGAGAAGGACGACGCCGGACGAGAAGGACGAGAAGACCGGAGGAAGAAGAAGCGAATCGAAGGAAGAAGAAGATGGAAGAAGATGGAAGAAGATGCCGGAAGGAGAAGATGAAGAAAGGAAGACCAGAAGAAAGAAGAAAGAAGATTTTAATAAAGGAATTGTCAAAGACCGTCTCCTGTCATTTTTACAATTTTTTGACGCTTTTTTGGTGAAATGGTAGGGGTACTTTTGTACCCCCTTACCATTTCCCCCCGGGGGGGGGGGGCGGGATCTGGGGGTCCCCTTGTTAAAGGGGGCTTCCAGATTCCGATAAGCCCCCCGCCCGCAGACCCCCACAACCACCGGCCAGGGTTGTGGGGATGAGGCCCTTGTCCTCATCAACATGGGGACAAGGTGCTTTGGGGGGGACCCCAAAGCACCCTCCCAATGTTGAGGGCATGTGGCCTGGTACGGTTCAGGCGGGAGGGGGGGCCGCTCTCGTCCCCCCCTCCTTTCCTGCGGCCTGCCAGGTTGCGTGCTCGGATAAAGGGTCTGGTATGGATTTTGAGGGGGACCCCACGCCATTTTTTTTTTTTTTTTTTTTGGCCGGGGTTCCCCTTAAAATCCATCCCAGACCTGAAGGGTCTGGTATGGATATTTGGGGGGGACCCCACGCCATTTTTTTTATTTTTTTTTGGCTGGGGTCCCCCTTAATATCCATACCAGACCTGAAGGGCCTGGTTATTGAATTTGGGGGGACCCCTACGCTTTTTTTTTTTCTGCAAAAATGACACTTTGTCATTCGAATTCATTCGTTATATCTGCTATAATAATTTCGTTCAAATTAGTTGAAATTCGATATTGGTAGTTGGATTTACTAACGATTCGTAACGATTCGTAACGATTCGTAACTATTCATAACGATTCGTAACGATTCGTAACGATTCGTAACTTGAAATTGAAATTCGATATTTGTAGTTGGATTCGAATTGTTCTCTGTGTTATGAGAACCAACAATTCATTAGCCGCGTTAACGATTCGTAACGATTCGTAACTTTACTAACGATTCGTAAAAAAAATTACGATTCGTCCGAATTTCGTATTTCGTACGAATTCGAACGGAATTTCGTACACGAATTACGAATTACGAATTTTTTTATATACGAAACGGGACGAAACGAAACGAAACGAATTTTTTGGCAGTTCCCATGTCTAACAATTAGGGCAGCGTCCTGCCAAAAAACACTTAGGACGAGGTCCTGACATTAAGTGTTTAAATGATTTAGGGGTTTCCAATGACCAGTCCTTCTGGTTAAAAACAAGGTTTTCAACCTGCTATGGTATGGTATTAATACAATATATGGGAGGGATCCTGGGCAATTTTAGCAAGTATCCTTGTCCCCTATATTTTGATCCTGATACCGTCCTTTTATATTAATACCCGGAACCCTGGCGCCTGCCCCAATTTAGGCAGCACAGCAGGCATTCCTATCTATGAGCGAGCTGTATTACAATACTCGGAACCCTGGCGCCTGCCCCAATTTAGGCAGCACAGCAGGCATTCCTATCTATGAGCGAGCTGTATTAAAATTGTAATGTCCCTATCTCTCAGGCAAGCTAATCAAAATAAATTAATCAATTATGCCTTGAGAGGTATAATGCAACGGGTTATAACATTGACAGAGTAAGCTGTTCAAAAATACTTTGAACAAGTAATTTTAAAGAAAGCTTACCTGTAATGTACCCCACTTATTCTGGTACCATCTGTAAGGTCCTCTGTTTCAGCCCCTCCGCATCAGCCCCTCTTTATCAGCCCCTCTTTATCTCAATTGGACTTTGGCGGTCAATGGAAAATAACCCTGTCTGTCCGGACAGACAGGGTTATTTTCCATTGACCGCCAAAGTCCAATTGAGATAAAGAGGGGCTGATAAAGAGGGGCTGATGCGGAGGGGCTGAAACAGAGGACCTTACAATCAGCAATCACAAAAGAACCAAAAAAAAGTA
The DNA here is from genome assembly GCA_028564925.1 of Lithobates sylvaticus. Lineage (NCBI taxonomy): Eukaryota > Metazoa > Chordata > Amphibia > Anura > Ranidae > Lithobates > Lithobates sylvaticus. The sequence continues at coordinate 2,266,694 of CM053029.1, forward strand.
GAGTCATTTTCTTTAGTCATGTCCCCTTTAACCACTTGCCGCCCGCCATATAGCAGAATGACGGCGGCAAAGTGGTTTCAATATCCTGACTGGGCGTCACATGATGTCTTCAGGGGGCGCGCATCGCGGCAATCAGGGGTCAGTCTGACACACCGCAACTACGATCTCGGTAAAGAGTCTCCGATCACGACTGATCACAGTGTAAACAGGAAGAGCCAGTGATCGGCTTTTCCTGACAGACGCAAGTAGAGCCGATTGGCTGCACCTCTGACAGGGGGAGTCCGTGCTGATCGATTATCAGTGCCGCCCCCACGAGGATGCCCACACTGGACCACCAGGGATGCCACCAGACTACCAGGGATGCCCAGCACCAGGTATGCCACCCTAGACCACCAGGGATGCCAGTCAGTGCCCACAATGGATGCCAATCAGTGCCCACAATGGGCATCACTGATGGGCAACCATCAGTACGATACTTTACACTATAATGCCACCTATCAGTGCCCATCCATGCCACCTATCAGTGCCCATCGGTGCTGCCTATCCATGCCGCCTATCCATGCCCATTCGTGCCGCCTATCCATGCCCATTTGTGCCGCCTATCAGTGCCTATTTGTGCCGCCTATCAATGTCCATCCGTGTCGCACATCAGTGCCACCTATCAGTGCTGCATATCAGTGCCCATCAATGCCACCTCATCAGTGCCACTTCATTGGTGCCACCTCATCGGTGCCCATCAGTGCCACCTCATCAGTGCTGCCTTATCAGTGCCTGTCAGTGAAGGAGAAAACTTACTTATTTACAAAGTTTTGTAACTGAAACAAAAAAAACCTTTTTTTTTCAAAATCTTCGTTTTTTTATTTATTTAGCAGAAAATAAAAATCCCAGAGGCGATCAAATACCATCAAAATAAAGCTTTATTTGTGGGAACAAAATGCTAAGAATTTAGTTTGGGTACAGTGTAGAATGACCGCGCAATTGTCATTCAAAGTGCGTTAGCACTGAAAGCTGAACAGTCTGGGCAGGAAGGGGTATAAGTGGCCCCGGGTATTGAAGGAGTTAAGAGATAAGGATTTACAATGAGGGAAGACATCAAAACCGCAGTAGGGCTGACAGCTGATTGGATAGAAATGAGAGCCGCCCAGGCTAGGGGCACTGGAAAAGGAGAAGATAAATAAACATGGTGGAGGAACCGGTTTGCTTGTAATACAAGTCTGGAGGCGTCACATACCCAGCACAGGAGCTCAGAGAGCGAGGCAGCTCAGCCACGCCCGGCCAGCTCGCTCTCAGGAAAAAAACATTTACTCCATTGCTAAGCAACAGGTGGGGCCCGGAGCGGCCACATGGCTTCCCACCCCTCCCGTGGTCACTGCCTGTCATGGTCTATAAGGATTTTGTTGTTGGAAAATTTGAGAACCAGATCTCAAATTTTGTGCGAAGGGAAATTCCGATGGAAACTGTCCGATGGAGCCTACACACAGTCGGAATTTCCGACAAAATGCCCCCATCAAACATTTTCCATCGGAAAATCCGACCGTGTGTACGGGGCATAAGAGACACAAGCAGACCAACAGAGAGGAAAACTCGTCACAGCGGCGCTGCCCAGGGGAAAGAGAAGAAATATAGTCAGGAGGCAGATGTAGAAAAAAGGAAGTCTGGATGGCCGCACTTCAAAAAGGCTTCTTTATTGGTTATCATTAAAATCCAAAAATACAGTTATATCATCAGGAACACGGCATACAGCATGGATAGCTAACGCGTTTCACGCCTCAAAGGCGCTTAATCATAGCGGTATCTTTTCACTCTCAGGAGGCAGATGTGCTACATGCGGAGTAAGAAGCTGCGCTCTTTATGCACATATTGCCCCCAACCCCGGCACCAGGGTACACAGTTTCCAGGGGATTTACCACCAATGTTCTGGGTCTTCCAACCCAGGAGGGGCCCAGAACCTGGGGGGAGGTGCGGTAGGGGAGATCTGGTCTGCACTGCTAAACTTTCAGACTTTCCCATGGAAGGTGGCCTGGAGCCACCAAAAGAAAGAACACTGGGGGGCTAAGGGGGGGGGTCTTTTATCTCTGCTATGGGGGGTAGTCCCAGAAGTTACCAGTGGAGGATTAACCCATTGTGTGCTGACGTGAGGTGGGCCAGGAAAAGGGTGATAGAGGGCATCCCTGACAAGTTCCGTTAGCTATGTGCATACCTCCCAACTTTTTAAGATGGGAATGAGGGACACCTATCAGCAAAAGTATACAGGCATAGGACACACCCCTGACCACGCCCCCTTAAAGGAGAATTGTACAAAAAACAAGAATGGTTAAACCCACAAGTGCTTTTTTTTACCACTACTATTCCTTTATATTGGCTTTTGGAGTTTACAAATGCAGCAATTTAGAAATTTAGATGGAAGGTTTAGTGCTGGAAAACACTTTATTGATAGATAAAAAGTGCATTTTATATACAACTATAGAGATCAGACCAAAATGAGGGACAATTGAGGAAGAATGAGGGACAGAGGGACATTGCTCCAAATCAGAGACAGTCCCACCAAATCAGAGACAGTCCCACCAAATCAGAGACAGTCCCACCAAATCAGAGACAGTCCCACCAAATCAGAGACAGTCCCACCAAATCAGAGACAGTCCCCCCAAATCAGAGACAGTCCCCCCAAATCAGAGACAGTCCCCCCAAATCAGAGACAGTCCCCCCAAATCAGAGACAGTCCCCCCAAATCAGAGACAGTCCCTCCAAATCAGAGACAGTCCCCCCAAATCAGAGACAGTCCCCCCAAATCAGAGACAGTCCCCCCAAATCAGAGAGACAGTCCCTCCAAATCAGAGAGACAGTCCCCCCAAATCAGAGAGACAGTCCCCCCAAATCAGAGACAGTCCCTCCAAATCAGAGACAGTCCCTCCAAATCAGAGACAGTCCCTCCAAATCAGAGACAGTCCCCCCAAATCAGAGACAGTCCCCCCAAATCAGAGACAGTCCCCCCAAATCAGAGAGACAGTCCCCCCAAATCAGAGAGACAGTCCCCCCAAATCAGAGAGACAGTCCCCCCAAATCAGAGAGACAGTCCCCCCAAATCAGAGAGACAGTCCCCCCAAATCAGAGAGACAGTCCCTCCAAATCAGAGACAGTCCCCCCAAAATCAGAGACAGTCCCACCAAATCAGAGACAGTCCCTTCAAATCAGAGACAGTCCCTCCAAATCAGAGACAGTCCCTCCAAATCAGAGACAGTCCCTCCAAATCAGAGACAGTCCCCCCAAATCAGAGACAGTCCCTCCAAATCAGAGACAGTCCCTCCAAATCAGAGACAGTCCCCCCAAATCAGAGAGACAGTCCCCCCAAATCAGAAAGACAGTCCCCCCAAATCAGAGAGACAGTCCCCCCAAATCAGAGAGACAGTCCCTCCAAATCAGAGACAGTTGGGAGCTATGTATGTGGATCGTGTCTGAAATATATCCTGAAGTCATCAAATCTGCAGTTGGGGAAGAGTATGAAGTCAGATATGGCACCCGAAGAGCCAATATTCTTCATCACCAGAAATCACCATTGTAGATCGATGTTATGGAAAGACTTTTTTAGCATCTAACGTGATGATATCAGTATCTGTGTCTGAGGGAGTTTTAGTAAATCCCGGGGCCATGATTACCTCTCGTATATTTAGAGTGGCTGATCTCCCTCTTACAACAACCAGCCTGTGCCGGATGTATAAAAGATGGCAACAATGTGTCTAGCCGGGAGGCTGCTATATTATATATAAACTTAGTCTCCACATTTATTAAAGATATGGGCCTATATGAGTCCGGTTGGGTCCTTTCTTGGCTATTAGTGTAATATAGGCCTGGAAGCCAGTGGGGGAGGGTAGGGACCTCCTTCCCACATTGTATTGTATACTCTCATTAAAGTATTGGGAATAAAACCTTGTGATAACCTAAAGAATTCTGTTGTATACCCGTCTGGGCCAGGGGCCTTATTATTTTCTAGTAGGGTCGCCACCTTTTCTCCAAGCCAAACCCCAACACTTTAGCGACCCCCAGGATTTTTTTTTGTAGTACACACTATAGGATTGTAAGAGATCTGGGACAGCTTTGGGTGCCCCAAGGAGAGTAGTAATGCGGCGTGCACAGTGCGCCGCGGCAAAGAGTGGGTGTGGCTCAGCCGCTGTCAGTAATGGACGGAACAATCTAATACAAGAACAACCAGAGCCTAATAAGCCGCAATCCTATTGGCTCCACTGTTAATGCTAACAAGCCTACACAATTTACAAAGTGCCAGAAATGGATAGCAAGCTTGTTAGTGATTGGCTATTACCTCCACTGCGTACCGTCACTTTCCATTCTTGGGATATTCATTAATACATACATTAAGCCCGGCTTCACACTGAGCTGCGGGAATGAAGCTGTGCGACTTCAGCTGAACTCGTACGATTTCACTCCCGCATGTCAGTCCAGATTTCAGCCGCGATTTCACCGCCACCTGTGCGGGTTTCTGCACCGATGTCAATGGGAATCGCAACCTGAAATCACAAAAAGTAGTACAGAAACTCATTTGTGAAATCGGCGCGGTGCCACAAATGCAGCGTCACACCGATTAGGGCGGTGCCATCGCCGGCAATTGCGATTTGACATGTCAGATCACACCAGTGTGAACCCGGGCTAAAGGGGATTTACTAAGACAGGAGCAGCTGTGCATGGCAACCAATCAGCTTCTAGCTTTCATTTCCAAAGCTTAACAAACAAGCTGAGGCTAGAAGCTGACTGGTTACTATGCACAGCCCCTCCCCCCATTCTGCGTAGCAGCAAGCAAGCATATTACAGCAATTGTAGGCATTTATTGTAGCATTTAGAATGCATTCAGTTGTCACATAACCTGGCAAAGTTACAAAACACCAAAAGGACTTATTTCATAAACAGCAACACAGAATATACAGTAATAAGCGATGATTCTATGTGTAGCCAACCCCCGAGGGAGCTGCTTGGTATTATTGGTTCAATCGGTTGTTCTGCCTCTCAGCCCCAGCGGACTGTCCCCGCCCCTCTGGCACACCTAGCTCTGTGCTAAACAGAATAACCTGATAATAATATACAAACACAGTGCTGGATTTTTATGGTTACACCAGTCAGCCAGGACCCGTAGAAGTATCCAGGTCTTGGGTGAAACCGTTTAAAGGAAAACAGTCAGTAACACTATGCAACCATAAAGAAGGAAATAAATGACAATATGCACAGATTCAATAGGCTCCTAAAAGCAGCTTTTCATACGTGTAAAATGCTATGAATAAAGGGGAACCCCGGGCCGGCCTATGATGTCTCTATTACACACACTGAAGTCATTTCAATACCCGCGGTGTGTCCCCTTTAAGAGCCACAGCAACAATGTTCGATGAGCAAAGCTTTGTGTTTATTATTAGACCTGTGCACTGACAAAAAATTCCGAATTTCTATTTTTCGGATTTCCGAATTTCCGAATTTCTATTTTTCGGATTTCCGAATTTCCGAATTTCTATTTTTCGGATTTCCGAATTTCCGAACTTCCGAATTTTCGGACTTTCGGAATTCGGGAATTCAAAGATTTGAAAATCCCAAAATTTGAAAATCTGAAAAAAAAAAAAAGCAAGAAAATCAGTTTAATTATTAAACTAACTATTAAATTGTCGAATACGAATTTATCCGAATTATCTGAAATAACGAATGCCGCATCTAACCAAATGTAACGGAACAAATTAATAATAAATAATTAATAATAATAAAAAGGTTATTGTTATTTATTATTATTAATTTGTTCCATTTGGTTAGATGCGGCATTCGTTATTTCAGATAATTCGTAACTTTGGATAAATTCGTATTCGTTACGTTCACTAACAGACAAATTTGAAAGGGAATTCCAATACCTATAATTTAATAGTTAGTTATTATTTTATTTTTAACAGATTTTCTCTTTCTTTTTTTCAGATTTTCGATTTTTCCAATTTTTGAAAATCTGAAATTCGGAAATTTGAAAATTAGGAAATCCGAAAATCAGAAATTCGGAAATCCAAAATTCGGAAATTCGTCATTTCGCAAATTTTGAAATTCGGAAATTTTCGGAAAATTAAAAATTCGGAAATTCTAATATTCAGAATTAACGAATTTTGACAAATTCGTTAATTACGAATTTTAGAATTTCCAAATTTTTCATTTTTTATTATTATTATTATCTTCACCGGCAATGTAGGAGCTCCGTGTGATCCAGCTAACAGGCGCCTGTGCACATTGTTTAAATGTGGTGTCTTAGGAAAAGCAATAAAGGTTCCTGGGCACAGCCCTCTCACCAAATCCTGTGTACAGTCAGCGGTCCTCAGACATCCAATCGATCGTCTCTCCTGGGATGCAGGTGTGTCGCAGTGGCGTTCAGTCTCTCTCCTAGGACATACCGCACGGCTGCAGGGCGTCTTTCTCCAGCTTGGTCAATCTGTTCCTCTGGGCTGGAGTTGTAGATGGTGTGCCCCTTGGTAGGCCGCGATCCTCCTCCACCGCAGCTGAGGAGCTGCTCCCCTCATGGAGTCCGGGAACCAAGAGAGCTTCCAGGTCTAATTCCTGTGACCTTATCCCCTGTCTCTAACTTCCTGCCACTCGCAATGCAGCCTGGGATTTGTAGTCCTGTTACACACTTCAGTCAGTCAGGCTGCATTGTGCTGGACTTTCTATTCCACAGTCCTTTGCTGCTCCCTGGTGATTGGCTCAGTCTTTCCTAATAGGGAGGTTCCATACACAGCAGCCTTGAGTGTCTGTGTGAAGGGGGGGGGGGGGGGGGTGAAAAAGCCCCCGCTGCTGCTAGTGATGGGAAGTCCGGATCTTTAAAGTGAATCGGTTCATTTGGAACTACTCAGTGAAATGAAGCGATTCAATGAATGGATTCTTCGCTTCACTTGTTGAGTCGGCTGACAGTGAAGCGAAGCTCTGATTCAACCATATTAAATGATTAGAATCAGAAGACTGAATCGCACAGAAGGTTGGCAGGTTCTGGGGGCGTTTACCTTGATTTAGTTGGCATTGGCGCAGAGCACAAGCCTATTGTTTTCACACCACAATTTGTGCGATTATCTCGGCGTCATGAGTTTTGGTGACACACAAAGAGCTGTGTACGGCTCGGTTCACACTTGTGCGATGCGGCAACCCTGCGATTCCACTGCGGGTTCCCGCATCGCACCCGACTCGTACGACACTTCACACTGACATATGCCAACTGCTGGGGAGTGTCATACAATGTTAACGACACCCCCATTTCAGCTCGCATGTCGCACTGCGAAGTGTCAGTTCGGACATGAATTGGATCGCATGGGTGCCATGCCATCCGATTCTGGTGTGGCCCAAAAAAAGGGTCCTGTGCGAGTTTAGTCCGAATGCGATACGATTTCAGCCATACTATTTGTATGGCTGAAATCGCATCGCACGGGCATCACATGTGATCTGCACTGCAGTGCGGTGCAAATCACATGCGATTTTGCACCACGCAGCAATGTGAACCGGCCCCGAGCCGAGGTTTCCACAAATTTGATGGATAGCAATGTTACCTGTGAAGTTGGCCCAGAATGCAGTTCACATGCACACAAGCCCGCTTTTCATTTAGGCTCCGTTTCCACTTGTGCAATTTTTTCCTGCGACTTTGGACTGCAAAGTTGCATGACAAGAAGTACCCGATAATTTCCAATGAGTACCGTTCATATCTGTGCGACTTCAAGTCACAGCGACTTCAAAGTAGTCCCTGAACTAGTTTGGTCCCACTTTGATGTGACTTGAGGTCCATAAACCTCCAGAATACACAGGCATTGCTTCAAGTCGCTGAAAAATCGTGGTAAAAAATTGCGGCAGAATCATGCAAATTTCAGGCTTTTCAGGCTAACGCAGCCTGAAAGTTGCACGATTCTGCTGCAATTGTGATGCGACTTAAAGCAACGCCTGTGTATTCTGGAGGTCTGTGGACCTCAAGTCGCATCAAAGTGGGACCAAAGTTGTGCAGGGACTACTTTGAAGTCGCTGTGACTTGAAGTCGCACAGATATGAACGGTACTCATTGGAAATCATCGAGTACGACTTGTCATGCAACTTTGCAGTCCCGAGTCGCAGGACAAGTTGCACAAGTGGAAACGGAGCCTAAATGAAAAGTGGGGTTTTTGTGCATGTGAACTGCATTCTGACGGGCCAACATTGCTAGCCATCAGATTTGTCCGTAGTCTTTACAGCGCATGCGCAGGAATAATGATCAGATTTTACTACCGCGGGCGAAGTACCCAAGGTAGTAAAATCCAATCGTTAAGGCTATTTTCACACTTGTGCGACTTGAAAGTCACCCGATTTTTGCCACGACTTGAAGCAATGTCTGTGTAATCTTGAGGTCTCGGCCACAAGTCGCATCAAAGTCGGACAAAAGTAGTACAAGGGCCACTTTGAAGTGGCACGGATATGAACTGAACTGGTTGGAAATCATGGGGTATGACTTGTCATGTGACTTTGCAGTCTCAAGTCGCAGGACAAGTCGCACAAGTGTGAAAGGGCCTCAGGCTGTCTGTAGCACCTGATCATTGGATTAGTGGATTGTTTTAGCGGTGGGGACTCGCGATTCTTTCAGTGTACTGTGTGCTAACAACTCGTATGATTCTGTGACTCGGTGTATTGGGTACTCCGGACTCAAGAACTGCATACAAACATAAAACAGTGTCGCTGTGCTGTGATGGGGCTGATTGGTTGCAGGGAGGGGCGGAGCTCTCGCTCTACCATCAGATTACCAGGCCTGCTCTGCTATGCTGTGTATTGACTCCATAGTGAACTGATTGAAAGGGATCAGTTCAGTCAGATGAATGGATTGAATAGAACGATTCTTTCATGGACTGGACATCACTAGCTGCTGCAGCAGACGGCTCTCCCCTTTGGATTACATTAAGAGGTACATGCTACACATGCACACGGACAGAATATACAGTAATAAGCCATGATTCTAGGCACACGTACACAGTGATGGCACTAACGCCGTTAAAGTAAACGGCGTTACGTAACGCCGTTACTTTAGAGGGTAACGAGTAATCTAACCGATTACTCTTCCCCTCGCGGTAACGCCGTTCCCATTACTGGGGCGGCGTTACCGCAATTACCTGCCGCGATCGCGGAGCCGTCCGCGGCCTCGGCCTTAGGAAAGGCTGCGGCTTCGGCCTAGCTCCGGAGCGGCGGCCATCTTGGTACACCCGATGGCCGCCGCTCCGGCCTAGCTCCGGAGCGGCGGCCATCTTGGTGCACCCGTCGGCCATTTACAATGTGATTGCTCCGTCAAATGACGGAGCGATCACTTTGTAAACAAACCGGCGTCAAGATGACGCTGGTCTCCCCTCTGTGTACAGATCTGTATAGTGGAGGGGAGAGATCAGATGGCAGCAGCCATCCCTCCAGTCCATACCCTGCCACTACTCTGCAACACCCTGCCAATACTGCGCAATACTCTGCAACACCCTGCCAATACTGCGCAATACTCTGCAACACCCTGCCAATACTGCGCAATACTCTGCAACACCCTGCCAATACTGCGCAATACTCTGCAACACCCTGCCAATACTGCGCAATACTCTGCAACACCCTGCCAATACGGCGCAATACTCTGCAACACCCTGCCAATACTGCGCAATACTCTGCAACACCCTGCCAATACTGCGCAATACTCTGCAACACCCTGCCAATACTGCGCAATACTCTGCAACACCCTGCCAATACTGGGCAATACTCTGCAACACCCTGCCAATACTGCGCAATACTCTGCAACACCCTGCCAATACTGCGCAATACTCTGCAACACCCTGCCAATACTGCGCAATACTCTGCAACACCCTGCCAATACTGCGCAATACTCTGCAACACCCTGCCAATACTGGGCAATACTCTGCAACACCCTGCCAATACTGCGCAATACTCTGCAACACCCTGCCAATACTGCGCAATACCCTGCAACACCCTGCCAATACTGCGCAATACTCTGCAACACCCTGCCAATACTGCGCAATACTCTGCAACACCCTGCCAATACTGCGCAATACTCTGCAACACCCTGCCAATACGGCGCAATACTCTGCAACACCCTGCCAATACTGCGCAATACTCTGCAACACCCTGCCAATACTGCGCAATACTCTGCAACACCCTGCCAATACTGCGCAATACTCTGCAACACCCTGCCAATACTGCGCAATACTCTGCAACACTCTGCCAATACTGCGCAATACCCTGCAACACCCCGCCATACCCTGCAACACCCCGCCACACCCCGCAACACCCCGCCACACTCTGCAATACGCGGTAACACCCAACCATGCTCGGCGATACCCAACCGTACCCAGCTATACCCAGACAATATTACAGTGGGGGAGATTGTGGATATTACAGTGGGGGCTTTATGGTGGTGGAATTTTCAAAGGTTTTTGCAAATTCAATTATTATTTGCTGATCCGAAAAATTATCCAATCCGTGACTCTGCAACGATCCGATCCGTGAGTTTGGGGGGGGGGACAGATGTACAGAGGGGGAACAGATATATGTGTGTGTGGGGGGGGACAGATGTGTAGTGGGGTACAGAGGGGGAACAGATATATGTGTGTGGGGGGGAGACAGACGTGTAGTGGGGTACAGAGGGGGAACAGATATATGTGTGTGTGTGGGGGGGGGGCAGATGTGTAGTGGGGTACAGAGGGGGAAACAGATATATGTGTGTGGGGGGGGACAGACGTGTAGTGGGGTACAGAGGGGGAACAGATATATGTGTGTGTGGGGGGGGACAGACGTGTAGTGGGGTACAGAGGGGGAAACAGATATATGTGTTGGGGGGGGAACGCGCCCCTTGCTTACAGTAATACTAGACCCGCCCCTAAGAATATAAAAAAAAAAAAAAGTCAGTTACTTTGCTGAGTAACTAATTACTTTTCCAATGTAGTAGCTGAGTTACTAACTCAATTACTTTTTTGGGAGAAGTAATTTGTAATGTAACGAATTACTTTTTTAAAGTAAGATGACCAACACTGCACGTACACAAGCCCATCACATGTAGCTGATGACAATGGAAGGTGCAGTTTGATTGGCTGCTATGGATAACAACACTTGGCACATGGCTACTTGACTTGGTAAAGAATCCTGAGACTCACAAAGCAATCTAATACAAGTGTACTGTGTGGCTTTAACCACTTCACCACCGGCCACTTAAACCCCCTTAATAACCAGACCGATTCTCAGCTTTCGCTGCTCTCACACTTTGAATGACAATTACTCAGTCATACAACACTGTACCCATATGACATTTTTGTCCTTTTCTTCGCACAAATAGAGCTTTCTTTTGCTGGTATTTAATCACCGTTGTTTTTTTTTTTTTTGCGCTATAAAAGAAAAAAAGACTGAAAATTCTGTAAAAAATGATTTTTTCTTCGTTTCTGTTATAAAATTTTGCAAATTTGTAATTTTTCTTGATAAATTTTGGCCAAAATTTATACCGCTACATATCTTTGGTAAAAATAAGTACAAATCGGTGTATATTATTTGGTCTTTGTGCAAGTTATAGAGTCCACAAGCTATGGTGCCAATATCTGAAAATGGATCACACCTGAAGTACTGACGGCCGATCTCATTTCTTGAGACCCGAACATGCCAGAAAAGTACAAATACCCCCCAAATGACCCCTTTTTGGAAAGAAGACGTTCCAAGGTATTTGGAAAGAGGCGTGGTGAGATTTTTGAAGTTGTCATTTTTTCCCACAATTCTTTGCAAAATCAAGATTATTTTTTTCTTTTTTTTGTTTTTTTCACAAAATTGTCATACTAGCAGGTTATTTCTCACACACAGCATATGCATAGCACAAATTACACCCCAAAACACATTCTGCTATTACTCCCGAGTAGTGATGGGCCGGTATTCGATTCAAACCCATGTTCGAATCGAACATCAGGCGTTCGCCCGCTCGTCGAGCCCAGAACTATTTGGGCCGTTCGCATCAAATTCGTGTGATGCGAAAGGTCCACAATGCACTGCGCCAGTCGCAGTGCATTGCTGGCTGATGATTGGCCAAGCATGGATGCCTGTGGCCAATTACAGCTCAGGGGGTTTAGTACACGCCCCACACTATATAAGGCCGCCGCGGGTGGCCTCGTGTAGTGTGTTCCGGCGTTAGGAACATGACGGTGTCAATGACATTATTCATTCTGCTGAGTCTGACATTATCTGCTGTGATTCTGGGGATTAGTGTTGTGTGTGCATGCTGTTAGTACAGCATTGCAGTATCACATTAAACCACCTTTACCCTTCTGGCCTGTTGTGTCATCTAAGGCAGCCATCTGTGGCTAATGAATGTGCTGCGCATTAATTTTTTTTACTGGTTACATGTTTTGAGCTACAGAGGAGGTCTCTCGGGCCAAAATTATTGTTCCCGCTATAACGTTTGCAGCGATACCTCACATGTGTGGTTTGAACACCGTTTTCATATGTGGGCGGGACTTAAGTATGCGTTCGCCTCTGCATGCGAGCACACGGGGACAGGAGCACTTTAAACATTTTTTTTTAACTGTTCATTTTACTTTATTATAAGTTTATCACTTTTTTCCCCCAAAAAAATAGTTTGATCGCTTTTATTCCTAATACAAGGAATGTAAACATCCCTTGTAATAGGAATATGGCATGACAGGTCCTCTTTACAGTGAGATATGGGGTCAATAAGACCCCACATCTCACCTCTAGGCTGGAAAGCCTGAAATAAAATAAAAAAACGATCCTGGCTTCGATCGTAGCGAGTATTGCAGGGTATTGCATGGTATCGCAGGGTATTGCATGGTATCGCAGGGCATTGCAGGGTATTGCATGGTATCGCAGGGCATTGCAGGGTATTGCATGGTATCGCAGGGCATTGCATGGTATCGCAGAGTATGGCTGGGTATCGCAGAGAATTGCAGAGTATTGCAGGGCATTGCATGGTATCGCAGGGTATTGCAGGGTATTGCATGGTATTGCAGGGCATTGCATGGTATCGCAGAGTATGGCTGGGTATCGCAGAGAATTGCAGAGTATTGCAGGGCATTGCATGGTATCGCAGGGTATTGCAGGGTATTGCATGGTATTGCAGGGCATTGCATGGTATCGCAGGGTATTGCAGGGTATTGCATGGTATTGCAGGGCATTGCATGGTATTGCAGGGCATTGCATGGTATCGCAGGGTATTGCAGGGTATTGCATGGTATCGCAGGGTATTGCATGGTATCGCAGGGCATTGCAGGGTATTGCATGGTATCGCAGGGCATTGCATGGTATCGCAGGGTATTGCAGGGTATTGCATGGTATCGCAGGGCATTGCATGGTATCGCAGGGTATTGCATGGTATCGCAGAGTATGGCCGGGTATCGCAGAGTATGGCTGGGTATCGCAGAGTATGGCTGGGTATCGCAGAGTATGGCTGGGTATCGCAGAGTATGGCCGGGTATCGCAGAGTATGGCCGGGTATCGCAGAGTATGGCCGGGTATCGCAGAGTATGGCCGGGTATCGCAGAGTATTGTTGGGTATTGCAGAGTATTGTTGGGTACTGCTGGGTATCCATCCATCCATGCTCAGCCATCCCTCCATACCCTGCAATACCCAGCAATACACTGCAGGATATTGCTGTGTATTGCAGGGTATGGAGGGATGGCTGAGCATGGATGGATGGATGGATCGGTGGTGACTGCAGAGCAGTGCTGTGGGCACTACAGATCCCGCCCACAGCACTGCTGCCACCGATCCCTCCCCCTCTCCTCTCACACTGTACCGATCGGTACAGAGAGAGGAGAGAGGAACCGGCATCATGAAATGACGCCGGTTTGCTTACATGTGATCACTCTGTCATTTGACGGAGCGATCACGTGGTAAACGGGCGCGATCACCGTTTATATTATCCGCCGGGTCCGATCACGGATGTTCTCGAGTGCTTCCCCCAGGGGCCCCGCAAGAGGGGAATTCTGGGAGGACGTTAATGTACGCCCTCTCAGAGTTATGCAACCGCCCTGTAGCCATCTTTCGGCTATGGGCCGGTTGTTAAGCGGTTAAATGTGCGATCCTCTGGACCTTGTTCCGATGTGTCCAGCCAATAGCAGGCCCTCACCTGGGAAACTTCATACAGCACTTTGTAATGCTCCTCTCACTTCCTAAAAGTGCACAGATTGCAACCCATTGTAATCTGGATGAAGGGTTCAAGGCATGGAATTCCCTGTTCTGGGAGCAGAAGAAGCTGTGACAGGAGATCCCCCTCCCGACTCGACTACTGCTCTTCATCAGTCACTCCGACTCCTCTACACAGGCACACCAGTGTGAGCTGCCAGCCAAGGAAGTGATTGCAGCGTCCTCCTGCACCGCATCGCCGCACTCCCTGTCACTTCCCATCCGGGGACAGCAATCACCACGTGGCGCAGAGGAAGGGCAAGGCTGTGAGGCCCCTCAGTCTGCTTTACCGCTGGCCAGTCCGAGCCAAGTTCTCACAGCAAAGCCCTGACATCCATCCTGTCGGAGACACAGCCCCGCTCCCGCTCTCCACTGGGGGTGCCACATCCTCTCCTCCTCAGGCAGTAATCCAGTTTTAATAATGTGTCTGTCTGGTTTTCAGATGGACTAAGAACTGGACACAGGATTCAAAATCCAGACTGTCCGGGTCAAAACCGGACAAGTGGCAACCCTATTTGCTAGATTTGTTATAGTGGCAATAACTTCCTCTTTAGTTATAGGTGCCTTTAACATACCTAACTGTGTATTTGTTAGTTTAGGACCGGGGTCTTCAAACTACGGCCCTCCAGTTGTTCAGGAACTACAATTCCCATCATGCCTAGTCATGTCTGCGAATGTCAGAGTTTTACAATGCCTCATGGGATGTGTAGTTCTGCAACAGCTGGAGGGCCGTAGTTTGAAGATTCCTGGTTTAGGAAGTTGAAGTTTTTCCAGATTTGTCAACTGGGTCTTCTAAATAAAGATTAGCATAGTAGGTCGCTAATACATACCTCCCAACCATCCCGGTTTCCCCGCAACCATCCCAGGATTTGATTTAAATTCTGACATCCCGCAAAGATAAGGCTAAATCCCGGAGCCCAGTGCCGGAACAAGTTTTGGCACTTGGCACCACTTATCTTTCTAACATGGGCACACCTACCCCGCATCTCATGCCCCACAGGGTCACCCTCTCTTTGGCAGTTGGCATCACTCACTGCAGACTGACTGAGCCCACCTCCTCCCCGGCTCTGATGATTTAATGTACACAGGCCAGGAGGAGGACACCGCTGTGCATTAACCTGTGCTGATCTGAGGTCCGTGCAAGCAGGGGGAACACAGTAACTGTAAAGAGGGAGAAAACAGCGACTGGGAAGGTGGAGAACACAGCGACTGGAAAGGTGGAGAACACAGCGACTGGAAAGGTGGAGAACACAGCGACTGGAAAGGTGGAGAACACAGCGACTGGGAAGGTGGAGAACACAGCGACTGGGAAGGTGGAGAACACAGCGACTGGGAAGGTGAATAACACAGCGACTGGGAAGGTGAATAACACAGCGACTGGGAAGGTGGAGAACACAGCGACTGGGAAGGTGGAGAACACAGCGACTGGAAAGGTGGAGAACACAGTGACTGGGAAGGTGGAGAACACAGTGACAAGAAAGGTAGAGAACACAGCGACTGGAAAGGTGGAGAACACAGTGACTGGGAGGGTGGGGAACACAGTGACTGGGAAACACAGCGACTGGGAAGGTGGAGAACACTAGACATGTGCAATTAGTTTCGTACGAATACGAATTTTTCGAAATTCGTACATTCGTACGAATCCGTAGTACGAATTTTTTCGAATACAAAATCTGTTCGGAATACGAAATTCCGTTTACGAATTTTGGCTCCGAATTATTCGAATCCAACTACCAAATTTCGAATTTCAACTAAAGAAAGAAATTATTATAGCGGATATAACGAATGATTCGAATGACAAGTGTCATTTTTGCAGGCTAATGAATTGACGGCTCCCGTAACACAGAGAACAGTCATTCATTATAAGTCATTGATAAAAAAATAAAAAAAACGTGGGAGTCCCCCCAAATTCAATAACCAGGCCCTTCAGGTCTGCTATGGATATTAAGGGGAACCCCACTTCAAATTTAAAAAAAAAATGACGTGAGGTCCCCCCACTTGAGGTCTGGGATGGATTTTAAGCGGCCAAAAAAAAAATATGGCGTGGGGTCCCCCTCAAAATCCATACCAGACCCTTATCCGAGCACGCAACCTGGCAGACCGCAGGAAAAAAGGGGGGGGGGGGGCGAGAGCGGCCCCCCCCTCCTGAACCGTACCAGGCCACATGCCCTCAACATTTGGAGGGTGCTTTGGGGTCCCCCCCAAAGCACCTTGTCCCCATGTTGATGAGGACAAGGGCCTCATCCCCACAACCCTGGCCATTGGTTGTGAGGGTCTGCGGGCGGGGGGCCCCCCAGACCCCCAGATCCCGGCCCCCCCTGTGTGAAATGGTAAGGGGGTACCCCTACCATTTCACCAAAAAAGTGTCAAAAAATGGTAAAAAATGACATCCTTTGGTTTCTTCATCTTCTCCTTCCGGCATCTTCTTCCATCTTCTTCTTCCATCTTCTTCTTCCTCCAATCCACTTCTTCTTGCTCTGGTCTTCTCGTCCTTCTCGTCCGGCATCTTCTTCCATGGCGTCGGCGTCTGTTCTTCTGTGTCGGGCCGCTCCTCGCAATGGGAGGCTCCCGCTGTGTGAGGCTTCGCTCCGCCTGACAGGTCTTTTATAACGGAGGGCACCTGGTGACCCCGCCCCCCTCTGACGCACAGGGACGTCATGGGGACTTCCCTATGGCTTTCCCCCCCACCCGCAGACCCCCACAACCAATGGCCAGGGTTGTGGGGACGAGGCCCTTGTCCTCATAAACATGGGGACAAGGTGCTTTGGGTGGTCACAGACCCCCAAAGCATCCTCCCAATGTTGAGGGCATGTGGCCTGGTACGGTTCAGGAGGGGGGCGCTCTCGTCCCCCCCTCTTTTCCTGCGGCCTGCCAGGTTGCGTGCTCGGATAAGGGTCTGGTATGGATTTTTGAGGGGGGCCCCACGCCATTTTTTTTTTTTGGGCCGGGGTTCCCCTTAAAATCCATCCCAGGCCTGAAGGGTCTGGTATGGACATTTAGGGGGACCCCCACGTCTTTTTTTTATTTTGAATCGGGGCCTTTGAATGAAGGGCCTAGTTATTGAATTTGGGGGACCCCCACGCTTTTTTTTATCAATGACTTTCAATGAATGACTGTTCTCTGTGTTACGGAGCCGACAATTCATTAGCCGCAAGTGATTTTAAATAGCTTTTTTTCCTGCAAAAATGACACTTTGTGCAGGAACAGTTCTCGATAGTAGATATACTGAATCTCAAATTCATTTGAATCATTCGTTATATCCGCTATAATAATTTCTTTCATATTAGTTGAAATTAGATATTTGGTAGTAGTTGTTGGATTCAAATTGTTCTCTGTGTTACAGAGCCGACAATTCATTAGCCGCAAGTGATTTTAAATAGCTTTTTTTCCTGCAAAAATGACAGTTTGTGCAGGGACAGTTCTAAGCACGGGAAACATGCGCCCCTTCACAGACATACTATAGAGTTGTAACGTTAATACATTTTTGGATAATTCGTTATTATTCCAAAAACGTATTAACATTAACATTTTTATTTTTTTTGGCCGGGGTTCCCCTTAAAATCTATCCCAGACCTGAAGGGTCTGGTATGGATATTTAGGGGGGACCCCACGTCATTTTTTTTTTTAAATTTGAAGTGGGGTTCCCCTTAATATCCATAGCAGACCTGAAGGGCCTGGTTATTGAATTTGGGTGGACCCCCACACTTTTTTTTTTTTATCAATGAATGACTGTTCTCTGTGTTACGGGAGCCGATAATTCATTAGCCGCAAGTGATTATAAATAGCTTTCTTTCCTGCAAAAATTACACTTTGTACAGGGACAGTTCTCGATATTACATATACTGAATCTCAAATTCATTCGAATCATTCATTATATCCGCTATAATAATTTCTTTCGTTTTAGTTGAAATTCGATATTTTTAGTTGGATTCGAATTGTTCTCTGTGTTACGGGAACCGGCAATTCATTAGCCACGAGTGATTACTAACGATTCGTAACGATCCAAAAAAAATTTTTAACGATTCGTACGAAATTCGTATTTCGTACGAATTCGAATGGAATTTCGTACACGAATTACGAATTATGATTTTTTTTTATACAAAACGAAACAAATATTTTAAAGGTTCCCATGTCTAGAGAACACAGCGACTGGGAAGGTGGAGAACACAGCGACTGGGAAGGTGGAGAACACAGCGACTGGGAAGGTGGAGAACACAGCGACTGGAAAGGTGGAGAACACAGTGACTGGGAGGGTGGAGAACACAGCGACTGGGAAGGTGGAGAACACAGCGACTGGGAAGGTGGAGAACACAGCGACTGGGAAGGTGGAGAACACAGCGACTGGGAAGGTGGAGAACACAGCAACTGGGAAGGTGGAGAACACAGCGACTGGGAAGGTGGAGAACACAGCGACTGGGAAGGTGGAGAACACAGCGACTGGGAGGGCGGAGAACACAGCGACTGGGAAGGCGGAGAACACAGCGACTGGGAAGGTGGAGAACACAGCGACTGGGAAAGTGGAGAACACAGCGACTGGGAAAGTGGAGAACACAGCGACTGGGAAGGTGGAGAACACCGCGACTGGGAAGGTGGAGAACACAGCGACTGGGAAGGTGGAGAACACAGCGACTGGGAAGGTGGAGAACACAGCGACTGGGAAGGTGGAGAACACAGCGACTGGGAAAGTGGAGAACACAGCGACTGGGAAAGTGGAGAACACAGCGACTGGGAAGGTGGAGAACACAGCGACTGGGAAGGTGGAGAACACAGCGACTGGGAAGGTGGAGAACACAGCGACTGGGAAGGTGGAGAACACAGCGACTGGGAAGGTGGAGAACACAGCGACTGGGAAAGTGGAGAACACAGCGACTGGGAAGGTGGAGAACACAGAGGACGGGAAAGGATGGTAGGTCTCAGGTAACCAAGTTTTATGCGAGGAGTGATTTGAGGGGAAGATATGTGCTGGGGGGGCGTTATGGGAGGGGAGATAACTTGTACTAGAAGCGGGGGTTGGATTTCAAGTCTGACCATCCCCAAACCTCCCCCCCCCCGCCTTCTAGCACAAGTCCTCTCCACTGCCAAAGCACTCTGCCAGCACATATCTATTGTACCGTATGTGTACATTACAACAATATCCTCCGACCTCCTCCAAAGAAATAACAGCTGCCGTAGAGGGGGACATCATATGTCTGGCACCCCAGAAGAGATGCTGGGCATGTGCCCTGGGTGCCCACACTAACCCACTAGGCTCCACTAACCCTTCTAATATGGGCACGCTAGCATGGGTACATGTCGCGCCTGTCCTACATATTTTGCCTCACCCCCTCACCCCCTATATGGCAGCAATCCAACTCTGGTGATTTAATTTACACAGGCCACGAGGAGGAGTCAGGAGGGAGGCACACTGGGCATGAACCCACACTGATCCCCAATGATTCTCAGGGACAGAAGCATTTCTTTGATATCTGTATCAATTATAAGCTGTCCAGATGTGGGGAAGGCAAGCAGTTTATCAGCACCAATTTCCTGGGTCCTCCGCGGTCTTTCCTTTTGCCCATTGTGACCCGCTATTACTCCAGATATTCCAGTATCTTTTTGTGCCCTCAATACCTCTTTTAGTTGATGCTTCAGGGAGTCAGTGGTGCAGAGCTCAGCTAGATAGCAGCCATCTTCCTCCACTGCCGGCCACGCCCCCCCCCCCTAATTGGACATGTTTTAATTAAGAACAATGACAAATTATCAGCAACCAACAAGACACAAATAATGCATTAAAACCAATTACATGAAACATCTCAAAACCCAATACAAACATCATTTACATAAAGCACCCAAAAAATCCCATAGTAAACAATTGTTATTGGACTTGAAGTGGACACAATGTTGGAGCACATAAAGGAAAAGTGGATCCATGATTACACAAGGAAAAATATCTCTATTATTTATAGAGAAAGAGAATTATTTTTAGTAGAATGATTTCTAATGAACATAATGTCCTGTAATCATGGACATACCTGACATCATTTGTTGTCCTGGCTTCTACAAGGGGAAGAACATTCCCATTCTAATATTCTTTTTATATTCTTTATCTTCTTAAACATTCTTCTGTATCCTGATTTACATAACAAAAATCTAGAAAATGGGATAAAGAAGAACATTGGTATTCCACAAAGTATTGCGTTATTTATCACAATATTTACACATAAAACCCCAAAAATCCAAAAAGTCCCAATGCCACTTTCACACTGTTTGTATTTTTGGTCCCAGGCAGATTCACTCCGATTCTGTCCTGACATCTAGCGCAGGTCAATATGCGGCCTCGTGGCAGCCGTGCCTGTGCGCTAGGGATGAGCCCAACACCCCCGGGTTCAGTTCGCACCAGAACCTGCGAACGGACCGAAAGTTTGCACGAACGTTAGAACCCTATTAGTTACAATGGACGCGAACGTTCGAAATCTAAAGTGCTAATTATAACGGCCAAAATGCATGTTATTGTCCTAAAACAGGTTTGGGGACCCGGGTCCTGCCCCAGGGGACATGTATCAATGCAAAAAGGAGTTTTAAAAACTGAAGTTTTTTGGGGAGCAGTCATTTTAATGATGCATAAAGTGAAAAAAAAAAGTGAAATATTCCTTTAAATATGGTACCTGGGGGGTGTGTAAAGGATGCCTGTGAAGTGGCATGTGTTTCCCGTGTTTAGAACTGTCCCTGCACAAAATGACATTTCTAAAGGAAAAAAAGTCATTTAACCACTTCAGCCCCGGACCAATTTGCAGCCAAAGGACCAGGCCCCTTTTTGCGATTCGGGACTGCGTAGATTTAACTGACAATTGCGCAGTCGTGCGACGTGGCTTCCAAACAAAATTGATGTCCTTTTTTTCCCACAAACAGAGCTTTTTTTGGGTGGTATTTGATCACCCCTGCGTTTTTTATTTTTTGCGCTATAAACAAAAATAGAGCGACAATTTTGAAAAAAATTCAATATTTTTTACTTTTTGCTATAATAAATATCCCCAAAAAATATCTAAAAAAACGTATTTTCCTCAGTTTAGGCCGATACGTATTCTTCTACATATTTTTGGTAAAACAAAATCGCAATTAGCGATTATTGATTGGTTTGCGCAAAAGTTATAGCGTCTACAAAATAGGAATAGTTTTATAGCATTTTTATTAATATTTTTTTTTTTACTAGTAATGGCGGCGATCAGCGATTTTTTATTGTGACTGCGACATTATGGCGGACACATCGGACATTTTTGACACATTTTTGGGACCATTGTCATTTATACAGCAATCAGTGCTATTTAAATTCAGGTGTAGGCTGTGCAGGAGGCACACTACACTGACTGAATATTAGGCAGATGCCTGTGTTGCACAAATCAACTACACAACACCAGCAATGAGGGGGTAGATTCAGGTGTATGCTGTGCAGGAGGCACACTACACCCACTGTAACAGCGCTAGGTTAGGAAGCAAAGCACAGCTGACACTGTCCCTGCCTATCCTGCTCTCTCCCTGAACACTACACTCACTGTAACAGCGCTATCTAAAGAAGTATAAAGCACAGCTGACACTGTCCCTGCCTATCCTGCTCTCTATGACCACCGCACAACACTACACAAGGCCGCTGGGCTGGCGGCCTTATATAGTGTGGGCCGTGTACTAACCCTCCCTGAGCTATAATTGGCCACAGGCATCCCGCCTGTGGCCAATTATGGCTCTCCTCACTTCCGGCGCTGTGATTGGCCAAGCATGCTGGGTCACAGTGCATGCTTGGCCAATCATCAGCCAGCAATGCACTGCGACTGGCGCAGTGCATTGTGGGCCATTCGTATCACACGAATTTGATGGGAACGGCCCACAAAGTTCTGGTTTCGACGAACGGACAAACGGCCGATGTTCGATTCGAACACCGGGCTCATCCCTAGTTGGCACAATAATGAAGACATATTTTTGGGGTACAAAGGCTGCAGTATATGCCATGTATAGTGTAAGATCAGACTTTATAGAACCAAATCCCTTTTCATCATGATGTAGCCGACATCCCAAGTCTCCCCCGAGGTGCGAGAGTCTCCCCCAGTGGCGTAACTAGAACCCTCAGGGCCCCGATGCAAGAAACCATGGAGGGCCCCCCCCCGACCTCCGGACAAAGCTCTTTACTCCGAGCCCGATTTTGGAACACCAGGGCCCGGTCACAAGTGGGTGGCTGCATATAAAGGAACCGATTTCTTCATTTTTATATAAAAACACACACACATATATATATACACACACACATAAACCAGTGACAGCTGGTGCCCCAAATTTTTAGGGGGGCGCAAGCAAACTGAAAAATTCAGAAATAAAAACATCAATTGCAGCCACTGTACCATCAAACGCCACCACTGTGCCATCAAATGTCGCCACTGCACCCATCAAATGCAGCCACTGTACCATCAAACGCCACCACTGTGCCCATCAAATGCCGCCGCTGTGCCATCAAATGCCGCCACTGTGCCATCAAATGCCGCCGCTGTGAATCCCCACCGCCCACTCGCACACCCACACACATGCATGCACACCCCACACATATGCATGCACCCCCCCCCCCACACACACACACACCCTCACACACACACATGCATGCACACCCCCACACACATGCATGCACACACATGCACACAGGGCTGGTGCAAGGATTTTTGACACCCTAGGCGAAACCTAATTTTGCCGCCCCCCTTTGACTCCACCCCCTTTGCCCTGCCCATGTATACCCCACCTTTTTATAGATTGCTACCATTTTGGGGGGGCAGAGTCAGTCATTGAGCCTGGAGGTGGTGGGGGGGCATTGGTACGGCGCCCCTGACTGATGTGTGCTCTAGGCCGGCCATGTACATAGGGATATGTACACAGATAATCAAGGCACCTATCAGTGCCCATGGGCACTGAGTGCCACCCCCATCAGTGCAACCTATCAATGGGAACACCTCATAATGGGCACATCAGGTGTACAGACCCAGGAACTCAGCACAGGGATGGTGGGAACCCCTCATACTGGGCACAGCGGGGGTACAGACCCGGGAACTCAGCACAGGGATGGTGGGAACCCCTCATACTGGGCACAGCGGGGGTACAGACCTGGGAACTCAGCACAGGGATGGTGGGAACCCCTCATACTGGGCACAGCGGGGGTACAGACCCGGGCCCTCAGCACAGGGATGGTGGGAACCCCTCATACTGGGCACAGCGGGGGTACAGACCCGGGAACTCAGCACAGGGATGGTGGGAACCCCTCATACTGGGCACAGCGGGTGTACAGACCCGGGAACTCAGCACAGGGATGGTGGGAACCCCTCATACTGGGCACAGCGGGGGTACAGACCCGGGAACTCAGCACAGGGATGGTGGGAACCCCTCATACTGGGCACAGCGGGGGTACAGACCTGGGAACTCAGCACAGGGATGGTGGGAACCCCTCATACTGGGCACAGCGGGGGTACAGACCCGGGCCCTCAGCACAGGGATGGTGGGAACCCCTCATACTGGGCACAGCGGGGGTACAGACCCGGGAACTCAGCACAGGGATGGTGGGAACCCCTCATACTGGGCACAGCGGGTGTACAGACCCGGGAACTCAGCACAGGGATGGTGGGAACCCCTCATAATGGGCACAGCGGGTGTACAGACCCGGGACCTCAGCACAGGGATGGTGGGAACCCCTCATACTGGGCACAGCGGGTGTACAGACCCGGGAACTCAGCACAGGGATGGTGGGAACGGGGGGGGGGGCGCATTTACTAGAACTGATTGTCTGTATTTTCTTCCTGCAGCTGCTGACTGCTGGTGGAAGGGAGAGTTTTCCAGGGTGGTCACCAGCAGAGGAAACATAAAGAGAGCAGACACACTGACCACCCTGCACGGCACTGATATCAGTTATAGCATTGTGTAGCTGGACACTAATCACTCACCCACATCCTCTGCTTCCAACATGATGCACACCCCACCCCCCACCCACCCCCACACACACACACACACACACACACACACACACACACATATATAAACACACATACAGTAGATAGTCTTTTAAAAAAAAACGGCAGACATTTACCTTCTTCCTGCCGGGTACTGCACTGTAGGGGGAGACAAAGAGCACAGCACAGCACACGAGGTATGTGAGGAGCTCCCTGCACAGATTACAATTCGGCTGACGATCGGGGAGCTCCTCACAGCCTCCCCTCCTATCAACGAGTACTTGGGGGCCTCAAAGGCACCCTGCAGCAAGGGGCCCGGTCGCCATGGCGATCTTGGCGACCCCTATAATTCCGCCACTGGTCTCCCCCATTTCTGCAGGGAATGATCGGTGTGGCGAGGAACAGCTGCGAACACCGATCTCCTTTGTATTAATTTTTAGCTGACAGACGCTTCTCCTTCCCCTAAAAAGCTATACAGGGAGATCGATGTTCACAGCTGTCCCTCCGATCATTCCCAGCTGTTCTGTGTGCTCCTCCCCCGGCCCCCTCCGTGTCCTTCTCTGCCCCCCCTGTTCTCTTCCGGCCCCCATGTTCTCCTCGCGACCTGTGTTCTCCTCTAGCCCCCATGTTCTCCTCCAGCCCCCATGTTCTCCTCCAGCCCCCATGTTCTCTTCCGGACCTGTGTTCTCCTCCAGCCCCCATGTTCTCCTCCAGACCCTGTGTTCTCCTCCAGACCACGTGTTCTCAATTGGCCCCCGCATTCTCCTCTGGACCCCGTTTTCTCCTCTGGACCCTGTGTTCTCTGGACCCAGTGTTCTCCTCCAGACCCTGTGTTCTCCTCCGGCCCCCGTGTTCTCCTCCAGACCCTTGTTCTCCTCCAGCCTCCATGTTCTCCTCAGGACCCTGTGTTCTCCTCCAGACCACGTGTTCTCAATTGGCCCCCGCATTCTCCTCTGGACCCCGTTTTCTCCTCTGGACCCTGTGTTCTCTGGACCCAGTGTTCTCCTCCAGACCCTGTGTTCTCCTCCGGCCCCCGTGTTCTCCTCCAGACCCTTGTTCTCCTCCGGCCCCGGTGTTCTTCTCCAGCCCCCATGTTCTCCTCCGGACCCCGTGTTCTCCTTCAGACCCCGTGTTCTCCTCCGGCCCCCATGTTCTCCTCCGGCTCCCATGTTCTCCTCCGACCTCCATTTTCTCCTCTGGCCCCTGTGTTCTCCTCCAGCCCCCTGTGTTCTCTTCCAGCCCCCCGTGTTCTCTTCCAGCCCCCCGTGTTCTCTTCCAGCCCCCCGTGTTCTCCTCCAGACCTGTGTTCTCCTCCAGCCCCTGTGTTCTCCTCCAGACCCCGTGTTCTCAACTGTCCCCCGTGTTCTCCTCCGGACCCCGTGTTCTCCTCCAGACCCCGTGTTCTCCTCCAGACCCCGTGTTCTCCTCCAGACCCCGTGTTCTCCTCTGGACCCTGCGCTCTCCTCTGGACCCTGCGCTCTCCTCTGGACCCTGCGCTCTCCTCTGGACCCTGCGCTCTCCTCTGGACCCCGCGCTCTCCTCTGGACCCCGCGCTCTCCTCTGGACCCCGCGCTCTCCTCTGGACCCCCAGGTTTTCCTCCGGACCCCACGCTCTCCTCCAGACCCCGTGTTCTCCTCTGGACCCCCAGGTTCTCCTCCGGACCCCGTGTTCTCCTCCGGACCCCGTGTTCTCCTCCGGACCCTGTGTTCTCCTCCGGACCCCATGTTCTCTTCCGCCCCTCTTGTCCTCCTCCTATGCCCTCTCATCCCCTGCAGCTTGCTCCCCTCCTCTCCCACCGCCTGCACAGTGAGTGAGATCGCTCCCGTGTCCTGTGATAACTCAGCAGAGTGATCTGTGTTTATCAGTTTATGAATGAACTGGAGCCTCTGTCTCCTATTCATTCATCTTTAGTGCTGAGAAAGGGACTGGGGAATCTGTGTCCTCAGTCCCTTTCCCTGTCTCAAAGGGTTCTGTTTAGACCCCTGATATTTCACCAAAGCCCCCCAAAACATACAAAAAAATATTGTAAAAAAATGTTTAAAAATTAAAAAGTGTAAAAAATAAATAAACTACTGACACCACTCTCCCCCGCCCTACCAACACTGTCCACTGCCCGACCCCCTCCCCCCAAAAAAGTGAAAGAAAAAATTAAAAACAAATTAAAAATAGTAAAAAAATAAATTATTAAAAAAAAAAAAAAAAACTACTGACACCGTCCACTGCCACCCACCCCCACCCCTTTCCCCAGAAGCACTGCGGAAAAATATTGAAAAAGTGATTTAAAATATGTTACAGGGGTGCTGGGGGCTGGGGGGGGGGGCTGGGGGTGGCGTGTGTGAAGTTCCACCTCCCTGAAATGAGTGTTTGCAGGTTGGGGTGTCTGATGTAGTCATCTCCACTTTTCATCTCAATGCTTCTCCACATCCGTCTTTCCCTCTTTCTCTCTTCTAATGTTGGGAGGTATAATTATCATTACTACTGCAAAACTAATCTCCTCCCTTCTGTACTCTGATCTCTGCAGTGGCATATCCAGGGTATGGCACATATGGCAAGTGCCATGGGCGCAATATGAAGTGGGCGCTGCTGAGTGGCTGGGCAGCAAGGCTTTGTCCTGCATAATTATGTTGCTTATATGTCAACTTGTGGCTGAATAGGAACTGCAGCAGTGTAAACATCCAGCACATCCAGGGATTGGCCCGCAAGCCAGCTGGATGTTCTCTGTGCAGTTCCGATGAAAGTCTAAACCTGTCAGATCCAAGCTGTGATGTCGGGTATGGGCGGGGCTGCTACTCAGACCCGCCCCCTCTGTCAAACAACCAGTGTAATGAAAGAGTCGACTCACATGTAATGCTCCTCCCCCTCCTTATCACATCCTGCACACCACACTTTCCCATTCCTCCTTTACATAGAGCACAGAAGCCCCTCCCCTCTAGCAGGTTTAACTAAGCCCCGCCCCCTCCCCTACGTCCTTTCCAGCATGAGCAGCTTCTGCTAGTATACACAGGAAGAACACTGCAGGTGAGTGTAAGGTGAGTGTATAGTGAGAGGAAGCTGAGCTCTGATTGGACAGCAGGATATCAGTCATGCACAGGAGGGACTACAGGTCCCAGCATGTCAGCTGCTTTCTGGGGAGGTTTGTTATTATGACATCACTATGTACAGTGCTGATGACATCACTTCCTGGGTACTACATGCTGTGTGATGTTCCATCCACTCACTGTGCTGGTGGGGGGGGATGATGTATCGGGCTGGCCTCCCCCTGCAGCTGTCTGTATGTATTAGTGGGATCTCTCATTGAAGATATTGTATCTGCAGTGTGGATCTGTTCAGTGTGTGGGCTCCAGGGGCCCCTACAGGAGATCTGAGAGGGGGGATCAGGCACCTAGGGGTGTCTGGCAGTAAAGAGAACCTGTCATCATCCATTCAGATGACACACATGTCACATCAAGCCTCCCCAGGCGTCAGCGATAAAGCAGCGCTATTTTTAGCGCCACTTTACCGTAGTTTTAGCGGCGCTATTCGGCCACTAGCGGGGGAGTTTTAACCCCCCGCTAGCGGCTGAAAAGGGGTTAAATCCACCTGCAAAACGCCACTGCAGCGGCGGTTTGCTGGCGGTATGGCAGCGCTGCCCCATTGATTTCAATGGGCAGGAACTGTGGAGGAGCAGTGTATGCACCGCTCCTCCAGCGCTGCAAAGAAGCTGCTGCCAGGATTTTTTGTGACGCCCTGCCAGCGCAGCGCCCCAGTGTGAAAGCACTCAGGCCTTCACACTGGGTTTGCAGCTGAGGCGTTTTTCAAGCGCTATGCAGGCGCTATTTTTAGCGCTGTAGCGCCTGAAAAACGCCTCCAGTGTGAAAGGGGTCTTAAAGTCATCATGTGCGATTCTGCGTGTGTGCCAAGCAGACAGGTCCGGTGCTACCACTAGGCAGCCTAGGGCACCCAGCCACTGGTGATCCTACTCCCTCTCTACCTCTGTACAGTGTCAGAGGCATTTTTGGGTGCTGATGTTACTGTATTTATGGGTGCTGGTGAGGCCGCATTTATGGGTGCTGATGTTACTGCATTTATGGGTGCTGATGTTACTGCATTTATGGGTGCTGATGTTACTGCATTTATGGGTGCTGGTGTTACTGCATTTATGGGTGCTGATGTTACTGCATTTATGGGTGCTGATGTTACCGCATTTATGGGTGCTGATGTTACCGCATTTATGGGTGCTGGTGTTACTGCATTTATGGGTGCTGATGTTACTGCATTTATGGGTGCTGATGTTACTGCATTTATGGGTGCTGATGTTACTGCATTTATGGGTGCTGATGTTACTGCATTTATGGGTGCTGATGTTACTGTATTTATGGGTGCTGGTGTTACTGTATTTATGGGTGCTGATGTTACTGCATTTATGGGTGCTGGTGAGGCCACATTTATGGGTGCTGATGAGGCTGCAATTATGGGTGCTGATGTTACTGCATTTATGGGTGCTGATGTTACTGCATTTATGGGTGCTGATGTTACTGCATTTATGGGTGCTGATGTTACTGTATTTATGGGTGCTGATGTTACTGTATTTATGGGTGCTGATGTTACTGCATTTATGGGTGCTGATGTTACTGTATTTATGGGTGCTGATGTTACTGCATTTATGGGTGCTGGTGTTACTGTATTTATGGGTGCTGGTGAGGCCACATTTATGGGTGCTGATGTTACTGCAATTATGGGTGCTGATGTTACTGCATTTATGGGCGCTGATGTTACTGTATTTATGGGTGCTGATGTTACTGTATTTATGGGTGCTGATGTTACTGCATTTATGGGTGCTGATGTTACTGTATTTATGGGTGCTGATGTTACTGCATTTATGGGTGCTGGTGAGGCCACATTTATGGGTGCTGATGAGGCTGCAATTATGGGTGCTGATGTTACTGCATTTATGGGTGCTGATGTTACTGCATTTATGGGTGCTGGTGTTACTGTATTTATGGGCGCTGATGTTACTGTATTTATGGGTGCTGGTGAGGCCACATTTATGGGTGCTGATGTTACTGCAATTATGGGTGCTGATGTTACTGCATTTATGGGCGCTGATGTTACTGTATTTATGGGTGCTGATGTTACTGCATTTATGGGTGCTGGTGAGGCCACATTTATGGGTGCTGATGTGACTGCATTTATGGGTGCTGATGTTACTGCATTTATGGGTGCTGATGTTACTGCATTTATGGGTGCTGATGTTACTGCATTTATGGGTGCTGATGTTACTGCATTTATGGGTGCTGATGTTACTGCATTTATGGGTGCTGATGTTACTGTATTTATGGGTGCTGGTGTTACTGTATTTATGGGTGCTGATGTTACTGCATTTATGGGTGCTGGTGAGGCCACATTTATGGGTGCTGATGAGGCTGCAATTATGGGTGCTGATGTTACTGCATTTATGGGCGCTGATGTTACTGTATTTATGGGTGCTGATGTTACTGTATTTATGGGTGCTGATGTTACTGCATTTATGGGTGCTGATGTTACTGTATTTATGGGTGCTGATGTTACTGCATTTATGGGTGCTGGTGTTACTGTATTTATGGGCGCTGATGTTACTGTATTTATGGGTGCTGGTGAGGCCACATTTATGGGTGCTGATGTTACTGCAATTATGGGTGCTGATGTTACTGCATTTATGGGCGCTGATGTTACTGTATTTATGGGTGCTGATGTTACTGCATTTATGGGTGCTGATGTTACTGTATTTATGGGTGCTGATGTTACTGCATTTATGGGTGCTGGTGAGGCCACATTTATGGGTGCTGATGAGGCTGCAATTATGGGTGCTGATGTTACTGCATTTATGGGCGCTGATGTTACTGTATTTATGGGTGCTGATGTTACTGTATTTATGGGTGCTGATGTTACTGCATTTATGGGTGCTGATGTGACTGCATTTATGGGTGCTGATGTTACTGCATTTATGGGTGCTGGTGTTACTGCATTTATGGGTGCTGATGTTACTGTATTTATGGGCGCTGTGGGATTTGATAATAATTGTAGAAAATGATATACTACTACAATCTAGATATTATCTCATCTCTATGCATTAACTTTGTTTAGTCTCTGTAGATTAGTCAGTCTGTAAAATTATGAGCGCATGCTACTATTAATATCAGAATAATACCAGTTAATTATGCAATCACACACGGCTAGGAATAATCAAATCTCATTTATTTCCCAAGGAAATAAGAACGCTAACGTGTATTAAAAGGGGGTTACACAATTACATACTATACAGCAAGGCTACAGCACAATGATATAATATACAGTTAAAATACAATATAATGATCTACTTATCGTGGTGACCCTCGCAGCTGACCTCCCAGGTGGAATAAGAGAATCAGGTGTGTGTGCAAACCCTTTTTGTCAATCACACCTCAATCACAGCACCTCCCACTGCCCGCCCACCTGCCCAATTGGTAGTCGCCTCCATGTATTCTGATTGTACTGCCAGAAGTGGTCTCTGGGGGGCAGCGTCTGTCCAGAATTGCACTTAATCCGACTGCTGTCTAATCTTGAAACTGCGATCTCCGACAGCCCATAATTAGTCTTTGTGTAGCCCAGCCAGATCGGAGCCGCCATTCATCACATACAATGGCCTTAGACTCATGACAATATGGGGTGTAACTGGTTATTCCAGTAAAAGTGGGGGGGGGGGGGGGTGTATCTTGTATTGAATCCAACATATGCCGCTTTGCGCCTCAACAGGCGCATAACACCCTTCTTCCGACCCAGCTCCTATTGAACAGTCCATAACTGTTTCCTCCCTGACATGCGTTTCCAAATCAGTACCCATAGAACAGTCCTTGACTTTCTTAACGCGCTGTGGTTTTCAACCTGTGCAGCAACAGCTCCTATGGAACAGTCCATAATGGTCTTATCGTGTCATGCTTTCCAACACTCTCCGCTTTGCCACTTAGTGATACACCACCATCCTTCTTCAGTGACAGCTTCCATGTCACCCTTCTGTGTCTTTGGTATCTTCAGGACGAGATGCAGTACAGGCAAGGGGTGCTCATTCACTCACCATTCACCATCATACATTCAGGGTAACACATCACCCAGCTTTCCAACACAGAGTCTCGAGGAGGGCCTTTCGCCCATGTTACTAGCCTAAAATACACCTTTATCACACTACACCATAACATAAATCAACCCACTACCATAATATATACATATATACATTTGACCCCTCAACTCGCGTATCCCGCTCCCAACCTCCTATAATTCTTTGCTGAAAATACGGGTCGGGATTAGGCAGGTTTGTTCACAATGGCCTTCCCTACCGCAATTCCAGCACGTCAGTGGTATTTCAGGGCTCTGAGCTGGCAGCAAAGCCTCTACCGTATATGAAGAGACCTTACCATCAATTCGTCCCTCCACTTGCATAGATAGATGCGAGACCTTCTTATATAAATGTCTAGTCCAACAACACATACCAATTTGAACCAATGACGAAACTGCAGCAATAACGAGTAACACCACAACGGGATGTATCAAATAATTCAAAATGCTG
The DNA here is from genome assembly GCA_028564925.1 of Lithobates sylvaticus. NCBI lineage: Eukaryota > Metazoa > Chordata > Amphibia > Anura > Ranidae > Lithobates > Lithobates sylvaticus. The sequence goes on from CM053029.1 coordinate 2,298,388, forward strand.
TTGGCCTTACTGGAATGTCCAAATATTACCTCCCACCAAGACCCTCCCACATCATTTTCTAATTGATGCACTACCTCCTTTATTTCATTTTGATTATGGTATATGGCTATAGTAGCATTAGCTCTCTCTTGCTGCAGCATCTTCATAAGGCTCTCATCTCTATCCCAATCTGCTAACCACTCCTGTATCTTCCTTCCCATACCAAGGTTCAGGGCTCTCAGATTAACAGGGAGGTTCTGGTTGACATCCACAGACAGATTGGCAATATGCGGTATCACATACTTCCATTCCTGTGTCTGGATTTCAGAGACATCGCCAAAGGTACACCACGCTCCTCTTGCTATTGTCAGGTTCACAGAACATCCTATCTCCATGACTAATGTTATATTAGTATCCTTTAGGACAAAGAAACAAACTCTCCCATGTCCCAAATAATACCCCGGTGTTCCCTTCCCGGCAATGTTCTCCCCATCCAGTACACAGAGTGACGCATCCTCCCAACATTTCTCCTTTACTACCGTGTATTGGCCTGGCATACAAAGGATGTCATGGTCATGCCTCTGACAGAGGGAAATATCAACCTGCCTCCAGCTCCCATTCTCTCTGATCACATGTGGGTAATTTAGCCTCAGATGCAACAAAGTAGAATCCCCAGTCAGTAAGCCCATTGATATCACCGAATACACAGATTGAGTCTGCACTTCTGTATATGGGATCAACGAGGAAGCGTAACATCTCTCATAATCCAAATTCGTACATCCCATCCAGGCATTTGACCACCAACTTGGATTAGTGTAAGAGATGTGCTTTGGTAAAATCTTACTGAGCTGTGATGCTAATTCATAAGGCCACTTCCCCCCATACAGGGACTGTACAATCAGTTTGATGTTGGTTGATAGTTCCGCCTGTCCCTGAGTGCATGCCAGAGCCCATGACATATTTTTGCCCTGTATCACCACATTATCCACCAACCTCTTAAAATGGCGTATAAAATCTTGAGCTACTTTTACCTGGGTATTTATGTGACGTTGTTGAATATTATCAAGAATGTCATTGATCTCTCTCTGAGCAACAAAGCCCCGTTTACTGTCTGAAGCTATGGCTGAGAGTTTGTTCCTTAGGAGATCGATGTCCACTCCATTAATAACACCCATCCCAGTTCCTATTCCCCCTAATATAGTGCTGAATACATCCCTCCTCTTTCGGTTACTCCTCAGAAATAAGCGTCCTTCATGGACCTCATTCTGTGTCCGCCCATCTCTGGGAGAAAGCCATTGATATACTGACCGTACTTGATTTAGTGTATATTCAGCACATATAGGGTAATAGGATTTTACCAACCATTGCGAGATATTGAAGTGCCATGTGGTGAAAGCATACTGTACCCTGGTAGCCAGCGTTTGTGACAAGCTTAGATCTATTTGTAGTGGTTCCCCCTTCTCTAACGGAGTATGTTCCTGTGTGTAGCCACTGGCATCACCTATGCAGGGTTTTAACCTCTCCGGTGAGACATCAACTAGGCGTATCTCCCCCAGGTCCATCTCTGGTGTCCCACATGTCCAGTAACCAAGAGCTTCTCTGTAGGACTGATAGGACCGAGATACTGCCCCCACAAGGAAATTTTCACCCCATTGATGTGTCATCTGGAGCTCCCTAGTTTGGCCAACAGACACCTTACTGTGCCTAAGTGTCAGCCTCCTGGGTCTCAGCGCCCTATTACTTTGGTCATGCCAATATATGCCACACATAAAAACATACTTCCCTTCCTTCAATTCTTCACCAAAAACCCCATATCCCACATCCCTTGCTTCCCAAGGTTTGGATAGATTGGATTGTTTTCCTAACCAATAACCAGTTTCATTCATATATATAGTTACATCTACAAACGGCTGGAGAGATTCCGGTATGATATTTTGCAAATTTTGCTTGTTCGCACGCCCTTGCGATGTTGAGTTAGGATTAAATCGTCCAAAAGCAAAAGAAACTTTGTATTGCAAATTGCCATGGTGACCCCATTGGTACGTGTCCGGTAATTTAGGATTCTTTGATATAATCCTGACCTTTCTCCTTCTTCCATCTCCCCCCTGCATCCCCTTCTGACCTAACAAGTTCAACATTGATGATATAATTGAAGTGGATGCATGGTCTTCCTCAGGATTCTCCCTTTCCACATCATCCCCTGAATATTCGTCAGAATCAATTTGAGATGTTACATGGCTCAGATGGATCGCCAACACGACAAGTATGATCCTTCCATCCATTCTCCAGAGACTTTGCCAATCTTTGCTCCACCAGGACTCTGGAAAACAAGAACAAGAGCGGAATCAATTCTTATCAGCAATACCTTTTACATTGATCAGCATGAACCCATTTTTCTATCTCCCTCTTTTTCATGCCCTTTGCACCCTTGTTATCTATGAGCCGCTTTACTTTGACCACCTGATCACTAAGGGTCATAGTGACTGTGAACGGTCCCGTCCAGTTTGCGTCCCATGAAGACTTGGAAACAAAGTTCTTTACCATAACCCTGTCTCCAATCTTCAAGCTAACGGGAGGCTTTAAAGGCTGCTCCTTCTCTTTAGGTGCCATGTTACTTGCAGCAAATTGCAAATACCTCTGTACCTGTTCTTGCAGTTGGACCAGAAATCGGTCCCTTTCAGCACTCTCTCTCAAGGGGGTACTAAGTATTGGGTCTGCTGGATGGTTGAGGTTCATCATTCTCCCCGTCATTAACTGATATGGGGTTAATGATGTACCTTTCGCTGTAGATCCTCGTACGGCCATCAGGATTGAAGGCAGATGAATCAGCCAGTTCTTTCCTGATTGCAGTACCATCTTTTTAAGCCTCTCTTTCAGTGTTCGATTCATCCTCTCAACCATCCCCGCCGATTGTGGATGGTATGGAACATGGAATCTCTGTTCTACTCCCAGCAGCTCACAAATATTTTTCATGACCCTGCCGGTAAAGTGAGTCCCCCTATCGGACTCCAGGACTTTGGGGAACCCCCATCTTGAAAAGACTTCGGTCCACAAAGCTCTAGCCGTGGCAGTGGCAGAGTCCTTTCTTAGGGGCAGACCCTCTACCCATTTCGAAAAAAACGTCCACCACCACGAGTAGATATCTGTATCCCCCAGGGGCACTCTGTAACGGACCAACAAAGTCAATCTGTAGGTTTTCCCAGGGTCCATTGGCTACCGGTACCCTTGCTAATATTGGCTTCTGTCCCTTTGGCCTAGGGTTCATTTGTGCACATATTAAGCATTCCTGCACTACCTGTGAGATTGTGTTTCCCATTGTCTCCCACCAGTATCTAGCTTGCACAAACTTCAAGGTACCCTGAACGCCCATGTGGCCTGTTAACCTGTGATTTTCTAGGGCTAAATCTTTTTGATGCTGGGAGGGCACTACAAACCTTCGTCCTTCTGAAGTTTCTTTTAACAGTAGATCGTCTTCTAATACATAATTTTGGGGAGCATCTGCCGCTTTTGTTCTAAGCTGCTTTTTGATTGAGCTCAAGGCCTCATCCTTATTTTGTTCACCTGCTAAGCATGGGGTAGGCATCCTTAGCACCGGCAGGAGTTCATGTGAACCTGCTTCCACCTCCTGCTCCTCATAATTATGTTCCTCCCAGGCCTGCCTCCCTTCAGTATCATAGGGTGTCCATTTGGCCCCTATCAGGGCTGCCTCTTTTGCCAGCTCATCTGCCTTGTTGTTGCCCACAGTAACCTCCTCTCCACCTCTTTGGTGTGCTCTCACCTTAATGATAGCAACTCTCTGAGGTTCCCCATTTGCTCTTTCCCATATATCTCTTAGCACCGCACTATGTACCAAGTCCTTCCCAGAGGCATCACTGAAGCCCCTTGACTGCCACAAAGGCATGTATTCAGTCAGAGACCTTGTTACATAGGCGCTGTCAGAGAATATGGTTATGGGACCTGAACTGAAATGAGTGATGGCCTCTCTCACTGCCTCCAGTTCAGCTCTTTGGGCAGAAAAGCTTCGAGGGCACTTGGTCATGATTTTCTCATTGGTCTGGGGGCACCACAGGGCATACCCTGTGTGAAAACTTCCTTCATCCCAGTACCTTGATCCATCCACCCAGATTTTAAGGTCTCCAGTACCTGATGCTAATCTAAATACCTCCTGTGTTCTGGTCCGATGTACTTCCCCACAGTCATGCTGCTCCCCCTCATATTGCATCAATTGTGGGAGAGTGTAGGTGGCATTGTGGGTCACAGCCAGATTCCTGGGTGTTAAATCCACTAGCCATCTGGCCACCCTTTGGGAGGATACTCCACTGAGGGTACGTTCCAAAAGCATTTTAATTGGAGAATGGGGTGTCTGCAGAATGATTTTACCAAACCCCACAACATGCTCTGTGGCGAGAACCGCCCAGTGAGCTGCCAAAAGGTTCCTGACACATTCATCAAATCCCCTCTCTACCGGGCTTAGTACCCTGGACCAGTATCCCACCGGTACCCATTTGCCCTGCCTCTCCTGCAGCAACACCGCTGTTATTGCTACTGCAGAGGCATACACTTGTAGTGCAAAGGGCAAATCGGCATTCGGATTGCTCAAGGCCGGGGCCTGCATCAGACTGACCTTTAGCTTGGTGAAAGCTTGTTCATGCTCTCCCAACCAGTCTAAGGGGTCTGTTTCCTTCTTGTCTCCTTTTAGAAAGTCATACAGGGGTCTTGCCTTTTCTGCAAAGCCTTCAATGAAGTCCCTGCAGAAACCGACCATTCCCAGGAATTGTCTCAACGCAGTTTTAGTGATTGGTCTTGGTAATTTCCTGATAGTTTCACATTTGTTTGGATCTGGAGTTCTTCCCCCCTGTGAAACTATCACACCCAAGAAACATACTGAATCCTTCATCAATTGTGCCTTTTTGGGGTTTAATTTCAGACCTGCATTCTCAATTAGTGTCAGGAGTTCCTCCAGCAGAGCATAATGCTGCTCTTTTGTCTCGGTTTGAAGCAAAATGTCGTCCACGTACTGAATGATGCATTCTGGCTCAGAAAATGTCTTCAGAATGTCCACCATACAGATGTGGAAGTATGTAGAGCTGGATTTGAACCCCTGAGCTAAACGACAGAATGCATATTGTTTTCCCTGAAACGTGAAGGCTAGCTTGTATTGGCTATCCTCGTGCACGGGAATTGAAAAATAGCCATTTGATATGTCAATTGATGAATACACCTTTGCCGAAGGCTTCAGTGCTGTCATCATGTCTGGCATTTTAGCAACTACATTTGTAATAGATGGGGTGCATCTGTTTAGCGCACGGAAATCTACAGTGGGCCTCCACCCCCCTTCCTTCTTCACTGGCCAGAGGGCTGCATTTGTTTTAGATTGGCATTCTTTAATTACATTTTGTGCCAACAAATTCCTCACTGTGCTCTCTATGTATGGGATAGATTCGGGCGGAATTTTATACTGACGCTGAGGTGGCGGATCAGGGCCCTCAATTTTAACAATCATGTTTGAAACTCTACCACATTGCGCTTTAGACGTTGCCCACACTTTGTTATGTTGCCACAAGATTTTAGCCAATATTTGGTCCTCTGTTTTCAATATTGCCTGCGGGTCAAGGATTTCATCGGTTTTAACTGATGCAACCTCCCAGCTGTCCATGACCATGTGTGCCTTGCCTTTGTATCTAGACCCTTTCCACAGTACCCAATTACATAAATCAAGAATCAGTCCATGTGCCACCATGACATCAGAGCCCAAAATAGTGCCCTCGTGCGTTGGGGAAAGAAACAAACTGTGTTCCACACATAACCTCTCTATTTCTATGTTCACAGGTATTGATTGCTCAGAAGGTACTAGTTGTCCCCCGAATCCTCTAAGGAAAATTTGTCTCCCAGCAGGATCCTTTTGAAGTTCAATATTTGTTATGCTGACAGCCGCCCCCGTATCCAAAAGTACATTTGTGCGATGGCCCCCTATCGCCCCTCGGATACGTGGTCTGCCGCTTTTGTCCCTATCCAGTTGACATACTAGGGACAACACTGGGGCCTGACATCCCTATGGTTTAAAATAAGGATTAGTTGGGGGAGGGATTTTATATTCCTCGTGGTTTTCTTTAAACCCTTTTCCTAACCTTTGCAACTCTCTCAAAAGTGGACCATATAATGTAGCATCAGGTGCCTCTTTCGGCTCCGTTGCTACCTTATCTGGCCCAGGTTTTCGCTGTTCCTTCTTATGCCAAGGCTTCTTCTCACCCATGCTCCTCCTAGGCAATTTACAGTCCTTGATTACATGGCCTGTATTCCCACATCTATAACACTTGCCTGTAAATCTCACTGTACCTTCGCTTTTAACTATCTCCGCAACTCTTTTGTGGGGCCTATTGTCTTGATCTGTCTCCCGAACCCAGTCCCTTAATATGTTTATAACGGTCTGGTACGAGGTGGCGTTCCTCAGTGCAATCCTGGTATGGTAATCAATACATATGCACTTATTAGCCATAGAACACAGAAAACTACTATCATCAGGAGACATATCAGGACAATTATATGTGGCTTTATAAATGGCGAAGTATTCACTGCAAAAAAGTATTGGATCAATTCCCCTCCTAAATTTTGTATTTTCTAGGGCGTCTGAACCCCTAGTATCTCTTCCTCCCATTATGCGCTGCATTTCCCTCATTCTATCTGCCGAGTTCCCCCAATTTGAGTTTAACTCGGGAGATAGACCTCTATGATTCCCAACTGGTGGTTGCAGTTTTTCACACAGTTGCAATGGAAGCCATGCGCGGAGGAGTGCGCATGCATCCCTATTGTTCAAAATGTACTGTGTCACTACAGCCTCCAGCCTGTTTGAGAGACTAATGGGTGAAGCGCTAGTGTCAAACTTTCCCAAAATCTGGCACAGATTTGTGCGATCTTGTATGGAGAGTGTTGTGGTTTGGGTGCTACCCTCCCTTTTTATAATTCCTAATCCTTGCCCAGTTCTGTCTAGCACAGGAGTGAAGAGACTTGGGGCCTCTTCAGGACTGTCAGCCGCACAGACTGGTTGCTGTTCGATCGGCATCCTTTCTCTTTGCTCCTGTGTCACACCTGAATGTGTGTCCTTGTTAGCACAGCAATGGCTGTGCACATTCTCCATTGCCCATGCTCTCAAAGACACAATGGTATTATCTTTTTGGGCTAGCTGAATTTTACATTCCTGTAACTCTGTCTTAAGTTTTTCTATCGCATTTTCATTCCCAGCCTCTTTATTTTCTAGCGCTGCGATAGACTGTTCTCTCAACATACATGATTCCTTCCATTCATCCAATCCCTGTTCTAACAAACCATTCTCAGTCACCAATTGTTCAATCTCATACCTCATGTCATCACACTCACAAACATTTGCGTCCGCATTCGCAGCTATAGCTGAAATATCCTTACTCACATTTTCTATCTGTCCTATTAATTGTGATCTCTCCTTATACCATTCAACCTCCTTCCGTTCAGCAATATCTCTCATTTTTACTAGCATTCTCACCAAATTTGCCAATCTCTGTTTCCTGCCTTTTTTTGAATTTTTTTTAAATGTTATGGCATCATTATAAGTACTGCAATGCTTCAACAGGTCACAAAACTGATGTGTTAATGCATTTGGAGACACTAAACAATCAAATTGAATCGACGCATGTTTCCTAAGAAACTCTTCAAGGATATCCATTGACATGCTAATCTGCAACTAGCTACACTGAACAGTTGTTAAGACAATACACACACAGACGAACAAACAGATAAGCAACCCCCCACAAGCTGCTCAAAGTCTAGTTTTTCACCTCTAGTCCCACACAGAAGACCCAAAAAAAAAACACAACACAAAAAAAAAAAAAAATACAAAAAATCCGTTTAAACTACGAACTTTTCCAGAAAAGACACTCTTAATGCTGTCTCCTCTTAAATTGCAGGCCACAGTGAACTCCTATTGGAACTGAGAGCTATCACACTCACATGGGTAACAAAAAAAACTAAAAATATATAAAAAAAAATTAAAATAATTCCCACTTTTTTTCCTCAGCGCTGTGTGGTTTGTCCTGTCAATTTATCGATTATATAATATAACCCAAGGGGTGATCATCCCCTTTTACTCGCCAGTCACAATGACCGGTTACCTGGCCAAACTTACAAACATTTAACATACATACATATATCAGCCACAGCTCTCACCAGGTTCTACGCGTCCGCTTCACCGATGAGATCTTTCACAGAATTTTCATGACCATCCAAGCGTGGTTTCAGAATTCGCGAGCCAGCGCCAATCTTGTCCACACTAGAGACGATTTTCCGTTCTGGATGTTTGAGGGTTTGTGTTAGTGAGACTCGAAACAAAGAAAAATGCCTTAGGTTTGTGAATCCAATGCAGAAAAAAAAAACGATATTCTGTTTGTCTCAATCTATGGGTGCCAAATGTGGGATTTGATAATAATTGTAGTAAATGATATACTACTACAATCTAGATATTATCTCATCTCTATGCATTAACTTTGTTTAGTCTCTGTAGATTAGTCAGTCTGTAAAATTATGAGCGCATGCTACTATTAATATCAGAATAATACCAGTTAATTATGCAATCACACACGGCTAGGAATAATCAAATCTCATTTATTTCCCAAGGAAATAAGAACGCTAACGTGTATTAAAAGGGGGTTACACAATTACATACTATACAGCAAGGCTACAGCACAATGATATAATATACAGTTAAAATACAATATAATGATCTACTTATCGTGGTGACCCTCGCAGCTGACCTCCCAGGTGGAATAAGAGAATCAGGTGTGTGTGCAAACCCTTTTTGTCAATCACACCTCAATCACAGCACCTCCCACTGCCCGCCCACCTGCCCAATTGGTAGTCGCCTCCATGTATTCTGATTGTACTGCCAGAAGTGGTCTCTGGGGGGCAGCGTCTGTCCAGAATTGCACTTAATCCGACTGCTGTCTAATCTTGAAACTGCGATCTCCGACAGCCCATAATTAGTCTTTGTGTAGCCCAGCCAGATCGGAGCCGCCATTCATCACATACAATGGCCTTAGACTCATGACAATATGAGGTGTAACTGGTTATTCCAGTAAAAGGGGGGGGGGGGGTGTATCTTGTATTGAATCCAACAGGCGCTGATGTTACTGCATTTATGGGTGCTGGTGAGGCCACATTTATGGGTGCTGATGTTACTGCATTTATGGGTGCTGATGTTACTGCATTTATGGGTGCTGATGTGACTGCATTTATGGGTGCTGATGTTACTGTATTTATGGGTGCTGATGTTACTGTATTTATGGGTGCTGATGTTACTGTATTTATGGGTGCTGATGTTACTGCATTTATGGGTGCTGATGTTACTGCATTTATGGGTGCTGATGTGACTGCATTTATGGGTGCTGATGTGACTGCATTTATGGGTGCTGATGTGACTGCATTTATGGGTGCTGGTGAGGCCACATTTATGGGTGCTGGTGAGGCTGCAATTATGGGTGCTGGTGTTACTGCTGATTTTTTGGGTGACGGTAAAGCCACATTTATGGGTGCTGATGTTACTGCATTTGCAATTTGTTAATTGGAAGAATAAAGATTTTGACTTGTAGTTTTGTTTGCTGTTTTTTTTTGTTTGTTAAGGTCATCTAAAAGATGGGTTTCAAATGTTTTGACAGGGGCGCAGTTTGATATTCATTTTCACTAGATACGCCTCTGGATCTCCGTGTCCTATAATATTCATCCAGCCTCACCCTGTGTAGGAGGATGTCACCCCTCCCCCATCCAGCCTCACCCTGTGTAGGAGGAGGTCACCCCTCCCCCATCCACATTCCTCTCCGGTGTCAGAGACTTTCAGTTTCGTTTCTCTTCTGCTGTCAGCGATGGCGTCTGGTGATCTGAGAGCTGAGTTGGAATGTTCCGTCTGTCTGAACATTTATAGCGATCCTGTAACCCTGAGATGTGGTCACAACTTCTGCCGGGTCTGTATTGATCGTGTGCTGGATACACAGGGGGGGTCTGGAGGATATTCCTGTCCTGATTGTAGAGAGAAGTTTCCGGATCGTTCTGCACTGCCCAGGAACATGAAACTACGTAACATAGCAGAGACTTTCCTGTCCACTCAGCCAGATCGGGAGGAGTCCGGGGTCTTCTGTACTCACTGTGTGGACTCTCCTGTACCTGCTGTTAGATCCTGTCTGCTCTGTGAGGCCTATCTGTGTGATAAACACCTGAGAGTCCACAAAAAGTCCCCAGAACACGTCTTATGTGACCCCACCTTGTCCATGGAGAGCAGGAAATGCTCCGTCCATAAGAAGATCCTGGAGTATTACTGCACTGAGGATGAGACCTGTATCTGTGTGTCTTGTTATGTGATTGGAGGACATAAAGGACATGAGATGAAGTCACTGGATGAGGCTTCTGAGAAGAAGAAGGAGACACTGAGAAATGTTCTGCAGAAACTTCTGACAAAGAGAGAGGAGACGGAGGAAAGAGTCCAGAGTCTGCAGGAACACAGGAGGGAAGTAGAAGAAGAAGCAGCTGGTGACACCGAGAGAGTCACTGCCCTGTTTAGAGATCTCAGGAGACGTCTGGAAGACCTGGAGAAGAGAGCCCTGAGGGACATCTCCGGGAGGGCAGAGCGGATCTCCATCTCCATCCGGGATCTGGAAATAAAGAAGGAGGAGCTGTCCAGGAAGTTGCGTCACATTGAGGAGCGGTGTAACGTGACGGATCCACTGACTGTCTTACAGGAATCAGACACAGGTGACTTGTGTGATACTGAGGATGGAGATAATGAGGACCGAGAGAGACATGAGGAACTCCTCCATGATGGAGGGGGTCTGGGTGTGGCGGAGGTCTTACACACAGGTTTATCTGATATAATAACAGAGGTAAATGTATACTATATACAGGGAGCTGCAGACATATTACTGGATGGAAACACAGCTAATAATTATCTACAGATATCAGATGACAGGAAAACTGTATCCGGGTCAGATATATACCAGAATCACCCAGAAACACCAGAGAGATTCCAGTATCATCAGGTGATGAGCAGTCAGAGGTTCTCCTCAGGGAGACATTACTGGGAAGTGGATGTCGGGGGGTCAGATAACTGGACAGTCGGGATGTGTTACCCCAGTATAGAGAGGGGAGGGTGGGAGTCAGGGATTGGATGGAATAAGAAGTCCTGGGGATTGGACAGGTATAATAATCAGTATAAAGTGATACATGACAGGAAAGAGATCCTCTTACCCACCAATCCCTCCAGTAAGAGAGTCAGGATAGATCTGGATTATGAGGCCGGGCGGATCTCCTTTTATGATCTGTGTGACCCGATCCGACATCTCCACACCTTCACCACCACCTTCACTGAGCCCCTCCATGCTGGGATATGGGTATGGGGAGGTTGTATAAAGATATGTGGGGGGAGGCGGGAGATGTGAGAACTCCGCCCACAGTCTGGTGATGTCACACAAAGCATTGGAATTCATTTAACGTGTAACTCCACTTTTGTTGAGAAATAAACATTCCCCTCGGGGTGATCTCTGTACATTGTAAGGATCATAACAACCTTTGTTGTAGATTCCGACCTTTTTGTTATTCTGAAAAAAAAAAAATCCCTGTTTGTTCCTCTCTGCCTCCTTCCTGAGTGGGTCTAATGGGCAGCTGTGCACCTGCAGGGCTCTAATGAGGAAAGGGGCGGGGTCTGCATCCCTTTAGATGTGATTTCCTATTGGAAGTATCTCTTCTGAAAATCACATTTGTGTTGCAGGGGATGCCTGAAATCTGACTTGTATCTTAGTGCAGACTTCTGGGAAAATCAGTCAGCCAATCACACAAGCAGGAAATGATGTTTCTGGGGGGGGGGGTGTGGTCAGTACAATCTCTCTGTGTACACAGCGCCTCCAGGTGGCCATATTGTTGCCTATGGAGATGAGGTATCGCTTGGCGCCATTGACATGTTTGGTATCTATTTACTCTGCGTAACATTATCTTTTATATTATAGCAAAAATTGGCTTATCGATTGTGTTTTTTGCTTTAAAATTAATTAAAGTGTATTTTTCCCAAACAATTTATGTTTCAAAAATTGCAGTGTAAATACCGTGTGACATAAAAAAATTGTATCAACCGCCATTTTATTCTGTAGGGCCTCTGCTTAAAATAATAAATATATATATATATATATGTTTTCATATTCTAGTTCTTCTCTTTATAGTACTTGGCAGTGTTACAGATAGCTATGGAAGGGGGTTCCTTATCACAGTGCTTCTCAACCTCAGTCCTCAACTCCCCCCAACAGGCCATGTTTGCAGGTTTTCCTTTATCTTGCACAGGTGCAAACCCGATTCAGGAAATGTGAGCTGGGCACATATATCTGCAGTGTTTTCTTATCTCTCTTCAAAGCACCGAGTCCCTTGGCTTTCTCCTGCTCCGTTCTTCTGTTATCAGCCTGACAAGTTCTCCGAGACGGGGGAGATAAAAGCAGCCTGAAGTTTGTGTGGTGGGAGGTTGTTATAAATAGATTAGCAGAGAGCTTGTCTTCTCACAGCACAGCTCTGCACATTACTTCCTTCCTTTGCCAATGTGGAGGGGGGGGGGGGTGTGCCTTTCCTCCAATCAGCTGTCTTGGCTGTGTGCCCAGACTTCACTCCCAGTGCTGAACAGGAAGAGAAAATCTGTAAGAAGATGTGAACTTTGTAAAGAATATATAAAGCTGAAGACAGCAGATATACATGTAATACTTATATAGGGGGATTTGTTTCATCTCTGTGTATCATCTGAGGCTGTTCACATCACTGGGTATATGGAGGGTTTACATCCACTTTATATCAGAGTCAATGGCTTGGTATATTGGACAGCTATTTTATCTAAGAGAAATTACCAAAACATGGGGTGTTGGGGGTACTTGAGGAGCGGGATGAGGACCACTGCCTTCTAGAATTTCTAGGAATGAGAAGGATAATCATTGGGGGTGGGGGGTTTGGTCTCCCCCAATGGATTCTCCTATCATGGTGTAGCAGCTCCAATGGTGGTTTCCAGGTTTCTGCAGCCAAAGCATCAGCACTCTTTGTTGTATACGAATGTCGTTTTTTCTTCTTCTTCTTTTTTTGTAACATTTTGTAGTGTCGATTCTGAAACAATCCTCCATAATTTTTCTCCCTGAAGAAGCAGATGACAATCCAGGAAACGTGTCGAGCTCAGTCATAGCATATAAAAGTGGGGTACATTTGTATTGTCGCCCCCTATTCAGGTGTCCAGCCCCTTGTTGGGCGCCGGGCTTCTGAATTACAGCGGCGGGGGTGTTTTCGGAAGTGCCTGATTAGAGCTGTCGGCTCTAATAGGCGTCCTGATTAGAGCCGTGGGCTCTAATAATCTTCCAAATTGGTAAACAGCGGGCTCACTGCGTTCGCTGTTTACACAGTGTTGTGTTAGAGAAGTGAATACATCGCTTCCCTAACACTGACCTGCCTCTCAGCCAATCAGGGGCTTGGGTTTGGTTACCCTGTCACCTGATCGACTGAAGCGTCAGGCGCTGTGATTGGACGCCTATCAGGCTTTCAATCATAGTAGAGATGACAGAAAGAGGACGGGAGAAAACATGGAGGACTCGGAGCATGGAGGACAGTGCCGAGACAGGTAAGTGCCGGGTGGGGGGCGGGCACACTGGCAGCATTTGATAGGGAACAGTAGCAGCACTTGATGGGGCACACTGGCATCAATTGATGGGGCACATCTGCGACAATTGATGGGGCACATCTGCGACAATTGATGGGGCACACTGGCAGCAATTGATGGGGCACACCTGCGGCAATTGATGGGGCACACTGGCAGCAATTGATGGGCACACTGGAGGCAATTAATGGGGCACACTGGCGGCAATTGATAGGCATAGTGGTGGCAATTGATGGGGCACACTGGCAGTAATTGATGGGCACACTGGCAGCAATTTATTGGGCACACTGGCAGCAACTGATGGGGCACACTGGCAGCAATTTATGGGGCACACTGGCAGCAATTGATGGGCACACTGGCAGCAATTGATGGGCACACTGGCAGCAATTGATGGGGCACACTGGCAACATTTGATGGGGCACACTGGCAGCAATTGATGGGGCACACTGGCAGCAATTGATGGGGCACACCTGCGGCAATTGATGGGGCACACCTGCGGCAATTGATGGGGCACAATGGTAGCAATTGATGGGGCACACTGGCAACAATTGATGGGGCACACTGGCAGCAATTGATGGGGCACACTGGCAGCAATTGATGGGCACACTGGCAGCAATTGATGGGCATAGTGCTGGCAATTGATGGGGCACACTGGCAGTAATTGATGGGGCACACTGGCAGCATTTGAAGCGGCACACTGGCAGCAATTGATTGGGAACACTGGCAGAAATTGATGGGGCACACTGGCAGAAAGTGATGGGGCACACTGGTGGCAATTGATGGGCATACTGGCAGCAATTTATGGACATAGTGGTGGCAATTGATGGGGCACACTGGCGGTAACTGATGGGCACACTGGCGGCAATTGATGGGGCATACTGGCAGCGAATGATGGGCACACTGGCAGCAATTGATGGCCATAGTGGTAACAATTGATGGGGCACTCTGGCGGCAATTGATGGGCACACTGGCGGCAATTGATTGGGCACACTGGCGGCAATTGATTGGGCACACTGGCGGCAATTGATTGGGCACACTGGCCGCAATTGATTGGGCACACTGGCGGCAATTGATTGGGCACACTGGCGGCAATTGATGGGGCACACTGGTGGCAATTGATGGGCACACTGGCGGCAATTGATGGGCACACTGGCCGCAATTGATTGGGCACACTGGCGACAATTGATTGGGCACACTGGCGGCAATTGATGGGGCACACTGGCAGCAATTGTTTGGGCATAGTGGCGCAATTGATGGGTACAGTAGCTGTGTTTGATGGGCACAGTGGCTGCGCTTGATGGGTTTTTCAGTTTGTTTGTTCCCAACAAAAAATATTGAGCACCACCCGCCACTGAGCAGGACAACGACCTGAAACATACAGCCAGAGCTACAATGGAATGGTTTAGATCAAAGCATATTCATGTGTTAGAATGGCCCAGTCACAGTCCAGACCTAAATCACATAGGGAATCTGTGGCCAGACTTGAAAATTGCTGATCACAGACGCTCTCCATCCAATCTGACAGAGCTTGAGATATTTTACAAAGAAGAATGGGGCAGAAATGTCCTCTCTAGACGGGCAAAGCTGGTAGAGACACCCCCAAAAAGACTTGTAGAGAAAGGGGGTTCTACAAAGTATTGACTCCGGGGGGCGCCATACAAATGCCCCCCCCCCCCACACTTTTCACATATTTATTTGTATCATTTATCATTTTCCTTCCACTTTTATGTGACACTTTGTGTTGGTCCATCACATAAAATCCCAATAAAATACATTTATGTTTTTGGTTGTAACAAAATGTGGGGAATGTCAAGGGGTATGAATACTTTTTCCAGGCACTGTATATATCCCATAGTTTGTGGACTCTATAACGTTCCTACAGATAAATAATATACACTGATTTGGGGTATTTTCACCAAAGAAATGGAGCGGAATACAATTTGACATAAATTTATGAAGAAAGATTATTTATTTGCAAATTTTTATAACAAAAACTAAGAAAAACGTCTTTTGTTTTTTTAGGATTTTTGGTCTTTTTTCGTTTATTTATCAAAAAATGTTAACCCCCCCAGAGGTGATTAAATACCCCACAAAGAAATCTCTGTGTGTGAAAAAATAATACAAATGTCATTTGTGTAGAGTGTTAGATGACGGCGTAATTGTCATCCAAAGTGTGAGAGCGCTGGTAATTGGCCTGGGCAGGAAGGTGAAAGTGGGCGGTATTGAGGGGGTTAAACCCGTCGGCTCGCTTGTTCTTTGATTTATGTGTTGCTTTAATCCATTCATAGAACCTCCACCAGTTGCTTGGCACACTCTCTCTGTAGTGTCATAGAGGGGTAGATTACTAACGCTTAGGTTACACAGGTGAGAGCAGCTCCAACCTACAACCAGGGGTGTCAGAGGGGACCGAGCAGCTTTAAGAGTCAAACCCAAATCATCACCAGCGCCTCCTGCGGGGGAAGGGCTGCAAAACCAACACATTTCACATACTGTATGAATGGGAGAAAAAAAAAAAAAAACAGCAAAGAAGAACATTTAACATTTAAAGAAGAGTCACAATTCCTGAACCCCAATCAAATCTACGGGGGACACATTCTGGGAATTCATTTTGCCCATTTTTAAAGGCTAATGGGCAAGAGTTGGTGAAATAAAGGGCATGGGGGAAGGGAGGCTGGGCATTGCCAGGGGTAACGTATACCAATGTAAAAAGTGTTAAAGTGTAAGTTCACCTTTATAGAAAAATCTGTAAGATGAACTTACACAGGACCCCCCCTCCCCCCAGTCCCCCTGACCTGGAGCGCGGCGATCTCCCGTTCTGAGCCCTGCTATACCCGCCTCACGGCTCCGGGACTTAGAAATCCCCGGAGCTTAATCTCCTAAATGTACCCCATCAGGACAGAAGTTTAGGAGCATTCTAATTGGTCGGTGTCGTCACATGGGCGGCGTCATCCAATAATAAAACGCGTAGCCCGTCCTCTCAGAGGGGAAGAAGACGTGTGAATGTCGGGGGGATTTCTAAGCCCCGGAGCCGTGAGGCGGCTATAGCAGGGCTCAGAACGGGAAATCACTGCCCTGCAGGTCAGCTGGACCGGGGGGGGATGGAGAGAGGGTCCTGTGTAAGTTCATATTACAGATTTTTCCCCCTTTACCATAGAAAATATAATATTCAGTGCGGAGCATCCCTTTTATGAGGCTTACACACCGAAAATGTCTACAAAATTCTTCAGATGCTTTGCCTTAAACCTGCCTGTGAAGTGGGGTGTCTATGGGTTGTCCCCCCTCCCCCGTATAGATGAGCTTTCAACTGTCAGTCAGCGAGAGTGAATAGTACAAATAGCGAGACAAAAACAGTTACTTAGTCATTGCACTTGTCATTTATATCAGAACATTTTTTTGTAAATAAATTATATAAAGATATGAAAAATGATATAAATATTTAATAATGTCACCAAACCACAATCAAGCTAATGGTGTGGTATACCACCTAAAAATGTGGAGAGGGTGATATTGTGGATTGGTGACCAAACCAAGACAACCACCAATACCCTTGGATAAACTATATATATATATATATATATATATATATATATATATATATATATATATATATATATATATATATATAATATATACATACACACACACACACACACACACACACACACACACACACATATATATATATATATATATATATATATATATATATATATATATACACACAGGGCTCAAGTCCTGCGGGAACGCATGGGAAAGGAGTTCCTGTACTTTTTCCACAACAGGAACTCAGTTCCCGTTAGCAGCTGTGTCTCGCAATAGTAAGTGACGCACACCAGGGGTGGACTGACCATTCAGGCATTGTCAGTAGGGGGCCCCATGACAGCTTCCGCTTCGATCTACCTGTCAATCACAGCAAGCTGACGGGTAGATCAGGTCCCTGCTGCTAAGAGATTGTGTTTAGTCAGTCCTCCCCGCAGCCCCCTCCTGATTTTCTATCTCCCCAAGCATTCTGTCCAGATAATGTGCAGTTATTTTATGACCTTTCCTTTTAACCCTGTGTTATCCAAACTCTGTTCAATGAAAAGTGTAAACTCACCACATAAACACTCTATATACAAAATAAAATTCCCCAATAAAGATCAGAACATGATGTTCACATTTGCATGGAAGCACAATTGAATGAATGCTGATTATTCAGAGAATTACCGTATTTATGTTTATTGAGGATTTTTTTTTTTTATGTACTAACAGTTGTATGAACAGCTTCATACACACAATACGAAAATTGGATGAAAAATACCACTTTTGAAGCGTTTCTGCATATGAGCGTATCATTTTGAATTTTTTTGGTGGGGGAGTGGATCTTGGGTGGGAGTTCCCACACTTTTTTTCCCAGGACTTGACCTGGGTACAGAGATACGTTAGGAAGCTCAATATTAAAAAGTATATTACCAGTAGGGATGAGCCGAACACCCCCGGGTTCGGTTTGCACCAGAACCTTCGAACGGACCGAAAGTTTGTGCGAATTTTCGAACCCTATTCGTTACAATGGACGCAAACGTTTGAAATCAAAAGTGCTGATTATAACGGCCAATATGCATGTTAATGTCATAAAACAGGTTTGGGGATCCGGGTCCTGCCCCAGGGGACATATATCAATGCAAAACGAACTTTTAAAAATGGACGTTTTTTCGGGAGCAGTCATTTTAATGATGCATAAAGTGAAAAAAAAGTGAAATATTCCTTTAAATATGGTACCTGTGGGGTGTGTAAAGTATGCCTGTGACGTGGCATGTGTTTCCCGTGTTTAGAACTGTCCCTGCACAAAATGACATTTGTAAAGGAAAAAAAGAAGCCATTTAAAACCGATTGCGGCTTTAATGTCATGTCTTGTCCTGGCAATATGGCTGAAAATCCTTGAGAAAAATGGCATGAAAAATTGGGCCTTTGGCGGTGGTGGTGGACGGTGTTGCCACAAGACTGTAAGCCCTCACAGTTACTCTTGGTGGGCGCAGGAATGGGCCCTGCTGGGAACTATTAGATCAAGATTTGTAATTACACGCCCCTGTTAAACAGGGGCTGAAAAGTTGTGCCTTAGGCACTGGTGCTGGTGCCACAACACTGCAACCCCTCACAGATACTGTACTTGGAGCACAGCAGTCAGACCTGTTGCGAAGCATTGCTTAAAAAAATTGTAATTACACGCCTCTGTTATACAGGGGCTGAAAAATTGTGCCTTAGGCACTGGTGTGGTGGCACCCAGAAACAAAAATGTTCTTCCAAGCTATCAAGGAATGGATCATTGAGGAGGAGGAAGAGGATAGTCAGTGAACATAACAGGACAGTCACTCAGCATCAGCATAGGCAGTCTTTAAGGGATGTGACATTATAAATTATAGAGCTATATCCGCTTCAGGTGCCTGGTAGCTGGTGGTGATCCAAGACTGATTCATCTTTATGAAGGTCAGTCGATGGACAGGCGCACCCTGTGATCGGTGACAAATACTCCAGCAGCACTGAATGTGCTTTCGGAAAGAATGCTGGATGCAGTACAAGCCAGTAGCTCAATTGCATACTGTGCAAGCTCTGGCCAGTGATCCATCCTCAAGACCCAGTAAGCCAGAGGATTTTCGGTGGGAAAGGTGTCCAAGTTTGACCTTGCCCCTAGGTATTCCTGCACCATGTATATCCGACGCTGGCGATGGTTGCTGGAACCGATCATACCTTGGGGCTGCGGACTAAAAAATTGTCTGAACACATCGGTCAGACGTCCACCTTCCCTACCGCTCCTTCTGCTACTGACCGAAGCCTCAGCAACTCGTCGTCCAGGACCAGGAGTTTGTAACCTCCCAGTCTCTGGGAACGCGTTACACAGACATTTCTGCAAGGCCTCCCTGAGATGTCTCATCCTCTGCTCCCTCTGCGACGGCAAGATAAGGTCCGCAACCTTACCCTTGTACCGTGGATCAAGGAGAGTGGCCAGCCAGTAATGGTGCCTCTCCTTGATCCGAAGAATACGAGGATCCTTCCGCAGGCTTTGCAGGATCAGGGAGGCCATGCAGCGTAGGTTAGCTGAGGCATTCGGTCCGGAGTCTTCTGGGTCACTGAGGATGACATGATCGCCAGCCACCTCCTCCCAGCCACGTACAAGTCCACTGGTTTGTTGGGACTGTACATCATCCCTAAAAGACTGCTGCTGCTGATGCTGAGTGCCAGGCTCCACCTCCATGCTCACACAATCCTCCATCTTCTCCTCCTCCTCCTCATCCTCTTCCTGTGTGATGGGTGGGACAGAAGGAACACTGTCTGGATAAAGGGGGCCTTGAGAGGCAAGGAAGTGCTCCTCTTCCTGCCTCTGTTCTGCCTCAAGTGCCCTGTCCATTATCCCACGCAGCGTATGCTCCAACAGGTGGACAAGAGGTACAGTGTCACTGATGCATGCACTGTCACTGCTCACCATCCTCGTGGCCTCCTCAAATGGTGACAGGACAGTGCATGCATCCCTGATCATGCTCCACTGGCGTGGGGAAAAAATCCAAGCTCCCCTGACCCTGTCCTGGTGCCGTAGTCGCAAAGGTACTCATTGTTGGTCCTCTGCTGCGTGTGCTGTCGCTGCAGCATGGCCAACGTTGAGTTCCACCTGGTGGGCATGTCACATATAAAGCGGTTCTTGGGCAGGTTCAACTCCTTTTGCAGCTCAGCCAGCCGAGCACTGGCATAATACGATCGGCGGAAATGCACACAGACTTTCCTGGCCTGCCTCAGGACATCCTGTAAGCCTGGGTACCTGCCCAAGAACCGCTGCACCACCAGGTTGAGGACGTGAGCCATACAGGGCACATGGGTGAGCTGCCCCTGTTGCAGGGCGGAGAGGAGGTTGGTGCCATTGTCAGAAACCCCCATTCCTGGCTTAAGCTCGCGTGGCGTCAACCACCTCTTGGCCTGCCCCTGCAGAGCTGCCAGAATCTCTGCCCCAGTGTGGCTCCTGTCCCCCAAACACACCAGCGCAAGCACGGCATGGCATCTTTTTGCCTGCGTACTCGCGTAGCCCCTTGTACGCCTACGGAGCACCGCTGGTTCCGAGGACAGAGCACTCAAAGAGGCCATGGAGGAAGAAGAAGTGGAGGGGGTGGAGGAGAGAGGTGTGTCACAACCAGTAGTAGCATTTTGGAGGCGTGGTGACGGAACAACCTCCAACACTACTGCACCTTGTCCTGCATCCCTCCCAGCTGCCAATAGAGTGACCCAATGGGCCATGAAAGACAGGTAACGTCCCTGTCCATGCCTGCTGGACCATGAGTCAGCGGTAATATGCACCTTACCGCTGACCGCCCTGTCCAGCGAGGCATGGACATTGCCTTCCACATGCCGGTAGAGAGCCGGAATCGCCTTCCGCGAGAAAAAGTGGCGTTTGGGAACCTGCCACTGAGGAACCGCACATTGAACAAACTCACGGAAGGGGGCCGAGTCTACCAACTGAAAAGGCAGCAGTTGAAGTGCTAGAAATTTAGCCAAGCTAGCATTCAACTGCTGGGCATGTGGATGACTGGGAGTAAACTTCTTTCGACGGTCCAGCAGCTGGGGCAGGGAAATTTGCCTGGTAGAATCGGACGTCGGTGTACTGCAAGTACTTGGCTGTGACACACCTAATTCTATACCTTCATTCCTCTCAGAGCAGCTTTCAGAGAGTACTGAAGATATAGTGGGGTTGGAGATCCCAGCTGATGAGGAGCAAGGAGAGGTCCGCTTTGTTCTTTGGTGTGGGTCTTTAATGTGCGCTTGCCAACAAGCTGCATGGCAGGTCAACATATGTCTGGTCATGCTTGTGGTGCCCAAGCGGCTGATGTTTTGGCCACACGATATACGCTTGAGACATGTTGCAAATAGCAGTGGTGCGATCTGATGCACTCGTCTCAAAAAAGGCCCACACCAAAGAACTTTTGTGATAACGTGCAGAGGCAGCGACCTGCACAGGTGGAGCTCTGCGGTGTGATTCAGTTGGTGTGCTGGCCTCTAGCTGGCCTCCGGAGGGCATCCTGCCTCGTTGGACATGTGCCGCCGCCTCCTCCTCCTCCTCTCTCCCTTCAGGCACCCATGTGGAGTCAGTGACCTCATCATCCCCTCCCTCTTCACCACTGGAGCAAACCTGGCAGTAAGCTGCAGCTGGTGGAACATGACTGCCAGATTGCTGTCCTTGAGCATCCCCTCTCTCTGCGCGCATGCTACTGCCTTCCTCTAGCTGGGTATCATCATCCGAGCCTTCAAAACGTTGGGCATCCTCCTGGAGCATGTACCCAACACTGTGCTCAAACAGTTCGGGGGACTCCTCAGGAGGACATGGTGGGTCTAGGGAAGGGGTGCCTGATGATGCCATTGAGTACGCGTTGGCAGCTGCTCGGCCAGTACCCTGAGCCTGGGTGAGAGAGGATGAGGAGGATGAAGAGGGCTTGGTCATCCATTCTACCAAGCCTTCGGCATGATTCGGCTCAACATATCCAGCTGCCGAAAACAAGGACAAGCATGTCCCATGGCCACGTGCTGATGACGATGCACGACCACGTCCACGACCAGCACTGTTGTCTCTAGAAACAGAGCCTGCTTGCCCTGTGTTCTTGCCTCTCCTTGGCAGTCTTCCAGGCATTGTAGTGGGTAGTGTATATTGTGCTGGAGTCATACAGCACACACAATAACTCCTGCAGATGGCTGCCTTAGATGGCAACTGGGCCTTACGGCAGATAGAGGCTGCCTTATATGACAACAACTGGGCCTTAGAGCAGATACAGAGGCTGAGGTGGTTTTATGTGTGATGTACTAACAGAGCGCACACACAAAAGCTAGCTCCTGGAGATGCCTGGCTGCCTTTGATGACAACAACTGGGCCTTAGAGCAGATACAGAGGCTGAGGTGATTTTGTGTGTGATGTACTAACAGAGCACACACACACACACACAAGCTAGCTAGCTCCTGGAGATGCCTGGCTGCCTTCAATAACAACAACTGGGCCTTACGGCAGATAGAGACTGCCTTATATGACAACAACTGGGCCTTAGAGCAGATACAGAGGCTGAGGTGGTTTTATGTGTGATGTACTAACAGAGCACACACACACACAAGCTAGCTAGCTCCTGGAGATGCCTGGCTGCCTACGATGACAACAACTGGGCCTTACGGCAGATAGAGACTGCCTTATATGACAACAACTGGGCCTTAGAGCAGATACAAAGGCTGAGGTGGTTTTATGTGTGATGTACTAACAGAGCACACACACAAGCTAGCTAGCTCCTGGAGATGCCTGGCTGCCTTTGATGACAACAACTGGGCCTTAGAGCAGATACAGAGGCTGATGTGGTTTTGTGTGTGATGTACTAACAGAGCACACACACAAGCTAGCTAGCTCCTGGAGATGCCTGGCTGCCTTTGATGACAACGAATGGGCCTTACGGCAGATAGAGACTGCCTTATATGACAACAACTGGGCCTTACGGCAGATAGAGACTGCCTTATATGACAAAAACTGGGCCTTAGAGCAGATACAGAGGCTGAGGTGGTTTTATGTGTGATGTACTAACAGAGCACACACACACACAAGCTAGCGAGCTCCTGGAGATGCCTGGCTGCCTTTGATGACAACAACTGGGCCTTACGGCAGATAGAGACTGCCTTATATGACAACAACTGGGCCTTAGAGCAGATACAAAGGCTGAGGTGGTTTTGTGTGTGATGTAGTAACAGAGCACACACAAGCTAGCTAGCTCCTGGAGATGCCTGGCTGCCTTTGATGACAACAACTGGGCCTTAGAGCAGATACAGAGGCTGAGGTGTTTTTATGTGTGATGTACTAACAGAGCACACACACACACAAGCTAGCTAGCTCCTGGAGATGCCTGGCTGCCTTCGATGACAACAACTGGGCCTTACGGCAGATAGAGACTGCCTTATATGACAACAACTGGGCCTTAGAGCAGATACAGAGGCTGAGGTGGTTTTATTTGTGATGTGCTAACAGAGCACACACACAAGCTAGCTAGCTCCTGGAGATGCCTGGCTGCCTTCGATGACAACAACTGGGCCTTACGGCAGATAGAGACTGCCTTATATGACAACAACTGGGCCTTAGAGCAGATACAGTGGCTGAGGTGGTTTTATGTGTGATGTACTAACAGAGCACACACACACACAAGCTAGCTAGCTCCTGGAGATGCCTGGCTGCCTACGATGACAACAACTGGGCCTTACGGCAGATAGAGACTGCCTTATATGACAACAACTGGGCCTTACGGCAGATAGAGACTGCCTTATATGACAAAAACTGGGCCTTAGAGCAGATACAGAGGCTGAGGTGGTTTTATGTGTGATGTACTAACAGAGCACACACAAGCTAGCTAGCTCCTCGAGATGCCTGGCTGCCTTTGATGACAACAACTGGGCCTTACGGCAGATAGAGACTGCCTTATATGACAACAACTGGGCCTTAGAGCAGATAAGGAGGCTGAGGTGGTTTTATTTGTGATGTACTAACAGAGCACACACACACAAGCTAGCTAGCTTCTGGAGATGCCTGGCTGCCTTCGATGACAGCAACTGGGCCTTACGGCAGATAGAGACTGCCTAATATGACAACAACTGGGCCTTAGAGCAGATACAGAGGCTGAGGTGGTTTTATTTGTTATGTACTAACAGAGCACACACACAAGCTAGCTAGCTCCTGGAGATGCCTGACTGCCTTCGATGACAACAACTGGGCCTTAGAGCAGATACAGAGGCTGATGTGGTTTTATGTGTGATGTACTAACAGAGCACACACACACACAAGCTAGCTAGCTCCTGGAGATGCCTGGCTGCCTTTGATGACAACAACTGGGCCTTAGAGCAGATACAGAGGCTGAGGTGGTTTTATGTGTGATGTACTAACAGAGCACACACAAGCTAGCTAGCTCCTCGAGATGCCTGGCTGCCTTTGATGACAACAACTGGGCCTTACGGCAGATAGAGACTGCCTTATATGACAACAACTGGGCCTTAGAGCAGATACAAAGGCTGAGGTGGTTTTATGTGTGATGTACTAACAGAGCACACACAAGCTAGCTAGCTCCTCGAGATGCCTGGCTGCCTTTGATGACAACAACTGGGCCTTACGGCAGATAGAGACTGCCTTATATGACAACAACTGGGCCTTAGAGCAGATACAAAGGCTGAGGTGGTTTTGTGTGTGATGTAGTAACAGAGCACACACAAGCTAGCTAGCTCCTGGAGATGCCTGGCTGCCTTTGATGACAAAAACTGGGCCTTAGAGCAGATACAGAGGCTGAGGTGGTTTCATGTGTGATGTACTAACAGAGCACACACACACACAAGCTAGCTAGCTCCTGGAGATGCCTGGCTGCCTTCGATGACAACAACTGGGCCTTACGGCAGATAGAGACTGCCTTATATGACAACAACTGGGCCTTAGAGCAGATACAGAGGCTGAGGTGGTTTTATTTGTGATGTACTAACAGAGCACACACACAAGCTAGCTAGCTCCTGGAGATGCCTGGCTGCCTTCGATGACAACAACTGGGCCTTACGGCAGATAGAGACTGCCTTATATGACAACAACTGGGCCTTAGAGCAGATACAGTGGCTGAGGTGGTTTTATGTGTGATGTACTAACAGAGCACACACACACACAAGCTAGCTAGCTCCTGGAGATGCCTGGCTGCCTACGATGACAACAACTGGGCCTTACGGCAGATAGAGACTGCCTTATATGACAACAACTGGGCCTTACGGCAGATAGAGACTGCCTTATATGACAACAACTTGGCCTTAGAGCAGATACAGAGGCTGAGGTGGTTTTATGTGTGATGTACTAACAGAGCACACACACAAGCTAGCTAGCTCCTGGAGATGCCTGGCTGCCTTTGATGACAACAACTGGGCCTTAGAGCAGATACAGAGGCTGATGTGGTTTTGTGTGTGATGTACTAACAGAGCACACACACAAGCTAGCTAGCTCCTGGAGATGCCTGGCTGCCTTTGATGACAACAACTGGGCCTTACGGCAGATAGAGACTGCCTTATATGACAAAAACTGGGCCTTACGGCAGATAGAGACTGCCTTATATGACAAAAACTGGGCCTTAGAGCAGATACAGAGGCTGAGGTGGTTTTATGTGTGATGTACTAACAGAGCACACACACACACACACACAAGCTAGCGAGCTCCTGGAGATGCCTGGCTGCCTTTGATGACAACAACTGGGCCTTACGGCAGATAGAGACTGCCTTATATGACAACAACTGGGCCTTAGAGCAGATACAAAGGCTGAGGTGGTTTTATGTGTGATGTACTAACAGAGCACACACAAGCTAGCTAGCTCCTCGAGATGCCTGGCTGCCTTTGATGACAACAACTGGGCCTTACGGCAGATAGAGACTGCCTTATATGACAACAACTGGGCCTTAGAGCAGATACAAAGGCTGAGGTGGTTTTGTGTGTGATGTAGTAACAGAGCACACACAAGCTAGCTAGCTCCTGGAGATGCCTGGCTGCCTTTGATGACAACAACTGGGCCTTAGAGCAGATACAGAGGCTGAGGTGGTTTTATGTGTGATGTACTAACAGAGCACACACACACACAAGCTAGCTAGCTCCTGGAGATGCCTGGCTGCCTTGATGACAACAACTGGGCCTTACGGCAGATAGAGACTGCCTTATATGACAACAACTGTGCCTTAGAGCAGATACAGAGGCTGAGGTGGTTTTATTTGTGATGTGCTAACAGAGCACACACACAAGCTAGCTAGCTCCTGGAGATGCCTGGCTGCCTTCGATGACAACAACTGGGCCTTACGGCAGATAGAGACTGCCTTATATGACAACAACTGGGCCTTAGAGCAGATAAGGAGGCTGAGGTGGTTTTATTTGTGATGTACTAACAGAGCACACACACACAAGCTAGCTAGCTTCTGGAGATGCCTGGCTGCCTTCGATGACAGCAACTGGGCCTTACGGCAGATAGAGACTGCCTAATATGACAACAACTGGGCCTTAGAGCAGATACAGAGGCTGAGGTGGTTTTATTTGTTATGTACTAACAGAGTACACACACACAAGCTAGCTAGCTCCTGGAGATGCCTGACTGCCTTCGATGACAACAACTGGGCCTTAGAGCAGATACAGAGGCTGATGTGGTTTTATGTGTGATGTACTAACAGAGCACACACACACACAAGCTAGCTAGCTCCTGGAGATGCCTGGCTGCCTTTGAAGACAACAACTGGGCCTTAGAGCAGATACAGAGGCTGAGGTGGTTTTGTGTGTGATGTACTAACAGAGCACACACACACACACACAAGCTAGCTAGCTCCTGGAGATGCCTGGCGGCCTTCAATGACAACAACTGGGCCTTACGGCAGATAGAGACTGTCTTATATGACAACAACTGGGCCTTAGAGCAGATACAGAGGCTGAGGTGGTTTTATTTGTGATGTACTAACAGAGCACACACACACACACACACAAGCTAGCTAGCTCCTGGAGATGCCTGGCTGCCTTCAAAGACAACAACTGGGCCTTACGGCAGATAGAGACTGCCTTATATGACAACAACTGGGCCTTAGAGCAGATACAGAGGCTGAGGTGGTTTTATGTGTGATGTACTAACAGAGCACACACACACACACAAGCTAGCTAGCTCCTGGAGATGCCTGGCTTCCTTCAATAACAACAACTGGGCCTTACGGCAGATAGAGACTGCCTTATATGACAACAACTGGGCCTTAGAGCAGATACAGAGGCTGAGGTGGTTTTTATGTGTGATGTACTAACAGAGCACACACACACACACAAGCTAGCTAGCTCCTGGAGATGCCTGGCTGCCTACGATGACAACAACTGGGCCTTACGGCAGATAGAGACTGCCTTATATGACAACAACTGGGCCTTACGGCAGATAGAGACTGCCTTATATGACAACAACTTGGCCTTAGAGCAGATAGAGAGGCTGAGGTGGTTTTATGTGTGATGTACTAACAGAGCACACACACAAGCTAGCTAGCTCCTGGAGATGCCTGGCTGCCTTGATGACAACAACTGGGCCTTACGGCAGATAGAGCAGATACAGAGGCTGATGTGGTTTTGTGTGTGATGTACTAACAGAGCACACACACAAGCTAGCTAGCTCCTGGAGATGCCTGGCTGCCTTTGATGACAACGAATGGGCCTTACGGCAGATAGAGACTGCTTTATATGACAACAACTGGGCCTTACGGCAAATAGAGACTGCCTTATATGACAAAAACTGGGCCTTAGAGCAGATACAGAGGCTGAGGTGGTTTTATGTGTGATGTACTAATAGAGCACACACACACACAAGCTAACGAGCTCCTGGAGATGCCTGGCTGCCTTTGATGACAACAACTGGGCCTTACGGCAGATAGAGACTGCCTTATATGACAACAACTGGGCCTTAGAGCAGATACAAAGGCTGAGGTGGTTTTATGTGTGATGTACTAACAGAGCACACACAAGCTAGCTAGCTCCTCGAGATGCCTGGCTGCCTTTGATGACAACAACTGGGCCTTACGGCAGATAGAGACTGCCTTATATGACAACAACTGGGCCTTAGAGCAGATACAAAGGCTGAGGTGATTTTGTGTGTGATGTAGTAACAGAGCACACACACACACAAGCTAGCGAGCTCCTGGAGATGCCTGGCTGCCTTTGATGACAACAACTGGGCCTTACGGCAGATAGAGACTGCCTTATATGACAACAACTGGGCCTTAGAGCAGATACAAAGGCTGAGGTGGTTTTATGTGTGATGTACTAACAGAGCACACACAAGCTAGCTAGCTCCTCGAGATGCCTGGCTGCCTTTGATGACAACAACTGGGCCTTACGGCAGATAGAGACTGCCTTATATGACAATAACTGGGCCTTAGAGCAGATACAAAGGCTGAGGTGGTTTTGTGTGTGATGTAGTAACAGAGCACACACAAGCTAGCTAGCTCCTGGAGATGCCTGGCTGCCTTTGATGACAACAACTGGGCCTTAGAGCAGATACAGAGGCTGAGGTGGTTTTATGTGTGATGTACTAACAGAGCACACACACACACAAGCTAGCTAGCTCCTGGAGATGCCTGGCTGCCTTCGATGACAACAACTGGGCCTTACGGCAGATAGAGACTGCCTTATATGACAACAACTGGGCCTTAGAGCAGATACAGAGGCTGAGGTGGTTTTATTTGTGATGTGCTAACAGAGCACACACACAAGCTAGCTAGCTCCTGGAGATGCCTGGCTGCCTTCGATGACAACAACTGGGCCTTACGGCAGATAGAGACTGCCTTATATGACAACAACTGGGCCTTAGAGCAGATACAGAGGCTGAGGTGGTTTTATGTGTGAT
Source organism: Lithobates sylvaticus (assembly GCA_028564925.1). Classification (NCBI taxonomy): domain Eukaryota; kingdom Metazoa; phylum Chordata; class Amphibia; order Anura; family Ranidae; genus Lithobates; species Lithobates sylvaticus. Next base: position 2,327,443 of record CM053029.1, read on the forward strand.
GTACTAACAGAGCACACACACACACAAGCTAGCTAGCTCCTGGAGATTCCTGGCTGCCTACGATGACAACAACTGGGCCTTACGGCAGATAGAGACTGCCTTATATGACAACAACTGGGCCTTAGAGCAGATACAGAGGCTGAGGTGGTTTTATGTGTGATGTACTAACAGAGCACACACACACACACAAGCTAGCTAGCTCCTGGAGATTCCTGGCTGCCTACGATGACAACAACTGGGCCTTACGGCAGATAGAGACTGCCTTATATGACAACAACTGGGCCTTACGGCAGATAGAGACTGCCTTATATGACAACAACTTGGCCTTAGAGCAGATACAGAGGCTGAGGTGGTTTTATGTGTGATGTACTAACAGAGCACACACACAAGCTAGCTAGCTCCTGGAGATGCCTGGCTGCCTTTGATGACAACAACTGGGCCTTAGAGCAGATACAGAGGCTGATGTGGTTTTGTGTGTGATGTACTAACAGAGCACACACACAAGCTAGCTAGCTCCTGGAGATGCCTGGCTGCCTTTGATGACACGAATGGGCCTTACGGCAGATAGAGACTGCCTTATATGACAACAACTGGCCTTACGGCAGATAGAGACTGCCTTATATGACAAAAACTGGGCCTTAGAGCAGATACAGAGGCTGAGGTGGTTTTATGTGTGATGTACTAACAGAGCACACACACACACAAGCTAGCGAGCTCCTGGAGATGCCTGGCTGCCTTTGATGACAACAACTGGGCCTTACGGCAGATAGAGACTGCCTTATATGACAACAACTGGGCCTTAGAGCAGATACAAAGGCTGAGGTGGTTTTGTGTGTGATGTAGTAACAGAGCACACACAAGCTAGCTAGCTCCTGGAGATGCCTGGCTGCCTTTGATGACAACAACTGGGCCTTAGAGCAGATACAGAGGCTGAGGTGGTTTTATGTGTGATGTACTAACAGAGCACACACAAGCTAGATAGCTCCTGGAGATGCCTGGCTGCCTTCGATGACAACAACTGGGCCTTACGGCAGATAGAGACTGCCTTATATGACAACAACTGGGCCTTAGAGCAGATACAGAGGCTGAGGTGGTTTTATTTGTGATGTGATAACAGAGCACACACACAAGCTAGCTAGCTCCTGGAGATGCCTGGCTGCCTTCGATGACAACAACTGGGCCTTACGGCAGATAGAGACTGCCTTATATGACAACAACTGGGCCTTAGAGCAGATAAGGAGGCTGAGGTGGTTTTATTTGTGATGTACTAACAGAGCACACACACACAAGCTAGCAAGCTTCTGGAGATGCCTGGCTGCCTTCGATGACAGCAACTGGGCCTTACGGCAGATAGAGACTGCCTAATATGACAACAACTGGGCCTTAGAGCAGATACAGAGGCGGAGGTGGTTTTATTTGTTATGTACTAACAGAGCACACACACAAGCTAGCTAGCTCCTGGAGATGCCTGACTGCCTTCGATGACAACAACTGGGCCTTAGAGCAGATACAGAGGCTGATGTGGTTTTATGTGTGATGTACTAACAGAGCACACACACACACACAAGCTAGCTAGCTCCTGGAGATGCCTGGCTGCCTTTGATGACAACAACTGGGCCTTACGGCAGATAGAGACTGCCTTATATGACAACTGGGCCTTAGAGCAGATACAGAGGCTGAGGTGGTTTTATTTGTGATGTACTAACAGAGCACACACACACAAGCTAGCTAGCTCCTGGAGATGCCTGGCTGCCTTCAAAGACAACAACTGGGCCTTACGGCAGATAGAGACTGCCTTATATGACAACAACTGGGCCTTAGAGCAGATACAGAGGCTGAGGTGGTTTTATGTGTGATGTACTAACAGAGCACACACACACACACAAGCTAGCTAGCTCCTGGAGATGCCTGGCTGCCTACGATGACAACAACTGGGCCTTAGAGCAGATACAGAGGCTGATGTGGTTTTGTGTGTGATGTACTAACAGAGCACACACACAAGCTAGCTAGCTCCTGGAGATGCCAGGCTGCCTTTGATGACAACGAATGGGCCTTACGGCAGATAGAGACTGCCTTATATGACAACAACTGGGCCTTACGGCAGATAGAGACTGCCTTATATGACAAAAACTGGGCCTTAGAGCAGATACAGAGGCTGAGGTGGTTTTATGTGTGATGTACTAACAGAGCAGACACACACACAAGCTAGCGAGCTCCTGGAGATGCCTGGCTGCCTTTGATGACAACAACTGGGCCTTACGGCAGATAGAGACTGCCTTATATGACAACAACTGGGCCTTAGAGCAGATACAAAGGCTGAGGTGGTTTTATGTGTGATGTACTAACAGAGCACACACAAGCTAGCTAGCTCCTCGAGATGCCTGGCTGCCTTTGATGACAACAACTGGGCCTTACGGCAGATAGAGACTGCCTTATATGACAACAACTGGGCCTTAGAGCAGATACAAAGGCTGAGGTGGTTTTGTGTGTGATGTAGTAACAGAGCACACACAAGCTAGCTAGCTCCTGGAGATGCCTGGCTGCCTTTGATGACAACAACTGGGCCTTACGGCAGATAGAGACTGCCTTATATGACAACAACTGGGCCTTAGAGCAGATAAGGAGGCTGAGGTGGTTTTATTTGTGATGTACTAACAGAGCACACACACACAAGCTAGCTAGCTTCTGGAGATGAAGAATTGTAGACGGCCACTCACATTGGCTTGTCTAGCTCCGCGCTTAGGATAATTCAAAAAGGTCTATACTAATATTAATAATGTAAACCCAGTACAGCTGCTCCCTATGAAATCTAGATGATTTAATTGGTAGTTTAATTAAATGAGGGGCGCTAGTACCAACAAGAGATACTAAATTAATTAATAGGTTAATTAATTGTATATTCTGAACTGTATAGTAGAGACTAAGAGCTTATTGAAAAAAGGTGTGCAGACACAATATAGATCTACCATGAACTAAGCTAATTAATAACTATTTAAAGTGATAATAGTGAACCACATTTGGTTACTCATACATTACAACCATTATAATGTGAATAATAAAAATTGGTTAGAGTGTGTTTATACAAACAATAATAACACCAGACACCTAGCGTGACCCAGTGAGGTATAAATTAATTATTACCCCAAAGATAATTAACACACAAAATAGAGCTGACCGAGCTCTATTTAAATTAAATAATATAAATATAACAGACCCTGTACCTTGTATCACAATGTGTACAACGAAAGTTAATGATCAAGCACTTATGCCCAATCTAATATATAAAAAGTGCAAACCAACAAATTTGGCAAATATCCCAATGTCTTGGGTACATCCAAAAAACGTGAAAAATATTAATATAAATTAGACAGTGTTAATTGATATAACGCAAAGTTCATGTAGTATATAAAAAGTGCAAGCCAACAAAATTGGCAAATAATCCCAATATCTTGGGTGCATCCAAAAAACGTGAAAAATATTAATATAAATTAGACAGTGTTAATTGATATAACGCAAAGTTCATATAGTAGTCCTTGCTGCAAAACGCCACAATCACTCCTGTAGATATAGCTTGTGCACCATCACCAGACAAATTCTCGATCCACCCAATGTGAGAACCAGCAGTATTAAATGGCCTCTTACCAAATGGAGTTGATTACTTTGTTTAGAAGCAATCAAATGCGCTTTCACAGGATTGTGCCTGTACACTGAGTGACACACCCTCACTCAAGGGCTCTCTTCCCTCTATCAGACCAGCTCAGATGGAATGGATTGGAAACATATGTGGGAATATAAAGAGAGGCGCACCTCATAGCGTAATAACGTTTTATTTAAAAAATAGCATAAAAAAACACAGCAGCCAATTGCTCACTTACATTTTCCAGTGCCTACCCGGCACTGAGGCTACTTGCGATATGTTAAAAGATTCGATGGAGCAGCGGATCCTTCCCTCCTGGCGTGCGTCTCTAGCGTGCGTTCCACTCACCAGACAGCCGGAGCCAATATCACAGGAAGTCCAGCAATAGTGCATCCAAAGATACAAAGTGATCAGGTACCGCCTACCGACGTACGTTTCGTGTTTGTCACGTCTTCAGGGTGGCGTACCCGATCACCAACAACAGTGATCGGGTACGCCACCCTGAAGACGTGACAAACACGAAACGTACGTCGGTAGGCGGTACCTGATCACTTTGTATCTTTGGATGCACTATTGCTGGACTTCCTGTGATATTGGCTCCGGCTGTCTGGTGAGTGGAACGCACGCTAGAGACGCACGCCAGGAGGGAAGGATCCGCTGCTCCATCGAATCTTTTAACATATCGCAAGTAGCCTCAGTGCCGGGTAGGCACTGGAAAATGTAAGTGAGCAATTGGCTGCTGTGTTTTTTTATGCTATTTTTTAAATAAAACGTTATTACGCTATGAGGTGCGCCTCTCTTTATATTCCCACATATGTTTCCAATCCATTCCATCTGAGCTGGTCTGATAGAGGGAAGAGAGCCCTTGAGTGAGGGTGTGTCACTCAGTGTACAGGCACAATCCTGTGAAAGCGCATTTGATTGCTTCTAAACAAAGTAATCAACTCCATTTGGTAAGAGGCCATTTAATACTGCTGGTTCTCACATTGGGTGGATCGAGAATTTGTCTGGTGATGGTGCACAAGCTATATCTACAGGAGTGATTGTGGCGTTTTGCAGCAAGGACTACTATATGAACTTTGCGTTATATCAATTAACACTGTCTAATTTATATTAATATTTTTCACGTTTTTTGGATGCACCCAAGATATTGGGATTATTTGCCAATTTTGTTGGCTTGCACTTTTTATATACTACATGAACTTTGCGTTATATCAATTAACACTGTCTAATTTATATTAATATTTTTCACGTTTTTTGGATGTACCCAAGACATTGGGATATTTGCCAAATTTGTTGGTTTGCACTTTTTATATATTAGATTGGGCATAAGTGCTTGATCATTAACTTTCGTTGTACACATTGTGATACAAGGTACAGGGTCTGTTATATTTATATTATTTAATTTAAATAGAGCTCGGTCAGCTCTATTTTGTGTGTTAATTATCTTTGGGGTAATAATTAATTTATACCTCACTGGGTCACGCTAGGTGTCTGGTGTTATTATTGTTTGTATAAACACACTCTAACCAATTTTTATTATTCACATTATAATGGTTGTAATGTATGAGTAACCAAATGTGGTTCACTATTATCACTTTAAATAGTTATTAATTAGCTTAGTTCATGGTAGATCTATATTGTGTCTGCACACCTTTTTTCAATAAGCTCTTAGTCTCTACTATACAGTTCAGAATATACAATTAATTAACCTAGCTTCTGGAGATGCCTGGCTGCCTTCGATGACAGCAACTGGGCCTTACGGCAGATAGAGACTGCCTAATATGACAACAACTGGGCCTTAGAGCAGATACAGAGGCTGAGGTGGTTTTATGTGTGATGTACTAACAGAGCACACACACAAGCTAGCTAGCTCCTGGAGATGCCTGACTGCCTTCGATGACAACAACTGGGCCTTAGAGCAGATACAGAGGCTGATGTGGTTTTATGTGTGATGTACTAACAGAGCACACACACACACAAGCTAGCTAGCTCCTGGAGATGCCTGGCTGCCTTTGATGACAACAACTGGGCCTTAGAGCAGATACAGAGGCTGAGGTGGTTTTGTGTGTGATGTACTAACAGAGCACACACACACACAAGCTAGCTAGCTCCTGGAGATGCCTGGCGGCCTTCAATGACAACAACTGGGCCTTACGGCAGATAGAGACTGCCTTATATGACAACTGGGCCTTAGAGCAGATACAGAGGCTAAGGTGGTTTTATTTGTGATGTACTAACAGAGCACACACACACACACACACACACACACACACACACACACACACACAAGCTAGCTAGCTCCTGGAGATGCCTGGCTGCCTTCAAAGACAACAACTGGGCCTTACGGCAGATAGAGACTGCCTTATATGACAACAACTGGGCCTTAGAGCAGATACAGAGGCTGAGGTGGTTTTATGTGTGATGTACTAACAGAGCACACACACACACAAGCTAGCTAGCTCCTGGAGATGTCTGGCTGCCTTCGATGACAACAACTGGGCCTTACGGCAGCTAGAGACTGCCTTATATGACAACAACTGGGCCTTAGAGCAGATACAGAGGCTGAGGTGGTTTTATGTGTGATGTACTAACAGAGCACACATACACAAGCTAGCTAGCTCCTGGAGATGCCTGGCTGCCTTCGATGACAACAACTGGGCCTTAGAGCAGATACAGGCCCACACAGAACAGCCTAACAGAGCACACACAGAAGCTAGCTAGCTCCTGGAGATGCCTGGCTGCCTTTCATGACAACAACTGGGCCTTAGAGCAGATACAGAGGCTGAGGTGGTTTTGTGTGTGATGTACTAACAGAGCACACAAACACACACAAGCTAGCTAGCTCCCTGAGATGCCTGGCTTCTTTCGATGACAACAACTGGGCCTTACGGCAGATAGAGACTGCCTTATATGACAACAACGGGGCCTTAGAGCAGATACAGAGGCTGAGGTGGTTTTATGTGCGATGTACTAACAGAGCACACACACACACAAGCTAGCGAGCTCCTGGAGATGCCTGGCTGCCTTTGATGACAACAACTGGGCCTTAGAGCAGATACAGAGGCTGAGGTGGTTTTTTGTGTGTGATGTACTAACAGAGCACACACACACACAAGCTAGCTAGCTCCTGGAGATGCCTGGCGGCCTTCAATGACAACAACTGGGCCTTACGGCAGATAGAGACTGCCTTATATGACAACTGGGCCTTAGAGCAGATACAGAGGCTAAGGTGGTTTTATTTGTGATGTACTAACAGAGCACACACACACACACACACACACACACACACACACACACACACAAGCTAGCTAGCTCCTGGAGATGCCTGGCTGCCTTCAAAGACAACAACTGGGCCTTACGGCAGATAGAGACTGCCTTATATGACAACAACTGGGCCTTAGAGCAGATACAGAGGCTGAGGTGGTTTTATGTGTGATGTACTAACAGAGCACACACACACAAGCTAGCTAGCTCCTGGAGATGTCTGGCTGCCTTCGATGACAACAACTGGGCCTTACGGCAGCTAGAGACTGCCTTATATGACAACAACTGGGCCTTAGAGCAGATACAGAGGCTGAGGTGGTTTTATGTGTGATGTACTGACAGAGCACACACACAAGCTAGCTAGCTCCTGGAGATGCCTGGCTGCCTTTGATGACAACAACTGGGCCTTAGAGCAGATACAGAGGCTGAGGTGGTTTTGTGTGTGATGTACTAACAGAGCACACAAACACACACAAGCTAGCTAGCTCCCTGAGATGCCTGGCTTCTTTCGATGACAACAACTGGGCCTTACGGCAGATAGAGACTGCCTTATATGACAACAACGGGGCCTTAGAGCAGATACAGAGGCTGAGGTGGTTTTATGTGCGATGTACTAACAGAGCACACACACACAAGCTAGCTAGCTCCTGGAGATGCCTGGCTGCCTTCGATGACAACGACTGGGCCTTACGGCAGATAGAGACTGCCTTATATGACAAAAACTGGGCCTTAGAGCAGATACAGAGGCTGAGGTGGTTTTATTTGTGATGTACTAACAGAGCACACACACTAGCTAGCTTCTGGAGATGCCTGGCTGCCTTCGATGACAACAACTGGGACTTACGGCAGATAGAGACTGCCTTATATGACAACAACTGGGCCTTAGAGCAGATACAGAGGCTGAGCTGGTTTTATGTGTGATGTACTAACAGAGCACACACGCTAGCTAGCTCCTGGATATGCCTGGCTGCCTTTGATGACAACAACTGGGCCTTACGGCAGATAGAGACTGCCTTATATGACAACAACTGGGCCTTAGAGCAGATACAGAGGCTGAGGTGGTTTTATGTGTGATGTACTAACAGAGCACACACACACGCTAGCTAGCTCCTGGAGATGCCTGGCTGGCTGCCTTCGATGACAACAACTGGGCCTTAGAGCAGATACAGAGGCTGAGGTTGTTTTATGTGTGATGTACTAACAGAGCACACACACACACAAGCTAGCTAGCTCCTGGAGATGCCTGGCTGCCTTCGATGACAACAACTGGGCCTTACGGCAGATAGAGACTGCCTTATATGACAACAACTGGGCCTTAGAGCAGATACAGAGGCTGAGGTGGTTTTATTTGTTATGTACTAACAGAGCACACACACAAGCTAGCTAGCTCCTGGAGATGCCTGGCTGCCTTCGATGACAACTGGGCCGTAGGGCAGATAGAGACCGCTTTATATGACAACAACTGGGCTTTAGAGCAGATACAGAGGCTGAGGTGGTTTTATGTGTGATGTACTAACAGAGCACACACACACAAGCAAGCTAGCTCCTGGAGATGCCTGGCTGCCTTCGATGACAACAACTGGGCCTTACGGCAGATAGAGACTGCCTTATATGACAACAACTGGGCCTTAGAGCAGATACAGAGGCTGAGGTGGTTTTATGTGTGATGTACTAACAGAGCACACACACACACACACAAGCTAGCTAGCTCCTGGAGATGCCTGTCTGCCTTCGATGACAACAACTGGGCCTTACGGCAGATAGAGACTGCCTTATATGACAACAACTGGGCCTTAGAGCAGATACAGAGGCTGAGGTGGTTTTATGTGTGATGTACAAACAGAGCACACACACACGCTGGCTAGCTCCTGGAGATGCCTGGCTGCCTTTGATGACAACAACTGGGCCTTAGAGCTGATACAGAGGCTGAGGTGGTTTTATGTGTGATGTACTAACAGAGCACACACAAGCTAGCTAGCTCCTGAAGATGCCTGGCTGCCTTCGATGACAACAACTGGGCCTTACGGCAGATAGAGACTGCCTTATATGACAACAACTGGGCCTTAGAGCAGATACAGAGGCTGAGGTGGTTTTATTTGTGATGTACTAAGAGAGCACACACACACACACAAGCTAGCTAGCTCCTGGAGATGCCTGTCTGCCTTCAATGTCAACAACTGGGCCTTGCGGCAGCTAGAGACTGCCTTATATGACAACAACTGGGCCTTAGAGCAGATACAGAGGCTGAGGTGGTTTTATGTATGATGTACTAACCAAGCACACACACAAGCTAGCTCCTGGAGATGCCAGGCTGCCTTCGATGACAACAACTGGGCCTTAGAGCAGATACAGAGGCTGAGGTGGTTTTATGTGTGATGTACTAACAGAGCACACACACACAAGCTAGCTAGCTCCTGGAGATGCCTGGCTAGCTTCGATGACAACAACTGGGCCTTACGGCAGATAGAGACTGCCTTATATGACAACAAATGGGCGTTAGAGCAGATACAGAGGCTGAGGTGGTTTTGTGTGTGTGATGTACTAACAGAGCACACACACACACAAGCTAGCTAGCTCCTGGAGATGCCTGGCTGCCTTCGATGACAACAACTGGGCCTTACGGCAGCTAGAGACTGCCTTATATGACAACAACTGGGCCTTAGTGCAGAGACAGAGGCTGAGGTGGTTTTATGTGTGGTGTACTAACAGAGCACACACACACAAGCTAGCTAGCGGAGATGCCTGGCTGCCTTATATGACAACAACTGGGCCTTAGAGCAGATACAGAGGCTGAGGTGGTTTTATGTGTGATGTACTAACAGAGCACACACGCTAGCTAGCTCCTGGAGATGCCTGGCTGCCTTCGATGACAACAACTGGGCCTTACGGCAGATAGAGACTGCCTTATATGACAACAAATGGGCCTTAGAGCAGATACAGAGGCTGAGGTGGTTTTATGTGTGATGTACTAACAGAGCACACACACACAAGCTAGCTAGCTCCTGGAGATGCCTGGCTGCCTTCGATGACAACAACTGGGCCTTAGAGCAGATACAGAGGCTGAGGTGGTTTTATGTGTGATGTACTAACAGAGCACACACACACAAGGTAGCTAGCTCCTGGAGATGCCTGGCTGCCTTCGATGACAACAACTAAGCCTTACGGCAGATAGAGACTGGCTTTTATGACAACAACTGGGCCTTAGAGCAGATACAGAGGCTGAGGTGGTTTTATTTGTGATGTACTAACAGAGCACACACACACACAAGCTTGCTAGCTCCTGAAGATGCCTGGCTGCCTTCGATGACAACATCTGGGCCTTACGGCAGCTAGAGACTGGCTTATATGACAACAACTGGGCCTTAGAGCAGAGACAGAGGCTGAGGTGGTTTTATTTGTGATGTACTAACAGAGCACACACACACACAAGCTAGCTCCTGGAGATGCCTGGCTGCCTTCGATGACAACAACTGGGCCTTACGGCAGATAGAGACTGCCTTATATGACAACAACTGGGCCTTAGAGCAGATACAGAGGCTGAGGTGGTTTTATGTGTGATGTACTAACCGAGCACACACACGCTAGCTAGCTAGCTCCTGGAGATGCCTGGCTGCCTTCGATGACAACAACTGGGCCTTAGAGCAGATACAGAGGCTGAGGTGGTTTTATGTGTGATGTACTAACAGAGCACACACACACACAAGCTAGCTCCTGGAGATGCCAGGCTGCCTTCGATGACAACAACTGGGCCTTAGAGCAGATACAGAGGCTGAGGTGGTTTTATTTGTGATGTACTAACAGAGCACACACAAGCTAGCTAGCTCCTGGAGATGCCTGGCTGCCTTCGATAACAACAACTGGGCCTTACGGCAGATAGAGACTGCCTTATATGACAACAACTGGGACTTAAAGCAGATACAGAGGCTGAGGTGGTTTTATGTGTGATGTACTAACAGAGCACACACACACACAAGCTAGCTAGCTCCTGGAGATGCCTGGCTGCCTTCTATGACAACTGGGCCTTACGGCAGCTAGAGACTGCCTTATATGACAACAACTGGGCCTTAGAGCAGATACAGAGGCTGAGGTGGTTTTATGTGTGATGTACTAACAGAGCACACACACACAAGCTAGCTAGCTCCTGGAGATGCCTGGCTGCCTTCGATGACAACAACTGGGCCTTACGGCAGATAGAGACGGCCTTATATGACAACAACTGGGCCTTAGAGCAGATACAGAGGCTGAGGTGGTTTTATGTGTGATGTACTAACAGAGCACACACACACACAAGCTAGCTAGCGGAGATGCCTGGCTGCCTTCGATGACAACAACTGGGCCTTAGAGCAGATACAGAGGCTGAGGTGGTTTTATGTGTGATGTACTAACAGAGCACACACACACAAGCTAGCTAGCTCCTGGAGATGCCTGGCTGCCTTCGATGACAACAACTAAGCCTTACGGCAGATAGAGACTGGCTTATATGACAACAACTGGGCCTTAGAGCAGATACAGAGGCTGAGGTGGTTTTATTTGTGATGTACTAACAGAGCACACACACACACAAGCTTGCTAGCTCCTGAAGATGCCTGGCTGCCTTCGATGACAACATCTGGGCCTTACGGCAGCTAGAGACTGGCTTATATGACAACAACTGGGCCTTAGAGCAGATACAGAGGCTGAGGTGGTTTTATTTGTGATGTACTAACAGAGCACACACACACACAAGCTAGCTCCTGGAGATGCCTGGCTGCCTTCGATGACAACAACTGGGCCTTACGGCAGATAGAGACTGCCTTATATGACAACAACTGGGCCTTAGAGCAGATACAGAGGCTGAGGTGGTTTTATGTGTGATGTACTAACAGAGCACACACACGCTAGCTAGCTCCTGGAGATGCATGGCTGCCTTCGATGACAACAACTGGGCCTTAGAGCAGATACAGAGGCTGAGGTGGTTTTATGTGTGATGTACTAACAGAGCACACACACACACAAGCTAGCTCCTGGAGATGCCAGGCTGCCTTCGATGACAACAACTGGGCCTTAGAGCAGATACAGAGGCTGAGGTGGTTTTATTTGTGATGTACTAACAGAGCACACACAAGCTAGCTAGCTCCTGGAGATGCCTGGCTGCCTTCGATAACAACAACTGGGCCTTACGGCAGATAGAGACTGCCTTATATGACAACAACTGGGACTTAAAGCAGATACAGAGGCTGAGGTGGTTTTTATGTGTGATGTACTAACAGAGCACACACACACACAAGCTAGCTAGCTCCTGGAGATGCCTGGCTGCCTTCTATGACAACTGGGCCTTACGGCAGCTAGAGACTGCCTTATATGACAACAACTGGGCCTTAGAGCAGATACAGAGGCTGAGGTGGTTTTATGTGTGATGTACTAACAGAGCACACACACACAAGCTAGCTAGCTCCTGGAGATGCCTGGCTGCCTTCGATGACAACAACTGGGCCTTACGGCAGATAGAGACGGCCTTATATGACAACAACTGGGCCTTAGAGCAGATACAGAGGCTGAGGTGGTTTTATGTGTGATGTACTAACAGAGCACACACACACAAGCTAGCTAGCGGAGATGCCTGGCTGCCTTCGATGACAACAACTGGGCCTTAGAGCAGATACAGAGGCTGAGGTGGTTTTATGTGTGATGTACTAACAGAGCACACACACACAAGCTAGCTAGCTCCTGGAGATGCCTGGCTTCCTTCGATGACAACAACTGGGCCTTACGGCAGATAGAGACTGCCTTATATGACAACAACGGGGCCTTAGAGCAGATACAGAGGCTGAGGTGGTTTTATGTGTGATGTACTAACAGAGCACACACACACAAGGTAGCTAGCTCCTGGAGATGCCTGGCTGCCTTCGATGACAACAACTGGGCCTTACGGCAGATAGAGACTGGCTTATATGACAACAACTGGGCCTTAGAGCAGATACAGAGGCTGAGGTGGTTTTATTTGTGATGTACTAACAGAGCACACACACACACAAGCTAGCTAGCTCCTGGAGATGCCTGGCTGCCTTCTATGACAACTGGGCCTTACGGCAGCTAGAGACTGCCTTATATGACAACAACTGGGCCTTAGAGCAGATACAGAGGCTGAGGTGGTTTTATGTGTGATGTACTAACAGAGCACACACACACAAGCTAGCTAGCTCCTGGAGATGCCTGGCTGCCTTCGATGACAACAACTGGGCCTTACGGCAGATAGAGACGGCCTTATATGACAACAACTGGGCCTTAGAGCAGATACAGAGGCTGAGGTGGTTTTATGTGTGATGTACTAACAGAGCACACACACACAAGCTAGCTAGCGGAGATGCCTGGCTGCCTTCGATGACAACAACTGGGCCTTAGAGCAGATACAGAGGCTGAGGTGGTTTTATGTGTGATGTACTAACAGAGCACACACACACAAGCTAGCTAGCTCCTGGAGATGCCTGGCTGCCTTCGATGACAACAACTAAGCCTTACGGCAGATAGAGACTGGCTTATATGACAACAACTGGGCCTTAGAGCAGATACAGAGGCTGAGGTGGTTTTATTTGTGATGTACTAACAGAGCACACACACACACAAGCTTGCTAGCTCCTGAAGATGCCTGGCTGCCTTCGATGACAACATCTGGGCCTTACGGCAGCTAGAGACTGGCTTATATGACAACAACTGGGCCTTAGAGCAGATACAGAGGCTGAGGTGGTTTTATTTGTGATGTACTAACAGAGCACACACACACACACACACAAGCTAGCTCCTGGAGATGCCTGGCTGCCTTCGATGACAACAACTGGGCCTTACGGCAGATAGAGACTGCCTTATATGACAACAACTGGGCCTTAGAGCAGATACAGAGGCTGAGGTGGTTTTATGTGTGATGTACTAACAGAGCACACACACGCTAGCTAGCTAGCTCCTGGAGATGCCTGGCTGCCTTCGATGACAACAACTGGGCCTTAGAGCAGATACAGAGGCTGAGGTGGTTTTATGTGTGATGTACTAACAGAGCACACACACACACACAAGCTAGCTCCTGGAGATGCCAGGCTGCCTTCGATGACAACAACTGGGCCTTAGAGCAGATACAGAGGCTGAGGTGGTTTTATTTGTGATGTACTAACAGAGCACACACAAGCTAGCTAGCTCCTGGAGATGCCTGACTGCCTTCGATAACAACAACTGGGCCTTACGGCAGATAGAGACTGCCTTATATGACAACAACTGGGACTTAAAGCAGATACAGAGGCTGAGGTGGTTTTATGTGTGATGTACTAACAGAGCACACACACACACAAGCTAGCTAGCTCCTGGAGATGCCTGGCTGCCTTCTATGACAACTGGGCCTTACGGCAGCTAGAGACTGCCTTATATGACAACAACTGGGCCTTAGAGCAGATACAGAGGCTGAGGTGGTTTTATGTGTGATGTACTAACAGAGCACACACACACAAGCTAGCTAGCTCCTGGAGATGCCTGGCTGCCTTCGATGACAACAACTGGGCCTTAAGGCAGATAGAGACGGCCTTATATGACAACAGCTGGGCCTTAGAGCAGATACAGAGGCTGAGGTGGTTTTATGTGTGATGTACTAACAGAGCACACACACACACAAGCTAGCTAGCGGAGATGCCTGGCTGCCTTCGATGACAACAACTGGGCCTTAGAGCAGATACAGAGGCTGAGGTGGTTTTATGTGTGATGTACTAACAGAGCACACACACACAAGCTAGCTAGCTCCTGGAGATGCCTGGCTGCCTTCGATGACAACAACTGGGCCTTACGGCAGATAGAGACTGCCTTATATGACAACAACTGGGCCTTAGAGCAGATACAGAGGCTGAGGTGGTTTTATTTGTGATGTACTAACAGAGCACACACACACAAGCTAGCTAGCTCCTGAAGATGCCTGGCTGCCTTCGATGACAACATCTGGGCCTTACGGCAGCTAGAGACTGGCTTATATGACAACAACTGGGCCTTAGAGCAGATACAGAGGCTGAGGTGGTTTTATTTGTGATGTACTAACAGAGCACACACATACACAAGCTAGCTAGCTCCTGGAGATGCCTGGCTGCCTTCGATGACAACAACTGGGCCTTACGGCAGATAGAGACTGCCTTATATGACAACAACTGGGCCTTAGAGCAGATACAGAGGCTGAGGTGGTTTTATTTGTGATGTACTAACAGAGCACACACACACACAAGCTAGCTAGCTCCTGGAGATGCCTGGCTGCCTTCTATGACAACTGGGCCTTACGGCAGCTAGAGACTGCCTTATATGACAACAACTGGGCCTTAGAGCAGATACAGAGGCTGAGGTGGTTTTATGTGTGATGTACTAACAGAGCACACACACACAAGCTAGCTAGCTCCTGGAGATGCCTGGCTGCCTTCGATGACAACAACTGGGCCTTACGGCAGATAGAGACGGCCTTATATGACAACAACTGGGCCTTAGAGCAGATACAGAGGCTGAGGTGGTTTTATGTGTGATGTACTAACAGAGCACACACACACAAGCTAGCTAGCGGAGATGCCTGGCTGCCTTCGATGACAACAACTGGGCCTTAGAGCAGATACAGAGGCTGAGGTGGTTTTATGTGTGATGTACTAACAGAGCACACACACACACAAGCTAGCTAGCTCCTGGAGATGCCTGGCTGCCTTCGATGACAACAACTAAGCCTTACGGCAGATAGAGACTGGCTTATATGACAACAACTGGGCCTTAGAGCAGATACAGAGGCTGAGGTGGTTTTATTTGTGATGTACTAACAGAGCACACACACACACAAGCTTGCTAGCTCCTGAAGATGCCTGGCTGCCTTCGATGACAACATCTGGGCCTTACGGCAGCTAGAGACTGGCTTATATGACAACAACTGGGCCTTAGAGCAGATACAGAGGCTGAGGTGGTTTTATTTGTGATGTACTAACAGAGCACACACACACACAAGCTAGCTCCTGGAGATGCCTGGCTGCCTTCGATGACAACAACTGGGCCTTACGGCAGATAGAGACTGCCTTATATGACAACAACTGGGCCTTAGAGCAGATACAGAGGCTGAGGTGGTTTTATGTGTGATGTACTAACAGAGCACACACACGCTAGCTAGCTAGCTCCTGGAGATGCCTGGCTGCCTTCGATGACAACAACTGGGCCTTAGAGCAGATACAGAGGCTGAGGTGGTTTTATGTGTGATGTACTAACAGAGCACACACACACACAAGCTAGCTCCTGGAGATGCCAGGCTGCCTTCGATGACAACAACTGGGCCTTAGAGCAGATACAGAGGCTGAGGTGGTTTTATTTGTGATGTACTAACAGAGCACACACAAGCTAGCTAGCTCCTGGAGATGCCTGGCTGCCTTCGATAACAACAACTGGGCCTTACGGCAGATAGAGACTGCCTTATATGACAACAACTGGGACTTAAAGCAGATACAGAGGCTGAGGTGGTTTTATGTGTGATGTACTAACAGAGCACACACACACACAAGCTAGCTAGCTCCTGGAGATGCCTGGCTGCCTTCTATGACAACTGGGCCTTACGGCAGCTAGAGACTGCCTTATATGACAACAACTGGGCCTTAGAGCAGATACAGAGGCTGAGGTGGTTTTATGTGTGATGTACTAACAGAGCACACACACACAAGCTAGCTAGCTCCTGGAGATGCCTGGCTGCCTTCGATGACAACAACTGGGCCTTACGGCAGATAGAGACGGCCTTATATGACAACAACTGGGCCTTAGAGCAGATACAGAGGCTGAGGTGGTTTTATGTGTGATGTACTAACAGAGCACACACAAGCTAGCTAGCTCCTGGAGATGTCTGGCTGCCTTCGATGACAACAACTGGGCCTTACGGCAGATAGAGACTGCCTTATATGACAACAACTGGGCCTTAGAGCAGATACAGAGGCTGAGGTGGTTTTATGTGTGATGTACTAACAGAGCACACACACACAAGCTAGCTAGCGGAGATGCCTGGCTGCCTTCGATGACAACAACTGGGCCTTAGAGCAGATACAGAGGCTGAGGTGGTTTTATGTGTGATGTACTAACAGAGCACACACACACAAGCTAGCTAGCTCCTGGAGATGCCTGGCTGCCTTCGATGACAACAACTAAGCCTTACGGCAGATAGAGACTGGCTTATATGACAACAACTGGGCCTTAGAGCAGATACAGAGGCTGAGGTGGTTTTATTTGTGATGTACTAACAGAGCACACACACACACAAGCTTGCTAGCTCCTGAAGATGCCTGGCTGCCTTCGATGACAACATCTGGGCCTTACGGCAGCTAGAGACTGGCTTATATGACAACAACTGGGCCTTAGAGCAGATACAGAGGCTGAGGTGGTTTTATTTGTGATGTACTAACAGAGCACACACACACACAAGCTAGCTCCTGGAGATGCCTGGCTGCCTTCGATGACAACAACTGGGCCTTACGGCAGATAGAGACTGCCTTATATGACAACAACTGGGCCTTAGAGCAGATACAGAGGCTGAGGTGGTTTTTATGTGTGATGTACTAACAGAGCACACACACGCTAGCTAGCTAGCTCCTGGAGATGCCTGGCTGCCTTCGATGACAACAACTGGGCCTTAGAGCAGATACAGAGGCTGAGGTGGTTTTATGTGTGATGTACTAACAGAGCACACACACACACACAAGCTAGCTCCTGGAGATGCCAGGCTGCCTTCGATGACAACAACTGGGCCTTAGAGCAGATACAGAGGCTGAGGTGGTTTTATTTGTGATGTACTAACAGAGCACACACAAGCTAGCTAGCTCCTGGAGATGCCTGACTGCCTTCGATAACAACAACTGGGCCTTACGGCAGATAGAGACTGCCTTATATGACAACAACTGGGACTTAAAGCAGATACAGAGGCTGAGGTGGTTTTATGTGTGATGTACTAACAGAGCACACACACACACAAGCTAGCTAGCTCCTGGAGATGCCTGGCTGCCTTCTATGACAACTGGGCCTTACGGCAGCTAGAGACTGCCTTATATGACAACAACTGGGCCTTAGAGCAGATACAGAGGCTGAGGTGGTTTTATGTGTGATGTACTAACAGAGCACACACACACAAGCTAGCTAGCTCCTGGAGATGCCTGGCTGCCTTCGATGACAACAACTGGGCCTTACGGCAGATAGAGACTGCCTTATATGACAACTGGGCCTTAGAGCAGATACAGAGGCTGAGGTAGTTTTATGGGTGATGTACTAACAGAGCACACACACACACAAGCTAGCTAGCGGAGATGCCTGGCTGCCTTCGATGACAACAACTGGGCCTTAGAGCAGATACAGAGGCTGAGGTGGTTTTATGTGTGATGTACTAACAGAGCACACACACACGCTAGCTAGCTAGCTCCTGGAGATGCCTGGCTGCCTTCGATGACAACAACTAGAGGGACAACAACTGGGCCTTAGAGCAGATACAGAGGCTGAGGTGGTTTTATGTGTGATGTACTAACAGAGCACTCCACACACACACACAACAAGCTTAGAGCTCCTAACAGAGCACACACACACAAGCTAGAGATGCCTGGCTGCCTTCGATGACAACAACTGGGCCTTAGAGCAGATACAGAGGCTGAGGTGGTTTTATGTGTGATGTACTAACAGAGCACACACACACACAAGCTAGCTAGCTCCTGGAGATGCCTGCTGCCTTCGATGACAACAACTGGGCCTTACGGCAGATAGAGACTGCCTTATATGACAACAACGGGGCCTTAGAGCAGATACAGAGGCTGAGGTGGTTTTATGTGTGATGTACTAACAGAGCACACACACACACAAGGTAGCTAGCTCCTGGAGATGCCTGGCTGGCTGCCTTCGATGACAACAACTGGGCCTTACGGCAGATAGAGACTGGCTTATATGACAACAACTGGGCCTTAGAGCAGATACAGAGGCTGAGGTGGTTTTATTTGTGATGTACTAACAGAGCACACACACAAGCTAGCTAGCTTCTGGAGATGCCTGGCTGCCTTCGATGACAACAACTGGGCCTTACGGCAGATAGAGACTGCCTTATATGACAACAACTGGGCCTTAGAGCAGATACAGAGGCTGAGGTGGTTTTATGTGTGATGTACTAACAGAGCACACACACGCTAGCTAGCTAGCTCCTGGAGATGCCTGGCTGCCTTCGATGACAACAACTGGGCTTTAGAGCAGATACAGAGGCTGAGGTGGTTTTATGTGTGATGTACTAACAGAGCACACACACACACAAGCTAGCTCCTGGAGATGCCAGGCTGCCTTCGATGACAACAACTGGGCCTTAGAGCAGATACAGAGGCTGAGGTGGTTTTATTTGTGATGTACTAACAGAGCACACACAAGCTAGCTAGCTCCTGGAGATGCCTGGCTGCCTTCGATAACAACCACTGGGCCTTACGGCAGATAGAGACTGCCTTATATGACAACAACTGGGACTTAGAGCAGATACAGAGGCTGAGGTGGTTTTATGTGTGATGTACTAACAGAGCACACACACACACAAGCTAGCTAGCTCCTGGAGATGCCTGGCTGCCTTCTATGACAACAAATGGGCCTTACGGCAGCTAGAGACTGCCTTATATGACAACAACTGGGCCTTAGAGCAGATACAGAGGCTGAGGTGGTTTTATGTGTGATGTACTAACAGAGCACACACACACAAGCTAGCTAGCTCCTGGAGATGCCTGGCTGCCTTCGATGACAACAACTGGGCCTTACGGCAGATAGAGACTGGCTTATATGACAACAACTGGGCCTTAGAGCAGATACAGAGGCTGAGGTGGTTTTATTTGTGATGTACTAACAGAGCACACACACACACAAGCTAGCTAGCTCCTGAAGATGCCTGGCTGCCTTCGATGACAACATCTGGGCCTTACGGCAGCTAGAGACTGGCTTATATGACAACAACTGGGCCTTAGAGAGGATACAGAGGCTGAGGTGGTTTTATTTGTGATGTACTAACAGAGCACACACACACACAAGCTAGCTAGCTCCTGGAGATGCCTGGCTGCCTTCGATGACAACAACTGGGCCTTACGGCAGATAGAGACTGCCTTATATGACAACAAAGGGGGCCTTAGAGCAGATACAGAGGCTGAGGTGGTTTTATTTGTGATGTACTAACAGAGCACACACACAAGCTAGCTAGCTTCTGGAGATGCCTGGCTGCCTTCGATGACAACTGGGCCTTACGGCAGATAGAGACTGCCTTATATGACAACAACTGGGCCTTAGTGCAGATACAGAGGCTGAGGTGGTTTTATGTGTGATGTACTAACAGAGCACACACACGCTAGCTAGCTAGCTCCTGGAGATGCCTGGCTGCCTTCGATGACAACAACTGGGCTTTAGAGCAGATACAGAGGCTGAGGTGGTTTTTTATGTGTGATGTACTAACAGAGCACACACACACACAAGCTAGCTCCTGGAGATGCCAGGCTGCCTTATACGACAACAACTGGGCCTTAGAGCAGATACAGAGGCTGAGGTGGTTTTATGTGTGATGTACTAACAGAGCACACACACACACACAAGCTAGCTAGCTCCTGGAGATGCCTGGCTGCCTTAGATGACAACAACTGGGCCTTACGGCAGATAGAGACTGCCTTATATGACAACAACTGGGCCTTAGAGCAGATACAGAGGCTGAGGTGGTTTTATGTGTGATGTACTAACAGAGCACACACACGCTAGCTAGCTAGCTCCTGGAGATGCCTGGCTGCCTTCGATGACAACAACTGGGCTTTAGAGCAGATACAGAGGCTGAGGTGGTTTTATGTGTGATGTACTAACAGAGCACACACACACACAAGCTAGCTCCTGGAGATGCCAGGCTGCCTTCGATGACAACAACTGGGCCTTAGAGCAGATACAGAGGCTGAGGTGGTTTTATTTGTGATGTACTAACAGAGCACACACAAGCTAGCTAGCTCCTGGAGATGCCTGGCTGCCTTCGATAACAACAACTGGGCCTTACGGCAGATAGAGACTGCCTTATATGACAACAACTGGGACTTAGAGCAGATACAGAGGCTGAGGTGGTTTTAGCTAGCTCCTGGAGATGCCTGGCTGCCTTCGATGACAACAACTGGGCTGAGTGGTTTTATGTGTGATTTAGAGCAGATACAGACTGGGCTGAGGTGGTTTTATGTGTGATGTACTAACAGAGCACACACACAAGCTAGCTAGCTCCTGGAGATGCCAGGCTGCCTTCGATGACAACAACTGGGCCTTAGAGCAGATACAGAGGCTGAGGTGGTTTTTTTGTGGTGGTTTTATTTGTGATGTACTAACAGAGCACACACACAAGCTAGCTAGCTCCTGGAGATGCCTGGCTGCCTTCTATGACAACAAATGGGCCTTACGGCAGATAGAGACTGCCTTATATGACAACAACTGGGCCTTAGAGCAGATACAGAGGCTGAGGTGGTTTTATGTGTGATGTACTAACAGAGCACACACACACACAAGCTAGCTAGCTCCTGGAGATGCCTGGCTGCCTTCGATGACAACAACTGGGCCTTACAGCAGATAGAGACTGCCTTATATGACAACAACTGGGCCTTAGAGCAGATACAGAGGCTGAGGTGGTTTTATGTGTGATGTACTAACAGAGCACACACACACAAGCTAGCTAGCTCCTGGAGATGCCTGGCTGCCTTCGATGACAACAACTGGGCCTTACAGCAGATAGAGATGGCCTTATA
Organism: Lithobates sylvaticus; assembly: GCA_028564925.1. Taxonomy (NCBI): domain Eukaryota; kingdom Metazoa; phylum Chordata; class Amphibia; order Anura; family Ranidae; genus Lithobates; species Lithobates sylvaticus. The sequence continues at coordinate 2,349,109 of CM053029.1, forward strand.
TGACAACAACTGGGCCTTAGAGCAGATACAGAGGCTGAGGTGGTTTTATGTGTGATGTACTAACAGAGCACACACACAAGCTAGCTAGCGGAGATGCCTGGCTGCCTTCGATGACAACAACTGGGCCTTAGAGCAGATACAGAGGCTGAGGTGGTTTTATGTGTGATGTACTAACAGAGCACACACACACAAGCTAGCTAGCAGAGATGCCTGGCTGCCTTCGATGACAACAACTGGGCCTTAGAGCAGATACAGAGGCTGAGGTGGTTTTATGTGTGATGTACTAACAGAGCACACACACACAAGTTAGCTAGCTCCTGGAGATGCCTGGCTGCCTTTGATGACAACAACTGGGCCTTACGGCAGATAGAGACTGCCTTATATGACAACAACTGGGCCTTAGAGCAGATACAGAGGCTGAGGTGGTTTTATGTGTGATGTACTAACAGAGCACACACACACAAGCTAGCTAGCTCCTGGAGATGCCTGGCTGCCTTCGATGACAACAACTGGGCCTTAGAGCAGATACAGAGGCTGAGGTGGTTTTATTTGTGATGTACTAAGAGAGCACACACACACACAAGCTAGCTAGCTCTTGGAGATGCCTGGCTGCCTTTGATGACAACAACTGGGCCTTACGGCAGATAGAGACTGGCTTATATGACAACAACTGGGCCTTAGAGCAGATACAGAGGCTGAGGTGGTTTTATGTGTGATGTACTAACAGAGCACACACAAGCTAGCTAGCTCCTGGAGATGCCTGGCTGCCTTCTATGACAACTGGGCCTTACGGCAGCTAGAGACTGCCTTATATGACAACAACTGGGCCTTAGAGCAGATACAGAGGCTGAGGTGGTTTTATTTGTGATGTACTAACAGAGCACACACAAGCTAGCTAGCTCCTGGAGATGCCTGGCTGCCTTCGATAACAACAACTGGGCCTTACGGCAGATAGAGACTGCCTTATATGACAACAACTGGGACTTAAAGCAGATACAGAGGCTGAGGTGGTTTTATGTGTGATGTACTAACAGAGCACACACACACACAAGCTAGCTAGCTCCTGGAGATGCCTGGCTGCCTTCTATGACAACAACTGGGCCTTACGGCAGCTAGAGACTGCCTTATATGACAACAACTGGGCCTTAGAGCAGATACAGAGGCTGAGGTGGTTTTATGTGTGATGTACTAACAGAGCACACACACACAAGCTAGCTAGCTCCTGGAGATGCCTGGCTGCCTTCGATGACAACAACTGGGCCTTACGGCAGATAGAGACGGCCTTATATGACAACAACTGGGCCTTAGAGCAGATACAGAGGCTGAGGTGGTTTTATGTGTGATGTACTAACAGAGCATACACACACAAGCTAGCTAGCGGAGATGCCTGGCTGCCTTCGATGACAACAACTGGGCCTTAGAGCAGATACAGAGGCTGAGGTGGTTTTATGTGTGATGTACTAACAGAGCACACATACACAAGCTAGCTAGCTCCTGGAGATGCCTGGCTGCCTTCGATGACAACAACTGGGCCTTACGGCAGATAGAGACTGCCTTATATGACAACAACGGGGCCTTAGAGCAGATACAGAGGCTGAGGTGGTTTTATGTGTGATGTACTAACAGAGCACACACACACAAGGTAGCTAGCTCCTGGAGATGCCTGGCTGCCTTCGATGACAACAACTGGGCCTTACGGCAGATAGAGACTGGCTTATATGACAACAACTGTGCCTTGGAGCAGATACAGAGGCTGAGGTGGTTTTATTTGTGATGTACTAACAGAGCACACACACACACACAAGCTAGCTAGCTCCTGAAGATGCCTGGCTGCCTTCGATGACAACATCTGGGCCTTACGGCAGCTAGAGACTGGCTTATATGACAACAACTGGGCCTTAGAGCAGATACAGAGGCTGAGGTGGTTTTATTTGTGATGTACTAACAGAGCACACACACACACACACAAGCTAGCTAGCTCCTGGAGATGCCTGGCTGCCTTCGATGACAACAACTGGGTCTTACGGCAGATAGAGACTGCCTTATATGACAACAAAGGGGGCCGTAGAGCAGATACAGAGGCTGAGGTGGTTTTATTTGTGATGTACTAACAGAGCACACACACAAGCTAGCTAGCTTCTGGAGATGCCTGGCTGCCTTCGATGACAACTGGGCCTTACGGCAGATAGAGACTGCCTTATATGACAACAACTGGGCCTTAGAGCAGATACAGAGGCTGAGGTGGTTTTATGTGTGATGTACTAACAGAGCACACACACACACAAGCTAGCTCCTGGAGATGCCAGGCTGCCTTCGATGACAACAACTGGGCCTTAGAGCAGATACAGAGGCTGAGGTGGTTTTATGTGTGATGTACTAACAGAGCACACACACAAGCTAGCTAGCTCCTGGAGATGCCTGGCTGCCTTAGATTACAACAACTGGGCCTTACGGCAGATAGAGACTGCCTTATATGACAACAACTGGGCCTTAGAGCAGATACAGAGGCTGAGGTGGTTTTATGTGTGATGTACTAAGAGAGCACACACACACAAGCTAGCTAGCTCCTGAAAATGCCTGGCTGCCTTCGATGACAACATCTGGGCCTTACGGCAGATAGAGACTGCCTTATATGACAACAAATGGGCCTTAGAGCAGATACAGAGGCTGAGGTGGTTTTATGTGTGATGTACTAACAGAGCACACACACACAAGCTAGCTAGCGGAGATGCCTGGCTGCCTTATATGACAACAACTGGGCCTTAGAGCAGATACAGAGGCTGAGGTGGTTTTATGTGTGATGTACTAACAGAGCACACACGCTAGCTAGCTCCTGGAGATGCCTGGCTGCCTTCGATGACAACAACTGGGCCTTACGGCAGATAGAGACTGCCTTATATGACAACAAATGGGCCTTAGAGCAGATACAGAGGCTGAGGTGGTTTTATGTGTGATGTACTAACAGAGCACACACACACAAGCTAGCTAGCGGAGATGCCTGGCTGCCTTCGATGACAACAACTGGGCCTTAGAACAGATACAGAGGCTGAGGTGGTTTTTATGTGTGATGTACTAACAGAGCACACACACACACAAGGTAGCTAGCTCCTGGAGATGCCTGGCTGCCTTCGATGACAACAACTAAGCCTTACGGCAGATAGAGACTGGCTTATATGACAACAACTGGGCCTTAGAGCAGATACAGAGGCTGAGGTGGTTTTATTTGTGATGTACTAACAGAGCAGACACACAAGCTTGCTAGCTCCTGAAGATGCCTGGCTGCCTTCGTGACAACATCTGGGCCTTACGGCAGATAGAGATGGCCTTATATGACAACAACTGGGCCTTAGAGCAGATACAGAGGCTGAGGTGGTTTTATGTGTGATGTACTAACAGAGCACACACACGCTAGCTAGCTAGCTCCTGGAGATGCCTGGCTGCCTTCGATGACAACAACTGGGCCTTAGAGCAGATACAGAGGCTGAGGTGGTTTTATGTGTGATGTACTAACAGAGCACACACAAGCTAGCTCCTGGAGATGCCAGGCTGCCTTCGATGACAACAACTGGGCCTTAGAGCAGATACAGAGGCTGAGGTGGTTTTATTTGTGATGTACTAACAGAGCACACACAAGCTAGCTAGCTCCTGGAGATGCCTGGCTGCCTTCGATAACAACAACTGGGCCTTACGGCAGATAGAGACCACCTTATATGACAACAACTGGGACTTAAAGCAGATACAGAGGCTGAGGTGGTTTTATGTGTGATGTACTAACAGAGCACACACACACACAAGCTAGCTAGCTCCTGGAGATGCCTGGCTGCCTTCTATGACAACAACTGGGCCTTACGGCAGCTAGAGACTGCCTTATATGACAACAACTGGGCCTTAGAGCAGATACAGAGGCTGAGGTGGTTTTATGTGTGATGTACTAACAGAGCACACACACACAAGCTAGCTAGCTCCTGGAGATGCCTGGCTGCCTTCGATGACAACAACTGGGCCTTACGGCAGATAGAGACGGCCTTATATGACAACAACTGGGCCTTAGAGCAGATACAGAGGCTGAGGTGGTTTTATGTGTGATGTACTAACAGAGCACACACACACAAGCTAGCTAGCGGAGATGCCTGGCTGCCTTCGATGACAACAACTGGGCCTTAGAGCAGATACAGAGGCTGAGGTGGTTTTATGTGTGATGTACTAACAGAGCACACACACACACAAGCTAGCTAGCTCCTGGAGATGCCTGGCTGCCTTCGATGACAACAACTGGGCCTTACGGCAGATAGAGACTGCCTTATATGACAACAACGGGGCCTTAGAGCAGATACAGAGGCTGAGGTGGTTTTATTTGTGATGTACTAACAGAGCACACACACACAAGCTAGCTAGCTCCTGGAGATGCCTGGCTGCCTTCGATGACAACAACTGGGCCTTACGGCAGATAGAGACTGCCTTATATGACAACAACGGGGCCTTAGAGCAGATACAGAGGCTGAGGTGGTTTTATTTGTGATGTACTAACAGAGCACACACACACAAGCTAGCTAGCTCCTGAAGATGCCTGGCTGCCTTCGATGACAACATCTGGGCCTTACGGCAGCTAGAGACTGGCTTATATGACAACAACTGGGCCTTAGAGCAGATACAGAGGCTGAGGTGGTTTTATTTGTGATGTACTAACAGAGCACACACACACACAAGCTAGCTAGCTCCTGGAGATGCCTGGCTGCCTTCGATGACAACAACTGGGCCTTACGGCAGATAGAGACTGCCTTATATGACAACAAAGGGGGCCTTAGAGCAGATACAGAGGCTGAGGTGGTTTTATTTGTGATGTACTAACAGAGCACACACACAAGCTAGCTAGCTTCTGGAGATGCCTGGCTGCCTTCGATGACAACTGGGCCTTACGGCAGATAGAGACTGCCTTATATGACAACAACTGGGCCTTAGAGCAGATACAGAGGCTGAGGTGGTTTTATGTGTGATGTACTAACAGAGCACACACACACACACAAGCTAGCTCCTGGAGATGCCAGGCTGCCTTTGATGACAACAACTGGGCCTTAGAGCAGATACAGAGGCTGAGGTGGTTTTATTTGTGATGTACTAACAGAGCACACACAAGCTAGCTAGCTGCCTGGCTGCCTTCGATAACAACAACTGGGCCTTACGGCAGATAGAGACTGCCTTATATGACAACAACTGGGACTTAGAGCAGATACAGAGGCTGAGGTGGTTTTATGTGTGATGTACTAACAGAGCACACACACAAGCTAGCTAGCTCCTGGAGATGCCTGGCTGCCTTCTATGACAACAAATGCACCTTACGGCAGCTAGAGACTGCCTTATATGACAACAACTGGGCCTTAGAGCAGATACAGAGGCTGAGGTGGTTTTATGTGTGATGTACTAACAGAGCACACACACACAAGCTAGCTAGCTCCTGGAGATGCCTGGCTGCCTTCGATGACAACAACTGGGCCTTACAGCAGATAGAGATGGCCTTATATGACAACAACTGGGCCTTAGAGCAGATACAGAGGCTGAGGTGGTTTTATGTGTGATGTACTAACAGAGCACACACACAAGCTAGCTAGCGGAGATGCCTGGCTGCCTTCGATGACAACAACTGGGCCTTAGAGCAGATACAGAGGCTGAGGTGGTTTTATGTGTGATGTACTAACAGAGCACACACACACAAGTTAGCTAGCTCCTGGAGATGCCTGGCTGCCTTTGATGACAACAACTGGGCCTTACGGCAGATAGAGACTGCCTTATATGACAACAACTGGGCCTTAGAGCAGATACAGAGGCTGAGGTGGTTTTATGTGTGATGTACTAACAGATCACACACACACAAGCTAGCTAGCTCCTGGAGATGCCTGGCTGCCTTCGATGACAACAACTGGGCCTTAGAGCAGATACAGAGGCTGAGGTGGTTTTATTTGTGATGTACTAACAGAGCACACACAAGCTAGCTAGCTCCTGGAGATGCCTGGCTGCCTTCGATGACAACAACTGGGCCTTACGGCAGATAGAGACGGCCTTATATGACAACAACTGGGCCTTAGAGCAGATACAGAGGCTGAGGTGGTTTTATGTGTGATGTACTAACAGAGCACACATACACAAGCTAGCTAGCTCCTGGAGATGCCTGGCTGCCTTCGATGACAACAACTGGGCCTTACGGCAGATAGAGACTGCCTTATATGACAACAACGGGGCCTTAGAGCAGATACAGAGGCTGAGGTGGTTTTATGTGTGATGTACTAACAGAGCACACACAAGGTAGCTAGCTCCTGGAGATGCCTGGCTGCCTTCGATGACAACAACTGGGCCTTACGGCAGATAGAGACTGGCTTATATGACAACAACTGTGCCTTGGAGCAGATACAGAGGCTGAGGTGGTTTTATTTGTGATGTACTAACAGAGCACACACACACACACAAGCTAGCTAGCTCCTGAAGATGCCTGGCTGCCTTCGATGACAACATCTGGGCCTTACGGCAGCTAGAGACTGGCTTATATGACAACAACTGGGCCTTAGAGCAGATACAGAGGCTGAGGTGGTTTTATTTGTGATGTACTAACAGAGCACACACACAAGCTAGCTAGCTCCTGGAGATGCCTGGCTGCCTTCGATGACAACAACTGGGTCTTACGGCAGATAGAGACTGCCTTATATGACAACAAAGGGGGCCTTAGAGCAGATACAGAGGCTGAGGTGGTTTTATTTGTGATGTACTAACAGAGCACACACACAAGCTAGCTAGCTTCTGGAGATGCCTGGCTGCCTTCGATGACAACTGGGCCTTACGGCAGATAGAGACTGCCTTATATGACAACAACTGGGCCTTAGAGCAGATACAGAGGCTGAGGTGGTTTTATGTGTGATGTACTAACAGAGCACACACACGCTAGCTAGCTCCTGGAGATGCCTGGCTGCCTTCGATGACAACAACTGGGCTTTAGAGCAGATACAGAGGCTGAGGTGGTTTTATGTGTGATGTACTAACAGAGCACACACACACACAAGCTAGCTCCTGGAGATGCCAGGCTGCCTTCGATGACAACAACTGGGCCTTAGAGCAGATACAGAGGCTGAGGTGGTTTTATGTGTGATGTACTAACAGAGCACACACACAAGCTAGCTAGCTCCTGGAGATGCCTGGCTGCCTTAGATTACAACAACTGGGCCTTACGGCAGATAGAGACTGCCTTATATGACAACAACTGGGCCTTAGAGCAGATACAGAGGCTGAGGTGGTTTTATGTGTGATGTACTAAGAGAGCACACACACACAAGCTAGCTAGCTCCTGAAAATGCCTGGCTGCCTTCGATGACAACATCTGGGCCTTACGGCAGATAGAGACTGCCTTATATGACAACAAATGGGCCTTAGAGCAGATACAGAGGCTGAGGTGGTTTTATGTGTGATGTACTAACAGAGCACACACACACAAGCTAGCTAGCGGAGATGCCTGGCTGCCTTATATGACAACAACTGGGCCTTAGAGCAGATACAGAGGCTGAGGTGGTTTTATGTGTGATGTACTAACAGAGCACACACGCTAGCTAGCTCCTGGAGATGCCTGGCTGCCTTCGATGACAACAACTGGGCCTTACGGCAGATAGAGACTGCCTTATATGACAACAAATGGGCCTTAGAGCAGATACAGAGGCTGAGGTGGTTTTATGTGTGATGTACTAACAGAGCACACACACACAAGCTAGCTAGCTCCTGGAGATGCCTGGCTGCCTTCGATGACAACAACTGGGCCTTAGAGCAGATACGGAGGCTGAGGTGGTTTTATGTGTGATGTACTAACAGAGCACACACACACAAGGTAGCTAGCTCCTGGAGATGCCTGGCTGCCTTCGATGACAACAACTAAGCCTTACGGCAGATAGAGACTGGCTTATATGACAACAACTGGGCCTTAGAGCAGATACAGAGGCTGAGGTGGTTTTATTTGTGATGTACTAACAGAGCACACACACACACAAGCTAGCTCCTGGAGATGCCTGGCTGCCTTCGATGACAACAACTGGGCCTTACGGCAGATAGAGACTGCCTTATATGACAACAACTGGGCCTTAGAGCATATACAGAGGCTGAGGTGGTTTTATGTGTGATGTACTAACAGAGCACACACACGCTAGCTAGCTAGCGGAGATGCCTGGCTGCCTTCGATGACAACAACTGGGCCTTAGAGCAGATACAGAGGCTGAGGTGGTTTTATGTGTGATGTACTAACAGAGCACACACACACACAAGCTAGCTCCTGGAGATGCCAGGCTGCCTTCGATGACAACAACTGGGCCTTAGAGCAGATACAGAGGCTGAGGTGCTTTTATTTGTGATGTACTAACAGAGCACACACAAGCTAGCTAGCTCCTGGAGATGCCTGGCTGCCTTCGATGACAACAACTGGGCCTTACGGCAGATAGAGACTGCCTTATATGACAACAACTGGGCCTTAGAGCAGATACAGAGGCTGAGGTGGTTTTATGTGTGATGTACTAACAGAGCACACACACAAGCTAGCTAGCTCCTGGAGATGCCTGGCTGCCTTCGATGACAACAACTGGGCCTTACGGCAGATAGAGACTGCCTTATATGACAACTGGGCCTTAGAGCAGATACGGAGGCTGAGGTGGTTTTATTTGTGATGTACTAACAGAGCACACACACACACACACAAGCTAGCTAGCTCCTGGAGATGCCTGGCTGCCTTTGATGACAACAACTGGGCCTTACGGCAGAAAGAGACTGCCTTATATGACAACAACTGGGCCTTAGAGCAGATACAGAGGCTGAGGTGGTTTTATGTGTGATGTACTAACAGAGCACACACACACAAGCTAGCTATCTCCTGGAGATGCCTGGCTGCCTTCATTGACAACAACTGGGCCTTACGGCAGATAGAGACTGCCTTATATGACAACAACTGGGCCTTAGAGCAGATACAGAGGCTGAGGTGGTTTTATGTGTGATGTAATAACAGAGCACACACACCGTCGTGGATATTTCACCACACTCTTGCGCTAATAAGCGCCTTTCAATCTTATGATATAATGCGCCCTCTGATCGTATGCCTCCCTGGACCCCCAGCTCCCAAAAACAGACATTACCAGACAAATCTCACTTCATCTCAGCATAGCATCCATACATCACCTTTCCAGCCTAGCTGCTTCCCATCTAAGCCCCTGGTTTCCCATTCCCCAGTACACAGCCATCAACACCATGTATTCTTACAGCCTCATCTTTGCCTGGTCAGTCCGACATCCTTGGCCACACAAACCAGCATGGCGTTTTATTATCACAAAAGCTTTCACAAACAGGAAGTGCATGCCTCCAACAGCCAGGCACTCCCTCTATACAAAATGACATCACAGGAAGTGACATGGAGTAAAGGGGGAGGGCACTCACAGGAGGAAGTGCACATGATTAAATCAGACACAGGGAGACAGATGACAATCTATAAAAACACACATCCTAGAATAAAATGTCCACATAAATTGTATACAATATAATTTCCACAACAACACAAGCTAGCTAGCTCCTGGAGATGCCTGGCTGCCTTCGATGACAACTGGGCCTTAGAGCAGATACAGAGGCTGAGGTGGTTTTATGTGTGCTGACACACACACTAGCTCCTATAAATCCCTGCCTGCCTTAGATCACAATAGGGCAGAAGGTTATACTGCAATGCTGTACTAACAGCATAGGACAGAGGGTGCTACTGCAATGCTGTACTAACAGCACGCACACACAAGACTAATCCCCAGAATCAAAAGCAGTTAGACTCAGCAGCAGATAATGTCACCACTCAGCAGCAGTGCAATCAGCAGAATGAATATATATTCTCTAATGATTAGTATTCACTTCAGTAGTAATGATAATGAATCAGCATCAGCAGTCTGCCTAATCAGAATCAAAGCCGGAACACATGTGCACTAGGCCAACGGCGCGGTGGCCTTTTATACAGTGGGGCGTGTACTAAAGCCCCTGAGCTATAATTGGCTACAGGCGTCCTGCCTGTAGCCAATTATTGCTCTCCTCGCTGCCGGCGCTGTGATTGGCCAAGCATGCGGGGTCACAGTGCATGCTTGGCCAATCATCAGCCAGCAATGCACTGCGCCTGGCGCAATGCATTGCGGGCCACTCGCATCACACGAATGTGATGCGAACGGCCCAAATAGTTCTGGGTTCTGGGTTCGAATCGAACACCGGGCCCATCCCTAATTACCAGCAATCCCTGAAAACCAAAAATAACTTGCTCCAATGATGGAACTATGCACAGCACTTTAAGGAACAAATCTATTTGTAACCCCTTAGTGAAAGACAATGAGCACATTGAGGTGTTCAAGAGAGTGGTTTTAGACAAGCTGAAAGAACTAAAAATAAAAGAGAGGAACCAAAATATATAAAAAGTGGAATCCGTAAGCTAACAAAAAGGAAGGATCTAGTAGCCCGCCCAGCGGATAAAGGGGGTGGCATAGTGGTCCTCTCTAAAGGACAGTACAACACAAGCATGAACTTTCTCTTACAAGATGAGGATACATATAGTCGCCTTCTAAGTAATCCGGTGTTCAAGTGTAGGAAAGCACTTGAGCAAACTGTCCACTTGGGTCTGAAGAGAAATATCCTGAATAAAAAAGAAGCCAAATACCTCATACCAGAATCCTGCCAGACACCCATTATCTATTTGCTCCCAAAGATCCATAAAGATAAGAATAACCCACCACCTAGACCAATAGTCAATGGTATAGACTCACTAAGAGCAAGAATGGGGCAGTATATTGACCATTACCTACAACCAGCTGTACAGAAGACACAAGCCTATCTGAGAGACACAACACAAATTTTACAAATACTGGAGAATATCCCAAGAAGAGAGCAATCCTGGTGTCTGGCTACAGCAGATGTGTCTTCCCTATACACAGTTATATTGCACCATCAGACATGCAAAGCTGTGAAATGGGGATTGAGAAAACATACGTCTTTACCATGTGCGCAAAGAAAATACCTTGTGAAATGTCTTGATTTCTGTTTAAAAAAATAGCTATTTTTGGTACAATTGTTACTTTCAGAAAACGGGTGTAACTATGGGAGCAAAATTAGCTCCGAGCGTAGCAGGTCTCTTTATGGTGCAATGGGAGGAAGAGAAAGTATTTTATAATACTCCAGAAGGTCTCTATATTTACAGAAGATATATTGATGACATCGTTATCCTGTGGAAAGGAGATAAAGAACAATTTCCTTGAAGGGTTAAATAGAAATGATAGAAACATCGAACAACAACAAAAAATTACATTCCAAGACCTAGAGATCTTACAAGAAGATAACACACTCTCCTCTAGAAAACATTTCAAGAATGTAGATGGAAATAGCTACTTGCCCCTAGAATGTTGTCATCACAAGAATTGGCTGTATAATATACCAAAAGGACAACTAATGCGCCTAAGACGTAATTGCACCCACAAAGAATCATTCAGAACCCAAGCAGATAATATGAAGCAAAGATTTTTGGAGAAAGGATATGATAACGAATATATCAGTAAGAAAATTGCAGAAGTAGCAGAGATGGATCATAAGGATCTGATAAAAGACAAACCAAAATGTGAGGCCCCAAGAGACACGATACTGATTATCTTTGACTATAACACACAATATAAGCAAATTGAAAGAATTATTAAATGTCACTGGGATATCCTCCTGGCAGATAAACATCTACAACATATCCTTCCTTCCTTGCCGACATTTGTTTACAGAAGAGCCCCCACCATTCAGGACAAAATTGTAAAAAGTATGCCAGACCCTCCAAGTAGAGGCTTGACTTTCTTTACCGGTAAGGGTTTTTTCCAGGGGTCAAGTCCTGGGAAAAAAAGTGTGGGAACTCCCACCCAAGATCCACTCGCCCACCAAAAAAAAAAAAAAATGATACGCTCATATGCACAAACGCTTCAAAAGTGGTATTTTTCATCCAATTTTCGTATAGTGTGTATGAAGCTGTTCATACAACTGTTAGTACATAAAAAAAAAAATCCTCAATAAACATAAATACGGTAATTCTCTGAATAATCAGCATTCATTCAATTGTGCTTCCATGCAAATGTGAACATTATGTTCTGATCTTTATTGGGGAATGTTATTTTGTATATAGAGTGTTTATGTGGTGAGTTTACACTTTTCATTGAACAGAGTTTGGATAACACAGGGTTAAAAGAAAAGGTCATAAATTAACTGCACATTATCTGGACAGAATGCTTGGGGAGATAGTGATGTGTTCCTGCTTAGGAGATGTATGTTAGCTTGGGGGGGCTGCAAACTCTGCAGGGCTCCAACACACACTCGCTGCTATTCCAACCCTTCACATATTTCCACATAAACTTCCCTCCTGGCATTAAACTTTGCCAGGTATTGTGCTCAGCTTTCCACCCCAAACTGATGTTCCTCCCTCAGCTCACCTCTCTCCCTGCATGTCCTGTGAGCAGAATAGCTGTGCTCCTCCTCTGGGTTCTCTCATCATATGGTACTGAATATAGAGGAGGGGGGGGGGATTCAGCGGGACACACAGAGCAAGTATGCAGGAGACTGAGGGGGGGGGGGGGTGAGGAGACAGAAAATCAGGAGGGACCGGCGGGGAGGACTGACTAAACACAATCTCTTAGCAGCAGGGATCAGATCTACCCGTCTGCTAGCTGTGATTGACAGGTAGATCGAAGCGGAAGCTGTCATGGGGCCCCCTACTGGCAATGCCTGAATGGTCAGTCCATCCCTGGTGTGTGTCACTTACTATTGCGAGACACAGCTGCTAACGGGAACTGAGTTCCTGTTGTGGAAAAAGTACAGGAACTCTGTTCCCATGCGTTCCCGCAGGACTTGAGCCCTGTTTTTTACATGCAAACAGTGCTACGCATGTGTAAAAACCAAACGCCCGAATGAAAAAAAAAAAAGGACTTCACTTCGAAAAGCACAGGAAATTCTTATGAAATTAAAAAGTTTATCTGTTGTAATACAGAGGGAGCAGTCTACACCCTTGAGTGCAGTTGTGGTCTCCAATATATAGGCCGCACGAAAAGACCCCTAAAAATATATTTTTTATAATTTTATTGAACCCCTTTCGCTTCTTTTAATCACTATTGACGTTGGGTCGTCTAATGTTTTATCAAATGCGATTTACAGCCTACACATATATTTTTCACTTCAATTTTTATTTTTTATTTTATTTTAGCTTGCTTATCTTGATGCCACTATTTACATGCAACCCATAAACGAGTGTTACTTCTAACACTCCTACAGAATTTAAACGTTGCTACTATTTAACCACACTTATTTCTCTATTGTGGTCTATTTTCTTCAAGAAAATGGCCTCCGCTCTACTTCCGTTCTCGTGAGCCATTGGAAAATAGCCCCGGATGGGTGTTTACATCTATTCGGCCAAATATCCACCAAAAGATGGCCGCTGGTACACTTCCGGTGACCGGAGCTTCAAGAAAATGGCCACATATATAAATATGTATATAATATACACATATATTAAAAGACACTTCCATTATCGCTAGTTACCCCCTGATGAAGTCATGTGACTGTGACAAACACGCGTTGGGAATACTAGGATACCGGAAGTGATGTGGGCGAGCTCGCTGCTCGTTTTTGTATTGCCAGTCTGTTACTATAAAATGTGAGTACCTGTTTTTATTGTTTTGCTACCAATAAATATTTTACAAAAAATACTACACTATTCACTCATCCCTCTTGTTCCCCTACCCACTCAAGCCATACTTGCAAGGTGCACCCGCTCCAATAAGTTAAAAGGGAACGCTGACTGTAAACAGGATACATACACCAGCAGAGCCGGAGAGGACATTTTGGGATGGTTACCGGAGGACACACAACGGTTCCACAACAAAGATATATTTACATACTGTTACCTTACAGCAGTAAGGTAAGGGGACACCCATATATTTAGCTTCACAGAAGATAAGAAGCCATCTATCACCAGCACTCCACTGCAGAAAGTGACCATCAGCACCAGCACTTTATATTCACCATACATGTTGTACTATATGATATTTTTGGAAAAAGGAACTTTTCACGGACACATTTACTATATTCGCCTATGACAAAACTATTTATTTAATTGGACATCCTCATCACAATATTTCATTGTCCCTGCAATCAATCCTATTGGTTTACTAAAGGATACAGTAATGACCAATGTGTGACATATGCACTTTATTTTGTCTAAAGCCACATACACACGATCAGACTTTTCGGCCGGATCGTCAGGCGGACTAAAGCCTCATACACACGATCGGACCGTGGACCAACTTTCCCGTGGATTTTTGTCCAAAGGGCGTTGGCCCCAAGTTGGTATTGCATACACACGGCAGGACTTTTTTCAGCCAACTTTCACCAAATCGCTTGTTTTTTCTGCTCTTTACCGCCACCTTTGGTCAACTTCTGTATTGTTGTCTGATCTTTTGCATTGGTTCTGCATTGGTTTGTATAAAAGTCCGTTGGTTTTGTGTACACACGGTCGGACTTTGGTCCATCGGACTTTTGTTGGCAGAAAGTTGGTCCGTTCACACAGCCAACAAAAGTCTGATGAAACCTGGAAAAAGTTGGTCCGATGGAGCATACACACGGTCGGATGTTGGTCCAAAACAGCTAATTTGCATGTTGGTTGTCAAAAAGTCAGATCGTTTGTATGGGCCTTAAGTCCGACGGACAATCCGCCGGACTTTCCAGCGGAGGTCTGCCGGATTTTCTGAACGTGTGGACTTGCCCATACACGCCCGGACTTTTCCGGCGGACAATCCGCCAGAGTTTTGACGGAAGTCCGGGGGACTTTTGAAATGAACGGACTTGCCCCACACACGGAGTAAAGTCCGTTCATTTAGAACGTGACTCCAGGTAGACGGGACTAGCGAATGAACTCAATGCCGCCACTAGCCCCGTCACCTGGTATGGATTTAAAGGGAATCCCTACGCCGAAAAAACGGCGTGGGGGTCCCCCCCATATCCATATCAGACCCTTATCCAAGCGCGTCCCCCCTCCTGAGCCATACCAGGCCGCGTGCCCTCAACATGGGGGGGTGCCCTGGGGAAAGGGGGGCCCTGCGGCCCCCCCACCCCGAAGCACCTTGTCTCCATGTTGATGAGGACAAGGGCCTCTTTCCGACAACCCTGGCCGTTGGTTGTCGGGATCTGCGGGCGGGAGGCTTATCGGAATCCGGGAGCCCCCTTTAGCTGCGAGCTTGGATAAGGGTCTGATATGGATTTGGGGCCGTTTTTTCGGCGTAGGGATTCCGCCTTTAAATCTATACCAGGTGACGGGGCTAGCGCGGCGGCATTGACTTCCTTCGCTAGTCCCGTCTACCTAGAGTCACGCTCTAAATGAACGGACTTTCCTCCGTGTGTGGACAATTTTAAGTCAAAACTTAAAACTAAGTCTGCCGGACTTTTGAGGAGAAAAAGTCCGCCGCCACCCACACACAGGCGGGTTGTCCGGCAGACTCTAGTCCGGCGGACAATCCCGCGGGATAGTCCGATCGTGTGTACGCAGCATTAGTTTATATGTGTTGCCTCTTAATAGGTCGCTAATACATACCTCCCAACCATCCCGGTTTCCCTGTGACCATCCCAGGAGTTGATTTAAATCCTGGCACCCCACAAAGTTTGGGCTAAATCCCGGAGCCTAGTGCGGGAAAAAGTTTTGGCTCTGGGCTCCTCTTACCCTTCTAACATGGGCACACTTTCCCAGGCACCTGGCACACCTACCCAAAATCTCATACCCCACATGCTCACTCTTTCTATGGCAGCTGGCTTCTCTCCTCACCGGCTGCCTTTATAATCACTCACTGCAGAATGACTGAACTTACCACCCTGCCTTTGGCCAATTATGGGTCTTTCAGCAGAGCGCGCTGTGATTGGCCAAACCATTCAGGTCAGGTGCATGCTTTGGCCAATCATCATACATTAATGCACTGTAATCTTGCAGTGGTTTATGGAGTGTTCCGCGGTTCTCAAATTTGCTGCAAAGGCCCCATAATGTTCACTCTTTAGTTACGTTCGACTCAAACATTGGACTCATCCCTACGTATGAGTCATCAACTGTCAGCGGGCTTCTAATGACAAAAACTTTGTTGAATTTGCCTGAAATAGAAACAAATGCATGTGGGTCCCATGGGTCCCATTGGTCTGGGATGGATTTTTTTTTTTTTTTTTATTCTTTATTTCTTTAACAAGACTACAGAGATATACAAC
Organism: Lithobates sylvaticus; assembly: GCA_028564925.1. Taxonomy (NCBI): domain Eukaryota; kingdom Metazoa; phylum Chordata; class Amphibia; order Anura; family Ranidae; genus Lithobates; species Lithobates sylvaticus. The sequence continues at coordinate 2,365,399 of CM053029.1, forward strand.
TTAAGCATAAAATAAAAAGATACGGCGTAGCCTTTACATATTGTATCACATTATCTTCATGTTACATACATGCTTCTACCTTTCTGTATTCTAAATCCGTAGACCTGTTTTTATTTTATTTTTCTTTCCCCTTTTTTTACGTCTTAACTCTCTTAATTACCCCCTACTTTATCTACTATCCTAAACCCCCCCCCCCCCCCTAAAAAAAAAAAAAAAAAAAAAACAAAAAAAACAACAGGAAAACAAAAAAATCCCTTCCCTCCCCTAACCCCTCCCTCTCTCCCCCTCTCTACCTCTCTCCCCCCTTCCCCCACAGCCGTGACCATTTTATATATATACCTCATATCTCCTTGTTTTGCTGATTCTGTCCAGGTTAATCCCAGCTTTCCTCTCCAATCTGTCTCTTACCTTCCTCTGTTTGCAAAAAGAGCTCCCATGGGGCCCATGTTTGAGATATTTGTTCTTTTTTACTCATAGATGTAGGTATCAAATTTTCCATTATCCCTATGTTTCTCACTTTGTTGAGCCACATGGATATCTGAGGTGCACCTGGATTCTTCCAGCATGCAGTTATACAACTTTTAGCGGCATTCACCATGTGGCTCAAGAGTGAGTTTTTGTATCTCTCCAATGGGATTTGTGAGGATTGTAAGAGATAGAATGCCGGGTCCCAGGGAATCCGATATTCTGTAAATCGTTGCATAATTCTCTGAACTTCCTGCCAAAAGATTTTAATTATTGGGCAGGTCCAAAAAATATGTACTATAGTGCCTCTTTCTTGGCAGCCCCTCCAGCACCTGTCCGATGTCGTTTGGGAGAAATTATTCGTTAATGAAGGTGTGTAATACCATTGCGTTAAAATTTTGTAGTTCAATTCCTGGATCTTAGTACATCTGGAAGAATTTAAGGTTAGATGTATTATCTTCTGTTGTTGATCTGTTGTGAAAATTTGTTCCAAGTCTCTCTCCCACTTTCCCAAACTTGACATCTTAAAGTGCTCTGGAGGGGCAGTCAACATCGCGTATATCTTAGAGATACCGTGGGAGAAAGGCCCTTTCTCCTCACAGTATCTCTCAAATTTTGTTCTTGGTCGGTTATAGCTTTCCTGGGGCCCCATAGATTCCAGGAAGTGTCTAATCTGCCATGCTTGCCAAAGAGGTAATTTATACTGACCTCCCATATTCGTTAATAAATCTATTGTTGGGGCGCATGCGCGGCGCTGAGACGAATGGACGCCTGAGAAGTTAGCTCCGCTCAGCCCGGGACTATAACGGCATCCAGAGGGCCATAAACTGCACTATACCTAGTAATTCTAACACCCCTCGTTACACTGGGACCCAGTGCATGCCTTCTAAGAGGAAGAAACCCAGAGGAGGTTCGCAATCGACTCTAACACACTATCTTCTCCGCACGCGGGAACAATACAGCATGGCGCAAGATGGCGCCGAGGGAGGAAGTCACTCTCCAGCACCCATCTCTCCGTCTCCTCCACCTCTGTCCCTCACCGGGACCGACACCAGTGAGTACCCTACAGCCCTGTCTAAGGCCGACCTGGACGCTAGCCTTGAATCAATGTACCTCAGACTGGCCACTAAATTTCAGACGGAACTCCACAAAACCTCTCATACCCTATCCCAGGAAATCACGGCACTCGGTTCTAGGACTGAAAAACTTGAATCCAAACATGACGAACTGGCCCTGGCCTATAATGACCTTAGCAGGGAACATGAAGCCCTGTCAACAGCCTTCCACACGATCCAAGCCCAAGTCGAAGACCTCGACAACAGGAACAGACGCCACAATTTAAGAATCCGTGGCATCCCAGAGTCTGAAACCGAATTAATCCCTACAGTAATTAGGCTGTTCAAGTCGCTGCTTCCAGATCACGATTCGCAATCCTTCAAATGCGACCGGATTTATAGGGCCCTTCGTCCTAAACCACCTTACGATAAACCGCCTAGAGACGTTGTCCTCTGCATGAAGGACTTTCTTACGAAGGAAGAGATTTTACGAGCGGCCCGCAACAAACGTAGGATCACCCTGGACGAACATGTCGTACAAATCTATCCGGACATATCCCCGACCACCCTAGATCGCAGAAGGGGAATGAAGGATGTCACCACGATCCTTTAATCGGCACAGATCCGCTACAGATGGGGATTCCCCTTCAAGTTGCTAGTCCCCCACAACGGTACCACCTACCTAGCCACCTCTCTATACGAAGGGCAGGAGATCTTAGTGAAGCTCGGCCTTTTAGACGCTGCCGCGATACGTCGTCCCCCTTCAACTCCCAGACCTGCACCGATCTGGCAGACCCCACTGCCCAGAAGAGATAGACGGAGGATTCGCTACGAAGCCGGAGAACGTCAAGACGATCGCCCGCACTGAACTACGAGGAGAATCAGGCCTCAGATTCTTCTACATCCCTGTTTGCATAACAGCCGTACTTCCACAGACTTACGTTCTCATTTAAGCATCAGAGTCTGTCCCTCGGAGCTGCAGCATGCTTTCCCCACCCAGCAGTAACTATTGTTTTTTTTCCGACCACTTTGATGTATGGTCGGCTTGGCTGGGTACGAGACCGTGTTGTCTCGCCGTACGCTATTTCTTTTTCAGGTATAATTTCCTATGTCTTACCTGACCAGTTTAGGCGATTATTTTTGAAAATTGCCCACTACCAGTTTTTGCTATTTTTTATTCTGTATCTGACTCTTATTTTTGACTTTTTTTCTCTTTTCTACTTTTTTATTGGTGAAATTTTTTTCTGCGGTCTCTATAGCCGCTACTTATATGCTCTCTTGAAATGTTTGGTCACAGGTCCTTTTTGCTCACTTCTTGAATGTATGTCTAGCAAGATTTATCCCAAGATGTATGCTTTCTGGCACTTTACAGAAGTATGGCTGCGCCCCCTACAGTCAGATCATATTTCTGCACGATCAGTTACAAGTCCCCAAAATAGATGGCTATAACATGTATATCCCATAATGTTAAGGGATTTAATTCCCCCATCAAGAGGCGCAAGGCCTTTGCCTTCTATAAACAAATTGGAGCTAAAATACTCCTACTGCAGGAGACGCATTTTGCCCATTCCTCTCATCCTAAATTTCTCCATAGAAATTACCCCCATGCTTATTTTTCACTACACTCGACTAAGAGTAGGGGCGCCGCCATACTTCTACATTCCTCCTTCCCTATGGAGGTTAAACGAGTTTGTAAAGACAAAGATAGTAGATTTGTAATTATAAAAGGGTTAATCCACAACAGGGAACTCACTATAGCAAATATCTACGCTCCTAACGACAGCCCTGCTTCCCTTTTCAGTCAATTTTTTGTTAAACTTGCTGAATTCCACTCCCCCCATATGATAGTGGGTGGGGATTTTAATATGGTTTCCAACCCTACTCTAGACCGTTCCTCTCCTACACCTGCTGCTAGGGCCTTCCCAAAATCCCTGACTTCAGGCCTCCATAGTAACCAACTAGTGGACACATGGCGTGCACATAACACTGGTGTGAAGGAATACACTTTCTTTTCTCATCCACACAATAGCTATGCTAGACTGGATTATATCTATACCTCACCAATCATATTGGCTAACTCCTCAGATGCAGAGATTCACCCATGTGTATGGTCGGACCATCATGTGATTTCTTTCACTACTGAGTATATTCGTCTTGCTCCGACCCCATACACCTGGAGATTGAACGAATCGATGCTCTCGGACTTAGCCACGGAATCACAAGTCGCACAAACGATAGAGGAGTATTTCACCATAAATGCACAACCGGATATTTCTCCACCGTTGTTATGGACAGCTCACAAGGCGGTTCTAAGGGGAAAACTAATTGGCATCTCGGCCGCACATAATAAATTGAACAAACAAAAAATCCTTGACCTCACAAAAGAACTTGATCTTTTGTATAAAGATACACCCAAACTGCTTTTAGCCGATACTAGACGCCTCATAGATCAAAAACGCTTAGAATTAGACTCTCTTCTCTCCACCAAAGTTGAGAAGGCGCTCAGATGGACAAAGGCCAGATATTTATTGCATAACAACACCTCCTCCACCCTTTTCGCTAGGAAATTAAACCAATCTACCCGCCCACCTCACGTATATAAACTCTCCAACCAGGGGCGGACTGACAACTCATGGGGCCCCCGGGCAATAGAAGATCATGGGGCCCCCTTGGTCCCCACACTCAAGGGGACCAAGCGCACACACAGGGGGGGGGGGGGGGACAGGCACACACAGGGGGACACTGGAGGGAGAGCACACACACAGGGGGGGACACGCACACAGGGGGACACTGGAGGGAGAGCGCACACACAGGGGGACACTGGAGGGAGAGCGCACACACAGGGGGACACTGGAGGGAGAGCGCACACACAGGGGGACACTGGAGGGAGAGCGCACACACAGGGGGAAACTGGAGGGAGAGCGCACACACGGGGGACACACAGGGGGACACTGGAGGGAGAGCGCACACACGGGGGACACACAGGGGGACACTGGAGGGAGAGCGCACACGGGGGGGGGGGGCACGCACACGCAGGGGGACACTGGAGGGAGAGCGCACACGCAGGGGGAAACTGGAGGGAGAGCGCACACGCAGGGGGACACTGGAGGGAGAGCACACACACACAGGGGGGGGATACGCACACAGGGGGACACTGGAGGGAGAGCGCACACACAGGGGGACACTGGAGGGAGAGCGCACACACAGGGGGAAACTGGAGGGAGAGCGCACACACGGGGGACACACAGGGGGACACTGGAGGGAGAGCGCACACATGGGGGACACACAGGGGGACACTGGAGGGAGAGCGCACATGCGGGGGGGGGGGGCACACGCAGGGGGACACTGGAGGGAGAGCGCACACGCAGGGGGACACTGAAGGGAGAGCGCACACGCAGGGGGGGGCACGCACACACAGGGGGACACTGGAGGGAGAGCGCACACACAGGGGGGCACACACACACAGGGGGACACTGGAGGGAGAGCGCACACACAGGGGGGCACTGGAGGGAGAGCGCACACACAGGGGGGCACTGGGAGAGCGCACACACAGGGGGACACACACACAGGGGGACACTGGAGGGAGAGCGCACACACAGGGGGACACTGGAGGGAGAGCGCACACACAGGGGGGCACACACACACACACACACACACACACACACAGGGGGGCACACACACACAGGGGGACACTGGAGGGAGAGCGCACACACAGGGGGACACTGGAGGGAGAGCGCACACACAGGGAGGCACACACACAGGGGGACACTGGAGGGAGAGCGCACACACAGGGAGGCACACACACAGGGGGACACTGGAGGGAGAGCGCACACACAGGGGGACACTGGAGGGAGAGCGCACACACACAGGGGGACACTGGAGGGAGAGCGCACACACAGGGGGGGACACGCACACAGGGGGACACTGGAGGGAGAGCGCACACACAGGGGGGGGACACGCACACAGGGGGACACTGGAGGGAGAGCGCACACACAGGGGGGCACACGCACACAGGGGGACACTGGAGGGAGAGCGCACACACAGGGGGACACTGGAGGGAGAGCGCACACACAGGGGGACACTGGAGGGAGAGCGCACACACAGGGGGGACACGCACACAGGGGGACACTGGAGGGAGAGCGCACACACAGGGGGGGACACGCACACAGGGGGACACTGGAGGGAGAGCGCACACACAGGGGGGGACACGCACACAGGGGGACACTGGAGGGAGAGCGCACACACGGGGGGGACACGCACACAGGGGGACACTGGAGGGAGAGCGCACACACAGGGGAGGACACGCACACAGGGGGACACTGGAGGGAGAGCGCACACACAGGGGGGCACACGCACACAGGGGGACACTGGAGGGAGAGCGCACACACAGGGGGGCACACACACACAGGGGGACACTGGAGGGAGAGCGCACACACAGGGGGGCACACACACAGGGGGACACTGGAGGGAGAGCGCACACACAGGGGGGGGACATGCACACAAGGGGACACTGTGGGCTGTTGGTGACACTGTGGGCTGGGGGTGACACTGTGGGCTGGGGGGGTGACACTGTGGGCTGTTGGTGACACTGTGGGCTGTTGGTGACACTGTGGGCTGGGGGGGGGTGACACTGTGGGCTGGGGGGGTGACACTGTGGGCTGGGGGGGGGGTGACACTGTGGGCTGGGGGGGTGACACTGTGGGCTGGGGGGGTGACACTGTGGGCTGGGGGGTGACACTGTGGGCTGGGGTGACACTGTGGGCTGGGGGGTGACACTGTGGGCTGGGGGGACCCGGGGCCCGTGACTCACCGATGCCGATGCTGATGCTCCCTGCCGGCCCCTCCACTCTTTCCTTCCATTAGGGGCCCGGACTCGGCAGGTTGAAGCGGCTGTATTACATGCCGCGAATACTGCTAACAGCGCGCGGCTCCCCACCGGCCCCTCCTTCCCTCCCGTCCGTCCCACGTGACGTCACGACGCATACAGTAGAAGCACCTGGGACGGACAGGAGGGAAGAAGGGGCCGGCGGGGAGCCGTGCGCCGCTAGCAGTATTGTTAGCGGCATCGCGGCATGTAATACAGCCGTTTCAAGTGGCCCCTCATGTGGCCGAGTCCGGGCCCCTAATGGCCCCGGGCCCTCGGGCGGCGCCCGAGTCACCGACCTGTCAGTCCGCCCCTGTCTCCAACCCAGACGGGACTATTACCACGGACCCAAAAGAGGTCCTAAAATTTTTTGAGGACTTTTACTCTACCCTACTCGCTACTGATGGTGGGATTCCCCCTCTGGCGGAGGATCCCTGGTTTCGCGATATTCCCCTGCCCTCTCTCACGCCTTCACAAGTGGACTCCCTAAATGCCCCCATTACTATTTCAGAACTTTTAAGAGCTATTAAGGCTTTAAAAGTAGGCTCCGCCCCGGGCCCAGAAGGATTCTCTTCCCTGTATTATAAAAAATTCCCGACACTTCTGGCCCCAAGACTAGTTAACCTTTACAATTGGATTTTACAGGGTGGTAGCTTCCCAGAGGAGATGTTATTAGCAAATATGTCCTTGATCCCCAAACCCAACAAAAACCATGCCCTCCCCCAAAATTATAGACCCATCTCAGTTATTAATAACGACCTGAAGATTTTTAGTAGAATCCTTGCTGACAGGTTAGCACACATTATCCCTTGTATCTCCGTATCAGGCAGGTTTCATTCCCCATAGATTGATTACAGACAACATACGCCTAGCCACAGATATTATCCAAGACGCTAATTTATCCTCCCGTAAACTCCTTTTGCTCAGCCTTGACATACAAAAGGCATTTGACAGTGTCTCCTGGAATTATATAGGAGCACTCCTGCAGAGCATGGGCTTTCGAGGGGAATTTTTATGTGCATCTCAGGCTCTCTATCAAAACCCCAAAACACGTATTAGAATCCCAGGTTGCAACTCAGAGTTCTTTCAACTAGGCAAAGGCACCAGGCAAGGCTGCCCCCTTTCCCCCCTTATTTTTGCTCTTGCCCTTGAACCCCTTGCAATTGCTCTATTAAACAACCCAGACATATCAGGCTACACAAAAGGCCCCTCCTCGTATAAATTCTGTATGTACGCCGACGACGTATTAATGTTTATTACCAACCCCCTTATATCCCTACCTAATCTTTTCCTGACCCTCTCGAACTTTGCCAAAGTCTCTGGTCTCTTGGTCAATGTCACTAAAACGGCTGCCCTCCCTGTAGGTATCCCGCAGGTGGAACTCGCCCATTTAAAACAAACCTACTCTTTTACATGGTCCGACACTCACCTCTCATATCTGGGTATAGAACTCACCAATGACTTTGACAAACTCTTTATTCACAATTACCCTCCGTTGTTCGTAAAACTCAAAAAAACTCTAAAACTATGGGCACCTCTCCACATTCCTTTTATAGGCAGGATTACAGCCCTGAAGATGGTCATTCTCCCCAGGCTATTGTACCTTTTTCGTTCCCTTCCCATTAGACTGACAAAATCTTACCTGTTAGGGTTTCAAGCACATCTTAACCGATTTGTCTGGCGGGACAAGCCTTCTAGATTTTCGAGAGCGGTTCTGTACCGCTCCACTAAAAGAGGGGGCCTTGGAGTGCCACAACTATGGCTCTATTTCCTGTCATGCAGGTTTACACAACAGGCCCAATGGAACATTAGAAACTCCAAGGTACCCTGGGTTAAATTTGAATCAGAATCAATCACTCCCCTACACCTCCCTGGACTAATGTGGTCCTCCCTTTTATCTTACCCTGAAATTGAGAGGAAGAACAGAATTGTGGCAATAGGCCTACGTCTCTGGACTCAATACAAGTCCAAGTACGACCTGACCTCTACCTCTCCCCAGGGAGCCACGTTCCTGTGTGACCCCAGATTCCCCTCCTCATTTCATGATCCTGAATCCTTCCACCTCTGGACGGCTAAAAATTTGACTACATTAGGTGATTTCTACGCTGGAGGGAAATCTGTCTCATTCCAGAGCATGCAAGCCCTACACCACATCCCAGACTCAGAATACTTCCGCTACCTACAGATTAGGCACTTTTTCCTCTCTCATTACACTGTCTCTCAGGTAGCCAACAACACCCCCTTCGAGGACATATGTCACACCAGCCCTCGACAGAAAGGCCTGATATCAGGGGTCTACAAATCTTTGGAAACAGTGCAGGAATCTCTCACCCTGAAATATAGAACAGATTGCTCAATATAGATTGTGATACAATAGACTGGGAGAAAGGTTGGACTAATTTAAGGAAATGCACCAAATCTCTGACAATCAGGGAAACGGCCATCAAACTCATCACTAGATGGTACTATACTCCAACTCGCCTGCACAAGATCTACCCCCTTACCTCCCCCAACTGCTATAGAGGTTGCAATACACATGGTACATTTAGGCATCTGTTCTGGGACTGCCCCATCGCCCAAGAGACTTGGTCAGAGTTATTCAGAATGATCGACAAATTAGTAGGTAGCCCGGTCACCTTATCTCTACACCACTGTATCCTGTTCCAGTCTCCCCCAGATACCGCAAAGCCTTTGGTAAGACTAATCCATTCGATATGCACAGCGGTGTTCTAGACAGTAGCTCTCCACTGGAAATCCCCGGTAGTCCCCTTGGCACAAGTTATAGCACGTATTGATCACACAATGCTAGCCGAAAAGATTTTTCATACCTTACATGGTACAATTCCGATATTTGATGCAAAATGGAACCCCTGGATTGTTCTTAGACTCCAAGAGTGACCAAACTGTTCAGTTAGTTTCTCTATTTCTTTTCTCCCTCTCCCTTTCTTTCTTTTCTATATCTCTCGCTATCTTTATTATTTGTACACTTCCCTCATCAAGGTCATATCCTATTGGTAGTAATCCACCTCAGATCCACTGTCTTGGGTGTATCTCCTGTTTACTTGTCTTTCAATGACTTTTGTTATACTACACTGACAATATTGATTTAATGCCCTTTAAGGATCCTTATGATATGACAATGACACTGTTTGATGTGTTTAATATCTATGCTTGTACATTCTGTTTTTCCTTTAATAAAACGTTTTGAAAACAAAAAAAATAAATCTATTGTTGGCCAATTATTAAAGCGGTTCTACACTGTGTTTGAATTTTTATTTTTGTGTGTCTTATGTGCTGTAATGTGCTTTACATAAATGTCACTCACCTGTTTGAGTTCTTGGTCTTCTTTCTTCTGTTTTTCGTCCGGAATGTGCACTTTTAAAACCTCTTCATGACGGCTTCCATCTTCAGTGTGGGCACCTGAAACGACACCGGTCCTTTTCTTCCGGGTTGCTGGCCCACAATCCACCTGTGGATTTTCGCCGATTTCGCGCGTGCGCAGTAACGGCGCCAACAGCTCAGGTTGCCATCACAACGGGCGGCGTCGCTAATCCCGCAAGATTTCGCCTCGGGACCCCCGCAAAGTCTCCTGGGATTGATCCCAGGAGACACAGCGAGATAGCCCACAAGACACAGCGCCAGGTCCCAGAAGACATTGCGAAGTAGAAGGAAGCGACGACGATCGACGCAGAGAGCCCGCCCACCGCCGCAGGGAGAAGAACACAGATGAAGCCATCATTCAAGGTAAGCTTAAAAGATGCAGAATTGAACCGTCAATTCTGTCATCTTACAGGATAGGGAAGCCATAGAGACATACTTCTATGGATGGGTGCAGAACCGCTTTAAGGTCAAAGAAATGCGATGCTTGGAAGATACCTCTATCTTTCATTTTTTTTAAAACCCCTGGCTCAAGGCCCGGAGGAAAGTCCGGGTTCCCCAAAATAGGAAACAGGGGGGATTTCATTGAAGAGAATTTAGGATTCTGGATGAACTTTACTCCCGTCTGAAGTGTAGGCCCTATCAAGGGGTGTGTTTTTACTGCAGGGGGGATAGCAGCGTCGCACCATATTGCCCTATTAACTGGGATCATACTAACATGTTGTTCGATATTGATCCACAGTTTACTCCCTTCATGTCGGCTCCAGTCTATTATTCTACCCAGTTGGGACGCTTGGTAGTATTTATATAGATCCGGCGCTGCTATTCCTCCCGCAGTTTTCGATAAAGTGAGCAGTTTTCTGTTTATCCTACTTGCCCAAATAAATTTTGTAAAGACACATCTAACTCGATTGAAGAAGGCCAGAGGGACGAACACAGGCAAAGCCTGGAAAAGATACAGGAACATTGGTATAATACTCATTTTTTAAATATTACTTCTCCCAAACCAGGAATGTCGTGCTTTACTCCATTTTTCCAGTAGTACTGTTACTTCTTTAATTAAAGGTAGATAATTCAAAGCATAACTGTCTTTTAGCTTCGGTGGGATATGAATTCCTAGATATTTTAGTGCGCTTGATGTCCATCTAAACTTAAAACTATTTACTAAATTCTTACATAGGGGGCGCTCCATGGACACCCACATCGCCTCCGACTTACTGTAGTTTATCTTGAAATTCGACTGGGCACCATATTCTTCCACCTCCTTTATAAGGTTTGGAAGTGATATCTGTGGGTTTGTAATTGAAAAAAATAGGTTGTCCGCGTATGCGGAAACTTTGTATTCATGTTTTCCAATACAAATACCTCTAATGTCAGGATTCTGACGAATTTTATTTAGCAAGGGCTCCAAAGTCAAAACAAATAATAGAGGCGATAAGGGGCATCCCTGGCGCGTCCCGTTTGATATAGAAAAGTACTCTGAATATACTCCGTTAGCCTTTACCAAGGCTTGTGGTGTAGAATATATCCCTTCAATCCAGTGTAACATTCTGTCTCCGAAGTCCATGTGTTTTAACACTCCCCTCATAAAGGTCCAATTGACCCTATCAAAAGCCTTTTCGGCATCTGTGTTCACGAAGACACTTGACATCCCTTTCTGGTTTACATATTGGAGCAAATTTAACACTTTAATAGTGCTGTCTCTGGCTTCTCGTGTGGGGACAAACCCCACTTGATCCAAATGTATTAACTGTATCAAATACGGTTGTATACGAGATGCAAGTATCTTCGTGAAAATTTTCATATCCAAATTTAATAGGGATATTGGACGGAAGCTACTGCACACTGACTGGTCCTTACCTTCTTTTAGGTATTACTACAATATGTGCCTTCAGCGCCTCTGCTGGTGGGGTTGATATTTGACCCCATATATTAAAGGTTTTAGCTAAATATGGGCTTAGTACTGGGGAAAAGCTTTTGAAATATTGTGAAGAAAACCTATCCGGGCCGGGTGCCTTCCCACTTTTCATCGACTTTATTGCTAATATCACTTCCTCTGTTGTGATTGGCAACTCCATCTCCAGGCAGGCTGAAGATGACAGTCTGGTTAATTGTGAGGAGGTCAGGTATTCTTCCATCGACTGAGGGGGTACAGGAGGGATTGGTATGTTATATAATGCCCTGTAAAATTCTCTGAATTCCTTTACAATATTTTTAGGCATATACGTTTTTTGGAACCCCATGCCAAAAATTTAAAAAAATGGCATGGGGTCCCCCCCAAAATCCACATGAGACCCTTTAGGTATTATGTTTGGCTGAGGGCTTGTGTTCAGGGCTTCAGCTCCTGGAAAACAGCCAAAGAACAAACCATTGTGAGAAGAAAACAACAGTAAAGCACTCTTCTCACCAAATGTTCCATGTTACCCCTCGTAGCTTTCTTTAGATCTTTGTGACTCTGAGCGTTGGGGTGAACTCCTCTGCAAGTAAGAAGAATCAGCAATCACAAAAGAACCAAAAAAAGGAGAGTCATTTTCTTTGGTCATGTCCCCTTTAAGAGATAAGGACTTACAATGAGGGAAGGCAGCAAGACCGCAGTAGGACTGACAGCTGATTGGATAGAAATGAAAGCCGCCCAGGCTAGGGGCACTGGAAAAGGAGACAATAAATAAACATAGTGGAGGAACCGGTTTGCTTGTAGTACAAGTCTGGAGGCCGTCACATACCCAGCACAGGAGCTCAGAGAGCGAGGCAGCTCAGCCACGCCCGGCCAGCTCGCTCTCAGGAAAAAAACATTTACTCCATTGCTAAGCAACGGGTGGGGGCCCGGAGTGGGCCGCACGGCTTCCCACCACTCCCGTGGTCACTGCAGAAACTGCACATCTACTGCACGTTTTTCAGTATAAATGTATTTGATGTGCGTTTTACATACAGTTGACGCTTTTCTATCTGCATTTGTCCTGTGAGGTCCCTTCCTTCTTTTTTTACACTGTGGTGCATTTGTATGTATTTGTGTAGAACGATTATCCGCACACCAATAGTTGCATTCTTGCGGTGCAGAAAAATGCAGCATGCTCTACTTTTGCTGACTGCACTGAACTGCACTGCAATAATGTGACCTACACCCATAGGTTGCCTTGATTTTGGACTGTTTATACAGTTCAGTCCAAAATGTGTCCCACTGTAGGCCACTGTGTTAGGTGTGAAAGGGTCCCAAGTAATTGTGTGCAGCACGGCGCTCAACCTAATGCCTCGTACACACAATCGCACGCAGTGATGTAAGTAACTCAGTTAAAATTAACGGAGTTACTTAACGCAGTTACTTTAGAGGGTAACGAGTAATCTATCTGATTACTCTTCCCCTCATGGTAACGCCGTTCCCATTACTTGAGCGGCGTTACCACAATTACATCTACCGCCCGGGACCAGGTAGACGGGACTAGCAAAGAAAGTGAATGTCTTCCCAAAGTCCATAGCAGAACCTTATCCGAGCACGCAGCCCGGCCGGTCAGGAAAGGGGGTGGGGACGAGCGAGCGCCCCCCCCCCTCCTGAACTGTACCAGGCCGAATGCCCTCCCCTCAACATGGGGGGGTGCTTTGGTGAAGGGGGGCCTGCGGCCCCCCACCCCAAAGCACCTTGTCCCCATGTTGATGAGGACAAGGGCCTCTTCCCGATAACCCTGGCTGTTGGTTGTCGGGGTCTGCGGGCGGGGGGGGGGGGGGGGGGTTTATCAGAATCCGGTAGCCCCCAGATTAAGGACCCCCACCCTATGTGAATGAGTATGGGGTACGATGTACCCTACCCATTCACCTGGGGAAAAAGTGTTAATAAAAAAACACAACACAGGTTTTTAAAGTACTTTATTAGACAGCTCCGGGGTCTTCTTCCTGCTTCGGGGGTCTTCTTGCCGGGCTCCTCCGCTATCTTCTGCTCTTTTAACACTAGCTCTTTTACTAGCGGAGGAGCCCGGCTTTTTCCTTCGTCGCCGCCGCCATCCGGGGGTCTTCTTCCGACTTCGGGGGTCTTCTTCCAACTTCGGAGGTCTTGTCCTGCTCTTCTGCCAGGCCTCTGCTATCTTCTTACAGCTCTTTTACTAGCGTTAGCCCGGTCTTGTCGGTGTCGTCGCCGCCGCCTTCTTCTTCTTCTTCTTCTTCCTTCCGATGTTGACACAAACGCTCTCTCCGCCCGTAATGGCAGGGACGCGTTGTGCGGCGACTTATATAGGCATAAGGAGCGGGTTCACCGGGTGATGTCACATGGTGACCCCACCCCATATGATGTCACAGTCCCGGGGATGCTGGGACTGTGACATCATAAGGGGCGGGGGTCACCATGTGACATCACCCGGTGACCCTGCCCCTTATGCCTATATAAGTTGCCGCACAACGTGTCCCTGCCATTACGGCCTGAGAGAGTGTTATGTCAACATTGGAAGGAAGAAGAAGAGGGTGGCGCCGATTAAGGAGAAAGCCGGGCTCCTCCACTAGTAAAAGAGCCAGTGGTAAAAGTGCAGAAGATAGCGGAGGAGACTGGTGAGAAGACCCCCAAAGTTGGAAGAAGACCCACGGAGCTGTGTAATAAAGTACTTTAAAAACCTGTGTTGTGTTTTTTTTTTATGAACACTTTTTTCCCCAGGTGAATGGGTAGGGGTACATCCAGAGCCGATCCGCCCTATACGCGGACTATGCAAGCTGCGTAGGGCCCCGCCGCTGTGCGGGGCCCCAAGGGCGGATTGGCTCTGCTCGGGGGCCCCTGGGGCCGCTGCTGCCGCTGTGAGGGCAGCGGCGCCTGAAAAAAAGATGGCCGTGGGGCCGACATGCAACTGCGCATGCGCCAGCGCTGTTGCCACTACTCGCCAATTTTCGGAAAGGCGGGTGCATGCGCAGTGACATGATGGCGCCGAGTGGCGCCATTTAAAAAAAATAAAATGTCCCCTCCGCAGCCTCTGACCTCCTGGGGCCCCTCCCCCTCGCAGCCTCTGACCTCCTGTCCCCCCTCCCCCCTCGCAGCCTCTGACCTCCTGCCCCCCCTTGCAGCCTCTGGCCTCCTGTCCCCCCCTTGCAGCCTCGGACCTCCTGTCCCCCCCCACAACCTCTAAACCTCTCCTGTCCGCCCCCGCAGCCTCTGACCTCTCCTGTCCGCCCCGCAGTCTCTGACCTCCCCTGTCCCATCCGCAGCCTCTGACCTCCCCTGTCCCACCGGCAGCCTCTGACCTCCCCTGTCCCACCCGCAGCCTCTGACCTCCCCTGTCCCATCCGCAGCCTCTGACCTCCCCTGTCCCATCCGCAGCCTCTGACCTCCCCTGTACCATCCGCAGCCTCTGACCTCCCCTGTACCATCCGCAGCC
The DNA here is from genome assembly GCA_028564925.1 of Lithobates sylvaticus. Taxonomy (NCBI): domain Eukaryota; kingdom Metazoa; phylum Chordata; class Amphibia; order Anura; family Ranidae; genus Lithobates; species Lithobates sylvaticus. The sequence goes on from CM053029.1 coordinate 2,380,506, forward strand.
TCTGACCTCCTGTCCCCCCCCCTCGCAGCCTCAGACCTCCTGTCCCCCCCCCTCGCAGCCTCGGACCTCCTGTCCCCCCCTCGCAGCCTCGGACCTCCTGTCCCCCCCTCGCAGCCTCGGACCTCCTGTCCCCCCCCCCTCGCAGCCTCGGACCTCATGCCCCCCCCCCTTGCAGCCTCGGACCTCCTGTCCCCCCCCCTCACAGCCTCGGACCTCCTGTCCCCCCCCTCACAGCCTCTGACCTCTCCTGTCGCCCCCCGCAGCCTCTGTCCTCTCCTGTTGCCCCCCGCAGCCTCTGACCTCCCCTGTCCCATCCGCAGCCTCTGACCTCCCCTGTCCCATCCTCAGCCTCTGACCTTCCCTGTACCATCTGCAGCCTCTGACCTCCCCTGTCCCATCCGCAGCCTCTGACTTCTCCTGTCCCATCCGCAGCCTCTGACCTCTCCTGTCTTATATCACATCTGGAGAGGAGTCAAGAGAGGGAGCGCAGCCAGGATGAGGGTCATGGGAGAAGTCAGACATGTATGGGCTGCGGAGAGGAAACTATGGGATAAAACCAGAGCCACCAAGCTGGAGCCGACTGACTGAGCCCTGCATGATGCATCTGAGAGGAGGTCAGTGACAGCACCGCCAGGCCAGTCTAGGGGGGGTCAATACAATATTGTAAAGGGGGAACTGATATAAAGGTTTCCCCCCTTATATCAGTAAACCCCCTTATCTTAGTGTTTTCTTTCTCTGGTCACCAGAGTCCTCCCCACATTCCCAGAGTTTCCCTTTACATCATAGTATGCAGGATTCCACCTTACAGTGCAAGGGGGAACTCTGATGTAAAGGGCAATGCTGCAGACCCTGATGTAAGTAAGGAGGCTCTCTGAGGACACTGATGTATGGGGGGCTCTCTGGGGACCCCAATGTAAAGAGGGGCTCTCTGGGGACCCTGATTTAAGGGGGGTGCTCTCTGGGGACCCTGATTTAAGGGGGGTGCTCTCTGGGGACCCTAATGTAAGGGGGTGCTCTCTGGGGACCCTAATGTAAGGGGGGAACTCTCTGGGGACCCTAATGTAAGGGGGGCTCTCTGGGGGGGGGGGCTCTCTGGGGACCCTAATGTAAGGGGGGGCTCTCTGGGGACCCTGGTGTAAGTGGGGGATCCACACTCAGATAGGTAAAGAGATTTATATATAGTCTGTTCTATATTGTTGTACTTATACTTTGACTGTTTTGTTTAAAGGAGGGAGGATTGTATTGGGAGCGCTGAAGTGTCAGGTGTGACTGTGTGGCAATGGCAAATGGTTTACATAGCTCACAGCATCACGGGTCAGGTAGAGGGACCCTTAGCAGACATTTGCTTAGGGCCCCAGGGAGGTCAGGATCGGCACTGGGTACATCGTACCCCATACTCATTCACATAGGGTGGGGGGGGCCGGAATCTGGGGGCCCCCTTATTAAAGGGGACTCCCGGATTCTGATAAACCCCCGCCCGCAGACCCTGACAACCAACGGCCAGGGTTGTCGGGAAGGGGCCCTTGTCCTCACTAGGGATGAGCCGAACACCCCCCTGTTCGGTTCGCACCAGAACCTGCGAACAGACCTAAAGCTCGTGTGAACTTTAGAACCCTATTAAAGTCTATGGGACTCGAACGTTCAAAATCAAAAGTGCTCATTTCAAAGGCTAATATACAAGTTATTGTCATAAAAAGTGTTTGGAGACCCGGGTCCTGCCCCAGGGGACATGTATCAATGCAAAAAAAAAGTTTTAAAAATGTCAGTTTTTTCGGGAGCAGTGATTTTAATAATGCTTAAAGTGAAACAATAAAAGTGTAATATTCATTTAAATTTCGTACCTGGGGGGGTGTCTATAGTATGCCTGTGAAGGGGCGCATGTTTCCTGTGCTTAGAACTGTCCCTGCAAAAAGTGTAATTTTTGCAGGAAAAAAAGTAATTTAAAAGCACTCGTGGCTAATGAATTGTCGGCTCCCGTAATACAGAGAACAGTCATTGAAAGTCATTGATAAAAAAAATAAAATAAATATGCGTGGGTTTCCCCCCAAATTCAATTACCAGGCCCTCCAGGGCTGGTATGGATATTAAGGGGAACCCCAGGTCAAATGAAAAAAAAATGGCGTGGAGTTCCACCCAAAAATCCATACCGGACCCTTTATCCTAGCATGCAACCTGGCAGGCCGCAGGAAAAGAGGGGGGACAAGAGAGCACCCCCCCTCCTGAACTGTACCAGGCCACATGCCCTCAACATTGGGAGGATGCTTTGGGGGTCTGTGACTCCTCAAAGCACCATGTTGATTGGGACAAGGGCCTCTTCCCATCAACCCTGGCCAGTGGTTGTGGGGGTCTGCGGGTGGGGGGCTTATCAGAATCTGGAAGCCCCCTTTAACAAGGGGACCCCCAGATCCCGCCCCCCCCCCCCCCCACTGTTTGAAATGGTAAGGTGGTAAGGACCCCTACCATTTCACAAAGAAAGTGTAAAAAATAGTAAAAAAAAAAAAACACTCTGACACAGTTGGGAAAAGTCCTTTATTAAAAAAAAAAAATATTCCAGTGGTGGTAATCCACTCTTGGTATCCAGCGATGGCTGATCTCTTCTCTGGGTACCCCCTTACCATTTCAAACGGGGGGGTGGGATCTGGGGGGTCCCCTTGTTAAAGGGGGCTTCCAGATTCTGATAAGCCCCCCGCCCGCAGACGCCCACAACCGCCGGGCAAGGGTTGTGGGGATGAGGCCCTTGTCCTCATCAACATGGGGACATGGTGCTTTTAGGGGTCACAGACCCCCAAAGTACCCTCCCAATGTAGAGGGCATGTGGCCTGTTACGGTTCAGGAGGGGGGGCTGCTCACTCGTCCCCCCTCTTTTCCTTCAGCCTGCCAGGTTGCGTGCTCGGATAAAGGGTCTGGTATGGATTTTTGGGAGGAACTCCATGCCATTTTTTTTTAATTTGGCGTGGGGTTCCCCTTAATATCCATACCAGACCTGAAAGGGCCTGGCAATTGAATTTAGGGGGAATCCCACGCATATTTTTTTTTATCAATGACTTTCAATGACTGTTCTCTGTATTACGGGAGCCGTCAATTCACATTAGCCGCGAGTGATTTTAAATAGCTTTTTTTCCTGGAAAAATGACACTTTGTGCAGGGACAGTTCTAAACACGGAAAACATGCGCCCCTTTACATGCATACTATACACACCCCTAGGTACGAAATTTAAAGGAATATTTAACTTTTATTGTTTCACTTTAAGCATTATTAAAATCACTGAAAAAAACGGCCATTTTTAAAACTTTTAAAGTTGGGGCAGGACCCGGGTCCCCAAACACTTTTTATGACAATAATTTGCATATAAGCTTTTAAAATTAGCACTTTAGATTTCTCCCATAGACTTTTACAAGGTGTTCCGCGGCTTTTCGTATTTGCCGCAAACACCCCAAATTGTTTGCTGTTCGTCGAACAGGCAATGTTCGAGTCCAACATGAGTGCGACTCGAAGCTCATCCCTAGTCCTCACCAACATGGGGACAAGGTGTTGAGGGCACGCGGCCTGGTACGGCTCAGAAGGGGGGGGGCGCTCGCTCACCCCCTTTCCTGACCGGCCGGGCTACGTGCTCAGATAAGGGTCTGCTATGGACCTTGGGGGGACCCCCACGCCGTTTTTTCGGCGTAGGGGTTTCCCTTTAAATTCATACCAGGCGACGGGGCTCACGAGGTGTCAATCTCGCCGATGGAGGCGGCGACATTCATTTCCTTCGCTAGTCCCATCTATAGAATATTAAAAAAAAGTCACAGTTACTTTGCTGAGTAACTTATTACTTTTCCAATGTAGTAACTGAGTTACTAACGTAATTACTTTTTGGGAGAAATAACTTGTAACTTAACTAATTACTTTTTTAAAGTAAGATGACCAACACCAATCGCACATTCCAACAACAAAATCCATTTTTTTTTCTGACGGATGTTGGCTCAAACTTGTCTTGCATACACGCGGTCACACAAAGTTGGTCGGAAATTCCAAACGTCAAGAACGCGGTGACGTGTAACACGTATGATGAGCCGAGAATAATTAAGTTCAATAGCCAGTGCGGCTCTTCTTCTTGATTCCGAGCATGCGTGGTACTTTATGCGTCGGAATTGTGTACACGCGATCGGAAATTACGCGAATGGATTTTGTTGTCGGAAAATTTGAGAACCAGATCTCAAATTTTGTGCAACGGAAATTCTGATGGAAACTGTCCGATGGAGCCTACACGGTCGGAATCTCCGACAAAGGGCTCCCATCGAACATTTTCCGTCTAAAAATCCCACCGTGTGTACGGGGCATAAGAGACACAAGCAGACCAACAGAGAGGAAAACTCGTCACAGCGGCGCTGCCCAGGGGAAAGAGAAGAAATATAACCAGGAGGCAGATGTAGAAAAAAGGAAGTCTGGATGGCCGCACTTCAAAAAGGCTTCTTTATTGGTTATCATTAAAATCCAAAAATACAGTTATATCATCAGGAACACGGCATATAGCATGGATAGCTAACGCGTTTCACGCCTCAAAGGCGCTTAATCATAGCGGTATCTTTTCACTCTCAGGAGGCAGATGTGCTACATGCTGAGTAAGAAGCTGCGCTCTTTATGCACATATTGCCCCCAACCCTGACACCAGGGTACCCAGATGTTCTGGGTCTTCCAACCCAGGAGGGGCCCAGAACCTGGGGGGAGGTGCGGTAGGGGAGATCTGGTCTGCATTGCTTAACTTTCAGACTTTCCCATGGAAGGTGGCCTGGAGCGACCAAAAGAAAGAACACTGGGGGGCTAAGGGGGAGTCTCTTTTATCTCTGCTATGGGGCTAGTCCCAGAAGTTACCAGTGGAGGATTAACCCATTGTGTGCTGACGTGAGGTGGGCAAGGAAAAGGGTGATAGAGGGCATCCCTGACAAGTTCCTTTAGCTATGTGCATACCTCCCAACTTTTTGAGTTGGGAATAAGGGACACCTATCAGCAAAAGTATACAGGCATAGGACACACCCCTGGCCACACCCCCTTAAAGGAGAATTGTACAAAAAACAAGATTGGTTAAACCAAAAGTGATTTTTTTTTTTACCACTACTATTCCTTTATATTGGCTTTTGGAGTTTACAAATGCAGCAATTTAGAAATCAGATGAAAGGTTTAGTGCTGGAAAACACTTTTGATAGATAAAAAGTGTATTTTATATACAACTATAGAGATCAGACCAAAATGAGGGACATTGCTCCAAATCAGAGACAGTCCCTCCAAATCAGAGACAGTCCCTCCAAATCAGAGACAGTCCCTCCAAATCAGAGACAGTCCCTCCAAATCAGAGACAGTTGGGAGCTATGTATGTGGATAGTGTCTAAAATATAGCTCCTCCCCCCATTCTGCGTAGCAGCAAGCAAGCATATTACAGCAATTGTAGGCATTTATTGTAGCATTTAGAATGCATTCAGTTGTCACATAACCTGGCAAAGTTACAAAACACCAAAAGGACTTATTTCATAAACAGCAACACAGAATATACAGTAATAAGCGATGATTCTATGTGTAGCCAACCCCCGAGGGAGCTGCTTGGTATTATTGGTTCAATCGGTTGTTCTGCCTCTCAGCCCCAGCGGACTGTCCCCGCCCCTCTGGCACACCTAGCTCTGTGCTAAACAGAATAACCTGATAATAATATACAAACACAGTGCTGGATTTTTATGGTTACACCAGTCAGCCAGGACCCGTAGAAGTATCCAGGTCTTGGGTGAAACCGTTTAAAGGAAAACAGTCAGTAACACTATGCAACCATAAAGAAGGAAATAAATGACAATATGCACAGATTCAATAGGCTCCTAAAAGCAGCTTTTCATATGTGTAAAATGCTATGAATAAAGGGGAACCCCGGGCCGGCCTATGATGTCTCTATTACACACACTGAAGTCATTTCAATACCCGCAGTGTGTCCCCTTTAAGGGCCACAGCAACAATGTTCGATGAGCAAAGCTTTGTGTTTATTATTAGACCTGTGCACTGACAAAAAATTCGTTCATTTTCGTTTTCGTTTTTTTGCTTTTTTCGGAAAATCAGAAATTCGGGAAATTCGGAAATTTCGGGAATTTTCACATTTCTATTTTTCGGATTTCCGAATTTCTATTTTTCGGATTTCCGAATTTCTATTTTTCGGATTTCCGAATTTCTATTTTTCGGATTTCCGAATTTCCGAACTTCCGAATTTCGTATTTTCGGATTTCCGAATTTCCAAATTTCCGAATTTCGGATTTCCCAACTTCCGAATTTACAAATTTCCGAATTTCCGAATTTTGGATTTTAGGTTTTTCGGAATTCTGAATTTTCGGACTTTCGGAATTCGGAAATTCAAAGATTTGAAAATCCCAAAATTTGTAAATCTGAAAAAAAAGCAAGAAAATCAGTTTAATTATTAACTAACTATTAAATTGTCGAATACGAATTTATCCGAATTATCTGAAATAACGAATGCCGCATCTAACCAAATGTAACGGAACAAATTAATAATAAATAATTAATAATAATAAAAAAGGTTATTATTGTTATTTATTATTATTAATTTGTTCCGTTCCATTTGGTTAGATGCGGCATTCGTTATTTCAGATAATTCGTAACTTTGGATAAATTCGTATTCGTTACGTTCACTAACAGACAAATTTGAAAGGGAATTCCAATACCTATAATTTAATAGGTAGTTATTATTTCGTTTTTAACAAATTTTCTTTTTTTTCAGATTTTCGATTTTTCTAATTTTTGAAAATCTGAAATTCGGAAATCCGAAAATCAGAAATTCGGAAATCCCAAAATTCGGAAATCCCAAAATTCGGAAATCCAAAATTCGGAAATTCGGCATTTCGCAAATTTTGAAATTCGGAAATTTTCAGAAAATTTAAAATTCGGAAATTCTAAAATTCAGAATTAACGAATTTTGACAAATTCGTTAATTACGAATTTTAGAATTTCCAAATTTTTCATTTTTATTATTATTATCTTCACCGGTAATGTAGGAGCTCCGTGTGATCCAGCTAACAGGCGCCTGTGCACGTTGTTTAAATGTGGTGTCTTAGGAAAAGCAATAAAGGTTCCTGGGCACAGCCCTCTCACCAAATCCTGTGTACAGTCAGCGCTCCTCAGACATCCAATCGATCGTCTCTCCTGGGATGCAGGTGTGTCGCAGTGGCGTTCAGTCTCTCTCCTAGGACATACCGCACGGCTGCAGGGCGTCTTTCTCCAGCTTGGTCAATCTGTTCCTCTGGGCTGGAGTTGTAGATGGTGTGCCCCTTGGTAGGCCGCGATCCTCCTCCACAGCAGCTGAGGAGCTGCTCCCCTCATGGAGTCCGGGAACCAAGAGAGCTTCCAGGTCTAATTCCTGTGACCTTATCCCCTTTCTCTAACTTCCTGCCACTCGCAATGCAGCCTGGGATTTGTAGTCCTGTTACACACTTCAGTCAGTCAGGCTGCATTGTGCTGGACTTTCTATTCCACAGTCCTTTGCTGCTCCCTGGTGATTGGCTCAGTCTTTCCTAATAGGGAGGTTCCATACACAGCAGCCTTGAGTGTCTGTGTGAAGAGGGGGGGTAAAAAAGCCCCCGCTGCTGCTAGTGATGGGAAGTCCGGATCTTTAAAGTGAATCGGTTCATTTGGAACTACTCAGTGAAATGAAGCGATTCAATGAATGGATTCTTCGCTTCACTTGTTGAGTCGGCTGACAGTGAAGCGAAGCTCTGATTCAACCATATTAAATGATTAGAATCAGAAGACTGAATCGCACAGAAGGTTGGCAGGTTCTGGGGGCGTTTACCTTGATTTAGTTGGCATTGGCGCAGAGCACAAGCCTATTGTTGTCACACCACAATTTGTGCGATTATCTCGGCGTCATGAGTTTTGGTGACACACAAAGAGCTGTGTACGGCTCGGTTCACACTTGTGCGATGCGGCAACCCTGCGATTCCACTGCGGGTTCCCGCATCGCACCCGACTCGCACGACACTTCACACTGACATATGCCAACTGCTGGGGAGTGTCATACAATGTTAACGACACCCCCATTTCAGCTCGCATGTCGCACTGCGAAGTGTCAGTTCGGACATGAATCGGATCGCATGGGTGCCATGCCATCCGATTCTGGTGCGGCCCAAAAAAAGGGTCCTGTGCGAGTGTAGTCCGAATGCGATACGATTTCAGCCATACTATCTGTATGGCTGAAATCGCATTGCACGGACATCGCATGTGATTTGCACTGCAGTGCGGTGCAAATCACATGCGATTTTGCACCACGCAGCAATGTGAACCGGCCCCGAGCCGAGGTTTCCACAAATTTGATGGATAGCAATGTTACCTGTGAAGTTGGCCCAGAATGCAGTTCACATGCACACAAGCCCGCTTTTCATTTAGGCTCCGTTTCCACTTGTGCAATTTTTTCCTGCGACTTTGGACTGCAAAGTTGCATGACAAGAAGTACCCGATAATTTCCAATGAGTACCGTTCATATCTGTGCGACTTCAAGTCACAGCGACTTCAGAGTAGTCCCTGCACTAGTTTGGTCCCACTTTGATGTGACTTGAGGTCCATAAACCTCCAGAATACACAGGCATTGCTTCAAGTCGCTGCAAAATCGTGGTAAAAAATTGCAGCAGAATTGTGCAACTTTCAGGCTTTTCAGGCTAACGCAGCCTGAAAGTTGCACGATTCTGCTGCAATTGTGATGCGACTTAAAGCAACGCCTGTGTATTCTGGAGGTCTGTGGACCTCAAGTCGCATCAAAGTGGGACCAAAGTAGTGCAGGGACTACTCTGAAGTCGCTGTGACTTGAAGTCGCACAGATATGAACGGTACTCATTGGAAATCATCCAGTACGACTTGTCATGCAACTTTGCAGTCCCGAGTCGCAGGACAAGTTGCACAAGTGGAAACGGAGCCTAAATGAAAAGTGGGGTTTTTGTGCATGTGAACTGCATTCTGACGGGCCAACATTGCTAGCCATCAGATTTGTCCGTAGTCTTTACAGCGCATGCGCAGGAATAATGATCAGATTTTACTACCGCGGGCGAAGTACCCATGGTAGTAAAATGCAATCGTTGAGGCTATTTTCACACTTGTGCGACTTGAAAGTCACGTGATTTTTGCCATGACTTGAAGCAATGTCTGTGTAATCTTGAGGTCTCGGCCACAAGTCAGACAAAAGTAGTACAAGGGCTACTTTGAAGTGGCACAGATATGAACTGAACTGGTTGGAAATCATGGGGTATGACTTGTCATGTGACTTTGCAGTCTCAAGTCGCAATAAGTACAAATTGGGGTATATTATTTGGTCTTTGTGAAAGTTATAGAGTCCACAAGCTATGGTGCCAATATCTGAAAATGGATCACACCTGAAGTACTGACGGCCGATCTCATTTCTTGAGACCCGAACATGCCAGAAAAGTACAAATACCCCCCAAATGACCCCTTTTTAGAAAGAAGACATTCCAAGGTATTTAGAAAGAGGCATGGGGAGATTTTTGAAGTTGTCATTTTTTCCCACAATTCTTTGCAAAATCAAGATTTTTTTTTTTTTCACAAAATTGTCATATTAGCAGGTTATTTCTCACACACAGCATATTAGACATGTGCACAACAAAAAAATTTGTTTATTTTCGTTTCGTTTTTTAGTTTCCCAAAAAAATTCGCTTATTTTCGTTTCGTTTTTTTCGTTTCCATCGATTCGTACATTCGTAAGTCGTCGGTGTTCGTATTCGTAACGATTCGTACAGAGTTATTTTTTCGTTTTTTCGTTAGTTTAATTTTCGGACGCATTCGTATTTATTCGTACATTCGTAACATTCGTAGATTCGTAATCGGAGCATAATTCATAATTTGATGTAATGTGTATGCTATTATTACATTTTAATAATTTACGAATCGGAAAAAAAAGTTACGAATCGAAAAAAAAAAAGTTACGAATGTACGAATTTTTTTGTTCAATAGAGACACGGAAAATTACAAATCTAAAAAAAAAAAAAAAAAGTTACGAATTGAAAAAAAAGTTACGAATCGAAAAAAAAAAAAAGTTACGAATCGAAAAAGTTACGAATGTACGATTTTTTTTTGGTTCAATAGAGACACGGAAAATTACAAATCGAAAAAAAAAAAAAAAAAGTTACGAATTGAAAAAAAAAGTTACGAATCGAAAAAAAAAAGTTACGAATCGAAAAAAAGTTACGAATGTACGAATTTTTTGGTTCAATAGAGACACGGAAAATTACAAATCGAAAAAAAAAAAGTTACGAATCGAAAAAAAAAAGTTACGAATCGAAAAAAAAGTTACGAATGTACGAATTTTTTTGTTCAGTCCATTCGAAGCACATTTAGCAGCGCCATTGTAAGGGACACGGAAAATTAACAATTCAACAAAAAAAAAAAAGTTACGAATATACAAATTTTTTCGTTCGTTTTCGTTTTTCGGATTTTCTTCATTAGTACATTCGTTGTTTCTAATTAGTTTTTTCGGATTTTCGTTGTTTTTCGGATTCGTTCGATTCGAATGATTCGTTAATCGGATTCGTACGATTCCAACGATTCGTTACGATTCGTTAATCGGATTCGTACGAAAACGAATGAACGAAAATAACGAAAAAAAAACGAAAAACTAAACGAAAAAAAAAAAAAAAAACGAATTGCACATGTCTACAGCATATGCATACCACAAATTACACCCCAAAACACATTCTGTTATTACTCCCGAGTACGGCGATACCACATGTGTGAGACTTTTACACAGTGTGGCCACCTACAGAGGCCCAACATGCAGGGAGCACCTTCTACAGAGGCCCAACATGCAGGGAGCACCTTCAGGCGTTCTGGTGCACCCAGGACAATTCTGACATTTCTCTCCTACATGTAAAAATCATAATTTATTCGCTAGAAAATTACATAGAACCCCAAAACATTATATATGTTTTTTTAGCAAAGACCCTAGAGAATACAATGGCGGTTGTTGCAACTTTTTATCTAGCACGGTACTTGCGCAGTAATTTTTCGAACGCGCTTTTTTTTTGGAAAAAAAATGTTTTTTGTGCTTTACAAAAATCATAAAGTTATCCCAATGTTTTTGCAAAATGTGAAAGATGAAGTTACGCCGAGTAAATAGATACCCAACATGTCACCCTTCAAAATTGCGCACACTCGTGGAATGGCGCCAAACTTCGCTACTTAAAAATCCCAATAGGCGACGCTTTAATTTTTTCTACTGGTTTCATGTTTTGAGTTACAGAGGAGGTCTCTAGGGCCAAAATTATTGTTCTCGCTATAACGTTCGCAGCGATACCTCACATGTGTGGTTTGAACACCGTTTTCATATGTGGGCGGGACTTAGGTATGCGTTCGCTTCTGCATGCGAGCACACGGGGACAGGGGCAATTTAAACATTTTTTTTTATTGTTCATTTCACTTTATTTATTTTAGTTTGTCACTTTTTTCCCCCCCAAAAAACTTTTGATCACTTTTATTCCTAATACAAGGGATGTAAACATCCCTTGTAATAGGAATATGGCATGACAGGTCCTCTTTACAGTGAGATATGGGGGGTCAATAAGACCCCACATCTCACCTCTAGGCTGGAAAGCCTGAAATAAAAAAAAAAACGATCCTGGCTTTGATCGTAGCGAGTATTGCAGGGTATTGCATAGTATCACAGGGTATTGCATGCTATTGCAGGGCATTGCATGGTATCGCATGGTATTGCATGGTATGGCAGGGTATCGCAGAGTATTACAGGGTATTGTATCGCAGGGCATTGCAGAGTATTGCAGAGTATCGCAGGGTAATGCAGAGTATCGCAGGGCATTGCATGGTATCGCAGGGTATTGCAGAGTATCGCAGGGTATTGCAGAGTATCGCAGGGCAATGCATGGTATCGCATGGTATGGCTGGGTATTGCAGAGTATTGTTGGGTATTGCAGAGTATTGTTGGGTATTGCAGAGTATTGTTGGGTACTGCTGGTTATCCATCCATCCATGCTCAGCCATCCCCCCATACCCTGCAATACCCAGAAATACACTGCAGGGTATGGAGGGATGGCTGAGCATGGATGGATGGATGGATCGGTGGTGACTGCAGAGCAATGTTGTGGGCACTACAGATCCTGCCCACAGCACTGCTGCCACCGATCCCTCCCCCTCTCCTCTCACACTGTACCGATCGGTACAGAGAGAGGAGAGAGGAACCGGCATCATGAAATGACGCCGGTTTGCTTACATGTGATCACTCTGTCATTTGAGGGGAAGATATGTACTGGGGGGTGTTATGGGAGGGGAGATAACTTGTACTAGAAGCGGGGGTTGGATTTCAAGTCTGACCATCCCCAAACCCCCCCCCCCCCGCCTTCTAGCACAAGTCCTCTCCACTGCCAAAGCACTCTGCCAGCACATATCTATTGTACCGTATGTGTACATTACAACAATATCCTCCGACCTCCTCCAAAGAAATAACAGCTGCCGTAGAGGGGGACATCATGTGTCTGCCACCCCACGAGAGATGCTGGGCATGTGCCCTGGGTGCCCACACTAACCCACTCGGCTCCACTAACTCTTCTAATATGGGCACGCTAGCATGGGCACATGTCGCGCCTGTCCTACATCTTTTGCCTCACCCCCTCACCCCCTCTATGGCAGCAATCCAACTCTGGTGATGTAATTTACACAGGCCACGAGGAGGAGTCAGGAGGGAGGCACACTGGGCATGAACCCACACTGATCCCCAATGATTCTCAGGGACAGAAGCATTTCTTTGATATCTGTATCAATTATAAGCTGTCCAGATGTGGGGAAGGCAAGCAGTTTATCAGCACCAATTTCCTGGGTCCTCCGCGGTCTTTCCTTTTGCCCATTGTGACCCGCTATTACTCCAGATATTCCAGTATCTTTTTGTGCCCTCAATACCTCTTTTAGTTGATGCTTCAGGGAGTCAGTGGTGCAGAGCTCAGCTAGATAGCAGCCATCTTCCTCCACTGCCGGCCACGCCCCCCCCCCCCTAATTGGACATGTTTTAATTAAGAACAATGACAAATTATCAGCAACCAACAAGACACAAATAATGCATTAAAACCAATTACATGAAACATCTCAAAACCCAATACAAACATCATTTACATAAAGCACCCAAAAAATCCCATAGTAAACAATTGTTATTGGACTTGAAGTGGACACAATGTTGGAGCACATAAAGGAAAAGTGGATCCATGATTACACAAGGAAAAATATCTCTATTATTTATAGAGAAAGAGAATTATTTTTAGTAGAATGATTTCTAATGAACATAATGTCCTGTAATCATGGACATACCTGACATCATTTGTTGTCCTGGCTTCTACAAGGGGAAGAACATTCCCATTCTAATATTCTTTTTCTATTCTTTATCTTCTTAAACATTCTTCTGTATCCTGATTTACATAACAAAAATCTAGAAAATGGGATAAAGAAGAACATTGGTATTCCACAAAGTATTGCGTTATTTATCAGAATATTTACACATAAAACCCCAAAAATCCAAAAAGTCCCAATGCCACATTCACACTGTTTGTATTTTTGGTCCCAGGCAGATTCACTCCGATTCTGTCCTGACATCTAGCGCAGGTCAATATCCGGCCTCGTGGCAGCCGTGCCTGTGCGCCAATGGCAGATTTTCTTACAACAGCGCCCCCAGTGCTGTGCCCAGAGTGGGCATTGGCTCATCAAAAACTCCTGATAGGTGCTTGCCCGTAAACATCAACTACGTGACAGTTTACCAAAAAATCACCCCGAAAAACATAAAGACGCTCTTGCTTGACAGTTAAAGACTTGCAATTCAACACAAGCAACATTTTGTAACTTAACCCCTTCAATACCGGGGGGCACTTATACCCCTTCCTGCCCAGACCAATGTTCAGCTTTCAGCGCTGTCGCACTTTGGATGACAATTGCGCGGTCATACTACACTGTACCCAAACTACATTTTTATCATTTTGTTCCCACAAATAGAGCTTTCTTTTGGTGGTATTTGATCATCTCTGGGATTTTTTTTTCTGCTGAACAAATAAAAAAAAAGACCGAAAATTTTGAAAAAGAAAAGTTTTTTTTTTGTTTATGTTACAAAACTTTGTAAATAAGTAAGTTTTCTCCTTCACCGATGGGCACTGATAAGGCGGCACTGATGAGCACCGATGGGGTGGCACCAATGAGGTGGCACTGATGATCAGCAATAATATGTGGCACTGATAAGCGGCACTGACGGGCACTGATATGTGGCACTGATATGCAGCACTGATGGGTACACATAGGTGGCACTAATATGCAGCACTGATGGGTACACATAGGTGGCATGGAGGGCACTGATAGGCGGCGCCGGTGGGCACTGATATTTGGCACTGATGTACACTAATTGATGCTACGGTACGGATAGTACTCAATGCTTCTCCACATCCGTCTTTCCCTCTTTCTCTCTTCTAATGTTGGGAGGTATAATTATCATTACTACTGCAAAACGAATCTCCTCCCTTCTGTACTCTGATCTCCGTGTCCTATAATATTCATCCAGCCTCACCCTGTGTAGGAGGATGTCACCCCTCCCCCATCCAGCCTCACCCTGTGTAGGAGGATGTCACCCCTCCCCATCCAGCCTCACCCTGTGTAGGAGGATGTCACCCCTCCCCCATCCAGCCTCACCCTGTGTAGGAGGATGTCACCCCTCCCCCATCCAGCCTCACCCTGTGTAGGAGGATGTCACCCCTCCCCCATCCAGCCTCACCCTGTGTAGGAGGATGTCACCCCTCCCCCATCCACATTCCTCTCCGGTGTCAGAGACTTTCAGTTTCGTTTCTCTTCTGCTGTCAGCGATGGCGTCTGGTGATCTGAGAGCTGAGTTGGAATGTTCCGTCTGTCTGAACATTTATAGCGATCCTGTAACCCTGAGATGTGGTCACAACTTCTGCCGGGTCTGTATTGATCGTGTGCTGGATACACAGGGGGGGTCTGGAGGATATTCCTGTCCTGATTGTAGAGAGAAGTTTCCGGATCGTTCTGCACTGCCCAGGAACATGACACTACGTAACATAGCAGAGACTTTCCTGTCCGCTCAGCCAGATCCGGAGGAGTCCGGGGTCTTCTGTACTTACTGTGTGGACTCTCCTGTACCTGCTGTTAGATCCTGTCTGCACTGTGAGGTTTCTCTGTGTGATAAACACCTGAGAGTCCACAAAAAGTCCCCAGAACACGTCTTATGTGACCCCACCTTGTCCATGGAGAGCAGGAAATGCTCCGTCCATAAGAAGATCCTGGAGTATTACTGCACTGAGGATGAGACCTGTATCTGTGTGTCTTGTTATGTGATTGGAGAACACACAGGACATAAGATGAAGTCACTGGATGAGGCTTCTGAGAAGAAGAAGGAGACACTGAGGAATGTTCTGCAGAAACTTCTGACAAAGAGAGAGGAGACGGAGGAAAGAGTCCAGAGTCTGCAGGAACACAGGAGGAAAGTAGAAGAAGAAGCAGCTGGTGACACCGAGAGAGTCACTGCCCTGTTTAGAGATCTCAGGAGACGTCTGGAAGACCTGGAGAAGAGAGCCCTGAGGGACATCTCCGGGAGGGCAGAGCGCATCTCCATCTCCATCCGGGATCTGGAAATAAAGAAGGAGGAGCTGTCCAGGAAGTTGCGTCACATTGAGGAGCGGTGTAACGTGACGGATCCACTGACTGTCTTACAGGAATCAGACACAGGTGACTTGTGTGATACTAAGGATGGAGATAATGAGGACCGAGAGAGACATGAGGAACTCCTCCATGATGGAGGGGGTCTGGGTGTGGCGGGGGTCTTACACACAGGTTTATCCGATATAATAACAGAGGTAGATGTATACTCCTATATACAGGGAGCTGCAGACATATCACTGGATGGAAACACGGCTCATAATGATCTACAGATATCAGATGACAGGAAAACTGTATCCAGGTCAGATATATACCAGAATCACCCAGAAACACCAGAGAGATTCCAGAAATATCAGGTGATGAGCAGTCAGAGGTTCTCCTCAGGGAGACATTACTGGGAAGTGGATGTCGGGGGGTCAGATAACTGGATAGTCGGGATGTGTTACCCCAGTATAGAGAGGAGAGGGGAGGAGTCAGGGATTGGATATAATAAGAAGTCCTGGGGATTGGTCGGGTATAATAATCAGTATTATGTGAGACATGACAGTAAATTGATCCTCTTACCCACCAATCCCTCCAGTAAGAGAGTCAGGATAGATCTGGATTATGAGGCCGGGCGGATCTCCTTTTATGATCTGTGTGACCCGATCCAACATCTCCACACCTTCACCACCACCTTCACTGAGCCCCTCCATGCTGGGATATATGTATATAGAGGTTGTATAAAGATATGTGGGGGGAGGCGGGAGATGTGAGAACTCCGCCCACAGTCTGGTGATGTCACACAAAGCATTGGAATTCATTTAAAGTGTAACTCCACTTTTGTTGAGAAATAAACCTTCCCCTCGGGGTGATCTCTGTACATTATAAGGATCATAACGACCTTTGTTGTAGATTCCGAACCTTTTTGTTATTCTGAAAAAAAAAATCCCTGTTTGTTCCTCTCTGTCCTGAGTGGGTCTAATGGGCGGGGTTTCATAATGATCAGTCAGCTGTGCACCTGCAGGGCTCTAATGAGGAAAGGGGCGGGGTCTGCATCCCTTTAGATGTGATTTCCTATTGGAAGTATCTCTTCTGAAAATGACATTTGTGTTGCAGGGGATGCCTGAAATCTGACTTGTATCTTAGTGCAGACTTCTGGGGAAATCAGTCAGCCAATCACACAAGCAGGAAATGATGTTTCTGGGGGGGGGGTGTGGTCAGTACAATCTCTGTGTACACAGCGCCTCCAGGTGGCCATATTGTTGCCTATGGAGATGAAGTATCGCTTGGCGCCATTTTACGAGCGTGCGCAATTTGAAAGCTTGACATGTTTGGTATCTATTTACTCAGCGTAACATTATCTTTTATATTATAGCAAAAATTGGCTTATCGATTGTGTTTTTTGCTTTAAAATTAATTAAAGTGTATTTTTCCCAAACAATTTATGTTTCAAAAATTGCAGTGTAAATACCGTGTGACATAAAAAAATTGTATCAACTGCCATTTTATTCTGTAGGGCCTCTGCTTAAAATAATAAATATATATATATATATATATGTTTTCATATTCTAGTTCTTCTCTTTATAGTACTGGGCAGTGTTACAGATAGCTATGGAAGGGGGTTCCTTATCACAGTGCTTCTCAACCTCAGTCCTCAACTCCCCCCAACAGGCCATGTTTGCAGGTTTTCCTTTATCTTGCACAGGTGCTTTAAAGTGGATGTAAACCCGATTCATGAAATGTGAGCTGGGCACATATATCTGCAGTGTTTTCTTATCTCTCTTCAAAGCACCGAGTCCCTTGGCTTTCTCCGGCTCCGTTCTTCTGTTATCAGCCTGACAAGTTCTCCGAGACGGGGGAGATAAAAGCAGCCTGAAGTTTGTGTGGTGGGAGGTTGTTATAAATAGATTAGCAGAGAGCTTGTCTTCTCACAGCACAGCTCTGCACATTACTTCCTTCCTTTGCCAATGTGGAGTGGGGGGGGGGGTGTGCCTTTCCTCCAATCAGCTGTCTTGGCTGTGTGCCCAGACTTCACTCCCAGTGCTGAACAGGAAGAGAAAATCTGTAAGAAGATGTGAACTTTGTAAAGAATATATAAAGCTGAAGACAGCAGATATACATGTAATACTTGTATAGGGGGATTTGTTTCATCTCTGTGTATCATCTGAGGCTGTTCACATCACTGGGTATATGGAGGGTTTACATCCACTTTATATCAGAGTCAATGGCTTGGTATATTGGACAGCTATTTTATCTAAGAGAAATTCCCAAAACATGGGGTGTTGGGGGTACTTGAGGAGTGGGATGAGGACCACTGCCTTATAGAATTTCTAGGAATGAGAAGGATTATCATTGGGGGTGGGGGGGTTTTGGTCTCCCCCAATGGATTCTCCTATCATGGTGTAGCAGCTCCAATGGTGGTTTCCAGGTTTCTGCAGCCAAAGCATCAGCACTCTTTGTTGTATACAAATGCCGTTTTTTCTTCTTCTTCTCTTTTTGTAACATTTTGTAGTGTTGATTCTGAAACAATCCTCCATTATTTTTCTCCCTGAAGAAGCGGATGACAATCCAGGAAACGTGTCGAGCTCAGTCATAGAATATAAAAGTGGGATACATTTGTATTGTCGCCCCCTATTCAGGTGTCCAGCCCCTTGTTGGGCGCCGGGCTTCTGAATTACAGCGGCGGGGGTGTTTTCGGAAGTGCCTGATTAGAGCTGTCGGCTCTAATAGGCGTCCTGATTAGAGCCGCAATTGATGGGGCACACTGGCGGCAATTGATGGGGCACACTGGCAGCAATTGATGGGCATAGTGGTGGCAATTGATGGGGCACACAGGCAGCAATTGATGGGCATACTGGAGGCAATTGATGGGGCACACTGGCAGCAATTGATGGGCACACTGGAGGCAATTGATGGGCACACTGGAGGCAATTGATGGGGCACACTGGCAGCAATTGATGGGGCACACTGGCAGCAATTGATAGGCATAGTGGTGGCATTTGATTGGGCCCACTGGCAGCGAATGATGGGCATAGTGGTAACAATTGATGGGGCACAGTGGCTGCGCTTGATGGGGTTTTTTTTTCAGTTTGTTTGCGCCCCACAAAAAATATTGAGCACCACCCGCCGCTGAGCAGGAAAACGACCCGAAACATACAGCCAGAGCTACAATGGAATGGTTTAGATCAAAGCATATTCATGTGTTAGAATGGCCCAGTCACAGTCCAGACCTAAATCACATTGAGAATCTGTGGCAAGACTTGAAAATTGCTGATCACAGACGCTCTCCATCCAATCTGACAGAGCTTGAGATATTTTACAAAGAAGAAGAATGGGCAGAAATGTCCTCTCTAGATGTGCAAAGCTGGTAGAGACATCCCAAAAAGACTTGTAGAGAAAGAGGGTTCTACAAAGTATTGACTCCGGGGGGCGCCATACAAATGCTCCTCCCCCCCACACTTTTCACATATTTATTTGTATCATTTATCATTTCCCTTCCACTTCACAATTATGTGACACTTTGTGTTGGTCCATCACATGAAATCCCAATAAAATACATTTATGTTTTTGGTTGTAACAAAATGTGGGGAATTTCCAGGGGTATGAATACTTTTTCCAGGCACTGTATATATCCCATAGTTTGTGGTCTCTATAACGTTCCTACAGATAAATAATATACACTGATTTGGGGTATTTTCACCAAAGAAATGGAGCGGAATACAATTTGACATAAATTTATGAAGAAAGATTATTTATTTGCAAAATTTTATAACAAAAACTAAGAAAAACGTCTTTTGTTCTTCAAGATTTTTGGTCTTTTTTCGTTTATTTAGCAAAAAAATAAAATAAACCCCCCCAGAGGTGATTAAATACCCCACAAAGAAAGCTCTGTGTGTGAAAAAATAATACAAATGTCATTTGTGTAGAGTGTTAGATGACGGCGTAATTGTCAGTCAAAGTGTGAGAGCGCTGGTAATTGGCCTGGGCAGGGAGGTGAAAGTGGGCGGTATTGAGGGGGTTAAACCCGTCGGCTCGCTTGTTCTTTGATTTATGTGTTGCTTTAATCCATTCATAGAACCTCCACCAGTTGCTTGGCACACTCTCTCTGTAGTGTCATAGAGGGGTAGATTACTAACGCTTAGGTTACACAGGTGAGAGCAGCTCCAACCTACAACCAGGGGTGTCAGAGGGGACCGAGCAGCTTTAAGAGTCAAACCCAAATCATCACCAGCGCCTCCTGCGGGGGAAGGGCTGCAAAACCAACACATTTCACATACTGTATGAATGGGAGAAAAAAAAAACTCAGCAAAGAAGAACATTTAACATTTAAAGAAGAGTCACAATTCCTGAACCCCAATCAAATCTACGGGGGGCACATTCTGGGAACTCATTTTGCCCATTTTTAAAGGCTAATGGGCCAGAGATGGTGAAATAAAGGGCATGGGGGGAAGAGGGGCTGGGCATTGCCAGGGGTAACGTATACCAATGTAAAAAATGTTAAAGTGTAAGTTCACCTTTATAGAAAAATCTGTAAGATGAACTTACACAGGACCCCCCCTCCCCCCCAGTCCCCCTGACCTGGAGCGCGGCGATCTCCCGTTCTGAGCCCTGCTATACCCGCCTCACGGCTCCGGGACTTAGAAATCCCCGGAGCTTAATCTCCTAAATGTACCCCATATAAAATTAAAGATATGTCGATCTATTCACAAGGGCAATGAAATTATCCTTCCCAATGGACAACTAGACTCCATCAGACATAGAACCACCTGCAAGGCCATAGGAGTGGTGTACCTTATGTAATGTCTGTGTGGATGCTTCTCTATAGGGAAAACAAAACGTCCCCTTTTTTTTCAAAAGAATTAGGGACCGTGTGCCCCCTATTCTAAAAAGACAAATGGAAAGTGCCGTGAGTCGGCATCTCGGCTGATATCCTGATTTTGACCCAAATATGATTGGATTGGCGGCTCTTGATCATGTGGCCTTGACTAGCAGAGGTGGGAGCGTAGATCAAATGCTGCTACAGCTGGAAACTCGATGGATATACAATCTCAAGGGCCTGACCTATCCAGGCTTGAATGAAACTGTCAGCTTTAAGCCATTCCTATGACCCATATTGGGGACTATCAAGTTAATCCCATGCAATCTCTGCTGCTGTCATTTTTGCACACTTGCCCCTTATGTTTATGTCCTTCCTTCCCCTATTTTATTTTCCTTTTTCTCCCCCTCCCCCCTCTTCTTCTCCTTCCCCCTCTTTTATGTGTCCGGTGTGGATCCAGGTGACTTTTCCTTCAAGTTTTGCACAACTGTACATGAAACAGACGCTGTATTGAGTCTCCAAACATCTCCTTATATATAAATGTCTCGTAACAATCCACAAGTCACCTGGCTTTAGTTTTAGATCCTTCCAAACTTTTAGGATCTGGAATTGGGAAGAAAAAAAACACATAAATGAGTTTGTCAAAAACCTTTAAAAGATCAGCAACGTTCTCTGTGAGATCCGAATGGAGGACTTCAGCTGCTGAGACAAAATATAAGCAAGTGAGTAACACACTCCCCAACCAAATCCCATAGGGAGAGAGTCCCACATCCCCTGAGGGACGTAATAAAATATAAGAAAACACTCAGGCAAAAGTTTTCTAGTTTCTTAGGCCCCTTTCACACGAGGCGGACTGCGCTTCCACGGAGTCCGCCTCTGTCCGCCGGCTTAGCGGGAGATCTCTCCGTTGATCTCCGTTGAGCCGGCGGATGACAAGTCCCTCTCTGCTCACTGAGCGGGGAGGGGCTTTCGAGCGCCGCTGGTCTCTATGGAGAGATCGGATGAAAATGGACAGTGTGTCCGTTTTCATCAGATCTCACCCGATCCGCCAACGACGGATCTGGACGTGGGGCCATACGTCTGCTTTTGGCGGATCGGACCGGGTCGGATGTCAGCGGAGATGTCTCCGCTGACATCTGACGCTCCATAGACTAACATGGAGCGCCCGTTCAGATCCGCCGCCAAAACTGACAGGCGGATCTGAACGGTCCGTCCATGTGAAAGGGGCCTTACTCTACTTTGTCCGCTACATTGTAGACAGTGGGGGGTGTAACAATAAAACCTCAAACCTTCTAGTAAGGACTCTCCTATAAAATGATTTCCTCTGTTACTCTCTGTAGATTCTGCACTCTGTACTTACAAACTACTTCTGATAACACTTTTTACTGTGGCCTTTGCAGTAGGATTTACCACTGGACATCCAGAAAACATGTCCATACAGACAAAATCCATACTCGTAAGATCCTGACTTGGGCAACTGGATATATCTTTTTGTAATCTCTGGAAGGGATGTTCAGCTTTTGGTAACACCTTTGGTAACAGGTAAAACAAGAAGTGGTGTGTTATAAAAACAACTGTGGAGAACCCTGGCTCTATCCCACGCTCATTTACTAAGGCAGCCATAACTGCTTGTGACTGATGACACGGTCAATGTGTCAAGCTGGAGGGAAAAGAGTGGCTGGCAGACATAAATGATCACCTTTTCCCAAAGTCCTGTTTCATAAGAAGTTGCCCCCTGTGGACCACTTGTTCTTCTCATTCTGGGGTCCTTAAAGTTGAATTAGGAAGTTTGAATTATTGGACTAAATATTTCTATTTATGAATTGATTGGGATCTTTTGTTATCATTATCCCCAAATATTTTAAGGTATCTACAACTGCCAGTTGGGGTCTATCCGGTATTATCCCTTCCCTCACCCTATCCACAGGAAAGAGCTCAGATTTCACCCAGTTTATTTTCAAACCGGTAAAACTACCAAACCTCTCCACGATATTCATTGCCCCCTCTAGTGAATGGCCGTATCCCCCAGGAAAAGCAATATGTCGTCCGCGTATAACGCTATTCGCTCTTCTCCCGAGCTCCTATGGAAGCCCGTAATATCCGAGCTCTTTCTTATGGACACAGCCAGGGGTTACATTGCAAGAGCGAAGAGCAGGGGGGACAATGGGCACCCCTGTCTTGTCCCCCTCTCAAATTCTATCCGGCCTGAAAATTCATTGTTGATTTTTAATCTTGCGGTGGGCCTATCATAGAGCATTTTAATCCATCCGATCAGTAAGGGGCCAAATCCAAATTTCTCCAGCACTCGCCAAATGTAACCCCACTCTACAGTACCAAAGGCTTTAGTCACATCCAGTGACAGTATAGCTCTCGATCCCTCATTTTCTGTTGGCGTTTGCAAGTTTAAAAAGGCTCTCCTAATATTTGTGCTGGTAGATCTATTAGATATGAACCCCGCCTGATCAGGGTGGACCAATTTAGGGATAAATCTGTTTATCCTGGCTGCAAGAACTTTTGCATCTGAACATAAAAAGGGAGATTGGCCTATATGAGGCGACGTCCAATGGGTCCTTCCCTTCTTTATGGAGTACTAGAATAGTTGCTTCCATCATTGAGGTGGGTAAATGTCCCACCTCAATTGCACTATTTAGAGTTTTTAATAATTCTGGGATCAAAATGTCCCCATAGTGCTTGTATGTTTCTATTGGCAATCCATCCGGGCCAGGAGATTTTTGGTTTGCCATATCGGCCACTGCCTGTTGCAGTTGCATGAGTGTTATTGGGGTTTCTAATCTATCCAGCTTACTATTCAGGACCTCATTAAAATCTCCCACTATTATAATTGGTATACTTTGCTTATCCAACAAAAATTTGTTTAACCTGAGCATAATATCTATTTAACCACTTGCTTACTGGGCACTTAAACCCCCCTCCTGTCCAGACCAATTTTTCAGCTTTCGGTGCTCTCACGCTTTGAATGACAATTACTCAGTCATGCAACACTGTACCCAAATGAATTTTGTGTCATTTTTTTTCCCACAAATAGAGCTTTCTTTTGGTGGTATTTGATCACCTCTGGGTTTTTTATTTTTTGCGCTATAAATGAAAAAAGACCGAAAAATTTGAAAAAATTATGTTTTCTTGGTTTTTGTGATAAAATTTAGCAAATTATAAATTTGTCTTCATAAATTTTGGCCACAATTTATACTGCTACATATCTTTGGTAAACATAACCCAAATTAGTGGATATTATTTGGTCTTTGTGAAAGTTAGAGAGTCTACAAGCTGTGGTGCAAATCATACAAAATTGATCACATCTGATGTACTGGTGGCCGATCTCATTTCTTGTGACCCAAACAAGCCAGGAAAGTACAAATACCCCCCAAATGACCCCTTTTTAAAAAGTAGACATTCCAAGGTATTTAGTAAGAGGCATGGTGAGGTTTTTGATGTTGTAATTTTTTCCCACAATTCTTTGCAAAATTAAGATTTTTTTATTTTTATTTTTTTCCCATAAAATTATCATTGTAATAGGTTATTTTTCTCACATGAAATGTGTATACCACAAATGACACCCAAAATACATTCTGCAACTCCTCCTGAGTATTACGATACCACATATGTGGGACTTTTACACAGCCTGGCCACTTAGAGAGGCCCAACATACAGGGAGCGCCATCACGTGTTCTAGGAGCATAAATTACACATCTAACTTGTTGACTACCTGGTACACTTTTGAAGGCCCTGGAGCACCAGGACAATGACACGTAACACTGACATGGCACTGATGACAGATGGCACTGATGCCACTAATACGGGGCACTGATGACACGTGACAATGATGACAGATGGCACTAATATGTGGCACTGATGACAGATGGCACTAATACGTGGCACTAATACGTGGCACTGATGACAGATGGCACTAATACGTGGCACTGATGACACGTGACACTAATGACAGATGGCACTGATACGTGGCATTGATGACAAGTGACACTGATAACAAATGGCACGTGACACTGACAGGTGGCACTGATGACAGATGAGAGAATGTCCAAAATTAAATGCAATAATAACTTTGGGACAGTAGCGCTCAAACAGTATATAAGCTAATCTGTAGCTATCAATTACCTTACGATAATAAATTAAAAAATATAAATATAATGACACATCGTGAAATATTATAATGTGATCATACAAAAATAAATGTATCCAAAAGTGGGTTATACATATAAAAAAAGAATATGGTGAATAAACAATGTCACATAGTAGTATAATGTACTGTAATGTATAGAAAAATAGACCATGTGCACGTGTAAAGAAAAAGAAAAGCAACAAAACTTGAATTCCTCTTCCTCCTTAATGGAGATGTTGGACACGGAGGAACATGGATAATCCAAACAGTGCTCTTCCACCACACCACTGTGTATTGTAGTGACCGCTCCCAAAGGAATCTCACTCACCAGAAATCCCGCTCGCACTTTCGTGACGAGCGAATGCGCAAAACAACTCAAACAGGTGTCCAGTAGTTTCTCCACACTGATTTGCTCGGCAAGATTGTAGTGATCCTCATGTAAATAAAAGAAGTGCTCCAATAGTGTGATAACGTACCATCACTTTTATTAAAAACTCACAACACAAAAAAGCTTCAACCAATTCACTCACATTAAATTAAAGTAAAATAAGCAAAATGTGAAAAAGGTAATCTCCACAGCAAGCTTCACTGAAAATGTTCACAATCACTATAACGGTCTGTAGTCACGGCGGACTCAAGGTGCACAAATGAGTATGATCTCACCCCCTCCTCGTATCTCAGACTTTCAGATGCGGTAAACCTTCCTGTTGGTATTGGCGTTGGTGCTGTTCACAAATGATTGCCATCCCGACATGTTTCGTCAGTATTTAGACCTAATCATGGGGATAGCTGAGTGGAGTGGCAATCGTGGCTTAAATATGCCCCCATAAATTATGATTGGTGGGGTGTAGTGTTCACTAAGCGCCGTCGCGCTAATTGGTGTGTTATTTTGGTTGGTGGAGCGCCGTCGCGCTTGTTTCCACGTCTAAACCAGGTATCTATGCATTGCGCATGCGCGGGTGTGACGCCGACGTCATCGCGTCCACGCATCCGAGTACTGTGGACGACTGCGCATGCGCAATTTGGTCATGCGTCATCCCATAGAAGACAGGTGTACGCAACATAATGCGTTCCACTGATCTCCTACAAGGAGGAGCGTCCCTTGCGCCTGCGCGTCAGTACAGCTCTTGGGAACGGGTAAACACATTCGCCCACAATTAACCGCACCTGCATGCAGAGTGAAATTCACACAGGGAATGAATTGCGCTTACGTACACCTTGTGTCCCCATCACCACAAAAGACCGGACTTCCTTATGTGCAAAAGATTTCAACATTACTTGAATCCTTTAAGCTGTGCTAATCATGTTATATATAGCATATTTATCATTGTGTTATGCAATACTTAGGATTATTGCTCATAAAATCCTTCTACAAAGATGATAAATCCATGTATATCTAAAAAAATCCATATCAATTTAAAAATGTAAAAATGTAATAAAAAGGTGAGGAATAATCTCTCTTAATAAACACTGAATACAGAACACCACATTTGTGTATCATATACTTATTTTATATGTCACTACTGATCCACAAAGGGTGTTGACTGGATGGCTGGGATAACTTAGAAAATGATTTCATTCATTTATATTCATTAATCGCTGAAACATATTATGTATCAACAACCGGCGGATACAGGGAAAGTTGATGATACATTGAATATTGCCTCAAAGTAATATTAAGGTATACTAAATCTTAAGACACAATGAAGGTCAAAGTATATCATTGTTTACTATAACCTAAGGGATGCTAATATTAAAAAATATTAAAAAATATATCTGCTAGTGATGATTATATTATGTTTATACATAACATAAACCACATTAATATTCAGAAATTATTAAACAATTATTTAAAAAACAATTTAAATCCAATTCAATGTTTAATCCTCTCGGAGTGAGACATTTTAAAAAGGAAGATCCATCTCGTTTCTCTCTGAGATAGATCTCTCACCCGATTGGATCCTCTCCAAGAGGGTCCAACAGTATCGATACCTACAAATTGTAATAAAGTGGCATCCCGGTTGTGTTTTTCTCTAAAATGTAATGATACGCTGCGGAATTTGAATCCTTTTTTGATGTTTGTCAGATGTTCCGATATACGTATCCTTAATAGCCTCTTTGTTCTCCCCACATAAAATAACCCACAAGGGCACCACATGAGGTAGACTACAAAAGAGGTGTTACAAGTAATGAACTCCTTTATCGGGAATTGTTCGTTATCATTATTTGCAACATCAGTGATTCCTCTGTTTGATGTTTTGACAGTCCTACAGCATAGACATTTTCTACAGCAGTAGAATCTATTTAGATCTATTTTTATCCTCCCTTGTCCCGGGGGATCTAGAATCTTTTTTACAACCTGGTCCCCAAAATTGGGGGCTTTTTTGTAAATGAATTTTGGCTGTAGGGGTAATATTTCACCCAAATGTCGATCTCTCCGTAATATATGCCAGTGTTTTCTATAGATGTTTTCGATATCTCTATATTGGCAGTGGAAACTGGAGATAAATCTAATCTGATGGCAGTTATCCGTGACCTCACTTGAGTTATTTACATTATCCTTTTGTTTTAGGCATTCACTTCTTGGTAACATGGCCACATCATCAATGATTTTATCAATCATATCTCCCTTATAACCTTTTTGTACAAAGCGTCCTTTAAGGACATTGGATTGATTGTAGTAATCGTTCAGATTTGTACAATTCCGCCGGACACGTAATATTTGTCCTCTTGGTATATATTTTTTTTTTTTTTCCATAAAGATTTTATTGAGAATAAGTCATACAGAACAGGAAAAGGGAACATTCACATTTTGTATAACAAACCGTCTGTAAATACAGGCACAAGGCATAGATAGAACAAGCAAAAAAAATATTTGTACAACAGTGGAGCCTAAGTTTGGTGATTCTAGTGTTTACCCTAAGGGGTACGGTGGGAGATAGAGACTGGTAGGGTTTTAGTCCGCGCCATCCCAGCTTGGTCCAGAAGAGCGTGACATGACGGGGGCGGCAGGTGTATACCAGTGGACACCTGCTACCCAAGTAGTGTTGAGGGCATGGCGGGATGTTAAGAAGGGGCGAGAAAGGGGGGAGAGGAGAGAAAGAGAGGAAAGAGGAGAGGGAAGGAGAGAGGAGAGGGGGGGGGGGTAAGGGGGTATGAGGCGTGAGGCGCCCCCCGCTCACGCCACGCGCATAGGGCAGGTGAGGAGGCAGGGAAGCGGGTCTAGGTTGCCTAAGATGGGTGGGTATGGAGTTCGTATTCTCGGGTGGTCGTAAAGTGATTCCAGCAGGCCCAGGTGGCTGTGAACTTCTCCATCCTCTCCTGAGCAATGTGGATCAGCTCTTCCATATCTCTAATCCTAGAAATGCCACTGAACCATTCTCGTACTGTCGGGGGAAGGGTTGAGCGCCAATGTCTGGGGACACATAGTCTAGCTGCGTTCACCATATGCATGGCGAGGGACCTAAAGTAGTTCTTCCTAGAGAGGGAAGTATGATGCAAAAGGTATTGCTCAGGTGTAAAGTCTAGCGTGTAGGTGGTGATAGAAGAGATGAGGTCGTGGACTTTCCTCCAGAAAGGCTGGATGTTGGGGCAATCCCACCATATATGTATCATAGTCCCTGGTGCTGCATTACACCTCCAGCAGACATTGGGGATCGTGTGAGAAAATTTGTGCAAGCGGGAGGGAGTTCTATACCACCGTGTTAATATCTTGTATCCATTTTCCTGGATGGCGACGTTAACCGACCCCCCGTGGGCATACTCATGAATTCTAGTCCAGTCAGCAAGTGACAGGGGAGTTTGAAGATCTCTGTTCCAAGAGGTTTGTGAAGGTGGGGGGGTCAAGTCGGGTGGGTCCTGCAGAAGAGCGTAAAAGAGCGAGATCAGGTGTCTCTGTGGGATCTTGCGACTACACAGGGTTTCAAAGGGGGTGAGAGGTCTAGACCAGTTAGCTCTGGTAGTATAGGTGGTCAAAAAGCTACAGATTTGTCTGTATGTCCAGAAGGAGAAGGTAGGGTTATTAGTAAACGTACGTAAGTCAGTCAGTGAGATCAATTTGCCTCCTGGGAAGAATTGGGAGGCGAAGACATCGTCGGATGGCCATTCTTGCTTCAGGAAGTTGGGGGAGTCCCCGGGGGGGAAGTCAGGATTGCCTCTTAGGGGCGTCAGTGGGCCTGGAATCGGGGCAAGAGTCCTGTCTGCGGGTATCTTCTTAAATGTCAATAAGGACGTGTGTATAAGGGGGTGTGAGTCCAGCTTGTGCGGCCAGCATTTCGGAGGGAGCCATGGGAGGAGATGCAGGGGGATCGGCGAGAAAGTATTCTCAAGTGCAACCCATACTTTTTGCGTGGCGTGGATGTTCCAGTCCGCAATTCTTGTTAGGTGGCAGGCAGAGTGGTACTTTTGCAGGTCGGGGAGAGCTATACCTCCTTTGGGCTTGGCTCGGGTGAGGTGGGTATATTTGATCCGTGGGGGGGTGTCCTTCCAAATGAAGGAGGAGCAGATTTTCCGATATGTCGAGAAGAAGTCCGGGGGCAGGGCGATAGGGATGGTTTGAATCAGGTAGAGAAGTCGGGGCAGAATAATCATCTTAATTAAAGCCGCCCGGCCAAACCATGAGACATTGAGAGTCATCCAGTCCTTAAGGTAGGCTTGGGCTTTAAGTAAGGCCGTTTGGAAGTTAGCCAAATATAGATCTGAGAAGCGGGGCGTAATCCGCACACCTAGGTATGTGATGGCTGACTTTTCCCAGTGAAATGGGAAAGAGTCTTGGCAGTGGGCAACTTCTTGCTGGGGGAGCGACACGTTTAGCGCTTGTGATTTGGAATAGTTGATTTTGAGGTTTGAAAGCTCCCCAAAGGTGTGTAGGTCCCTAAGAAGGGATGGCAAGGAGGTGCGTGGGGATGTTAGAGACAGCAGGATGTCGTCCGCAAAGGCTGCGACTTTAAATTGTCTGCCTTGTATTGTAAGGCCACGGATGTCTTGGTTGCTCCTGAGTTTATTAAGAAGAGGTTCTAATGTGAGAACATAGATTAGGGGGGAGAGGGGGCAGCCTTGGCGTGTGCCATTACTGATGGGGAAGGCGTTTGACAGGTGGCCATTGACTCGAACTGCCGCGGAGGGGCTGGAGTATAGTGCCATTATAGCAGACAACATGCGTTCTTGTAGGCCGAGGGTCTCCAGAACCGCCCTCATGTAGTCCCAGGCCACTCTGTCAAACGCCTTCTCCGCATCAAGAGAGAGAAAAAAGCCCTGGGAGTTTGATGTGGTAAGCCAGTGATGTAGGTTGAGGGTGCGTATGGTGTTGTCCCTAGCTTCCCTGCCCGGTATAAAACCTACTTGATCTGGGTTAATCAGGTCGGGGATAAGGGGCATGAGTCTGTTGGCCAGAATTTTAGCATATAGCTTAATGTCCACATTAAGAAGGGAGATTGGCCTATAGTTAGCTACTAAGAGGGGGTCTTTATTATCTTTAGGGATCACTGATATGTGGGCCGATAACATTCGGCTCGGATCTACCTGGGGATTCGACAGGGCGTTAAAAGTGCGGATTAAGTGTGGGGAGAGGACTTCCGAGAATGATTTGTAGTATTGGAGCGAGTATCCATCTGGACCAGGGCTCTTGCCTACCTTCATTTGTTTCATGGCCGTATCTAATTCTGCTAGGGAGAATTGTTCTTCTAGGAGGGCGGTTTGTTGGGGGGAGATGGGCATGGGGCTGTGTTGAGCCAGGAATTCAGCAATGGCCTTTTGACGGGCCTTGTTAGGGGCCTGAGCGGGTCGATCGGGATATAGATTATAGAGGTTGGCATAAAAGCTTTCAAATTCTTTAGCTATATCCTCATTCTTGGTCAGTAAGGGTCCCCCAGTGCCACGGATGTTGTGGATTGTGGAGGAGAGTTTGGCAGCCTGCACTGAACGTGCAAGAATGCGGCCGCACTTGTTGCCGTATTCATAGAAGACCCTTTGACCAAGAATGTATCGTCTCTTGGTGCGTCTACCCAGCTCTTCCGCAAGGAGGGCACGGGCTTGGGTGAGTTCCTGGAGGGTTAATTGGGCTTGGGTCTGTTTGTGGGATTTTTCAAGTTTGTTAATTTGGTCCAGCAGGGCCTTGATCTGCTGTTGGTGGAGCTTCTTGGTCTGTGCGTTCAGGGTCAGCAATTCCCCTCGGATAACGCACTTGTGGGCTTCCCAAATCGAAATGGGGGAGATGTCAGGGTCGATATTTTCTTGGAAGTACAGCTGGATACGGTTGCGTATGTTTTCTAGGGCTATTGGGTCTTTGACCAGAGAGGGGTTAAAACGCCAAATCTTAGTTTTGGTGAGAGTCTCTGGGAAGGTCAGAGTAACTGAAATGGGGTGATGGTCCGACAGGAACATCGGTTCTATGGTGGCCTGTCTAAGCAGGGAGAGGTCAGTCTGGGTGAGAAAGAAGAAGTCGATTCGGGAGTACTTCTGGTGGGGGGTGGAAAAGAAGGTGTAGTCTTTGGTCGAGGGGAAAAGGGTGCGCCATGTGTCGTGGAGGGTCAGGTCTTGGAGCTGTGCCTTAATCTGGCGTAGAGCTCGGTAGGGTAGAGAGGACGTCCCCGTGGAGGTGTCTATCAGGGGGTTCAACGGGACATTGAAGTCGCCCCCTAAGAGGATCAGGCCTTCGCGGAATGTAGATAATAGTGAGCAAATTTTGCGAAAAAAGGAGACTTGGTGCGTATTAGGGCAGTATACATTCGCCAAAGTTACTGGCCTAGAAGCATATGTGCCTTTGAGGAAGAGGAACCTCCCCTCAGGATCTATCATAGAGTCAGTTAGTTGGAAGTCGGCATGTCTCGAAATGAGGATTGACACCCCTTTCGTCTTGGCAGTAGGATTAGTGGCATGGAAGGCGGAGCGATAGAGCTGGTTGGAGAGTTTTGGAGTGGAGTCTGTTTTAAAATGGGTTTCTTGGAGGAACAGGAAGTGTGCCTTAAGCTTAGAGAGAGAGGCCAACACTTGGGACCTTTTTTCGGGCACGTTGAGGCCCTTCACATTCAGGGAGACACATTTCAGGGTTAAGGGGGTCTTATTTGGAGGGTTGGGTGCCATAGTTACAGAGGGAACTATGTCAGAGATCGCACTAGGGAGTGTGAGCGTGTTAGGTTATGTGGGAGCGGGGGGCGCCTCAGGGGAAGAGTAGAGGGGGGGGGTAGGAAGAGCGCAAGGAGAGGGGAAAGAGGGGAAAGAGAGAAGGGGTGGGGGCCGAGATTCAAGGTAGAGTAAGGGAAATGGGAGGGGAAGGTACGGAGGGGGGTATTAAGGGGTTTGTAAACCAGAGGTGAGGGTAGCTCAGCTAATCACCTGAAGGGGGGGAGGGAGAGGAGGTCTGGAACGTCAGCGGGGTCTCACAGAGACTGCTGTGTGGGGGAAGTAAGAAGGACGAGTACCACAGAGTGGTTGCGATCCGGGGAACTGTAAAGAGCAAGTGTAGTGGGAATGCAAAATACAAGGAGGGAGGGTAAAGAAGGGGGGTAGCGTCATCCAAGGAGTGATCCCCGGAGGGGCAGGGACCCTGACGTGGGTCAGGGAGGGGAGCTCCATCAAGTCAGGACTATTGCATAGTAAAAACATTGACATTTACATTCATGTCTAACTGGATTCCTTAGGGAACAAAACTTAGCAAGGTAAACATAGGTTGCTAACAATGAACATCATTAACAGTAACAGAATTTGTCATGTGCAGGTACAGCCCGTGAGTAGGCGATCCTGGGTGTAAGCCCTGAGGGGGTTACATCGTACCCGTCACCGAAAGGAGGGGTTGGGCCTCCTCGGAGCCATACAGCGGCATAATATGGGAGGGAGAGGGAAGGGAGGGAGAGAGGGAAGGGAGGGGAAGGGGGATGGGCAGGGAGGGGGGGGGAGAAGGGAGAGAGGAGGGGGATGGATAGAAGGAGAGCAGGGGGGGGTGGGGGAGGAAAAAAGGGGGGGGGAGGAAAGGGGGGTGAGGGGAGAGGAGGGGGGGAGAGGGGGGGGGGGAGAGGGGGGAGAGGAGAGGGGAGAGGGGGGGAGGAGAGGGGGAGAGGAGGAGGAAGGGAAGGGGAAGGAGAGGGGGAAGGGAGAGGAGGAGGGGGGAAGGGGAGGGAGAGGGAGGAGAGAGGGAGAGAAGGGAAGAGGGGGGGGGAAGGGAGAGGGGGAGGGGGGAGAGGGGGGGAGATAAGGAGGGGGGGAGATAAAGAGGGGGAAGGGGGGGAGGAGGGAAGGTGGGGTGATGTGAGGAGGGGGAAAGGGGGCATGGCAAGGGGGGGTAGGGGGGGAGGGAGGGGGGGGAGGAGGGGGATAGGCGGATTAGGGAAGGGGGGATGGGGGAGGGGGAAGAGGGGGGAGGAGGAGGAGGGCGTGGGGAGGGGTAAGAGGGACGGGGCGAGGGGGGGGAAGGGAAATAGAGGGGGGGGAGGGGGGGAAGGGCCTGCAAGGGGAGAAGGGATCCTGGATCCCGGGGGTGTTGGTTCGGGAAGGTTATAAGGGCAATAGATGAGATGAGATATCCGGGTACACCGGGTTACCTTAGGAGATGGAATTTGCGTTTGGCAGCCAAGAAGCGTCTGTCAATAGCCCAGGATGTGGGAGCCTCTCGCTTGTAGGGATGAAAGCCAGAAGGGGAGAAACAAAACAAAGAGAAAAAAGGGGGAGAAGGGAGAAAACAAAAACAAAAAAAGCAACATCATCATATACACAGCATCTTAAATAAGACATGTAGGTGGGTAGTCCCCAAGCGAGTTACCAAGTGCCGCTTAGTCTAACACGGAGCTCTTCACCTTGGCCTAGCATAGGTAAACCTGGGTAGTAGAAGAGTATGTTAATGGGGGCTAGGTGCCTGGCAGCAGGGTTGTTTGGAACGCTCTGTCTTCTGGCTACGGAGCATCTGATAGGGCAGAGGTTCAGGGGGCAGTGTTCTGCGACCATGTCCCTGTGGGAGAGGAAGTCCTCCGGATGGATGGAGGTTAGGCTTCAGGAGTCGCAGTCCAGCGAAAGGTAGGCAAGTGCGGGCATCCGTATCCTTGGATATTAGGGGGGGACCCATTTAAGGTCGGGGGGCGGATGGAGGGTTCCGTTCTAGGATCGATAAGGCCCATAGGCAAGTGGGTGTCACTCTGTATTGCTACGGGAAGGCGCAGTGTAGGTATCCTGGTCGGCACAGTTGGCGAGGTTCCGGATCTGGGGTGAGGCGGAGGTCAGCGTTTTTCGTGATGGTTGGGGTGGGGCATTCCCTTAGCCCTATGGCAGGTTACGGTGGCGTCCTGAGGGGGAGCCGTGGCAGGGGCGCTGGGAAGCATGAGGCATAGGAGGAATACGTGTCCTGTAGGACGCCTCGGTGTGGAGTACTGTTCGTGACTCCCGTGCGCAGATGTCATGCGGGAGCTGGCGAGGCATAGGGGTCTCCGCTGGCAGA
This sequence comes from Lithobates sylvaticus, assembly GCA_028564925.1. Taxonomy (NCBI): domain Eukaryota; kingdom Metazoa; phylum Chordata; class Amphibia; order Anura; family Ranidae; genus Lithobates; species Lithobates sylvaticus. The sequence continues at coordinate 2,414,545 of CM053029.1, forward strand.
TCGTGGCTGGGGTTGGCTCCGGTTGGGTGGGAGCAAGGGTTGGGGCGGTTCCTTCAAATACGGTGAGAGGTGAGTTGGGCATGGGTCAAGGGAAGATCTACTCACGGGTCGCGCGCTGCATCTGGGGATGAGACCTTCAGTCCTCCATCGCGTCCCTTCTGGCAAACGGAGGAGGTGAGAAATCCGGATTCCCCTGGTGGATGTCTCGGCGTGAGCGGGCATTCGGCGATGAAGGTCCGGGTCTGCGTCTGCGGGATCTCTGCCGGCCAGCCTTCGGGGAAGGGTTGAGGGAGACAGGGAGCCAAGGCTCTGAAGGGAAGTACATGGCGTACCACTCCGGAAGCTCGATGTCGGGGAGATCGAGCTGGGCACAGAAGTCGCGAAGGTCTTCGGGAGTGCGGAGGAGGGCCGAGCGCCCCCTGGCGGAGGCGGATAAGCCAAAAGGAAATTTCCACCTGTATGGAATGTTCCTGGCACGGAGTGTGTCAAGCAGTGGTTTCAGGGCCCTCCTGTTCTGGAGAGTAATCTGGGAGAGGTCCTGGAAGAGCTTTATTTCTGCACCATTAAATATAATGCGGCCTTGTGTTCTTGCCTTTCGCAGAATTTCCTCCTTTAGTGGGAAGCTGACTATGCAGCATACAATGTCCCTGGGTGGTTCATTGTCTCGTGGGGGGGGACGGAGGGCGCGATGAGCTCGTTCCATATCAATGGGGGAGTCAGCCGGGCGTTCAAGCAGGTCATTGAAGATGGAACACAGGGTTTGCTGGATGGCGCCCGGTTCCTTGGTATATATTTTATCCAAGCCGGATGATGGCCACTACGGATGGACAAATAACTATTACGGTCCGTGGGTTCTCTGATGACAGATGGCACTAATACGTGGCACTGATGACACGTGACACTGAGGTGGCACTGATGACAGATGCCACTAATACGGGCACTGATGACACATGACACTGATGACAGATGGCACTATGTGGCACTGATGACAGATGGCACTAATACGTGGCACTGATGACACGTGACACTAATGACAGATGGCACTGATACGTGGCATTGATGACAAGTGACACTGATAACAGATGGCACGTGACACTGACAGGTGGCACGGATGACAGATGGCACTGATACGTGGCACTGATGACCTATGGCACTAATATGTGGCACTGATGACACGTGACACTGATATGGCACTGATGACAGATGGCACTATGTGGCACTGATGACAGATGGCACCTATACGTGACACTGATGACACTTATACATGGCACTGGGGACAGATGACACTTATACGTGGCACTGGGGACAGATGACACTTATACGTGGCACTGGGGACAAATGACACTTATACGTGGCACTGGGGACAGATGGCACGGACAGATGGCAGTGGGGACAGATGGCCGGTGGGGACAGATTGGCACTTTCTTTTTTTTTTGTACTAATGGCTGCAGCAGTTCATCTCTCCCTCCTCACACGCTGTCTCTGTGTGAGGAGGGAGAGCGGCGATGAGAGATGATCTCATATGTTTACATATGAGATCATCTCTCATTGGACACGTCGACCGCGCTGTAAACGGCCGCTGTGATTGGTCTGTGTCCGAGGGACACGACCAGCACAGAAATTCCCTGATGCGCACTCTCAGGAGCTCTCAGGAGCGTGCATTGCGGAAGTAAACAGGAGGACGTCCAGGGACGCCCTCCCAACAGGGAGCGTCCGCGTTGTAGCCGTCTTTCGACTATAGCGCGGGTGCGAAGTGATTAAACGGAGGCGGGATATAAACATTTGCAACTACAAGCGCTCTGTTGTCAAATAAACAATGAAGAAAAACATATCGACCCAATTCATCTATACTGATTTGTATGCAGGAAAAGTTCCCCCCGGTCCTCACCATCACACTCACCCCTCTGCTATAGGAACTATAGACCGAGTGAAACTGCTGTTGATATACTCTTTTTTTTCTTTGAAGTCGCTGGACTGTGTCCTTTGTTAGGTGTGTTTCCTGCAGGCAAACCAGTTCTACACCATACTTCTCCAACATAGAGAATACTACTGCTTTCTTACCCGCTGTGCCCAACCCTCTTACATTCCATGACCCTATCTTTAGTGTTTTACATTGTATCTAAATTCACACAATATATATTATATATATATATATATATATATATATATATATATATATATATATATATATATATATATATATATATACATATATATATATACACACATACACACACACACACACACTCGTACAAGGTGTTTTAACTCTAAATACATGTGTACTTCCTCCATAATTCTCACATTACCTATTTCATTATTATTTGTGTCACCCATTTCCTTTTTATAATAAAAATTGTTATAATCCCCAAAGTAAAAAAATATATAAATATATATTCTCTCCCTCTTCTGTTTAACTTCTTGCATCTTTCCTTTACAATAGTGCCTTCATTTAATCCACACTTCCCTAGTGTAAAACCTTGAACCCTACAGGTAACAGTGACACTTTCTCCTTATAATTAAGGAACTTTATTAACAAAGTCCTGGGATATCCTCCTGCTGGTGGGGGCCGGAATGGGACCCTGTGTGCTCTCTCTATACTGAACATTGATAAAAACCATTCCTTCCCAAAAAAGCTCAATCAGCCACTTTTCTAGGATCTATGGGATTAGGGCCTTCGCTCTTTTCAGGCAGCCCCACCACCTGTATGTTACCTCTTCGGCTCCTATTTTCCATCTCCTCTAATTTAGAGGCTTGTCTGAGTAGCTGTCCTTTCATACTCTTCATCTCCTTTATTAAAAGGTAACACCTCATCTTCCACCTGGCTGATCCTTCCTTCCAGGACTGTAGTTCTCTCTGCTATTTTCTGCACATCTTGTCTGACCATAACCAAGTCCTCTTTGACTCCCTTCATTTGCTCGCAGAGCTCTTTGAGCGAGTCATTGCAAACTTTTACTGCCTTAAGCACATCCATGAATGTTGGCTCTTTCTCTAAAGATGTATTGGGCCCAGCTGCAATGTCCATTGTTTCTATGTTTACTTTTACATTTTGATCAGACAGTCCTGGATTTTTGTTACTCTGTGCTTTTGTCCTTTGAGCCTGCAGAGTTGAACCATTTGCTTGGCTCTGACCTTGGCTTTTTCTGTCCGCTGTGCTTTCCAGTTGTGACTTGGATTGTGACTCTTTCTTTGGGGGAGACTGTGAGGAGGTCTGCACGGGGGTGTGCGCATATTATTCTAATTTTGCTGCTGCGGCTGTACACGTTTGTTGAGAGTTTTTCTCTTTTGCGGAGCGTAGCTGCTGCATTTTATACTTATCTACTATGCTGGTGCCAGCTTTTTTTTTGGAAATGTAATTACCGTATTTATTAGCGTATAACACGCACTTTTTTACCCTGAAAATAAGAGGGTAAAATAAAGAGGGTAAATTGTGCCTGCGTGTTATACGCCGATATCTGTTCTTTTAACAACAGGGGGCGGGGATCGGGCATTCGCCCCAGGGTGCCACCTATTGGGAGGGTATCAGGCCAGCTGCCCAGCCTCTCCAGGCAGTAGAACAGCGCTGCCAGTAAGCTCTGGGGGTCGGAGGACATTCCTGCAGTGCCAGTGGTGTACGGCTCCTCCTGTGCTCCTCCTGTGTTGCTCGATGCAGATCTAAGCCTCCGATTACCTTAACGCCGCTCGTTGTGGCTGCTCTCCTCCTTCCGCTCCGCCTCCTCCTCGTGTGTAGCTTTTGATTGGAGGAGGAGAGCGGTCACATGACCAGGTCCACCATAGAGCGCGGTGTTGATGGAGGTAATTCAAGGTATTTTTTTGATTTGCGGTGGGTGGCACGGGAGAAGCGGTGTATGGGAAGGGGCTGACGGGCTGTGAGGTTTTTCTCAAATTCGGAGTGTGCATGCAGCGCTGGGAGTGCAGGGGGGGTCTTTATAATGAAAAGGAGGGCTATGTGTTGTACAGGGGGTCCATGTACTATGCAGGGGGTTTGGGTATTATGCAGGGGGGCTGTGTAAAAAATTTTTTAAATTGGGGTGCGTGTTATACGCCGATAAATACGGTATTCCAGTTGTACCAAACTCGCGGATGCGCTCTAACCCCCCCCCCCCATTATTAAGTGACACTCATTGAGCACCCAGTGTAGTAGGACCGGTCAGACAGAGCCAAAAGTAAGGAAAAAAATAAAAAATCTACTCAGTGCCTGTATACTCTTTAGCTCGTAAATCATATACCAGAGATAACATTCAATAATAAGTCCTTGCTCAAGCACAGTATAGCAGTATAGCACACATATAAATTCACAAGCAACAGTCCTTTAATCTCCAACATACCATAAGTTGACCCGTGCCTTTTTTGATCTGTCTAGCATTCAAATAGGGAGTACAACAGACAGATATCTCCTCCAACTTCAAAAAAGGAGAGAAGAAAGACAGCCATCCACGGTTTCTGTTTTCAAGGCAGAAATTACTTAAAGTGTCCTCTGATGCAGCAGGCAATCTCACTTCAGCTACTCTTATTGGTAATTTTCTTACCGGCACCTGTGGAGTATAGGGTCTTCTTTCTTACCGCTCCCCTGACGTCTCTGTTACCCAGCGTGGCTCGGCCGGCCGGCGTCATACAGGCTCCCTCGGACTCCTCAGGTCTCCCTCGGGTTCCCTCGTTTGGGGTCAGGTTATCCGCTCCAGCAGGATGATGCAGCGCCGCGGTGTAGGGCAGCTATACCGCAGCTACGTCGCGCAGGCTCTTTCTGTCACCGGGAGCTGGCTCTATGTCTCTGACCTCCGTCCTGCCGTGTCTTCAGGTGCGTACCATAGCAGGTGTAGCAGGGGGAGGGAGCACACACAGCGGCTTCTCAACTCTCACTCCATAACACCGCTCATCTCCACTACGCACACCACTCACACTTCACGTCCGGCCACATCCTAATTTATCTTCAGTTACAACCTAGTCTGTGGCAGAGACTTTGCAAATTTTCCAGTCACTTGTTGGCTGCTAAATCTACAGTCAGAGGTTTATCCAGCAGTGAAGAGCCCAGTTGCGAGTGACTACTCTCTGGGCTGATTAGAGACATTCAATTGATGTCAGCAGTTCTGAAGTGCCTGAGTTTTATCACCCGTGCCCTCTATTCCCAATTGAGAGACTGTGTTATAGTTGAATGTTACCCTTACAAATAAAAATCCTTAAAAGGATTTTTGAGTGTCAGCTTCTGAAGTTACTGGGTACTAACCCTGGGAACCCCCTAGACAACGAACGACGAGCTACAAGGTGGAGGTAATTGGTAAGCCCAGCAAATTCATAGCCGCCCCCCAGGGGTTATGGCGTTACATGTATAAAAGGGGAAAATGAAGTATAGGTTGTATAGGATATACTGTTTGTAATAGGGGAGGAGGGGGGGTGGCTTTGCACAGTGGGTGACTGGGAAGTGATGGAAGGGAATGAACGTGAGAGTAGAAATGTGGAACAAGTTGTATGGGAAAAGGTCACTGTGACACCCCTAGTAAGGTGGGGGAGGGAATACCAGTACGGGTCAAGATTTAATATTGGGGAAGTGGGGATTAAATGAAGGTATTATGGGGAAGTGGGGATTAAATGAAGGTATTATTGGAAATAATACAGGGTGGAAGCAAGAAGTTAAGCAAAGTCAGAAACACGGGAAAGATATAGGAAAAAGGGTTTTTGTAAATCACACAAAATGATTCTTAAAAAGGAAAAGGGAAACACAAATTATAATGAAGGGAGTCGGTGTGAGAATTACGGAGGAAGCGTACATTCATTTAGATATAAATAATCCCCTTTTAGGAGTGTACACATATTGTGTGAATTTAGATACAATGTAAACCACTAAAGATAGGGTCATGGAATGTAAGAGGGTTGGGCACAGCGGGTAAGAAAGCAGTAGTATTCTCTATGTTGGAGAAGTATGGCGTAGAACCGGTTTGCCTGCAGGAAACAGTCCAGCAATTTCAGAAAAAAAAAATATATATATCAATGTCAATATCATTGAGTTTATAGTTCTTATAGCAGAGGGGTGAGTGGGATGGTGAGGACCGGGGGGAATTTTTCTTGCAGGCAAACCAGTATAGATGAATTAGGCCGATATGTTTTTCTTCATTGTCTGATTGACAATAGAGCGTTTGTAGTGGCAAATGTTTATATCCCCCCTCCCCCCCCATTTAAAATAGATGTTATGCTTAGATTAAATGAATTCCTGCTAGATAAGCGAGGTATACCAATTATAGTAATGGGAGATTTTAATTAGGTCCTGGACAGTAAGTTGGATAGATTTCCCACTCGGAATATAGCAGAGCCCATTGAGAAGGGACGGTTGAGTCAATTCCTGGAGAAGGTGGGATTATTGGATCTCTGGAGGGTGTGGAACAGTGGCGGCCCATCCATAGGGGGCGTCTGGGTAAAGCCCCCCCCCCCCTCCAGGCAGCCACAAAAAAAAAAAATACAAAAAAAAAGTTCCTTAAGTGCGCTGTGTTTGGACGCCGGACACATTGCCCTTATGGTAGGGGCCACGTCTATGCAATCACGAGATTGCAGACGTGGAGCTACATTTGCGGGCATTTAGCCCACCTTGCAGCATTTTCTGAAGCACCGAGTAGCATCTGCCCATAGTAACATATACTACAAGCGCTGGGCGGAAGCTACTTCTGCGCTTCAGATTTGATTGACATTTGACCTCAGTTAGATGTCACTTCCTGTTTCTATCTCCTCTTGCGCTCGGAGAGGAAACAGGAAGTATCATCAGCGCTGCCAGTGGAAGGAGACACCGCAGGAGAGGACAACAGCAAGTTAAGTACAGAGGCTGCATTTGGGGGGGACACGGGCACTAAGGGGGGATTCTATACTGATGGGGGGATTCTATACTGATGGGGGTCTGCACTAAGGGGGATTCTATACTGCAGGGGTTTGCACTAAGGGGGTGTCTATACTGATGGGGGGTCTGCACTAAGGGGGGTGTCTATACTGTGGGGGGTGTCTATACTGTGGGGGTCTGCACTAAGGGGGATTCTATACTGATGGGGGGGGTCTGCACTAAGGGGGATTCTATACGGCAGGGGTTTGCACTAAGTGGGTGTCTATACTGATGGGGGGGTCTGCACTAAGGGGGGATTCTATACTGTGGGGGTCTGCACTAAGGGGGGATTCTATACTGATGGGGGTGTCTGCACCAATTCCCCACCATCTACCATCACTGCTATTAGGTCCACAGAAGGGGAGATAACATCAAACCCCTTTGACACTTGCTCAGGTTGAACTGGATGGACTGGTGTCTTTATTCAACCTTACTAACTATGAAACTATGAAACCCTACAAAAATAGTGCAAAATGTTAAGGATTATTATAAAAGTTTGTATACTGCTCAAAAAAAAAAAAAAAAAAAAAAAAAAGAAGGAGGAGGGGGTATAATGGAGGATTTCTTGGGGGACCTGGAAATACCAGTAATTACAAAAGAGGAAAGAGATAAATTAGAAACCCCAATAACACTTGCGGAACTCCAACAGGCAGAAGCTGATATGGCGAACCAAAAATCTGCCAGCCCGGATGGACTGCCAATTGAAACATACAAATATTATGGGGATATTTTGATTCCAAAACTATTAAAAACTTTAAAAGGAGCAGCTGAGGTGGGACATTTGACCACATCAATGTTAGAAGCAACTATCATAGTGCTTCATAAAGAAGGGAAGGACCCATTGGATGTTGCTGCATAAAGGCCGATTTCCCTTTTATGTTCAGATGCAAACATTCTAGCTAAAGTTCTTGCAGCTGGGTTAAATGGACTCATCCCTAAATTGTTCCATACCGATCAGGCAGGGTTTATATCTAATAGATCAACCAGTACAAATATCAGAATTTTCAAACACCTATAGAAAATGAGGGATCAAGAGCTATATTGTCACTGGATGTGACTAAAGCCTTTGATACTGTAGAGTGGGGATATGTTTCGAGCATTCACACACATACACAGATCTCTCTAAAATCACTTACATTTTTCCCATTTGTACACAACACATGCATATCATTCTCTCACTTTCTTTTAATTCTTTATTATTTCCCTGCTTAAATTCTGCTTTCTTTATTTTGTTCTGATATCCTTTGCATCCCATGTATTGTAATCCCATACTTCACATACTCTAGCTTCTATGATTATATGATCAGACAGGCAGCCATAGTGCTCATCCCATCTTCCCTCTCTGACAACATATAAAGTATTCTGTTTTGACTCTAATAGTTGTAGTGCCTGACCCCAAATTCATCCCACAACTTAACATGGAAATGCCCCTTTCTTTCTAGTGTTAATTGTCATCCTTCATCCATCCTGCTCACATAGATAGCTGTTTCTCTAGCTGTTTACTCTGCATGATTCTTAGTCCCTGTGGACTTTGGTAACCCAGTTACCCATTTTGGATCCCTGTCCACTTTAACCATTAATCTAGGGGCTCAGTATAGGCGGAACCGCACCTTTGGTTGATATATTTTATGGTGCTCCTCTTGAGCTGGGCATTTAAGGGTCTCTTACCCTTCATTCCCTTACTTAATTTAATGCCCATAATGACTGGGCAGTCTTCTCTACTTGTGCCTATACCCTCTTGCCTCTAAACTACTTCATCTAGCAGATGTACTACATATACCTGTGAATAGCACTATTCTTCCCTTTCTTATCTATAACACTCCGATGGACAGTAGACAGGGACAACATAACATATAACCACCAATCAATACATTTTGATTAAGGGGAGTAAAATAGGTACCATTTGTCCCAAAAATGCCTTACCGATCAAGGAAGTCTGATAACGCAAATGTAAGCAAAATCCTTACCTCAGCCGGCTGATTATCAGAAATTCCCGGATCATCTGAAGCTCCTCGTTTCGGATTCTCAGGGTCACCTGTAAATCCCCTCCTAGGCAAAGCTCGCCATCTGACATGGAAATGTATAGATAGGCAACTTCTATCCTCATATTGATTAGTGGTTCCAAATTAATAATAACTACTGCAGTAGGGAACAGACACAAAAGATACGCTCAGCATCTTTCCAAATAACTGTTCTGCTTTATTATGACGCAATTGAAGGTTTTTATACACATGATTACGTAGGTATCACATTAATATTACAATTGTACGTTTATGGTAACATGGGGCGTAACATAGGCAGGCTAATTCTAATCAGGACTCAAAAGAATGCAAACATGTAATGAAAACATTATTAGTGCCTGTAGTGATCTAATATTATCGTTCCTAGATGGTATGTAGTTATTAAAAAGTATTGTCCCCGCAGCAAACCCAATTCTCCAGAGAGAGATTTTATTGGCTTCCAAAACAGAACATTCTTGCAGATGATAAAAATCCAACAGAGTACCTGACAACGAATATTTCTCCTAGACTTGTGCCTTCATAATCACAGACCCTTCTCTGAGATCTTTTTCTTAGACTGAAAGCCAGCCTGAATGTCTTCTCAAATACTGGTCTGACACTGGGGGGGGGGTCAACCAAATGTTTTCCATGAATACCCCCTCAAGTCTAATTACCATCAACAAATACTAGGTTAAAAGGCTATACCTCACACACACACAATTTGCATAAGATTTACACATCAAAGGGTCTTCTGTCCCTTTGATATGTTTAAATTCAGTTGGGTTTGACTCAACTGAATTTCTGGTACTTTAATACAATATCCTGCATAACTTGGCATTAACACATTACAACATATACCCCCACTTGGGTCGTTCTAACTACTAGAACTGACCCATATATCAAGCAACAAACATATCATTATGATTTGAGGTACTGGATGCTTTACAATGGCTCATATGAAATATAAAGTTGAAACTGGTTAAATCTCTCTTCACCAGCCTCTAAAATATCCCCATGAAAAAGTCATTAGATAATATAGCTTTAGACCATGACTGGAAAAGGATTCGGTAAACATCCGTGGCCCATATAGCTGTTAGGCCTTATTATATCACATCAAGATCCTAAATATTGCACAAAGACGAGCTGATGTCACAGTCCATTCTTCGATCTGACGTCATCACATATCTCACTGAAAGTAAACTTGGTGTGCTTGGTGTGCTGGGAGCTCTGATCCACATAAATCCAGGATTCTCATCTCCAGGCTCAAGGTTTTCATTTTTTAAAGATGCTTTTGCACAAACACCAGCAAATCCTGAAATTCTACTTCCATCTTTATAGTAAGAAGAACCATCAATGTATCAGCACTCACTTTCAAGTTCAAAAGGTTTGGATATGGCAGAAAAAAACTGCTATTATTGTAATTTGTAATTTGCTGTAGGCCGACTCCTCATTGCCTCCACAATAGAGCAGTTACTTGAATCATTCAGTCCATAATTCCACCTGAATGGTATTCCAATCTATATACTAATCTATAATCCATATATCCATACAATCCATATATAATCCCCCACTTTCAGATAGAATCAGCTTGACATCAGTGTTTATCATATCTTCTATCCAGATATCACGCTGGTACGTACCTGACCGGTGAGTCCACTTGGGCAGAGGAAGGTCTCCCGTACGGGTCCCACTCACGGCCCCTGGAGATGGGTACAGGAGGCACGAGATTTAGGAAGGGTATGAGAGCCTGGTGCAGGGTGTCCGGGCGTTGGTGGTGAGAGTCCACTGGTGACAAGATGGGGTGCAGGTATGCAGGATACACGGATGGAGATTCCACTGGTTGGTAAGGTGGGTAGAGATATGCAGGGTATCCAGAGGGTGTGGTAAAGTCCAGGTATATTGGTGCACTGGGCAGGAGGAATAGTTAAGAGTCCCGGATGCAGATAGCAAAGGCTCACTGGGAAGAAGGTGCGGTATAGGAAGCAGGCACAATCTCTCAGCAGAAAGTGGGATAATTCAGATACCTGCAGAGTTCGGCAGCGTTCCGATGGCGAAGTACAAAAGGAGCAAGCAGGAGAGTCGTCAGTCAGGCAGAGGTCGTTAGGCAGGCAGAGGTCAAGGAATTCCAAAGGGCAAGCCGGGTCACAGGATCAGATAAGGTATAACAGGTTTCAACACAAGAGCAAGGTCTCTGGGAAGCTGAAGATCAGGCAGCACTGGCCAACAGGTGCTGCCAGATTAAATAGGCTGGTTGGCGCCAACAGCGCGCACAGGTGCATTCAAAGTACCGCGCGCGCGCCCCCGGATGCGTGCACGCGCACGCAAGCCCGCACTCACAGGAACGCGCACACCAGCGCGCGTCGGCGCACACCAATAGGCTGTCTGACATGACGGTTTTTGTGACACCAGACAAAGCAGCAGTGGAAAATCTTGCCAGTAAAGTTAGGTCTTTTTTTCATCCATATATGTCATAGCCTTTAGCATATTATCAACGACTGATTCAACAAAGTTTCAAATCATGACTGGAGTGATGAATTTCACTCACCCCTCTTATAAATTTAGGAAAACCACCCAACATACTATAATTTATGCTATGCCAAGCCATTGTGCAGCATCTCACCTTAGATATCAAATATATTGATCAATATGCAACATGTAACATGTTATGTAACATGAAAATTATTTTAGGTTTAAATGTTTCGCTCTGGTTTTAAGATAAAGTTCAAGAAATAAAACATAATAAAATAAAAAAAATAAAAAATGGGAAAGGGTGAAAAAAATAAAAAATAAAAAAAACAAAACCAAAAAAAAAATAGGGAAAAGTCCATTGTCCAAGTCCAAAAAGTAAAAAAAAAAAAAGGGTCAATTGCTTGATGAATATTGAGAGAGTCCATGATATTGTTTATTCAGCGTTTCTCCCCCCTAGCCAGTAATTTCAGCTTGCAGTTCACATGCTATTCACATGCAGTATCTCCAATATCTGAAAGACAAAAACTCTCCAACAAAACTAATTAGCAAGGTCCTTAAAAATTCTTTGAATTAAAACAAATGACTATTTACGCATATACAGCTAGAATTCACCCCCCACTGCTAGAGAAGTGTCATTTGCATCCAAAAACAGCCGGATTTCTGTTCAGCTGTTCCAGCAATGTGTAATGTTCTATTTTCATTTTATCATACTCAATCTTCAAGTGGTCATATTTCTGTTTTAACTGAGGAAACGATATCCAGGCCTTAGACATTTTTTTATTATGATTTTGGTCAGCTCTGTTTTTCATATTAATATCACCTATATTTGACCTGGTGTTTCCTCTTTGTTTGTTATTATAAGACATTATCTTTTGATCTTTATGTTCAGTATTTGTCCTAAACAATGTGGCTAAATCAATTTTGACAGCTTGCTCATTTGACTTTCTCCATAAATTGTCTGCTTTCAACAATACGTCTTTTAAATCATGAGGATTTGGGGTAACTAGTAAAATATTTTGTTTGATATCTTCATGCAAAGCATGTAGAAATATACTCATATGTAACAAGCCACCATGCTCAAATGCAAGATTATTACTAACCAATAATTCCATAATGGCTGCTATCCTGTGTGACAATTCATAGGGAGATTCACTTTGCATTTGTTTGATCTTCCCATGAATAGTAACATCAGAACGTACACCATACAAAACACATAATAATTCCAGTAATATGTCCCTTATCCTCATAGGCTGAATACAGATGTGTTTAATTCTCACCCAAAGACTGCTTCCTATACAATGTTGCATAACTCGTTCTAAATCAGATGGGTTGAGATTGTACATATCTCTGACACTCTGCAAGTCACAAAACCATTTTAAAAATCTGTTTAAATCATGGCAGGGAATCATTCCTATTTCTTTAAGAATTGCATGTAATTCTTTTGGTTTCAAAGGCTTCATTACAAGCTGAACTTCACCTGTATTATTATTATTGTTATAAACTGTGGTGGTCTCAGTGGGTGCGGCTGGCAATGAATTATCAGATTTAATATGAGGTTCTGTTTCATTTGATAGAATGTTTGCATTTGTATTTTGCTGCAGATTTGATGCATATCTGCATTCCTGAGATCTCTTCTCTAATTCCATAATTCTTAATTTAAATCTCTCATTTTCCTCTGATAATTCATCACAACGTTTAGATTTCTCAAGCAACGCACCCCCAATGGTGACTGCATGCAATTTTAAATTAATAGTCTCACTTTCTGATTGGTTTTGTAACCTCTGACAAACCTTGTTGCTATTATCAACTGCACTCTGTAACTGGGTAATTTCCTCAACCTTATCCTTCAAGGAACTTTCCATTGTTAAACAGCAAGATAACAAGCCCTGTACAATACAACCTTTTCTTTTACTTTCTGAAATTTTGCTATCAAAAAACAGTTTTCTCTAAAAATTCATTCATCATAGTGCACGTTTGCTTATATTTTTCTGGAACTTCATAAGGACCACCATGACGCTTAATACATTTTAACACCCATCTGTTAACTTTATCAGAACTGACACTAGCTTCACACTGAGTAAGCATTTTGACTATATTATTAATAATTTTAAAAAAAGGAAATATTTTACTCACCGCATTAGTTACTCCTTCAGCTTCCAGCTCAGGTCTTCTGGTACACGATACAGTCCTTTTTTTTGTTGTTTACAGTCTCCAGAGAATAATTCTGGGGTTCCAAACTTGTTTAATTTTGTAGATCAGACTCTCTTATGTCACAACCAGACATTAGAGTCACAGCACAGGTCTTGTGTCTCCATCAGACTTCTGTCCAACTCACAGGATTGTTATCACCGACTTCTGTTACCAAGTCCTGAAAATGCTCTTCTGGTCTCTTGAACGGCACCAATGTAGCGATCTAATATTATCGTTCCTAGATGGTATGTAGTTATTAAAAAGTATTGTCCCCGCAGCAAACCCAATTCTCCAGAGAGAGATTTTATTGGCTTCCAAAACAGAACATTCTTGCAGATGATAAAAATCCAACAGAGTACCTGACAACGAATATTTCTCCTAGACTTGTGCCTTCATAATCACAGACCCTTCTCTGAGATCTTTTTCTTAGACTGAAAGCCAGCCTGAATGTCTTCTCAAATACTGGTCTGACACTGGGGGGGGGGGTCAACCAAATGTTTTTCCATGAATACCCCCTCAAGTCTAATTACCATCAATAAATACTAGGTTAAAAGGCTATACCTCACACACACACTTCTGTCCCTTTGATATGTTTAAATTCAGTTGGGTTTGACTCAACTGAATTTCTGGTACTTTAATACAATATCCTGCATAACTTGGCATTAACACATTACAACAGTGCACAGTGAAGGCAGTGTGCAATACATACAAAATCAAATACAATTATATACAGAACTTATATACACTTATATACAGAACTTACAAATTTCCTATACAATTAGACATGCTGTCTGCCAATAGAACTTAACCAACAAGTGCATTCTATGCATCCAAAAATATAGAAAATATAAATAATCAAATCCTATATTCATGTGTCCTGCTTCTTAATATAAGGGGTCAACAATGCCAAGAGTTGGGGAAAGCAGGGGTCCATCATCCAGAGATAATTCCGAAAATCATCCGGATTATTCCCCTGGAGCTCCCGCAGCACAGGCATATGACAGAATTGGTCGCGATTAATAAAGCAACCTCCTCCTTCTGTTCCTGGAGTGGACTTTGGTCAAAGCAATAACTCCAAGGCCAATAATAAATAACATGTTATCTCCTCTGATACCGCAACATGTCTGGTTGACACTGGAGAGACAGGAGAGGCTCTTTACAGGCGCAATGCAGGCGCTATTTTTAGCACTGTAGTGCCTGTAAAACGCCTCAGTGTGAAAGTAGCCTAACAATGAGGGAAGGGAGCAAGACCGCAGTAGGACTGACAGCTTAATAGATAGAAATGAAAGCCGCCCAGGCTAGCGGCACTGGAAAAGGAGAAGAAGATAAATAAACATAGTGGAGGAACCGGTTTGCTTGTAGTACAAGTCTGGAGGCCGTCACATACCCAGCACAGGAGCTCAGAGAGCGAGGCAGCTCAGCCACGCCCGGCCAGCTCACTCTCAGGAAAAAATATTTACTCCATTGCTATGCAACGGGTGGGGGCCCGGAGCGGCCGCACGGCTTCCCATCCCTCCCGTGGTCACTGCCTGTCAAGGTCCATAAGGACCCATTCACACTAGAAACTGCACATCTACTGTACGTTTTTCCGTATAAATGCATTTGATGTGCGTTTTACATACAGGTGACGCTTTTGTCCCCTTCTTTTTTTTCCCCTGGGCTTCTATGTTCACTGTGGTGCGTTGTAATGCATTTGTATGCATTTGTGTAGAAAGATTATCCGCACACCAATAGTTGAAGTTTCATTTTTGCGCATTTGCGGTGCAGAAAAATGCAGCATGCTCTACTTTTGCTGACTGCACTGAACTGCACTGCAATAATGTGAACGACACCCATAGGTTACCTTGATTTTGGACTGTTTATGCAGTTGGAGTGCCGTCCAAAACGAGTCCCACTGCAGCTAACTGCGTTAGATGTGAAAGGGCCCTAAGAAATATCGGGCAGCACAGCGCTCTGCCTAAGAGACACAAGCAGACCAACAGAGAGGAAAACTCGGCACATCGGCGCTGCCCAGGGAAAGAGAAGAAATATAGCCAGGAGGCAGATGTGCTACATGCTGAGTAAGAAGCTGCGCTCTTTATGCACATATTGCCCCCCAACCCCGGCACCAGGGTACCCAGTTTCCAGGGGATTTACCACCAATGTTCTGGGTCTTCCAACCCAGGAGGGGCCCAGAACCTGGGGGGAGGTGCGGTAGGGGAGATCTGGTCTGCACTGCTTAACTTTCAGACTTTCCCATGGAAGGTGGACTGGAGCGACCAAAAGAAAAAAACACGGGGGGGGCTAAGGGGGGGTCTCTTTTATCTCTGCTATGGGAGTAGTCCCAGAAGTTACCAGTGGAGGATTAACCCATTGTGTGCTGACATGAGGTGGACCAGGAAAAGGGTGATAGAGGGCATCCCTGACAAGTTCCTTTAGCTATGTGCACACCTCCCAACTTTTTGAGATGGGAATGAAGGACACCTATCAGCAAAAGTATACAGGCATAGGACACACCCCTGGCCACGCCCCCTTAGAGGAGAATTGTACAAAAAAACAAGATCGGTTAAACCCACAAGTGCTTTTTTCACCACTACTATTCCTTTATATTGGCTTTTGGAGTTTACAAATGCAGCAATTTAGAAATCAGATGAAAGGTTTAGTGCTGGAAAACACTTTTTGATAGATAAAAAGTGAATTTTATATACAACTATAGAGATCAGACCAAAATGAGGGACAGTTGAGGAAGAATGAGGGACAGAGGGACATTGCTCCAAATCAGAGACTGTCCCCCCAAATCAGAGACAGTCCCCCCAAATCAGAGACAGTTGGGAGCTATGTATGTGGATAGTGTCTAAAATATATCCTAAAGTCATCAAATCTTCAGTTGGGGAAGAGTATGAAGTCAGATATTGCACCCGAAAAGCCAATATTCTTCATCACCAAAAATCACCATTGTAGATCGATGTTATGGAAAGACTTTTTTAGCATCTAACGTGATGATATCAGTATCTGTATCTGAGGGAGTTTTAGTAAATCCCAGGGCCATGATTACCTCTCATATATTTAGAGTGGCTGATCTCCCTCTTACAACAACCAGCCTGTGCCGGATGTATAAAAGATGGCAACAATGTGTCTAGCCGGGAGGTTACCATTTTATATATAATCTTTTTTTAAATTATATAATCTTTATTTATTTTCTTCATACAAAAAGAAGCAGCAAAAATACATACACACATTTAATTTCCATAAGCTCATTTTCTCACAGTTTACTAAAAAAAAAGAAAAAAAAAAAGTTACCATTAACCTGCAATTCTTTTGTACCTCCCGCCTTTCTTTTGTTACTTCTACTGTATTTCCTTCTTTTCCTGTCTCATTCCCCTTACCTTTATGCTCTCTTTATCCCCTCTGTTTTACCTATACAGTATTCTTCCCTGTTTAGTCTCCCACCTCCTTATCCATTACATTGGGCATCCCTGCTTATCCATCCATGTTTTCCACATTTTTACAAATTCTTTCATATTTCCTCTCCTCGTATATACCGTTCTTTCCCTCCATATTGTTTCTGTTATTAATCTCGCCCATTCTCTTTCCGTTGGGGGTTTTTCAGCCTGCCATCTTTGCGCTATTAGCTTTCTTGCTTGGAATAGACCTCTCATCACTGCTTTAATTACCCAGGGGCCTCCGACTATTCCTTCGTCCAGCCCTAATATACACAGTCTGGGACTCATTTCTAACCTCGCGTCGTAGACTGTGTTCAGCGTATCGAGAATTTCTGACCAGTAACGAAACAATTTCGGGCATTTCCACATCATATGTGCTAGGTCTCCAGTGTCTTGACACCTGGGGCACCTGGCGTCCTTTCTCCACCCGAAATCAAAGAGTCTCTTAGGAGTGTAATATGTCCTATGTAATAACATCAGGTATGAGACCCTTTGTGCGGGCGAGACCGACACCATGTGTCCCTTCTCAAGTATTCTCAGCCATTGTTCATCTGACAGGGTTCCGAATTCTTTTTCCCACTTCCTTCTGCTCTTAAGTCGTACTGGGCTTTCTACACTGCCTTCGCATATATATGGGTAAATTTCTGCTATGAATCCTTTGGTCTTGTCTTGGGAGCCTATTCTTTGGTATACCGGAGAGTTGACCCAGTTTGGTCCTTGTTTCGCAAATTGCCTATTTAAGGCGTGCCTGATTTGTAGATATTTATAAAATGAGTGTTTCGGTAGGTCATAGTCTGTTCTTAGTGCGGTGAATGTCTTTAGTATCTTTCCCTCGTATAGCTGAACTAGTTTAACTATCCCCTTTATCTCCCACTCTTTAATCTTCCCTATCTTCTCCACTTCCTCCAGGTTCTTGTTATTCCAGAGGGGGGTGTATTTTGTCATGCCCTCCAGCCCTTTTACTGCTTTTAATGCTTTCCAGACTTTTAACCCAAGCCTCACCGTGGGGTTTCTATAACAAAATGAGTTTGCCTCAAGAGCCTCTATTATTGATCTATGCGGAGTACCTGCTATCATTAGATCCTTATTACCTCCTCCAACTCCCCCTATATGTTGTAGTTGGGCGGCTAGGAAGTAGCTTCGTGGATGCGGCAGTGCCATCCCGCCCTTTCTTGTTCCTAGTTGTAATATTTGTAAACCTATCCTAGGCTGGCCTCCTTTCCATATAAGTTCTCTAAACAGCGTGTCGATTTTCCTGAACCATTTTTTATCTATCCATGTTGGGCAGTTGTGCATCAGATACAAAAGCTGTGGCTGCCACAGCATCTTAATCAAATTACATCTCCCCGCGACCGATAATGGGAGGCGTCTCCAGATTGTAATTTTAGATTTAAATTTAGCTAGTAATGGTACAATATTATCATTGATGTAATTATTAGGGTTCTTCTTTATGTTTACACCTAAATATTTAATTTGTTCGACCACTTCTAGCTGTAGGCTATCCGGTGTCCTCTGGTTCCCTAGGGGGTCTATAGGCATTAGTGCAGATTTTTCCCAATTTATGGTCAGCCCTGAAATTTTCCCAAAATCTATGAGGATGTTCATCACCTGCCTGGGGGATTGCTCCGCATCCCCCAGGAAGAGGAGGACATCATCCGCATATAATGCGATTCTCTCTTCTCCCCCCTTTCTTCTAAACCCCTGTATGTTCGTGTCTGATCTAATTACGCTGGCCAGCGGCTCCATTGCCAGAGCAAAAAGCAAGGGG
Source organism: Lithobates sylvaticus (assembly GCA_028564925.1). NCBI lineage: Eukaryota > Metazoa > Chordata > Amphibia > Anura > Ranidae > Lithobates > Lithobates sylvaticus. The sequence goes on from CM053029.1 coordinate 2,433,250, forward strand.
GACAATGGGCACCCCTGTCTTGTCCCCCTCTCTAATTGAATTTTGTCAGAGAAGTCATTATTAACCCTGATTTTAGCGCTGGGGCCCGTATACAAGGTTTTAATCCATTCAATAAATGAGGGGCCAAATCCAAATTCCCTTAAAACACGCCATAGGTATCCCCATTCTAAACTATCAAAAGCTTTGACCACATCTAGGGCCATAACCACCCTTGTCCCTGTATCCTCTGTTGGTATCTGCATATTGAGATACAGCCTCCTGATATTTATACTGGTGGATCTACAGGGGATAAATCCTGTCTGGTCCGGATGTATAAGTCTAGGAATAATTTTATTTAGTCTGATTGCCATAACTTTCGCAAGTATTTTAGCATCCGCACAGAGCAAGGAAATAGGTCTATAAGACTTAGTCTCTAGCGGGTCCTTCCCCTCCTTATGTAAAACTATTATTGTTGCTTCCGTCATAGACGTTGGCAGCCTCCCCTCCTCTTTCGCCCAGTTAAATACTTTAAGAAGCTCTGGCAGTAGTACTTTCCCATATTGTTTATAGGTTTCTGCTGGGAGGCCGTCTGGTCCTGGTGATTTCTGATTGGCCATTTCTTTCACCGCCCGTTGGATTTCCTCCAGCGTTAGCGGTGCCTCCATTATCCCTCTTTCTTCATCTGTGAGAACCGGAATATCAGCGTTTCTGAAGAATATGTCCATTTCCCCTTCCTCCACCGTCCCACGCGATCTATACAGTTTTTCATAATATAATCTAAAAGTTTCTGTAATTACTGACTTTTTGGATGATATTTCACCTTTTTCAGTCTTGATCACAGGGACGCTGGAGGGAGGAGAATTGGTTCTCACTAAATGTGCCAACATTTTCCCAACTTTTTCCCCCTCTCCATAAGCTACCTGTTTCTGGAACAATCTCTTATTCTCTGATTTCTTGATGACTATATCTTTATATTCCTGTTGTTTAGTTAACCATACGCTTTGTGTATCCGGTGTGGGGTTATTGACGTAATCTCCCTCTGCTTTCATCAGCTCTCTCTTAATCCTACTCTCCCATTCCCTTGTGGTCTTTTTAATTTTTGATACTGATTGAATGAGAATACCTCTTAGATACGCCTTCAGTGCGTCCCACATTATACCTCTTGTCACTGACTCATTATTAAATTTTATAAATTCTTCCAGTTTTAATAACACCTCATTTGGGTCCCCTATTAATTCGAACCAAATTGGGTTCATTTTCCATACTACAGGGGATCTTTTCCCTTCTAAGTTTATTGAGACAATCAGTAGTGCATGGTCAGATACTCCTCTGGGGTGATATTCTATATCCCTTATGGTTTGGCATGCTTCTTCGTTTCCCAAGGCTAGATCTATCCTTGAGAGCGTGGAATAGGAGCTTGAGTAACATGAAAATTGCAGCACACCTGGATTCCGCGCCCTCCACATGTCAAAGAGCCCTGCTTCCTGTAAGAACTGATATAATCGACTCTCATCTACTTTCTGACCATGTACACCCAGTGGGAATCTATCAAGTTTTCTATTGATAACCTCGTTAAAGTCCCCTACTGCTATAACCGGTACCCCAACTTTGTCTGTTAGAAATTCCAATAGCCTATACATTACATCAAGTTTGAACGGAGGGGGAATATAAATATTTGCTAGAACATATTCTCGATTTTCAATTACACAGTGCAAAAAAATATACCGTCCGTCTCTATCTATACTGATCTGCCGACAGGAAAACCCCAACTCTTTCCTTACCATCACAGCCACTCCCCTTGAATAAGAGGTATGGACTGAGTGGAATTGGCATTGGTATTTCTTGCTTTGGTTTTGTAACTTAGAGTCTTGAGTTAGGTGCGTCTCCTGTAGGCAGATCAGTCCTACCCCGCTCCTCTCCAGGGTCTCTGCCACTGCTGCTCTTTTTGCCGGTGTGCCCAGCCCCCGTACGTTCCAGGAGCCAATACTCAGTATCCTAGTCTGCATGCTTCAACGTAGGAGAGAGGGAAAAAAGGGGAAGAAAGAGGGGGGAGAGAGGAAAAAAAAAAAAACGGGAAAAAAGGATATGTACAAAGAAAGACAATGCTATGTCCCAGATACTCTGCCCCCCTACCCTTGTTAGAGGAGAGAATACTGTAAGGGGTAGAAGGTTCTAATACAGAAGTCAATTGATCCCATCTTATACTTATACTATACTTATGTTATAATGCTCACCCATCCTACCGCTACGTAGGACCCGGAAGAGAGGAATAATAAAATATAAAAAGTTTAAAAAAGAAAACAAAGGAGAGATGAGAAGAAAGAGAAAGGTAACCAGGCCTTTAGCCAAAATGAATACCCCTTGTGAACAAAAAAATCTTTCACCTGTCTTAATATTCTTCTCTACGTGAAAAGGTGCTAATCTTTTTTCTAAGTGTTTATCTAACAATATTTTTAGCTTACTGCTTACTTCTGTGTAAACTAAATATTTTTCCCGTGTTTTACTTCGTTGCATCTTCACCCCCCCTCCCCCCTTATACCATTCTAGGTTATCCCTAAGGACTTCTTTTGTGACCGTTACCACACACCCTTTACCCACAAACTCCTATATATATATATATATAATCTTAGTGTCCACATTTATTAAAGATATGGGCCTATATGAGTCCGGTTGGGTCCTTTCTTGGCTATTAGTGTAATATAGGCCTGGAAGCCAGTGGGGGAGGGTAGGGACCTCCTTCCCACATTGTATTGTATACTCTCATTAAAGTATTGGGAATAAAACCTTGTGATAACCTAAAGAATTCTGTTGTATACCCGTCTGGGCCAGGGGTCTTATTATTTTCTAGTAGGGTCACCACCTTTTCTCCAAGCCAAACCCCAACACTTTAGCGACCCCCGGGATTTTTTTTTGTAGTACACACTGTAGGATTATAAAAGATCTGGGACAGCTTTGTGTGCCCCAAGGAGAGTAGTAATGCGGCGTGCACAGTGCGCCGCGGCAAAGAGTGGGTGTGGCTCAGCCGCTGTCAGTAATGGACGGAACAATCTAATACAAGAACAAGCAGAGCCTAAAAAGCCGCAATCCTATTGGCTCCAATGTTAATGCTAACAAGCCTACACAATTTACAAAGTGCCAGAAATGGATAGGAAGCTTGTTAGTGATTGGCTATTACCTCCACTGCGTACCGTCACTTTCCATTCTTGGGATATTCATTAATACATACATTAAGCCCGGCTTCACACTGAGCTGCGGGAATGAAGCTGTGCGACTTCAGCTGAACTCGTACGATTTCACTCCCGCATGTCAGTCCAGATTTCAGCCACGATCTCACCGACACCTGTGCGGGTTTCTGCACCGATGTCAATGGGAATCGCAACCTGAAATCACAAAAAGTAGTACAGAAACTCATTTGTGAAATCGGCGCGGTGCCACAAATGCAGCGTCACACCGATTAGGGCGATGCCATTGCCGGCACTTGCGATTTGACATGTCAGATCACACCAGTGTGAACCCGGGCTAAAGGGAATTTACCAAGACAGGAGCAGCTGTGCATGGCAACCAATCAGCTTCTAGCTTTCATTTCCAAAGCTTAACAAACAAGCTGAGGCTAGAAGCTGACTGGTTACTATGCAAAGCTCCTCCCTCCATTCTGCGTAGCAGCAAGCAAGCATATTACAGCAATTGTAGGCATTTATTGTAGCATTTAGAATGCATTCAGTTGTCACATAACCAGTGAGGCACGGAATGTATGACTGCAGGGAATGTAATGCAGGGCCGGGCATGACAGCGGTGACTAAGGGCTACAACTGGTAACTGAAAAGAGATGAACAGGAAGGGGTTGGCTGTGTGGTAATTTTTGGAAGGAAGGGGAGGTCTGATATAAAGGGGATGGGTGGAGTCATGTGATCACTTTCAGGTGTGTGACCAACAGAGGAGGCAGTTTTTTCTTCAGCTGCTCCTCTTCTCCCAGCAGCATGGCAGAGGTGGAAGAAATGCTGGCATCCTTGAGGAGGGCTGCGGTGGTGAAAGGGGCGTCTTGGCTCAGAAGGCAAGTGGGATCTCTGGCAGAGGAGGACGGGGGGGGGGAATCGCAGGATGGTGGGAGGCAGCAGCGCGCGCGGAGGCCCAGGCCTCCGGAGCGTTATTCGCCTGGGCCCTCTTCTCGGCCACCTCGTGTCACCCGGAGCCCGGGGGAGGACAGATCTAACCCCCCAGCGAAGCGCACGCTGCGCGAGGGAGCAGGCCAGGGACAGTTGGCGCGAGCGGTACCGATCGCAGGGGGCGGGGCTACCAGCCGGCGCGGCGCGGCTTCATCACCCGGGACCCACAACACCAGAGGGGGGAGAGCTCCAGTGAGGCCTGGCACAGCGATCGACATCGCGGGGGGCGGGGCCACCGGCCGGATCGGCGTGGTTTCGCCTCCTGGAACCTGCAGCTTCACCAGGGGCAGGGGGTCATCGGGGGGCACAGCACCGTCATGGACGTCGCGGGGGCGGAGCCACCGGCCGGAATGGCGCGGCTTCACCACTTGGAACCCGCAGCAACAGGAGGTCAGGTGCGGGTGCAGGACTGGACGCAGGGGGGGTGGGGGGGGGTCAACGGCAGAATGCACGGCCCAAGGCGGCAAGTAGCAGGGGCAGAGGTCCGGTTGGGACTGCGAGGGGGCGGGGCTTGCCAGAAGGACGTTCGGTGGGTGGGGGGGGCAGCCAGCGATCGATAAGTGGGGCGTCTCCCAGGTCCGGTTCTGAACGCCAGTCTGGGGTTGACGGGACAACAGCTGCCAGCCGGGAGTCTTCGCAATCTTTGGACCCAGCTGCCATGGTTCAATCACCCGGGGGGCTGTCGTTCTCACCTGACCGGGAGCGGGAAGAACGATCGGAGGGCGAGATATCGGACGAGGAGGAACTACAGGTGCCAGCGAGGGAGAGCAGCAGATCGGCTGTGGGACGACCTTCTGGTCAGCCGGGTGAGCCTACAAGTTCATTGTCTTTAACTAATGCATTGCAGGGTTTGTTGGGGGTGGTCAGGGCAAACACATTGGAGTCTGGTGCACAGGTTAAAACGGGGGACCGGCCTCTGCCGGGGGTCAACCCCGGCAGGGCTGAGCCCGCGGCTCAAATGTCAGATTTATTGGATGGATTACGGGCACTGGTTGGGAAATTTGGGGACAATCTAGGTCAACGTGCACAGGTGGCGCCATGGACAGTGGAGGGGGTCAGTTCGCCTGAAAAGGGGCCGGTGGTCAACAGGGGGGTTGAACCCGCTGCTGTGGAAGAGGTAGGGCAGGGTGTTGTGGAGGTGGGCCCTGACGGAGTGGTGGAGAAGAAGACGGTAGTCCGGGCGGATGTGGTAAGGATGGCAGATGCGGCAAAATGCGAGGTGTATGTGTGTTTTGAGGGTCCGCTGGGAGCACATTTGAAACAGGAAGTCCGAGACAAGATTGTCAAGGGTGAGTATGTTGAAATTTTTTCCCTCCTGCCGCTGGAAAGATTTAACTTGGACAGGGTGAAACCGGATAGTTCCAAGAAGGACGATGAGGAGAAGCGCAGGTATCGGTTGATTCCGCGCACTTTCTCAAATTGGCTCCAGGCGTTTGCCATTCTGGCCAGTGTCATTGGGGAAAAGAACACCGAGCATTGCTCGGCGTTGTTTTGCTACATGGACGCTATCGGGGAGGCACACAGGATATATGGGGGGGTGGCCTGGCTGCGGTACGATGAGCAATTTAGGCAGCGTAAGGCGGTCAGGTCTGAATTGAGGTGGAATCACAAGGACATTAGCCTCTGGATGAGGCTCATGTCTTCAGCACGGGCCCCGCCTCAGTTTCTTCAGGGGGGGGCCGGGGGTGCAACGTCCCAAGGACTGCCGGCCGGAAAGAAGTGGGGAGTGTGTTGGCAGTTCAACGAGGGAGCGTGTAAGTATGGAGGTACATGCAAGTTCAAGCATGAATGTTCAGGATGTGGCGGAGCCCATATGCTGTCCAGATGCTTTAAGAGAGGTAAGCGAACTGGCGACGCTAGTCACAAGAGGGAGGACGCCGGTGATGGTGGAAAGGATGCTTCCTTTTCTAAGTAAGTATCCGGACAGGGCGGCAGCTCTGTTGCTGGCGCGGGGGTTTAGGGACGGGTTTCGGATTCCTTGTTCGTTGGCGGTAATACCGCCAGTGGCAAGAAACTTGAAATCTGCGTTGTTACACCTGGGGGTGGTGGACGAAAAGCTGTGAAAAGAGGTGGCCATGGGGCGGATGGGGGGTCCATTCCCGCACAAACCGTGGCCGGATTTGGTTGTCTCTCCGTTGGGGGTGGTTCCCAAGAAGGAGGCGGGCAAATTCCGCTTGATTCATCACTTGTCTTTTCCCAAAGGGGGGTCGGTCAATGATTTCATTGAACCGGATGCATGAACAGTGTCGTACACGTCCTTTGACGCAGCGGTTCATTGGGTGAGGAAATATGGGCAAGGGGCACTTATGGCGAAGGCAGACGTGGAATCGGCGTTCAGGTTGCTGCCGGTGCACCTTCAGGCTGTTGGGGTGTCACTGGCGGGATCAGTTTTACGTAGACAAGTGTCTGCCCATGGATTGCTCTATATCATGTGCATTCTTTGAGACATTTAGTTCCTTTTTGGAATAGGTGGTGAGGGATGTGTCGGGCCTGGAGTCAGTCATCCATTACTTGGACGACTTTCTGTGCGTGGGCCCACCTGCCTCCGCTGTGTGTGCGATTATCTTGTCAACGTTGCAGCACATCGCAGGCAGGTTTGGGGTTCCCCTGGCGGCGGATAAAACTGAGGGCCCGACTGAGGAGCTGAGTTTCTTGGGGATCGTCATTGATTCCAAAGCAATGGAATGTCGGTTGCCCAAGGATAAGTTGGACGACTTGCAGAGGGAGATCAGGGAGATACAGGGAAGGCATAAGGTTCAGTTGCGTACGCTGCAATCCTTGTTGGGAAAGCTTAACTTTGCCTGTAGAATCATCCCGATGGGGAGGGTGTTTTGCCGGAGGCTGTCGGCAGCTACGGCGGGGGTAAATGTTCCGACCCACTTCATTCGTTTGAATCGGGAACACAGGCTGGATACGCCGGTCAGTGAGCGAGGCCACATGGGGGGCGTACTCCAAGGTCTGTAAGGATTGGTGGGAGCTGATAAGGGTATCCGGGGCAAGTGGCCAGGGCTCTGACACGCGCCTGCTGGTTCTGTACTGGGTTTCTTTAGGCATGGAAAAGGGTTTATCGGCATCGGCGATTGACAAGAAATTGGCAGGTTTGGCATTTCTTTTCAAATTGCAAGGGGAGGAGGACTGGACAAAAGATTTTTGGGTTAGGCAGGCATTGCGGGGGTATCGCAGGCAACATAAGAGAAGGGACAACAGGCGTCCGGTGACGTTCGCCAATCTTCGGGCGATATGTGCACAGTTGCGTTCGGTTTGTATCACCGATTACGAGACTTTGCTGTTTAAGGCTGCGTTTTCTTTGGCCTTTTATGGGGCGTTTAGGGTGGGTGAACTGGTCAGCCCCGCCAGGACAGTGGCGGGTGGGTTGTTGCAGCAGGATGTGCAATGGAAGAAGGATCGGGTGAGTATTTTGCTGCGAAGGTCAAAAACGGATCAACAAGGCAGGGGCAAAATGGTGACCTTGTTTGAGTTGCCGGGTTCTAGTGTGTGCCCAGTGGCAGCGGTGGGGCAATTTGGAAAGGTAAGGGGCAGGGAAGAGGGCCCCTTCTTGGTTCATGCAGATGGGTCATACCTTTCTAGGTTCCAATTTGTTGCAGTGTTTAGAAAATGCTTGGAGGCCATAGGCCTGAACAAATGGGAGTTTGCGTCTCATTCCTTCCGCATTGGGACAGCTACGGAGGCTGCCAGGTGCGGGTTGGACGAGCGGGCAGTACGGAGAATTGGGAGATGGGAGTCGAGGAGGTTTCGTACTTATGTCAGGCCGTAGTTGGCGGCGGTTTAAAAAAAAAAAAAAAAAAGGAAAGGGGCATTTTTATGCTAAGGTTGGAGGTTATCAGGGTTTTCGGGGAGCCGTATTTGTGATGGTTAGTGTTGTACGGATGCCAGTTATGTTGTTATTTCTCATTCCAGATGCAGGTTATCCACGCCTTGTCTGGATCTTAGGGCACTCCTATGTGTGTTGGGGGCCAGGAGAGGAGATGCAAGACCGAACGGCAGACAGCTGGGTATTTCCAGGCGGGAGGCTGATATTAGATGGTTGGGCTTCCCGGGTTTGAAGTGGGAAAGAGTTAAGCGGGAGGTGGAGAGGTTTGCTTTCAGGGATAGGCCCCGGATGTTTTGGTTATCCATGCGGGGGGGGGGGGATGATTTGGGATTACGCAAGGTCAGGGACATAAAGGAGGACTTTATGCAGCTGCGGGCACGTTTCCCGAACACCATTTTGGTTTGGTCCGACATTGTGGCCAGGACAGTGTGGAGATGGGCAAGGTCAGTGGTCAGTATTAATAAAACAAGGATACGTGTTAATAAGGTGATTGGGAGGTTTGTGGTCAGGAATGGTGGGATTGTTATTAGGCACCGGGAGTTGGAGATCAACATTGCTCTCTATTTGAGGCGCGATGGTGTTCACCTCACTGATGTTGGAATTGATCTGTGGTCCATGGGTCTCCAGGAGGGGATACAAACAGCTCTTAGGGTGGGGTGGCCCTCAAGGTAGAGGTAGTCCCCCTTTCAGGCTGTGGCGGTGTTTTGGTGGTCTTTGACGGTGACGGTGTATCAGAGGTGATCGTAAATGGGTGGGGGGCTCATAGTGTAACTGCCCCTCCTGGGTATTCCTGAACGTTGGAGGGAATACTGGTTTGTTCACTGACGGATGGTTGTCTCCGAGAGTTCTCATTTGGAGGCCTGGTAAAAGGTTAATTTGTTCCGCAGTGACCTTGTTGCTTGGCAACAAGTTTGTTCACCGTCAGAGATCACCAGACTGGGTTGTACAGTTATATCTTGTGATGTTTATGTTTATGGTTATGGTTATTTATATATATTATTTATATATATTTATATTTTGGTTGGAGTGTATTTAATTGGTTAATAAAGGCTGTCGTGGCCATTTTACTCCAAGAGCAAGGTGTGGTCTCATCCTTTATAAAAGGGGGATTATAAGGTTGGGGTATTTTGGCCATGCTGGTATAGGCATAAAAATGGGGACATTTAGGCTACACTGGTCAAGGTGGAGAACACAGCGACTGGGAAGGTGGAGAACACAGCGACTGGGAAGGTGGAGAACACAGCGACTGGGAAGGTGAAGAACACAGCGACTGGGAGGGTGGAGAACACAGCGACTGGGAGGGTGGAGAACACAGCGACTGGGAGGGTGGAGAACACAGCGACTGGGAAGGTGGAGAACACAGCGACTGGGAAGGTGGAGAACACAGCGACTGGGAAGGTGGAGAACACAGCGACTGGGAAGGTGGAGAACACAGCGACTGGGAAGGTGGAGAACACAGCGACTGGGAAGGTGGAGAACACAGCGACTGGGAAAGTGGAGAACACAGCGACTGGGAAGGTGGAGAACACAGCGACTGGGAAGGTGGAGAACACAGCGACTGGGAGGGTGGAGAACACAGCGACTGGGAAGGTGGAGAACACAGCGACTGGGAAGGTGGAGAACACAGCGACTGGGAAGGTGGAGAACACAGCGACTGGGAAGGTGGAGAACACAGCGACTGGGAAGGTGGAGAACACAGCGACTGGGAAGGTGGAGAACACAGCGACTGGGAGGGTGGAGAACACAGCGACTGGGAAGGTGGAGAACACAGAGGACGGGAAAGGATGGTAGGTCTCAGGTAACCAAGTTTTATGCAAGGAGTGATTTGAGGGGGAAGATATGTACTGGGGGGGCGTTATGGGAGGGGAGATAACTTGTACTAGAAGCGGGGGTTGGATTTCAAGTCTGACCATCCCCAAACCTCCCCCCCCGCCTTCTAGCACAAGTCCTCTCCACTGCCAAAGCACTCTGCCAGCACATATCTATTGTACCGTATGTGTACATTACAACAATATCCTCCGACCTCCTCCAAAGAAATAACAGCTGCCGTAGAGGGGGACATCATGTGTCTGGCACCCCAGAAGAGGTGCTGGGCATGTGCCCTGGGTGCCCACACTAACCCACTCAGCTCACTAACCCTTCTAATATGGGCACGCTAGCATGGGCACGTGTCGCGCCTGTCCTACATCTTTTGCCTCACCCCCTCACCCCCTCTATGGCAGCAATCCAACTCTGGTGATGTAATTTACACAGGCCATGAGGAGGAGTCAGGAGGGAGGCACACTGGGCATGAACCCACACTGATCCCCAATGATTCTCAGGGACAGAAGCATTTCTTTGATATCTGTATCAATTATAAGCTGTCCAGATGTGGGGAAGGCAAGCAGTTTATCAGCACCAATTTCCTGGGTCCTCCGCGGTCTTTCCTTTTGCCCATTGTGACCCGCTATTACTCCAGATATTCCAGTATCTTTTTGTGCCCTCAATACCTCTTTTAGTTGATGCTTCAGGGAGTCAGTGGTGCAGAGCTCAGCTAGATAGCAGCCATCTTCCTCCACTGCCGGCCACGCCCCCCCCCCCCCCCTAATTGGACATGTTTTAATGAAGAACAATGACAAATTATCAGCAACCAACAAGACACAAATAATGCATTAAAACCAATTACATGAAACATCTCAAAATCCAATACAAACATCATTTACATAAAGCACCCAAAAAATCCCATAGTAAACAATTGTTATTGGACTTGAAGTGGACACAATGTTGGAGCACATAAAGGAAAAGTGGATCCATGATTACACAAGGAAAAATATCTCTATTATTTATAGAGAAAGAGAATTATTTTTAGTAGAATGATTTCTAATGAACATAATGTCCTGTAATCATGGACATACCTGACATCATTTGTTGTCCTGGCTTCTACAAGGGGAAGAACATTCCCATTCTAATATTCTTTTTATATTCTTTATCTTCTTAAACATTCTTCTGTATCCTGATTTACATAACAAAAATCTAGAAAATGGGATAAAGAAGAACATTGGTATTCCACAAAGTATTGCGTTATTTATCAGAAAATTTACACATAAAACCCCAAAAATCCAAAAAGTCCCAATGCCACTTTCACACTGTTTGTATTTTTGGTCCCAGGCAGATTCACTCCGATTCTGTCCTGACATCTAGCGCAGGTCAATATGCGGCCTCGTGGCAGCCGTGCCTGTGCGCTAGGGATGAGCCGAACACCCCCGGGTTCGGTTCGCACCAGAACCTGCGAACGGACCGAAAGTTCGCACGAACGTTAGAACCCTATTAGTTACAATGGACACGAACGTTCAAAATCTAAAGTGCTAATTATAACGGCCAATATGCATGTTTTTGTCCTAAAACCGGTTTGGGGACCCGGGTCCTGCCCAGTGGCGGCCCGTCCATAGGGGGCGCCCGGGGGGCCCCCCCCCCCCCCCCCCCCCCCCCCCAGGCAGTCCAAAAAAAATGTTTAAAAAAAATGTAAAAAAAAAAAAATGTCCAAAAAAAAAAATCTTAAAAAAAAAAAATTTTTATTTAAACATGTCCCTTTAAATTTTTTTTTTTTTTTTTTTTAAATGTCCTTATGTGCACTGTGTCCCGGCGCCGGGCGCCGGGACACAGTGCAGTATGTGAAGCACCACGTCTATGCAATCACGAGATTGCAGACAAGGTGCTCCATTTGCCCCAAAAAAACGCCCTCTGTGGCGCGGTCGAGCGCGCCACAGCTTCCGGCGCTATGGGGGAGTGCATAGATTCATTGAGCAGAGCTACCGACATCACTCAAGGAAGTGACGTCGGCACTCCTCTGCTCAGTCCAGCGTCAGATCTGCAGGTAAGCGGAAGCTCCTGCTGTTGATGTACATACTTTTTTATTCTTGGTGGTTAGATGACAGCAGCCCTCACCAACCCCTCCCGGATCAACTTAATGTATTGTTTCATTTGTTTGAACACGGCAGCAACCCCCCCTCCCCCTGCTTATCAACTTCAGTTTTTTTTTCTTAGCTTGGACGGCAAACCCCCCCCCCTCCCCCTTATCAACTTCAGTTCTTTTTTTTTTCTTAGCTTGGACGGCAAACCCCCACCCCCCCCCTCCCCCTTATCAACTTCATGTTTTTTTTTTTTCTTAGCTTGGATGGCAAAACCCCCCCCCCCCCCCCCCCCCCCCCCCCTTATCAACTTCATGTTTTTTTTTTTCTTAGCTTGGATGGCAAAACCCCCACCCCCCCTTATCAACTTCATGTTTTTTTTTTTTCTTAGCTTGGACGGCAGACCCCCCCCCCCCTCCCCCTGCTTATCAACTTCAGTTTTTTTTCTTCTGTTAGTTTGGACAGCAGCAAAAAAAAATCAAACGCAGCCACTGTGCCCCTCAAACGCAGCCACTGTGCCCCTCAAACGCAGCCACTGTGCCCCTCAAACGCAGCCACTGTGCCCCTCAAACGCAGCCACTGTGCCCCTCAAACGCAGCCACTGTGCCCATAAATTGCCAACACTGTGCCCATTAAATGCAGCCACTGTGCCATCAAACTGCTGCCAAACTCGCACTGACATGCTGGTATGAAATCGTGCAAGATTAGCTGAATTTGCACAATTTCATTTCCCCAGTGTGAACCTGGGCTAAGTGAGTTTATTCCATATATATATGTGGTCAGTGTGAAGAATGTTCCTTACATTGGTGGTCAGTGGGAAGAATGTTCCTTACATTGGTGGTCAGTGAGAAGAATGTTCCTTACATTGGTGGTCAGTGGGAAGAATGTTCCTTACATTGGTGATCAGTGGGAAGAATGTTCCTTACATTGGTGGTCAGAGGGAAGAATGTCCCTTACATTGGTGGTCAGTGAGAAGAATGTTCCTTACATTGGTGGTCAGTGGGAAGAATGTTCCTTACATTGGTGGTCAGTGAGAAGAATGTTCCTTACATTGGTGGTCAGTGGGAAGAATGTTCCTTACATTGGTGATCAGTGGGAAGAATGTTCCTTACATTGGTGGTCAGAGGGAAGAATGTCCCTTACATTGGTGGTCAGTGAGAAGAATGTTCCTTACATTGGTGGTCAGAGGGAAGAATGTCCCTTACATTGGTGGTCAGAGGGAAGAATGTCCCTTACATTGGTGGTCAGAGGGAAGAATGTCCCTTACATTGGTGGTCAGAGGGAAGAATGTCCCTTACATTGGTGGTCAGAGGGAAGAATGTCCCTTACATTGGTGGTCAGAGGGAAGAATGTCCCTTACATTGGTGGTCAGTGAGAAGAATGTTCATTACATGGATGGGGACACATGGGCGGAGACACAGGGGGCCCCATGATCTCCTTTTGCCCGGGGGCCCCATGAGCTGTCAGTCCGCCCCTGGTTTCAACACTGTAGACATGGCAGCCTTGTAATACTGAGCCTTGTAGTTCCATTAAAGTTGGAATAGAATATCTCATCTGGGTTGCCATTTCACACAAAATGTTTCAGTGCCTGCAGTAACGAGTAGCAGCAAAGCATATGGTCCTAGAAGTACAAGTGTTGTTCTATACTCAACAGTTTTCCAGGACATGCAAGCCTATTAAGTAAAATGCTGCACATTGAAAGGAAAGTAGGTACAGGTTCTTCTAAATGGAGGGCTGTTAGTACTGGGTACTTTTCTACTACGATGAATGGAAATCTCCTCTGAATTAGTGGGCTGCCATTGTTGACCTCTCCTGTTGGATGGCAGCCCCCCCACCCCTCCGCTTATTAACTTCATGAATTTTTTTCGGTGGTTGCACGGCAGCACAACCCCCCACACCCCGTTTATCAACTTCGTTAATTTTTTTCGGTGGTTGGATGGCAGCAGATCTTGTATGGTATATGATGTGCAGAGCCCGGTGTATAATGTGCAGCCTAGTATATGATGTGCAGAGCCCGGTGTATAATGTGCAGCCTGGTATATGATGTGGATTCTATAAGGGGTGTGGCTTATGAGAAGTGGGATGGGCCAAATATGGAGGGGCGGGGTCTTGCGCCCCCCCATCCTAAAACTTCACCAGCCGCCACTGGTCCTGCCCCAGGGGACATATATCAATGCAAAAAGGAGTTTTAAAAACTGACGTTTTTTCACTTTATGCATCATTAAAATGACTGCTCCCGAAAAAAACGTTAAAGTGAAATATTCCTTTAAATATGGTACCTGGGGGGTGTGTAAAGTATGCCTGTGAAGTGGCATGTGTTTCCCGTGTTTAGAACTGTCCCTGCACAAAATGACATTTCTAAAGGAAAAAAAGCCATTTAACCACTTAAGCCCCGGACCAATTTGCAGCCAAAGGACCAGGCCCCTTTTTGCGATTCGGCACTGCGTCGTTTTAACTGACAATTGCGCGATCGTGCGATGTGGCTCCCAAACAAAATTGGCATCCTTTTTTTCCCACAAATAGAGCTTTCTTTTGGTGGTATTTGATCGCCTCTGCGGACCCCGTGTTCTCCTCCGGACCCCGTGTTCTCCTCCGGACCCCGTGTTCTCCTCCAGCCCCCGTGTTCTCCTTTGACCACCTTGTTCTCCTCTGGCCCCCTTGTTCTCCTCCGGCCCCCTTGTTCTCCTCCGGCCCCTGTGTTCTCCTCCAGACCTCGTGTTCTCCTCCAGACCCCGTGTTCTCCTCCAGACCCCGTGTTCTCCTCCAGACCCCGTGTTCTCCTCCAGAACCCGTGTTCTCCTCCAGAACCCGTGTTCTCCTCCAGAACCCGTGTTCTCAATTGTTCCCCGTGTTCTCCTCTGGACCCTGTGTTCTCCTCTGGACCCTGCGCTCTCTTCTGGACCCGCGCGCTCCTCTGGACCCCGCGCTCTCCTCTTGACCCCGCGCTCTCCTCTGGACCCCGCGCTCTCCTCTGGACCCCGCGCTCTCCTCCGGACCCCGCGTTCTCCCCCGACCCTGGGTTCTCTTTCGCCCCTCCTGTCCTCCTACTATGCCCCCCCTCATCCCCTGCAGCTTGCTCCCCTCCCTTTTCCTGTCTCAAGGGGAGATGTCAGGGTTCTGTTTAGACCCCTGATATTTCACCAAAGCCCCCCAAAACATATAAAAAAAATATTGTAAAAAATAAAAAAAAATTAAAAAGTGTAAAAAATAAATAAATAAACCACTGACACCACTCTCCCCTGCCCTACCAACACTGTCCACTGCCCGACCCCCTCCCCACAAAAAAGTGAAAAAAAATTAAAAACAAATTAAAATTGTAAAAAAAAATCAATTATTAAAAAAAATAAAGTCTGATGTAGTCATCTCCACTTTTCTCAATGCTTCTCCACATCCGTCTTTCCCTCTTTCTCTTTTCTAATGTTGGGAGGTATAATTATCATTACTACTGCAAAACGAATCTTCTCCCTTCTGTACTCTGATCTCCGTGTCCTATAATATTCATCCAGCCTCACCCTGTGTAGGAGGAGGTCACCCCTCCCCCATCCAGCCTCACCCTTGACATGGCAAAAATCTGACTGTCTGTATAGCAAACAGCCAATTTTTCCTGTTTCTAATATAAATACCCATTTCTGTCTTAATGATATAATGCCTTACCTACAGATCTTCCATTACCTCCAAAACACCTTCATCCATGCATTCATCCTTGCCTCAGCCCTCATTCAAGCATTCAAACCTCACCAGCCAAGCATTCCATACATCACCACCTCAGTCTGGCTGCTTCCCATCTTAGCCCCTGGTTTCCTATTGCCCAGTAAACAGCCATCACCAGCAAGTATTCTTACATGTTCATCTCAGCCTCGGTCAGCATCATTGCCCTGTCCCAGCTCAGTGAACTCCTTTATTTAGAAAACATTCCAAGCCACACCCTCAGGGGTTTGCCTCCAACAGCTAAACCCCTCCCACAAAGGATGTGGCCTCATCTCATTCACCCAGGATGTGAATGACCATATAAGGAAATACAATACAGGGACTACAATACAGGGACAATTGTTTTCCTTCAAAAGAACCAATCACAGATGTATACATTCAAACAGACTAAGCAGTGATGTACAAACCGTCTAAACTGCTTTCAATGACAGCGAACAATATAAAACTATGGCTCCGTGGGCCACAATATTTATACCGTTATGCTAAAGTTCCAGTGTACACAGGGATGTTTGCTTGAAGCTATCAATGTTGTCATCGGGAAGTGGCCAGTCTCCCGGTGAGGCACAAATTAAACTTCCTTAAACCAGCAAACACATCTGCAGTGTCCATAGGAAGGTTTACGCAGCCAATGGTCTTCCGCCAACGTCTTTATGTGCGAATACGCGCCGAAGAGCGCATTACAGCAAAACCGACACTGGGGGGCATCTGACAACATACATTAATAAAATTTTCCATGACAGTCCCTCGTTTTTGTCATATCCTCCCATGTGTCTCTTGATGAATTTCGATCTTCTTACACCTGGCCTTACAGTCCATAAAAAGGAAAACACGGCTTGACATGGAGACTCTGTTCTTCAGTAGAGATGACATGGTGAGCTGTAGTAGTCGCTGGTCGGTCTGGGATCCTCTGTGTCTTGTTTGCAGGTCGGGCGTCTTGTTGAGAAAAATTTGGTCATCTGCTCGGGCTCTGGTCACGCGTCCAAATCAGGCAGCAGGAGCACCTCATCACGATATATATAAGGAATAGAAACAAAAACAACATGAGTAAATATACCCCTACTTCCTTCAACTATGATCCGCTGCAAAAATTAAATCACCAAAGATTCCCAGACTTTTTAGAGAATTCCATCCTTCACTAGCTACAGCTCTGGCTTTGCCTCTCAGGGATACAAGCCCCATCCATATGGGCCTGAACTTTGTCACTAGTATCCCCGATTCAGGTATAACAATCTTTACTTATGGATTCCCAGGACCCCCCTTTGGATTGTGGGAACTTCCTTGTAGCTTCAACAGTTACATGAAAACATCCCATCCTCAATGGATGATATGTTTTTCAATCGTTTCATAAGCTCAAGTCCCCACCGTGTACAAACAATTCCCTTCTAGGTGTCCCTGTCATTCTTACCTTCCCTCGCGCCATCAGATCCTCGCGATCGGCCGCAACATAAGATGCTGGGACGAGATTCACCAGCACACATGAATCTCTTCCATTAGGGGAATTACTTTATAAGCTGTAGATCCGAAGCTTTACTTTATAAACTGTGGGCTATCTAGTTATCCCGATACCAAAGCTGGTGAGAACCAGAGCTATTGTCAAAATTATAATTAATTTTACCCTCTAGAAATGTATCGATAAATTCCATTTAGAAATGTCTGTTTGGAGTCTTTACTATTTGTCACAACTCCTCATACCAATATACCTATATATCATACACCGCTGTCATCACTGGGGCACTAGAGCTCCGTGGAGACTCAGAGTAGACCCAACCATGTGTCCTGTTCACTTTCTTAGCTAGTTAGGAAATACACTTTAAAAAATATAAATAAAGATACTTCTCATCCTTGTTGTCTTGTTCATCAATCTTCTCTGCAACGACCCAGTCACCTGTCACTTGTCGCCTGTCACCTGTCACAAACTTGGCTAGAATTAGAGTGGTTAGTATCATTGGTTTAAAAAAAATTGGCACTCAGCCCATCCTCTTCCCCCCTTTCCCTCATCTTTACAAAGTGGAGGAAAACATTCAGGGTTTAGAATGGTGCAGAGCCTCAGAAACTCCTTGGACCTGAAAAGATACTTATACACACAAGTTATTAATCTGTCAATCATAAACAATACAACATTCGTGTACATTCGGAAATTGTCAATGACATTCGTCGAAACCGATAATAGCCAAACCCTCTACAACCCTTACTTTCATGTTTTTACTAAAATATAACACCCACAACACCAACTGTCGCGGTAGGTTCAGACTTATTCTTGTTACCACATAGAACATGAGACAGCTAAAACTTTAGACAAACATTTTGATACAAATGTGGGGGAGACATTTCATAGTTCCTAAATCAAAAATTAAAATTAAAACCAACCAGATGGAATTCTGCCTTCACTCTTAGCGATAGAAGAAAATACATACAATTTGGAAAGAAAAAAACACACAACCGTAGTTTGAAATCTTTGCATGGACCAGCCGCACAAAGTTCAAAAACAGGCCTGAAAATGTTTTTATTTTATTTGTTAATCTATTTTTCTTGATCCCGCCAAAATAAGTTGGTTATATTGGCAGAATTATCAGAGGAAACTACAACAGATCTAGTGTTGGTTGACCCAGCCTGCCTCTCGGCATTGGATCACCAGTCACTGCTATCCCCTCGGGCCAGGTGTACATAAATGCGGTTCCTTCCGGACTGAAACCACCCTCTGTACACCCCCTCCCGCTCTACCATAATAAACTTCTGAAGCCACAGCTGAGCTACACATTTCATGCACTGTGCCATACTGTCTGACTGTGGGAAATCTCTATTATTTCCCATACATGAACCCGTAGTGTCCATGGCAATTCGAATTGGCTTATCGTCTTACCCCCGCGTCCAGGGAAACCGTCGCACCTAAATTCGGAGATCACCACCCAGGTGCCTGCTTTTGTGGTGAATCGTCAGACTACAGCTAGTCCTTCAACTAGAAACCTGAACGAGGGCGTCATCATCCCCCGAATCAGATCTCTACCCCTCACAGTGTATGCATACACAAACGCATTGCGCTGTACGACCGTACACTGCGTCGCCAGACAACACTACACAGAGCACTTATGTCTGCTCAATAATGTGGCTTTTCTTAAAAAAAAATAAAAATAAAATGGGGACAGCCGTGTTCTCAGTAGTTACATGATCAACCTAATAATAAACTAACAATCTGGGCATGAACAAAAATAATGTACTACATACTGCAAACTATATAGTGAATATAAAACAAGTTTTTTCTTAAAAACCAAAGTCTTTTCTACAAGACTCAGCTAAGACTATAAAAACCAAAACAAATAAAGACTAAAAATGACCCACACCACTAAAAGTACAAAAATTCAGTTAAAGCTAGTCTTGTTATCCATTGAATTTATAGAGACTTAATATTACAATAACTTGAATGCCTTCTTTCAAACGCAAGTCAAAAAAAAACCCCTTCCCTCCTGTGGATACATTAGGCATGAACTCATCAAACTGGTTCATTTAAATATCAATGAAGAGGAAGAGCCTAGATTTTCAAATGCAGGCTTAAACAATACAAGCCTAAAAAGAACAATGAATTACCATTTGAGACACTCCCATAAACTTGCAAAGCTAGTTTCATTATACACTGAAATCCAGTGCAGATTCCAATGTAAACCAAAATTCAATACAGAAAACGCAAAAACTTTACTTTTGAGAGTTGAAAAGCACAAAATCCTTCAAAATGTGATTTCTCCTGCATAAAAGGCTGACAAGATCAAACTGCCCCTCTAAATCACCTTTCTAAAACAGGACAGACCGTACTATTTACCTCGTACTAAGCATTGAAAATCTGCCCCAAAGGCTGAACACAGCAGATACAACAAGATGGCAGATGGTAGCAATCAACAAAGGTCAGACTTCAGCAAGATGGAGTTTTTCCCGCCAAACGAAAACAGCTAGCCTATAATAGCTTACATTAAATGAGGCCTAGAAACAAGCATGACAAGGGCTAGGCTACAACATGGAGAATTTTTTCCCGCCAAAACTAAAACAAGTTAAACTACAATAGCTTACATTAAATGATGCCTAGAAACAAGCACGTGGTTTCACACACAAAGGAATGATGTTTGCCCCTTCCCCTATAGGAAGGCCCAGCACAACTTAAACACAGACACACAGTTTAGGAACAGTTTCACTGAAAAGCATGTAATCTCACCACATAATTGAGAGTAACACATGCCATCCAATGAAACTACAACGCCATATAAACCACAGCACAACACGATTCACACACACATACATACATACATACACACACACACACACACACACACAGACACACACACAGACATACATACATACACACACAGACATACATACACACACACACACACACATACGATCACACACACACACAGACATACATACATACATACACACACATACACACACGATCAAACTTCCAGAATTATTTCAAAAAGACAAAAAATGTGTTCTTTCAAAGCAGAACCTCCATATCACATCACATAGCCAAGGAGGTTCAGTTTGGTCCCACCAGAGTCGCCAGCTGACATGGCAAAAATCTGACTGTTTGTATAGCAAACAGCCAATTTTTCCTGTTTCTAATATAAATACCCATTTCTGTCTTAATGATATAATGCCTTACCTACAGATCTTCCATTACCTCCAAAACCCCTTCATCCATGCATTCATCCTTGCCTCAGCCCCCTCATCCAAACCTCACCAGCCAAGCATTCCATCTATCACCCCCTCAGTCTGGCTGCTTTCCATCTTAGCCCCTGGTTTCCCATTGCCCAGTAAACAGCCATTAACAGCAATTACATGTTCATCTCAGCCTCGGTCAGCATCATTGCCCTGTCCCAGCTCAGAGAACTCCTTTATTTAGAAAACATTCCAAGCCACACCCTCAGGGGTTTGCCTCCAACAGCTAAACCCCTCCCACAAAGGATGTGGCCTCATCTCATTCACCCAGGATGTGAATGACCATATAAGGAAATACAATACAGGGACTACAATACAGGGACAATTGTTTTCCTTCAAAAGAACCAATCACAGATGTATACATTCAAACAGACTAAGCAGTGATGTACAAACCGTCTAAACTGCTTTCAATGACAGCGAACAATATAAAACTATGGCTCCGTGGGCCACAATATTTATACCGTTATGCTAAAGTTCCAGTGTACACAGGGATGTTTGCTTGAAGCTATCAATGTTGTCATCGGGAAGTGGCCAGTCTCCCGGTGAGGCACAAATTAAACTTCCTTAAACCAGCAAACACATCTGCAGTGTCCATAGGAAGGTTTACGCAGCCAATGGTCTTCCGCCAACGTCTTTATGTGCGAATACGCGCCGATGAGCGCATTACAGCAAAACCGACACTGGGGGGCATCTGACAACATACATTAATAAAATTTTCCATGACACCAAGCAGGTCACAGTGAATAGCTGGTTGTTAAGGGGTGGGCCGGCCGTGTCATCCTTCACAACGGACGACTCATCAGCTGTCAGCAGGCTTCCCCTCTGACAGCTGAATGTAAAAAAAAATATTGCCGACAATTGAAAAAAGTAGCGTGGGAGTCTCCCCAATCCATACCGGGCCCTTTGGGTTTGGTATGGATTTTAAGGGGAACCCCACGCCGAAATGATAAAATAACAGTGTGGGGGTCCCCCCAAAATCCATACAAGACCCTTATCCGAGCATGCAGCCTAGAAGACCAGAAAAGGGGGGAAATGAGCGAGTGCCCCCCCTCCTGAGCCATACTAGGCCCCATGCTCTTAACATGGGGTGTACTTTGTGCTGGGGGCTCTGCCCCCCACCCCAATGTTGATGGGGAAAAGGGCCTCTTTCCCACAACCGGCCGGTGGTTGTGGGGGTCTGCAGTAGACATGGGAACTGTCAAAACATTTGTTTAGTTTCGTACCGTTTCGTATATAAAAAAATTCGTAATTCGTAATTCGTGTACGAAATTCCGTTCGAATTCGTACGAAATACGAATTTCGTACGAATCGTAATTTTTTTTCGAATTGTTACGAATCGTTAGTAAAGTTACGAATCGTTACGAATCGTTAACGCGGCTAATGAATTGTCGGTTCTCGTAACACAGAGAACAATTAGAATCCAACTACAAATATCGAATTTCAACTAATATGAAAGAAATTATAATAGCGGATATAACGAATGCTTCGAATGCTTCGAATAATTTGAGATTCAGTATATCTAATATAGAGAACTGTTCCTGCACAAAGTGTCATTTTTGCAGGAAAAAAAGCTATTTAAAATCACTCGCAGCTAATGAAATGTCGGCTCCGTAACACAGAGAACAGTCATTCATTGATAAAAAAAAAAAAAGCGTGGGGGGGTCCCCCCAAATTCAATAACCAGGCCCTTCAAGTCTGGTATGGATATTAAGGGGAACCCCAGCCAAAAAAAATGGCGTGGGGTCCCCCCCAAATATCCATACCAGACCCTTCAGGTCTGGGATGGATTTTAAGGGGAACCCGGACAAAAAAAATAAAAATGGCGTGGGGTCCCCCTCAAAATCCATACCAGACCCTTTATCCGAGCACGCAACCTGGCAGGCCGCAGGAAAAGAGGGGGGGACGAGAGCGCCCCCCCTCCCGCCTGAACCGTACCAGGCCACATGCCCTCAACATTGGGAGGATGCTTTGGGGGTCTGAGACCCCCAAAGCACCTTGTCCCCATGTTGATGGTAACAAGGGCCTCATCCCCACAACCCTGGCCGGTGGTTGTGGGGGTCTGCGGGCGGGGGGCTTATCGGAATCTGGAAGCCCCCTTTAACAAGGGGACCCCCAGGACCCCGGAAGAGACGCACTGGCTACGAGCTCGGCGCTCGTTTTGAATTTACCCTGTGATAATACTGCTTATGTGAGTACCCCTTTTTACACAATAAAGCTCATTCATTGTATCCGAAACCTACTACACTATACCGGTCCCTCTTGTGTTATTCTCTCCCCTCTCCATACCCACTATATCCTGGTACATGCTGAGCGGAACCTGGCCCTGAACACCAGGAAGCATCCAGACCAACTACCATATAGGCTCCATACATCCCGGATAGGAGAGGAATACCGTGTAGGAGACCCCAGTGTAACATCCTATTGAGAGACCCCCGAGCACCACCCAGAGAGTCCTTCTTCTTAGCATCTACATACATGCTGCTTACCTTGCAGCGGGAAGGTAATTAGGTAGGACACCCACGGGTGTCATTAGCACTGAAGATTTCAGCACTTTCACCACCGTGGGCAAGCCCATCCACCTCCACTTATCCCCACCTGGTACTCGACACCACAGTGCAGCCCAGATTGGATCACATCTGTCACCACTAGCTCTACGTTGTCTATAGAGCTAGATGTCATATGGACTGTCACCTATATTGTTTTCTGTGTTGATTCTCTCAATCACACTATACTATCACTTGTATTTATCGGTACCTTGATAACCTCTATTTGCTGCCAATTATTGTACTATTACTGACACCAGTCGTTATCATTAGTACTATCACGTGCAATTGCTGCTATTCCATCCACCAATACTGTATTGGCTTTCACCACTCCCTTCATCCTTCCTTTTTTCTATACCTTATGGTTGTCGCTATAATCTGAGCCACTGGTCATCACTCTATTCTATTTATTGTTTTATTGTTTCACAGCGACCTAGTGATTATTCCTTATTTTATAGTCACTTTATTTATTTATTCACTTTTGGTTTTTCTTTGCATACTAATTTTATTTATGCACTATAGTGTGTTTTTTATCACGGTTTTTGCACACCAGCCACTTTATACATATATATTTATATACGTATTAGTTCTATGCTCATCTTGTATATTAATTGTTGTCATACAGTTGATTTTAGCCTATTAAATTATATGATTTTATTGTTTCACTGATGTTTTAGCCTGAGTTGCACACAGTCACTTTAATTTGCATATCACCACTTGTTCGCTGATTTCACACAACAGCGACTTTATGCGATTTTTACACTGACATCAGTTTAGGAGCGCGACACCATCTATTGATTTTTTCCATTTCTTCCCATTGGGTATTGTTTTAACCCTCTCTGTGTTCGCTGCACCCCACACATTTTCTACATCCTATTTTCCGTAAGAGCGCGGGAATATTACATTTACATTTTTATGACCCCCAGATCCCGCCCCCCCTGTGTGAAATGGTAAGGGGGTACAAAAGTACCCCTACCATTTCACCAAAAAGGTGAGAAAAATGGTAAAAATGACAGGAGACGGTCTTTGACAATTCCTTTATTAAAATCTTCTTTCTTCTTTCTTCTGGTCTTCCTTTCTTCATCCTTCGGTTTCTTCATCTTCTCCTTCCGGCATCTTCTTCCATCTTCTTCTTCCATCATCTTCTTCCTCCGATCCGCTTCTTCTTGCTCCGGTCCCCTTACCATTTCACACAGGGGGGGGGGGGCGGGATCTGGGGGTCCCCTTGTTAAAGGGGACTTCCAGATTCCGATAAGCCCCCGCCCGCAGACCCCCACAACCAATGGCCAGGGTTGTGGGGATGAGGCCCTTGTCCTCATCAACATGGGGACAAGGTGCTTTGGGGGTCTCAGACCCCCAAAGCGTCCTCCCAATGTTGAGGGCATGTGGCCTGGTACGGTTCAGGCGGGAGGGGGGGCCGCTCTCGTCCCCCCTCTTTTCCTGCGGCCTGCCAGGTTGCGTGCTCGGATAAGGGTATTGTATGAATTTTGAGGGGGACCCCACGCCATTTTTTTTTTGGCCGTGTTTCCCCTTAAAATCCATCCCAGACCTGAAGGGTCTGGTATGGATATTTAGAGGGGACCCCACGCCATTTTTATTTTTTTTGGCTGGGGTCCCCCTTAATATCCATACCAGACCTGAAGGGCCCGGTTATTGAATTTGGGGGGACCCCTACGCTTTTTTTTTATATCAATGAATGACTGCTCTCTGTGTTACGGAGTCGACAATTCATTTTAAGATTTTAAATTGCTTTTTTTTCTGCAAAAATGACACTTTGTCATTCGAATCATTCGAATTCATTTGTTATATCTGCTATAATAATTTCTTTCGAATTACTTGAAATTCGATGTTGGTAGTTGGATTCGAATAATTTGGAGCTGAAATTCGTAAACGGAATTTTTCCTGCAAAAATGACACTTTGTCATTCGAATTTATTCGAATTATTCGTTATATCCTCTATAATAATTTCTTTCATATTAGTTGCAATTCGATATTTGGTAGTCGGATTCGAATAAATTTGGCGACGAAATTCGTAAACGGAATTTCGTATTCCGTACGGAATTCGTATTCGAAAAAATTCGTACTACGGATTCGTAAATTCGTACGAATTTCAAAAAATTCGGACGAATTTCGAAAAATGTGTACGAATTACAAATTCGTACGAAACTAATCGCACATGTCTAGTCTGCGGACAGTAGGCTTATCAGAATCTGGAAGCCCCCTTTAACAAGTAGCCCCCCCCACCCAGATTTTAGTCCCCCCCCCTATGCATTCACCAAAAAATGTGTCAAAAATAAATAAAATCAGTGCACAGGTTTTTAACAATTCCTTTATTAAAAAAAATACTTGGATACGGGTCTGGTATTCATTTTGGGGGGGACCTCATGCCGTTTTTGGCATGAGGTTCCCTTTAAGATCCATACCAGACCCGAAGGGCCTGCTATAGATAGGGGGGACCCCACACCTTTTTTTTTTTTTTTTTTTCACAATCAAGAGATTTTTATTTAGATAAAGTTGCATACAGTAGGTTTAACAAAATGACAATTTGAAGTTCAAATTACAATCAGGTAAAGAGACACAAATAGTCTCAACAGTAAACAGAACATAAAACATAACTTCTATGCGTTGTGCGTTGTGAACTAATATTGGAGAATTCACTGAACATTTGTTGTTTATATAGGGGTATGGGGAGGATTGGGGGGAGAGGAAAGGTGGGGGGGGGAGTCTACGAGATAAGGGGAGGGAGGGGTGGAGGGAAAAAAAAAAAAGGGGGGGGGGTGGTTAGGTGAATGTCTAAATGTATTTGGAAATCCGATCAGGAGCAGCTCCTGTTGTTAACTGATAGTGAAGGGCATATTAATATTGTCAGCATATTATTTCAGGGGTTCAGGCAGATAAGTTTATGTATTCAGTTGATAGCGTGAAGATTAGCCAGGGCTGCCATTTTTTTTAAACATTTTTATATTTCCGTCAATTTAAATGTCATTTTTTTTCCTTTAGAAATGTACATTTTGCCTCCATCAGGTTTCTATACATGGCACAGATGCTCAACTTTACAGGCAGACTAAGGGGACCCCCCCCCCCAGGCACTATATTTAAAGGAATTTTTTAATTTTTATTGTTTCACTTTAATCATCATTAAATCACTGCTCCTTTAAAAACAACCATTTTTTTGCATTGGTACATTTCCCCCATGGCCATACCCGGGTCCCCATACCCCTTTTTATGGCCAATAACTTGATTATGAGCCTTCAAAATGGGGGCTTTTGATTTTTCGTGTTCGGGTCCCATAGACTTCAATGGGGTTTGCAGGTCGGGTCCGAACTTTTTCCATGATTGGGAGTTCTGGTGTGAACCGGGGGGGGGGGGTGTTCAGCCCATCACTATTTGTGGCATAGATACACCAAGGTGTTGGAAACATTCCTCAGGGATTTTGCTCCATAGTGACATGATAACATCACACAGTTGCTGCAGATTTGTCGGCTGCACATCCATGATGCCAATCTCCCGTTCCACCACATCCCAAAGGTGCTCTATTGGATGAGATGTGGTGAGTGTGGAGGCCATTGGAGTACAGTGACCTCGTTGTCCAGTGGTGAGATGATTGGAGCTTTGTGACATGGGGCATTATCCTGCTGGAAGGAGCCATCAGAAGATGAGGACACTGTAGACATCAAGGGATGGACATGGTCAGCAACAATACTCAGGTAGGTTGTGGTGTTTAAACAATGCTCAATTGGTACTAAGGGGCCCAAAGTGTGCCCACCCCCCCACACCATTACACCCCCACCACCAGCCTGAACCGGTGATACAAGGCAGGATGTATCCATGCGCCAAATTCTGACCCCACCATCTGAATGTCACAGATGAAATCCAGACTCATCAGACCAGGCAACGTTTCTCCAATCTTCTATTGTCCAATTTTGGTGATCCTGTGCCAATTGTAGCCTCCAGTTCTTAGCTGATAGGAGTGGCATTCGGTGTGGTCTTCTGCTGCTGTAGCCCACCTGCTTCAAGGTTGAATGTGTTGTGCTTTCAGAGATGGTATTCTGCATACCTTGGTTTCAGTGGCGACTGGTGGTTTTTGTTTGGGGGGGGGCTGCAAACAACCACCCCCCTTGGCACCTCAACCCCCCCTCGCTGTTTGCCGGTCCACTGGCACTTACCCGATCGGCAGGCACATCGGGCATCATCAGGCAGGGGGACAAGCTGCAATATACAGGAAAAGTAAAACTGTGAGCGCAAAGATACATGTACCCCTATCTATGTGGCAGATAATGTCCTAAGCGAGCTCAGTCGCAGTTCATTAGTCCATAAATGGAGCATAGAACAAAGTAAAAAGGGATGGTGGTAGGCGGCAGCTGTCCTAAGAGAGAAGCCAGCTCTGTATAAGAAAGACAAGGGAACAAAAGGAAGTGCCACCTAAGTGCAATAAATTTAGTTTGGTTTAAAGCGGTTCTGCACTCGTTTTTGTTTTTTTGTTTTTTGGGCTATATGCCAAGGGCATATAGCTCAATTGGGGGACTTACCTGTTCCATCTTCCATCTCGATCGCCGCCGGTTTTCATCTTCATCTTCTTCTTGTGTTCTTCTTGTCTGCTGGGGTCCATCTTGCCTGTGGGCATGTGAAACCCCACAGGCACTTTAGATGGCCCAGCATGCACCGCCGTTACTCGCGCGTGCGCAGTAACGGCACATCTGCCGACATCTCACGAGATTTCAGAAGATGTGGCCGAAATCTCGCGAGATTTCGGAAGATGCCCGCACTGACTCCTGGGATCAATGACACCAGATCCCAGGAGACAGTGCGGCGTGACGAGGATCCCCGCAAGACCCCGCCCACCCCCGAAGAGAAAGAAGACAGGAAGTCCTCGATTACAAGGTAAGTAAAAAAAAAAAAACACATTTCATTTAGTACTCTTTGCCTGATTTGGAAGGCAAAGAGATTTACTAAATGAAATGGGTGCACTGACTCCTGGGATCAATGACACCAGATCCCAGGAGACAGTGCGGCGTGACAAGGATCCCCGCAAGACCCCGCCCACCCCCGAAGAGAAAGAAGACAGGAAGTCCTCGATTACAAGGTAAGTAAAAAAAAAAAAAACACATTTCATTTAGTACTCTTTGCCTGATTTGGAAGGCAAAGAGATTTACTAAATGAAATGGGTGCAGAACCGCTTTAATGACACAACAGGTAATGCGCTTACAGGAAGGAGATTAAAAACAGGCTCATCTTTGTGCTGGTGGCACGTGGTGCAGTCCGGTCTGGTCCCTAGTCCATCCTATTCCACGGGAAGGCAGTGATGGGAGACGAGGTGTTCAGTCCTTTTCCTGCGGCCTCCAGGAAGTCTGCTAAGTCCGACCTGGAACACAGGTGGAACGCAGGTGACGACGTCACAGGAAGAGGAACTGGAGGAAACAAGGAGAGGGGAGTCTGGAAAGAACAAACAGGCTACGCGCTCTACTGCTCCTTCTACAGGCATATGGAAGTACTGCTGGTGAGGAGCTATTTATGTGTCCAGAAAACAAGAAACAAGCAGCACTAAATTATCATTGACTGGAAGATAAAAAAAATATATATATATATTCTAAAAAGATAAAATAAACAAATGCACCTTCACCCAAACCTGCATATTTAAGTAAACGCATGTGCATGGATTGGGTGTAAAAAGCATAAAAACATATACAATATGAGGACCAATGGTAAAATACAATATATGCATACATGAAACTACATCAAATGTCTAAAGACCCTTTAGAATTCTAAAATCTGTATATATATATATATATATAAACGCATGTTAAACGACGTTGTACATATACACACATATCCATACATTAAAAAAAAAAGGTATTAGGTATATATGTATAGTGTGTACATGTAGGTGGTCTTGTGTCACACTGCATGGTGGTATGCAAAAAATATATATATATACATACGTCCATAGAAAAAGAAGAGCAAGATGAGTATGTGCTAAATGGTAGTAAGAAGGTCCTTACATGATGACCAGTGCTAAAATGCTGTATTCATCCTCTGGGGGTGAAGTTTAGGTATACTATCAATAAAGGTGCCAATGTGTAAAGCTTACTATAAATAGCAGCTATATAGGATAGTACTTACTATGTGTAGGATAATGGAAAGTGGACCATAGGGGTCCGCTGTGAGAGAAAACAGCATATGACAGAGTTAGGAGTGGTTATATCAGGATGTACACAGTTTACAGCTACAGTAGGGTATGGACTTCAATTTCCTCATTTAACCCTCCTGGTACCAAAGTCCCTAACAAATTAATCCAATAGGATTCTTGTTGGCAAAGGCGTCTGAAACGCTCAGCTGCAGGTAATGTCCCAGGAATGGACTCCGGGACCCAAACCTTCAGGCCCACGGTGGATTTTTTGTGTTGGCAAAGAAAGTGTCTAGGGACACTGTGATGATCTCGTCCCTTCTCGATAAACCGCCTATGTTCTCCAAAGCGTGCTCTCAGGGGCCTAATAGTCCTTTCTACGTAAAGGAGCCCACATGGGCATGTGAGGCAGTAGATGACATATTCCGTGGAGCAGTTATAGAATTCTTTAAAGGTATATGTTTTACCTTTAAAGGGGGGACAAGCTGCAGCAGGCATCTTGCAGCATCTTCTGTGTCCTCTTCCCTTCTCAGATCACGGCGTGATCAGGGAGATCACTTTGTGTGTCACCTCCTCTCCTCCTAGGCATCCAATAGGATCGCCTAACCTTTAAGCCAGTCAGGAAAAGGTAACAGACCCGAGCTTCCTAATTGGTGGAGAGGCGATTCAGTGTTAGAAAAGCATATATTCGTTTGGTTTTCTAACACATCTGGGTAGACGCAATGCTCTGCGCTGCGAGTCCACCCTATTTTGAAGCCTATTAGAGCCTATGACTCTAATCAGGTGGTTAAAAAAAAACACCCCCTCCTCTGTAATTCCGGTGCCTGGCATCTGAAAAGGGGCCGGACGTCTGAATAGGGGGGGGGGGCTGCAGCGGCCATGGATAGATTCATGCAATGCATGAATCTATCCATTAACTATATAGGGGGGAGACGAGGAGAGAGGGGGCCGCCCCTGCTTGGATGTAGTGAATGGTTGCCTTTCTATCATCTGGAACCAGTCTGCCCATTCTCCTCTGACCTCTGACATTAACAAGGCATTTTCCTCCACACGACTCCCGCATACTGAATATTTTCTCTTTTTCCCACCATTCTCTGTAAACCCGAGAGATGGTTGTGTGTGACAATCCCAGAAATACTCAGACCAGCCCGTCTGATACTTATAAGCAAGTAATTGGGCATTCAATGACAAAATTCTTTAAAATATAGTTCCTGGGGGTCCCCTTAGTCTGCCTGTAAAGTGCCACATCTGTACCATGTGTAGAACCTGCTGCAGCAGTAATGACATTTATAAAGCCAAAAAAATTATATTTCCATTCAAGCTTTCTTTATTTTATAAACAACAGCTTGGGGAGCCAATCTGTATGATGAGGCCACAATGTAGTGCACTCGGAACAAGATTTTTTGGATAAATTCTGGTGTCTCTTTCACAGACTTTGGATAAGAGTGACATAAGTGGAAAGTGGAAAAATTGGTCTTTGGGTGTGTTTGGTGCCTTCACACCATAACCTTATAGAGGTACTCTTGATAAAAGCAAGAATTGGCCTTAAAATTTTAAGTGATATTCACTTGTCAAACAGGTGCAGAAAAATTGCCTTTAGTGTTAATTGTGGCCATGAAAACTACACCAAAAAAATTCTTCCAGATGAAATCAACACCCACAAAGCTAGGCAACCTAGACAGTCTTTCAGAGATTCGAGATCCAGAAAGCCCTTAATTAGCAACAACGGCATCGGGGCTTGATAGCTGCTCATTCCAACTCAGCTCTCAGATCACCAGACGCCATCGCTGACAGCAGAAGAGAAACTAAACTGAAAGTCTCTGACACCGGAGAGGAATGTGGATGGGGGAGGGGTGACATCCTCCTACACAGGGTGAGGCTGGATGAATATTATAGGACACGGAGATCAGAGTACAGAAGGGAGAAGATTCGTTTTGCAGTAGTAATGATAATTATATCCAACATTAGAAGAGAGAAAGAGGGAAAGACGGATGTGGAGAAGCATTGAGATGAAAAGTGGAGATGACAACATCAGACACCCCAACCTGCAAACACTCATTTCAGGGAGGTGGTGCTTCACGTTGCAACCGTCCCCCCCCCTCCCACGGCAAAATATTTTTTAAGTCACTTTTTCAATATTTTTTCACAGTGCTTATAAGGAATGGGGTGGGGGGGTGGGAGGCAGTGGACGGTGCCAGTGTTTTTTTTATTTTTAATAATTGATTTTTTTACAATTTAATTTATTTTTTCACAATGCTTTTTGGGGAGGGGGTTGGAGTAGTGGACAGTGTTGGTAAGGCAGGGGAGAGTGGTGTCAGTAGTTTATTTATTTTTCATTTTTGATATTTTTTTTGCAATATTTTTTTATATGTTTTGGGGGGCTTTGGTGAGATATCAGGGGTCTAAACAGACCCTGACATCTCCCCTTTGAGACAGGGAAGGGGACTGAGGACACAGATTCCCCAGTCCCTTTCTCAGCACTAAAGATGAATGAATAGGAGACAGAGGCTCCTGTTTATTCATAAGCTGAGTGGAGTAAACACAGGTCACTCTGCTCAGTTATCACAGGACTAGGGATGGGCCCGGTGCTCGATGCGAACCCACGTTCGCATCGAGCACCGGGCGTTCGCTCGCTCGGCGAGCCCAGAACTATTTTGGCCGCTCGCATCACGTTCGTGTGATGCGAGCGGCCCCGCAATGCATTGCGGCCGGCGCGGCCGGCGCAGTGCATTGCTGGCTGATGATTGGCCAAGCATGCACTGTGACCCCGCATGCTTGGCCAATCACAGCCCCGGAAACTCGAAGAGCCATAATTGGCTACAGGCAGGACGCCTGTAGCCAATTACAGCTCAGGGGCTGTAGTACACGCCCCCCCCCCTATAAAAGGCCGCCACGCCGTCTGCGCCGGTCACATGCTGTTCCGGCGCAGATTGAGCAGGCTGATTCTGTGACACTCTGCTGGATTTAGTTAGGTAGAGAGATTCACTTACAGAGATTGAGTTAGATAGATTCAGTTACAAAGATTGATTGAGAAAGAGGGGCTTGTAGTGTGTTCGTGGCAGGCAGGCAGAGCTCCTATATTTTGTTACCAGAAGCACCTATAGGACTTGTAGTGTGTTCGTGGCAGGCAGGCAGAGCTCCTATATTTTGTTACCAGAAGCACCTATAGGACTTGTAGTGTGTTCGTGGCAGGCAGGCAGAGCTCCTATATTTTGTTACCAGAAGCACCTATAGGACTTGTAGTGTGTTCGTGGCAGGCAGGCAGAGCTCCTATATTTTGTTCCCAGAAGCACCTATAGGACTTGAAGTGTGTTAGTCCCATCACACACACAGAGCTATATTTTCTTCCCAGAAGCACCTATAGGACTTGAAGTGTGTTAGTCCCATCACACACACAGAGCTATATTTTGTTCCCAGAAGCACCTATAGGACTTGAAGTGTGTTAGTCCCATCACACACACAGAGCTATATTTTCTTCCCAGAAGCACCTATAGGACTTGAAGTGTGTTAGTCCCATCACACACACAGAGCTATATTTTCTTCCCAGAAGCACCTATAGGACTTGAAGTGTGTTAGTCCCATCACACACACAGAGCTATATTTTCTTCCCAGAAGCACCTATAGGACTTGAAGTGTGTTAGTCCCATCACACACACAGAGCTATATTTTGTTCCCAGAAGCACCTATAGGACTTGAAGTGTGTTAGTCCCATCACACACACAGAGCTATATTTTCTTCCCAGAAGCACCTATAGGACTTGAAGTGTGTTAGTCCCATCACACACACAGAGCTATATTTTGTTCCCAGAAGCACCTATAGGACTTGAAGTGTGTTAGTCCCATCACACAGAGCTCCTCTATTTTCTTTGCAGAAGCACCCATAGGACTTCTAGTGTGTTAGTGGCATCACACAGAGCTCCTAGAATAAAGAATATACTTCTCAGCAGCACCCACAGGACTTCTAGTGTGTTAGTGGCATCACACAGAGCTCCTCTATTTTCTTTGCAGAAGCACCCACAGGACTTCTAGTGTGTTAGTGGCATCACACAGAGCTCCTCTATTTTCTTTGCAGAAGCACCCATAGGACTTCTAGTGTGTTAGTGGCATCACACAGAGCTCCTATATATTCTTCTCAGCAGCACCCACAGGACTTCTAGTGTGTTAGTGGCATCACACAGAGCTCCTCTATTTTCTTTGCATAAGCACCCACAGGACTTCTAGTGTGTTAGTGGCATCACACAGAGCTCCTCTATTTTCTTTGCATAAGCACCCACAGGACTTCTAGTGTGTTAGTGGCATCACACAGAGCTCCTCTATTTTCTTTGCATAAGCACCCACAGGACTTCTAGTGTGTTAGTGGCATCACACAGAGCTCCTCTATTTTCTTTGCATAAGCACCCACAGGACTTCTAGTGTGTTAGTGGCATCACACAGAGCTCCTCTATTTTCTTTGCAGAAGCACCCATAGGACTTCTAGTGTGTTAGTGGCATCACACAGAGCTCCTATATATTCTTCTCAGCAGCACCCACAGGACTTCTAGTGTGTTAGTGGCATCACACAGAGCTCCTCTATTTTCTTTGCATAAGCACCCACAGGACTTCTAGTGTGTTAGTGGCATCACACAGAGCTCCTCTATTTTCTTTGCAGAAGCACCCATAGGACTTCTAGTGTGTTAGTGGCATCACACAGAGCTCCTATATATTCTTCTCAGCAGCACCCATAGGACTTCTAGTGTGTTAGTGGCATCACACAGAGCTCCTCTATTTTCTTTGCATAAGCACCCACAGGACTTCTAGTGTGTTAGTGGCATCACACAGAGCTCCTCTATTTTCTTTGCAGAAGCACCCATAGGACTTCTAGTGTGTTAGTGGCATCACACAGAGCTCCTATATTTTCTTCTCAGCAGCACCCACAGGACTTCTAGTGTGTTAGTGGCATCACACAGAGCTCCTATATTTTCTTTGCAGAAGCACCCACAGGACTTCTAGTGTGTTAGTGGCATCACACAGAGCTCCTATATATTCTTTGCAGAAGCACCCATAGGACTTCTAGTGTGTTAGTGGCATCACACAGAGCTCCTATATTGTCTTCTCAGCAGCACCCACAGGACTTCTAGTGTGTTAGTGGCATCACACAGAGCTCCTATATTTTCTTTGCAGAAGCACCCACAGGACTTCTAGTGTGTTAGTGGCATCACACAGAGCTCCTATATATTCTTCTCAGCAGCACCCACAGGACTACCGACTACAATGGCTGGAAGACCGCCAAGGGGAGGCAGAGCGTGCAGAGCCAAGAACACAGGGCAGGCAGGCTCTGTTTCTAGTGGACGTGGCCGTGGACGTGGACGTGGTCGTGCATCGTCATCAGCACGTGGCCATGGGACACGCGCGTCTTTGTTTTCGGCAGCTGGACATGTGGAGCCGCATCATGCTGAAGGCTTGGTAGAATGGATGACCAAGCCCTCCTCATCCTCCTTATCCTCTCTCACCCAGGCTCAGGGTACTGACAGAGCATCATCAGCCACCCCTTCCCTAGACCCACCATGTCCTCCTGAGGAGTCCCCCGAACTCTTTGAGCACAGTGTTGGGTACATGCTCCAGGAGGATGCCCAACGATTCGAAGGCTCGGATGACGATACCCAGCTTGAGGAATCTGGCAGTACTGTTCCACCAGCTGCAGCTTACTGCCAGGTTTGCTCTAGTGGTGAAGAGGGAGGGGATGATGAGGTCACTGACTCCACGTGGGTGCCTCAAGGGAGAGAGGATGAGGAGGAGGACGAGGAGGAGGAGGATGCGGCGTCACATGTCCAACGAGGCAGGATGCCCCCTGGAGGCCAGGTAGAGGCCAGCACAGCAACTGTACAACACCGCAGAGCTCCGCCTGTGCAGGGCGCTGCCTCTGCACGTTATCAGAAAAGTTCTTTGGTGTGGGCCTTTTTTGAGACAAGTGCAGCAGATCGCACCACTGCTATTTGCAATATTTGTCTCAAGCGTATCTCGCGTGGCCAAAACATCAGCCGCTTGGGCACGACAAGCATGACCAGACATATGGCGACCTGCCATGCAGCTCGTTGGCAGGCACACATAAAAGACCCACACCAAAGAACTAAGCGGACCTCTCCTTGCTCCTCCTCAGCTGGGATCTCCATCCCCACTACACCTTCAGTCCTCTCTGAAAGCTGCTCTGAGAGACTGAAGGTGTAGAATTAGGTGTGTCACAACCAAGTACTTGCAGTACACCGACGTCCGATTGCAGCAGGCAAATTTCCCTGCCCCAGCTGCTGGACCGTAGAAAGAAGTACACTCCCAGCCATCCACATGCCCAGCGGTTGAATGCTAGCCTTGCTAAATTGCTAGCACTTCAACTGCTGCCTTTTCAGTTGGTAGACTCGGCCCCCTTCCGTGAGTTTGTTCAATGTGCGGTTCCTCAGTGGCAGGTTCCCAAACGCCACTTTTTCTCGCGGAATGCGATTCCGTCTCTCTACCGGCATGTGGAGGGCAATGTCCATGCCTCGCTGGACAGGGCGGTCAGCGGTAAGGTGCATATTACCGCTGACTCATGGTCCAGCAGGCATGGACAGGGACGGTACCTTTCTTTCACGGCCCATTGGGTCACTCTATTGGCAGCTGGGAGGGATGCAGGACAAGGTGCAGTAGTGTTGGAGGTTGTTCCGCCACCACGCCTCCAAAACGCGACTACTGCTACTGGTTGTGACACACCTCTCTCCTCCACCCCCTCCTCTTCTTCTTCCTCCAGTGCTCTGTCCTTGGAACCAGCGGTGCTCCGTAGGCGTACAAGGGGCTACGCAAGTACGCAGGCAAAAAGATGCCATGCCGTGCTTGCGCTGGTGTGTTTGGGGGACAGGAGCCACACTGGGCCAGAGGTTCTGGCAGCTCTGCAGGGGCAGGCCGAGAGGTGGTTGACGCCACGTCAGCTTAAGCCAGGAATGGTCGTTTCTGACAATGGCACCAACCTCCTCTCCGCCCTGCGACAGGGGCAGCTCACCCATGTGCCCTGCATGGCTCACGTCCTCAACCTGGTGGTGCAGCGGTTCTTGGGCAGGTTCCCAGGCTTACAGGATGTCCTGAGGCAGGCCAGGAAAGTCTGTGTGCATTTCCGCCGATCTTATAATGCCAGTGCTCGGCTGACTGAGCTGCAAAAGGAGCTGAACCTGCCCAAGAACCGCCTAA
Organism: Lithobates sylvaticus; assembly: GCA_028564925.1. NCBI lineage: Eukaryota > Metazoa > Chordata > Amphibia > Anura > Ranidae > Lithobates > Lithobates sylvaticus. The sequence continues at coordinate 2,469,380 of CM053029.1, forward strand.
TATGTGACATGCCCACCAGGTGGAACTCAACGTTGGCCATGCTGCAGCGACTGCACACGCAGCAGAGGGCCATCAATGAGTACCTTTGCGACTACGGCACCAGGACAGGGTCAGGGGAGCTTGGTTTTTTTTCCCCACGTCAGTGGAGCATGATCAGGGATGCATGCACTGTCCTCTCACCATTTGAGGAGGCCACGAGGATGGTGAGCAGTGACAGTGCATGCATCAGTGACACTGTCCCTCTTGTCCACCTGTTGGAGCATACGCTGCGTGGGATAATGGACAGGGCACTTGAGGCAGAACAGAGGCAGGAAGAGGAGGACTTCCTTGCCTCTCAAGGCCCCTTTATCCGGACAGTGTTCCTTCTGTCCCACCCATCACACAGGAAGAGGATGAGGAGGAGGAGGAGGAGGATTGTGTGAGCATGGAGGTGGAGCCTGGCACTCAGCATCAGCAGCAGCAGTCTTTTAGGGATGATGTACAGTCCCAACAAACCAGTGGACTTGTACGTGGCTGGGAGGAGGTGGCTGGCGATCATGTCATCCTCAGTGACCCAGAAGACTCCGGACCGAATGCCTCAGCTAACCTACGCTGCATGGCCTCCCTGATCCTGCAAAGCCTGCGGAAGGATCCTCGTGTTCTTCGGATCAAGGAGAGGGACCATTACTGGCTGGCCACTCTCCTTGATCCGCGGTACAAGGGTAAGGTTGCGGACCTTATCTTGCCGTCGCAGAGGGAGCAGAGGATGAGACATCTCAGGGAGGCCTTGCAGAAAGGTCTGTGCAACGCGTTCCCAGAAACTGGGAGGCTACAAACTCCTGGTCCTGGGCGACGAGTTGCTGAGGCTTCGGTCAGTGGCAGAAGGAGCGGTGGGGAAGGTGGACGTCTGACCGATGCGTTCAGACAATTTTTTAGTCCGCAGCCCCAAGGTATGATCGGTTCCAGCAACCATCGCCAGCGTCTGATATACATGGTGCAGGAATACCTTGGGGCAAGGTCAGACTTGGACACCTTTCCCACCGAAAATCCTCTGGCTTACTGGGTCCTGAGGATGGATCACTGGCCAGAGCTTGCACAGTATGCAATTGAGCTACTGGCCTGTCCTGCCTCCAGCGTTCTTTCCGAACGCACATTCAGTGCTGCTGGAGGATTTGTGACTGATCATAGGGTGCGCCTGTCCACCGCCTCGGTTGATCGACTGACATTCATCAAAATGAATCAGTCTTGGATCACCACCAGCTACCAGGCACCTGAGGCGGATATAACCGAATAATTTTTAATGTCACATCCCTTCAAGACTGCCTATGCTGATGCTGAGTGACTGTCCTCTTATGTTCACTGACTATCCTCTTCCTCCTCCTCAATGATCCATGCCACCACACCAGTGCCTAAGGCACAATTTTTCAGCCCCTGTTTAACAGGGGCGTGTACTTCCAATTTTTTAAAAAAAATGCTTCGCAACACGTGTGACTGCTGTGCTCCAAGTACAGTATCTGTGAGGGCCGGGTTGCAGTGTTTGTGGCACCAGCACCAGTGCCTAAGGCACAATTTTTCAGCCCCTGTTTAACAGGGGCGGGTACTTACAATTTTTTAAAAAAATGCTTCGCAACACGTGTGACTGCTGTGCTCCAAGTACAGTATCTGTGAGGGCCGGGTTGCAGTGTTGTGGCACCAGCACCAGTGCCTAAGGCACAATTTTTCAGCCCTGTTTAACAGGGGCGGGTACTTACAATTTTTTAAAAAAATGCTTCGCAACACGTGTGACTGCTGTGCTCCAAGTACAGTATCTGTGAGGGCCGGGTTGCAGTGTTGTGGCACCAGCACCAGTGCCTAAGGCACAATTTTTCAGCCCCTGTTTAACAGGGGCGGGTACTTACAATTTTTTAAAAAAATGCTTCGCAACACGTGTGACTGCTGTGCTCCAAGTACAGTATCTGTGAGGGCCGGGTTGCAGTGTTGTGGCACCAGCACCAGTGCCTAAGGCACAATTTTTCAGCCCCTGTTTAACAGGGGCGGGTACTTACAATTTTTTAAAAAAATGCTTCGCAACACGTGTGACTGCTGTGCTCCAAGTACAGTATCTGTGAGGGCCGGGTTGCAGTGTTGTGGCACCAGCACCAGTGCCTAAGGCACAATTTTTCAGCCCCTGTTTAACAGGGGCGGGTACTTACAATATTTAAAAAAAATGCTTCGCTACACGTGTGACTGCTGTGCTCCAAGTACAGTATCTGTGAGGGCCGGGTTGCAGTGTTGTGGCACCAGCACCAGTGCCTAAGGCACAATTTTTCAGCCCCTGTTTAACAGGGGCGTGTACTTCCAATTTTTTTAAAAAAATGCTTCGCAACACGTGTGACTGCTGTGCTCCAAGTACAGTCTCTGTGAGGGGTTGCAGTGTTGTGGCACCAGCACCAGTGCCTAAGGCACAATTTTTCAGCCCCTGTTTAACAGGGGCGGGTAATTACAAATCTTGATCTAATAGTTCACAGCAGGGCCCATTCCTGCGCCCACCAAGAGTAACTATGAGGGCCTGCAGTCTTGTGGCAACACCGTCCACCACCACCGCCAAAGGCCCAATTTTTCTGCCCTGTTCATCAGGTGCTTGCAATTACAAATCTTGATCTAATAACTCACAACAGGGCCCATTCCTGCGCCCACCAAGAGTAACTGTGAGGGCCTACAGTCTTGTGGCAACACCGTCCACCACCACCGCCAAAGGCCCAATTTTTCTGCCCTGTTCATCAGGTGCTTGCAATTACAAATCTTGATCTAATAACTCACAGCAGGGCCCATTCCTGCGCCCACCAAGAGTAACTATGAGGGCCTACAGTCTTGTGGCAACACCGTCCACCACCACCGCCAAAGGCCCAATTTTTCTGCCCTGTTCATCAGGTGCTTGCAATTACAAATCTTGATCTAATAACTCACAGCAGGGCCCATTCCTGCGCCCACCAAGAGTAACTGTGAGAGCTTACAGTCTTGTGGCAACACCGTCCACCACCACCACCACCCCCAATTTTTCTGCCCTGTTCAACAGGTGCATGCAATTACAAATCTTGATCTATTAACTCATAGCAGGGCCCATTCCTGTGCCCACCAGTCTTGTGGCTACACCAACATCTAATAGGCAAATTTCTGCAGAGTATATACGCCAGGCCCCTACTTTCAAACATCCAACTTACAAACGACTCCTACTTGCAAATGGAAAGAGAAAACAGGAAGTGAGAGGAAATCTACCCCTAGGAAGGGAAATTCTATCCTGTTAGATTTAATTTGGGAAAAAGGTATCTCCTCTCTACTGATACTTTATCACCAATCCTTGTTTCAATTAAAACCCCACTTTTCCAAAAACATTTGTCATTGGGACGGAAAGTGAGGTGACATGTTCTGAACAGATGTGCAAAGACAGCAAATGTTACAGGGGTGATAACCCCTCCCTATGTTCTCCAAAAAGCTTAAAAATAGATTTTTTTGGGATGGAGCTACACTTCATAATGTACCTGTTCAGATTCTACTTAAGAACAAACCTAAAGCCGCAAGTGGTTTTAAATGGCTTCTTTTTTTCCTTTACAAATGTCATTTTGTGCAAGGACAGTTCTAAACACGGGAAACACATGCCACTTCACAGGCATACTTTAGACACCCCCCAGGTACCATATTTAAAGGAAAATTTCACTTTTTTTTTTTCACTTTATGCATCATTAAAATGACTGCTCCCGAAAAAACGTTAGTTTTTAAAAGTTCTTTTTGCATTGATATATGTCCCCTGGGGCAGGACCCGGGTCCCCAAACCTGTTTTATGACATTAACATGCATATTGGCCGTTGTAATTAGCACTTTTGATTTCGAACGTTCGCGTCCATTATAACGTATAGGGTTCGAAAATTTGCGCGAACTTTCGGTCCGTTCGAAGGTTCTGGTTCGAACCGAACCCGGGGGTGTTCGGCTCATCCCTACACAGGACACAGGAGTGAAAATTCTTCCAGATGAAATCAACACCCACAAAGCTAGGCAACCTAGACAGTCTTTCAGAGATTCGAGATCCAGAAAGCCCTTAATTAGCAACAACAGCATCGGGGGCTTGATAGCTGCTGCTAATGCACGACTGATTAATTTTGATAAATGTCGGCTGGTCCACTGAGTCTGTGGACAGACACGCTCTCTTATCTGTTCCGGGAGCACTAAATGCCCGTTCGGAAGGCACGCTTGATGCAGGGCAGCCCAGCAGCTCAGTTGCCTTCTGGACAAGTTCTGGCCAGTGGCCTATTCTCATGTTCCAGTAACCCAGTGGGTCGTCAACTGTAAGACTCTCCATATCCGTTTTTGCCTCTAAATGATCTCCAACCATATGATGAAGACACTGCTAATGGGATGTGGAGGCTGACAGCCCTGGGTGCCGAGGACTAAAAAACATTTTAAAATGCATCATTGAGGCAGCCCCCTTCCCCAGCGCTCCTCTCTTGACCAACAGAAGCCTCAAAACAACTTTTTCCACCAGACTGTAACCTACCAGAGTCGGGAAAGGCATTACATGAATTCCTCTTTAAGGTGTCCTCTGTGAGGATGGGATGAGTTCAGAGAATTTCCCCTTGTAACGGTGGTCAAGGAGGATTGCCAACCAATAGTGAGCCTTCTCCTTGATTAGGAATGAGCTTTCTGTTCGGGTCGAACATGAGTTCGACTCGAACATTTGCTGTTCCCCGTTCGTCAAAAAACGAACATTATGGGCCGTTCGCACTCAATTCGAGTGGCGCGTAACGGCCCATAATGCACCGCGGGAGCGCAGTGCATTGGTGTCTGATGATTGGCCAAACATGCACTATGACCCGCATGCTTTGGCCAATCACAGCGCCATCAGCAAAGAGAGCCATAAGCAGGTTGCCTTTGGCCAATTATGGCTCAGGGGGTTAAGTCCACGCCCCACACTATATAAGGCCACCTGCATGTCGGCCCTGTGTAGTGTGTTACTGGCGTTGACCGAGAGCATGTCATTTCATTTAGATCTCACTGCACCTGTCTACATGGGATGTGGTGCATTAGTCCACTCCAGACTCTGCGGTGAAGACCACCATTATTCTCTGCATGTCGGGGTGTTGGCACAATAATGAAGACATATTTTTGGGGTACAAAGGCTGCAGTATATGCCATGTATAGTGTAAGCTCAGACTTTATAGAACCAATCTTTTGTATTAATTTTTAGCTGACAGACGCTTCTCCTTCTCTCCCTCCTGTGGCTGTCAGATAAAAAGCTATACAGGAAGATCGATGTTCACAGCACATGCAGAGAATAATGGTGGTCTTCACCGCAGAGTCTGGAGTGGACTAATGCACCACATCCCATGTAGACAGGTGCAGTGAGATCTAAATGAAATGACATGCTCTCGGTCAACGCCAGTAACACACTACACAGGGCCGACATGCAGGCGGCCTTATATAGTGTGGGGCGTGGACTTAACCCCCTGAGCCATAATTGGCCAAAGGCAGCCTGCCTTTGGCCAATTATGGCTCTCTTTGCTGACAGCGCTGTGATTGGCCAAAGCATGCGGGTCATAGTGCATGTTTGGCCAATCATCAGACACCAATGCACTGCGCTCCCACGGTGCATTATGGGCCGTTACGCGCCACTCGAATTGAGTGCGAACGGCCCATAATGTTAATTTTTTGACGAACGGGGGAACAGCAAATGTTCGAGTCGAACTCATGTTCGACCCGAACAGAAAGCTCATTCCTAATCAAGGAGAAGGCTCACTATTGGTTGGCAATCCTCCTTGACCACCGTTACAAGGGGAAATTCTCTGAACTCATCCCATCCTCACAGAGGACACCTTAAAGAGGAATTCATGTAATGCCTTTCCCGACTCTGGTAGGTTACAGTCTGGTGGAAAAAGTTGTTTTGAGGCTTCTGTTGGTCAAGAGAGGAGCGCTGGGGAAGGGGGCTGCCTCAATGATGCATTTCAAAATGTTTTTTAGTCCTCGGCACCCAGGGCTGTCAGCCTCCACATCCCATTAGCAGTGTCTTCATCATATGGTTGGAGATCATTTAGAGGCAAAAACGGATATGGAGAGCCTTACAGTTGACGACCCACTGAGTTACTGGAACATGAGAATAGGCCACTGGCCAGAACTTGTCCAGAATGCAACTGAGCTGCTGGGCTGCCCTGCATCAAGCGTGCCTTCCGAACGGGCATTTAGTGCTCCCGGAACAGATAAGAGAGCGTGTCTGTCCACAGACTCAGTGGACCAGCCGACATTTATCAAAATTAATCAGTCGTGGATTAGCAGCAGCTATCAAGCCCCCGATGCTGTTGTTGCTAATTAAGGGCTTTCTGGATCTCGAATCTCTGAAAGACTGTCTAGGTTGCCTAGCTTTGTGGGTGTTGATTTCATCTGGAAGAATTTTCACTCCCGTGTCCTGTGATAACTGAGCAGAGTGACCTGTGTTTACTCCACTCAGCTTATGAATAAACAGGAGCCTCTGTCTCCTATTCATTCATCTTTAGTGCTGAGAAAGGGACTGGGGAATCTGTGTCCTCAGTCCCCTTCCCTGTCTCAAAGGGGAGATGTCAGGGGTCTGTTTAGACCCCTGATATCTCACCAAAGCCCCCCAAAACATATAAAAAAATATTGCAAAAAAAATCTCAAAAATGAAAAATAAATAAACTACTGACACCACTCTCCCCTGCCTTACCAACACTGTCCACTACTCCAACCCCCTCCCCAAAAAGCATTGTGAAAAAATAAATTAAATTGTAAAAAAATCAATTATTAAAAATAAAAAAAACACTGACACCGTCCACTGCCTCCCACCCCCCACCCCATTCCTTAGAAGCACTGTGAAAAAAAAGTGACTTAAAAAATATTTTGCCGTGGGGGGGGGGGGGGGGGGGGCGGTTGCAACGTGAAGCACCACCTCCCTGAAATGAGTGTTTGCAGGTTGGGGTGTCTGATGTTGTCATCTCCACTTTTCATCTCAATGCTTCTCCACATCCGTCTTTCCCTCTTTCTCTCTTCTAATGTTGGATATAATTATCATTACTACTGCAAAACGAATCTCCTCCCTTCTGTACTCTGATCTCCGTGTCCTATAATATTCATCCAGCCTCACCCTGTGTAGGAGGATGTCACCCCTCCCCCATCCAGCCTCATCCTGTGTAGGAGGATGTCACCCCTCCCCCATCCACATTCCTCTCTGGTGTCAGAGACTTTCAGTTTAGTTTCTCTTCTGCTGTCAGCGATGGCGTCTGGTGATCTGAGAGCTGAGTTGGAATGTTCCACCTGTCTGAACATTTATACCGATCCTGTAACCCTGAAATGTGGTCACAACTTCTGCCGGGTCTGTATTGATCGTGTGCTGGATACACAGGAGTGGTCTGGAGGATATTCCTGTCCTGAATGCAGAGAGAAGTTTCCGGATCGTTCTGCACTGCAGAAGAACATGAAACTATGTAACATAGCAGAGACATTCCTGTCCGCTCAGCCAGATTGGGAGGAGTCCGGGGTCTTCTGTACTCACTGTGTGGACTCTCCTGTACCTGCTGTTAGATCCTGTCTGCACTGTGAGGCCTATCTGTGTGATAAACACCTGAGAGTCCACAAAAAGTCCCCAGAACACATCTTATGTGACCCCACCTTGTCCATGGAGAGCAGGAAATGCTCCGTCCATAAGAAGATCCTGGAGTATTACTGCACTGAGGATGAGACCTGTATCTGTGTGTATTGTGTGATTGGAGAACATAAAAGACATGAGACAGAATCACTGGATGAGGCTTCTGAGAAGAAGAAGGAGACACTGAGGAATGTTCTGCAGAAACTTCTGACAAAGAGAGAGGAGATGGAGGAAAGAGTCCAGAGTCTGCAGGAACACAGGAGGGAAGTAGAAGAAGAAGAAGCTGGTGACACCGAGAGAGTCACTGCCCTGTTTAGAGATCTCAGGAGACGTCTGGAAGACCTGGAGAAGAGAGTCCTGAGGGACATCTCTGGGAGGGCAGAGCGGATCTCCATCTCCATCCGGGATCTGGAAATAAAGAAGGAGGAGCTGTCCAGGAAGTTGCGTCACATTGAGAATCTGTGTATCGTGACGGATCCACTGACTGTCTTACAGGAATCAGACACAGGTGACTTGTGTGATACTGAGGATGGAGATAATGAGGACCGAGAGAGACATGAGGAACTCCTCCATGATGGAGGGGGTCTGGATGTGGTGGGGGTCTTACACACAGGTTTATCTGATATAATAACAGAGGTAAATGTATACTCCTATATACAGGGAGCTGCAGACATATTACTGGATGGAAACACGGCTCATAATTATCTACAGATATCAGATGACAGGAAAACTGTATCCTGGTCAGATATAGACCAGAATCACCCAGAAACACCAGAGAGATTCCAGGATCGTTATCAGGTGATGAGCAGTCAGAGGTTCTCCTCAGGGAGACATTACTGGGAAGTGGATGTCAGGGGGGCAGATGTATGGGCAGTCGGGATGTGTTACCCCAGTATAGAGAGGAGAGGGGAGGAGTCAGTGATTGGATATAATAAGAAGTCCTGGGGATTGGTAGGGTATAATAATCAGTATGAGGTAAGACATGACAGGAAAGAGACCCTCTTACCCACCAATCCCTCCAGTAAGAGAGTCAGGATATATCTGGATTATGAGGCCGGGCGGATCTCCTTTTATGATCTGTGTGACCCGATCCGAGATCTCCACACCTTCACCACCACCTTCACTGAGCCCCTCCATGCTGGGATATATGTATATGAAGGTTGTATAAAGATATGTGGGGGGAGGCGGGAGATGTGAGAACTCCGCCCACAGTCTGGTGTTGTCACACAAAGCATTGGAATTCATTTAAAGTGTAACTCCACTTTTGTTGAGAAATAAACCTTCCCCTCGGGGTGATCTCTGTACATTGTAAGGATCATAACAACCTTTGTTGTAGATTCCAACCTTTTTGTTATTCTGAAAAAAAATCCCCGTTTGTTCCTCTCTGCCTCTGTCCTGAGTGGGTCTAATGGGCGGGGTTTCATAATGATCAGCCAGCTGTGCACCTGCACGGCTCTAATGAGGAAAGTGGTGGGGTCTGCATCCCTTTAGATGTAATTCCCTTTTGGAAGTATCTCTTCCAGAAATGACATTTGTGTTGCAGGGGATGCCTGAAATCTGACGTGTATCTTAGTGCAGACTTCTGGGAAAATCAGTCAGCCAATCACACAAGCAGGAAATTATGTTTCTGGTGGGGGTGTGGTCAGTACAATCTCTGTGTACACAGCGCCTCCAGGTGGCCATATTGTATTTACAGAAAATTACAGATTGAAAAGGAAAGGTCATTTTTAATAACATTCAATTACAATACGATTTGTGTCCCGATTGTATGCGCTGGATTGTTTTTCTTTATTTGATATCCCCCCCCCCACAAAAGTGGAGTTACCCTTTACTATTCATCCAATAATATATAGCAGTGGGCGGGGCTTCAGTCTCCGGAAGGTGTTTCTACTATAAATAAATGTGAGATTTCTTATTGATCGCTGATTGGGTAGAATATCCGTCCAATTACTGGAGTAAAGGTGGATACACACTATACAACTTTTGTTGTTTGATTTTCTTTAGATTTCCCTTCAACTACGTAGTAAAAGGGCCTTCCTGATCCTCCCCCCTCCCGCTGCCTCTCCAGGCTTTCCTGTGTGATCGGGGAGCCCGGTACTCCATCCGACAATGCCCCCCGGGTTTCCATAGAGCTGGCTGTGGACTGGATGGTCCCGGCCATCTCTATGGTCCTGGGAGGCCGTAACTGATGTTGTGATGTCACTTCCTGTTCTGGTAGATGTAAACACGCCCATTTTTTTTTCCTGGAAAGCAGAGATCAATGATTCTTTTTTTTCTCCTACTTTCCAGGGTAGAGAAGAGATCTGAGGTCTTATAGACCCCAACATCTCTCCATAAAGAGGACCTGTCTTATCTCATGTCTTATTTCTATCACAAGGGATTTCTTGTGATAGCAATAAAAGTGATAAAAAAATAAATACATGAATAAAGGGATAATTCAAATAAATAATAATACATTTTCCCATCCCCCTGTGCTCACACGCTTATGTACGTCACGCCCACATATGTAAATGGTGATTGCCCCACACGTGAGATATCACCACAAATGTTATAGTGAGAGCGATAATTCTATCACCAGATCTCCTCTGTAACTCTAAACTGGGAACCTGTAGAAAAAATTTAATTGTTGCCTATGGAGATTAAGTATCATAGTTTGGCGCCATTTCACGAGCATGCGCAATTTGAAAGCTTGACATGTTTGATATCTATTTACTCAGCGTAACATTATCTTTTATAACATAGCAAAAATTGGCTTATCTATTGTGTTTTTTGCATTAAAATTAATTAGTGTATTTTTCCCAAACAATTTGTGCTTCAAAAATTGCAGTGTAAATACCGTGTGACATAAAAAAAATTGTATCAACCTCCATTTTATTCTGTAGGGCCTCTGCTTAAAAAAAAAATATATATATATATATATATATATATATATATATATATATATATATATATGATATGTTTTCATATTTTAGATCCTCTCTTTATAGTACTTGGCAGTGTTACAGGTAGCTATGGAAGGGGGTTCCTTATCACAGTGCTTCTCAACCTCAGTCCTCAGTCCCCCCAACAGGCCATGTTTGCAGGTTTTCCTTTATCTTGCACAGGTGCTTTAAAGTGGATGTAAACCCGATTCATGAAATGTGAGCTGGGCACATATATCTGCAGTGTTTTCTTATCTCTCTTCAAAGCACCGAGTCCCTTGGCTTTCTCCTGCTCCGTTCTTCTGTTATCAGCTTGACAAGTTCTCCGAGACGGGAGATAAAAGCAGCCTAAAGTTTGTGTGGTGGGAGGTTGTTATAAAGCAGATTAGCAGAGAGCTTGTCTTCTCACAGCATAGCTCTGCACATTACTTCCTTCCTTTGCCAATGTGGAGTGGGGGTGTGTGCCTTTCCTCCAATCAGCTGTCTTGGCTGTGTGCCCAGACTTCACTCCCAGTGCTGAACAGGAAGAGAAAATCTGTAACAAGATGTGAACTTTGTAAAGAATATATAAAGCTGAAGACAGCAGATATACATGTAATACTTATATAGGGGGATTTGTTTCATCTCTTTGTATCATATGAGGCTGTTCACATCACTGGGTATATGGAGGGTTTACATCCACTTTATATCAGAGTCAATGGCTTGGTATATTGGACAGCTATTTTATCTAAGAGAAATTCCCAAAACATGGGGTGTTGGGGGTACTTGAGGAGCGGGATGAGGACCACTGCCTTATAGAATTTCTAGGAATGAGAAGGATAATCATTGGGGGTGGGGGGTTTTTGGTCTCCCCCAATGGATTCTTCTATCATGGTGTAGCAGCTCCAATGGTGGTTTCCAGGTTTCTGCAGCCAAAGCATCAGCACTCTTTGTTGTATACAAATGTTGTTTTTTCTTCTTTTTTTGTAACATTTTGTAGTGTTGATTCTGAAACAATCCTCCATTATTTTTCTCCCTGAAGAAGCGAATGACAATCCAGGAAACGTGTTGAGCTCAGTCATAGAATATAAAAGTGGGATACATTTGTACAAATTAATTTGTGAAGGTGGAGATGACCATAAGTTCTGGAAATGGATAAATGATGTACAAATATCTATGGCATATGGAGGTTATTTGTATGTATTGTTCTCAACGAATTTTTAACTTCAGATTTTTTCTGCAATAAAGTATTTGAAATTTTAATATTTTTTGTGAGTTACACCTCAAAAGTCCTGCTATTCGATTGACACATTCTCTATATACATTGGTAATCTGGAGAGACACATTCTCTATATACATTGGTAATCTACAGAGACACATTCTCTATATACATTGATAATCTGGAGAGACACATTCTCTATATACATTAATAATCTGGAGAGACACATTCTCTATATACATTAATAATCTGGAGAGACACATTCTCTATATACATTGATAATCTGGAGAGACACATTCTCTATATACATTGGTAATCTGGAGAGACACATTCTCTATATACATTGGTAATCTGCAGAGACACATTCTCTCCATAGTGACAAGATCCTGAGCCCCCGTGATCCTCCTGTATGGTGTGTCGTGTCCTTGATGATCACCACACCACTTATATGATGACTCTGCTCTGCTCTGCTGACAGCATAGAAAAAATTGTGTACAACTTTTTTTAGTTTCTTCATTTTCATTTTCCCAAAATTTGTGACAGAAAAATTAAAACTTCAAAAAACTCTCCATGCCTCTTACTAAATACTTTGGACTGTCTACTTTTCAAAAAGGGGTCATTTGGGGGGTAATTGTACTGCCCTGGCGTTTTCAAGAAAAGAGATCGGCCGTCAGTACATCAGGATTGATCAATTTTCAGATGCAGTGCCTTGAAAAAGTATTCATACCCCTTGACATTCCCCACATTTTGTCATGTTACAACTAAAAACATAAATGTATTTTATTGGGATTTTATGTGATAGACCAACACAAAGTGTCACATAATTGTGAAGTGGAAGGAAAATTATATTTGCATTTGTATTCAGCCCCCTTTAATCTGATAACTAAAATCTAGTGGAACCAATTGTCTTCTGAAGTCACCTAATTAGGAAATAGAGTCCACCTGTGTGTCATTTAATCTCAGTATAAATACAGCTTTTCTTTGAAGCCCTCAGAGGTTTGTTAGAGACGCTTAGTGAACAAACAGCATCATGAAGGCCAAGGAACACACCAGACAGGTCAGGGATAAAGTTGTGGATAAGTATAAAGCCAGGTTAGGTTAAAAAACAATCTCCCAAGCGTTGAACATCTCACGGAGCTCTGTTCAATCCATCATCGGAAAATGGAAAGAGTATGGCACAACTGCAAACCTACCAAGACATGGCCGTCCACCTAAACTGACCGGCCGGGCAAGGAGAGCATTCATCAGAGAAGAGCCAAGAGGTCCATGGTAACTCTGGAGGAGCTGCAGAGATCCACAGCTCAGGGGGGAGAGTCTGTCCACAGGACAACTATTAGTCGTGTTCTCCACAAATCTGCCCTTTATGGAAGAGTGACAAGAAGAAAGACATTGGAGAAAGTCATAAGAAGTCCTGTTTGTAGTTTGTGAGAAGCCATGTGGGGGACACAGCAAACATGTGGAAGAAGGTGATCTGGTCAGATGAGACCAAAATTCAACTTTTTGGCCTAAAAGCACAATGCTATGTGTGGGGGAAACCAACACTGCACATCACCCTTAACAAATCATCCCCACTGTGAAACATGGTGGTGGCAGCATCATGTGGTGGGGATGCTTTTCTTCAGCAGGGACAGGGAAGCTGGTCAGAGTTGATGGATGGAGACAAATACAGGACAATCTTAGAAGAAAACCTGTTAGAGTCTGCAAAAGACTTGAGACTGGGGGGGAGGGTCACCTTCCAGCAGGACAATGACCCGAAACATACAGCCAGAGCTACAATGGAATGGTTTAGATCAAAGCATATTCATGTGTTAGAATGGCCCAGTCACAGTCCAGACATAAATCCCATAGAGAATCTGTGGCAAAATTCGAAAATTTCTGCTCACAGACGCTCTCCATCCAATCTGACAGAGCTTGAGATATTTTACAAAGAAGAATGGGCAGAAATGTCCTCTCTAGATGTGCAAAGCTGGTAGAGAAACCCCCAAAAAGACTTGTAGAGAAAGGGGGTTCTACAAAGTATTGACTCGGGGGGGTGCCATACAAATGCCCCCCCCCCACACTTTTCACATATTTATTTGTATCATTTATCATTTTCCTTCCACTTCACAATTATGTGACACTTTGTGTTGGTCCATCACATAAAATCCCAATAAAATACATTTATGTTTTTGGTTGTAACAAAATGTGGGGAATTTCCAGGGGTATGAATACTTTTTCCAGGCACTGTATATATCCCATAGTTTGTGGTCTCTATAACTTTCCTACAGATAAATAATATACACTGATTTGGGGTATTTTCACCAAAGAAATGGAGCAGAATACAATTTGACATAAATTTATGAAGAAAGATTATTTATTTGCAAATTTTATAACAGAAACTAAGAAAAATGTCTTTTGTTTTTCAGGATTTTTGGTCTTTTTTTGTTTATTTATAAAAAAATAAAAATAAAAAAATAAACCCCCCAGAGGTGATTAAATACCCCACAAAGAAAGCTCTGTGTGTGAAAAAATAATACAAATGTCATTTGTGTAGAGTGTTAGATGACGGCGTAATTGTCAGTCAAAGTGTGAGAGCGCTGGTAATTGGCCTGGGCAGGGAGGTGAAAGTGGGCGGTATTGAGGGGGTTAAACCCGTCGGCTCGCTTGTTCTTTGATTTATGTATTGCTTTAATCCATTCATAGAACCTCCACCAGTTGCTTGGCACACTCTCTCTGTAGTGTCATAGAGGGGTAGATTACTAACGCTTAGGTTACACAGGTGAGAGCAGCTCCAACCTACAACCAGGGGTGTCAGAGGGGACCGAGCAGCTTTAAGAGTCAAACCCAAATCATCACCAGCGCCTCCTGCGGGGGAAGGGCTGCAAAACCAACACATTTCACATACTGTATGAATGGGAGAAAAAAAAACTCAGCAAAGAAGAACATTTAACATTTAAAGAAGAGTCACAATTCCTGAACCCCAATCAAATCTACGGGGGGCACATTCTGGGAATTCATTTTGCCCATTTTTAAAGGCTAATGGGCAAGAGTTGGTGAAATAAAGGGCATGGGGGAAGGGAGGCTGGGCATTGCCAGGGGTAACGTATACCAATGTAAAAAATGTTGAAGTGTAAGTTCACCTTTATAGAAAAATCTGTAAGATGAACTTACACAGGACCCCCCTCCCCCCAGTCCCCCTGACCTGGAGCGCAGCGATCTCCCGTTCTGAGCCCTGCTATACCCGCCTCACGGCTCCGGGACTTAGAAATCCCCGGAGCTTAATCTCCTAAATGTACCCCATCAGGACAGAAGTTTAGGAGCATTCTAATTGGTCGGTGTCGTCACATGGGTGGCGTTATCCAATAATAAAACGCGTAGCCCGTCCTCTCAGAGGGGAAGAAGACGTGTGAATGTCGGGGGGATTTCTAAGCCCCGGAGCCGTGAGGCGGCTATAGCAGGGCTCAGAATGGGAAATCACTGCCCTGCAGGTCAGCTGGACAGATTTTTCTCCTTTTCACCCTTAAAAATAATAAGACTCAGTGTGGAGCATCCCTTTTATGAGGCTTACACACCGAAAATGTCTACAAATTTCTTCAGATGCTTTGCCTTAAACCTGCCTGTGAAGTGGGGTGTCTATGGGTTGTCCCCCCTCCCCCGTATAGATGAGCTTTCAACTGTCAGTCAGCGAGAGTGAATAGTACAAATAGTGAGACAAAAACAGTTACTTAGTCATTGCACTTGTCATTTATATCAGAACATTTTTTTTGTAAATGAATTATATAAAGATATGAAAAATGATATAAATATTTAATAATGTCACCAAACCACAATCAAGCTAATGGTGTGGTATACCACCTAGAAACGTGGAGAGGGTGGTATTGTGGATTGGTGACCAAACCAAGACAACCACCAATATCCCTGAATAAACTATATATATTATATATATATATATATATATATATATATATATATATATATATACAGTGGTGTGAAAAAGTGTTTGCCCCCTTCCTCATTTCCTGTTCCTTTGCATGTTTGTCACACTTAAGTGTTTCGGAACATCAAACCAATTTAAACAATAGTCAAGGACAACACAAGTAAACACAAAATGCAATTTGTAAATGAAGGTGTTTATTATTAAAGGTGAAAAAAAATCCAAACCATCATGGCCCTGTGTGAAAAAGTGATTGCCCCCCTTGTTAAAACATACTATAACTGTGGTTGTCCACACCTGAGTTCAATTTCTCTAGCCACACCCAGGCCTGATTATTGCCACACCTGTTCACAATCAAGGCATCACTTAAATAGGAGCTGCTTGACACAGTAAGGTCCACCAGAAGATCCTTAAAAGCTACACATCATGCCGAGACCCAAAGAAATTCAGGAACAATTGAGAAAGAAAGTAATTGAGATCTATCAGTCTGGAAAGGGTTATAAAGCCATTTCCAAAGCTTTGGGAATCCAGCGAACCACAGTGAGAGCCATTATCCACAAATGGCGAAGACATGGAACAGTGGTGAACCTTCCCAGGAGTGGCCGGCCGCCCAAAATTACCCCAAGAGCGCAGCGACGACTCATCCAAGAGGTCACAAAAGACCCCACAACAACGTCCAAGGAACTGCAGGCCTCACTTGCCTCAGTTAAGGTCAGCGTTCATGCCTCCACCATCAGGAAAAGACTGGGCAAAAATGGCCACTGCTGAGAAAAAAGAACATCAAAGCTCGTCTCAATTTCTCCACAACACATCTTGATGATCCCCAAGACTTTTGGGACAACATTCTGTGGACCGATGAGACAAAAGTGGAACTCTTTGGAAGGTGTGTGTCCAAGTATATCTGGTGTAGAAGGAACACTGCATTTCAGAAAAAGAACATTATACCAACAGTAAAATATGGTGGTGGTAGTGTGATGGTCTGGGGCTGTTTTGCTGCTTCAGGACCTGGAAGACTTGCCGTGATAAAAGGAACTATGAATTCTGCTGTCTACCAAGAGATCCTGAAGGAGAATATCCGACCATCTGTTCGTGTACTCAAGCTGAAACGAACTTGGGTTCTGCAGCAGGACAATGATCCTAAACACACCAGCAAGTCCACCACCGAATTGCTGAAGAAAAACAAAATGAAGACTTTGGAGTGGCCTAGCCAAAGTCCTGACCTGAATCCTATTGAGATGTTGTGGTATGACCTTAAAAAGGCCGTTCATGCTCGAAAACCCTCTAATGTAACTGAATTAGGACAATTCTGCAAAGATGAGTGGGCCAAAATTCCTCCAGGACGCTGTAAAAGCCTCATTGCACGTTATCGCAAACGCTTGGTTGCAGTTGTTGCTGCTAAGGGTGGCCCAACCAGTTATTAGGTTTAGGGGGCAATCACTTTTTCACACAGGGCCATGATGGTTTGGATTTTTTTTCACCTTTAATAATAAACACCTTCATTTACAAATTGCATTTTGTGTTTACTTGTGTTGTCCTTGACTATTGTTTAAATTGGTTTGATGTTCCGAAACACTTACGTGTGACAAACATGCAAAGGAACAGGAAATGAGGAAGGGGGCAAACACTTTTTTCACACCACTGTATATATATATATATCTTTATATATATACACAGGGCTCAAGTCCGGTGGGAACACATGGGAACGGAGTTCCTGTACTTTTTCCACAACAGGAACTCAGTTCCCGTTAGCAGCTGTGTTTCACAATAGTAAGTGACGCACACCAGGGGTGGACTGACCATTCAGGCATTGCCAGTAGGGGGCCCCATGACAGCTTCCGCTTCGATCTACCTGTCAATCACAGCTAGCTGACGGGTAGATCAGGTCCCTGCTGCTAAGAGATTGTGTTTAGTCAGTCCTCCCCGCCGGCCCCTCCTGATTTTCTGTCCCCTCACCCCCCCCCAGTCTCCTGCTTTCTTGCTCTGTGTGTCCCGCTGAATCCCCCTCCTCTATATTCAGTACCATATGATAAGAGAACCCAGAGGAGGAGCACAGCTATTCTGCTCACAGGACATGCCGGGAGAAAGGTGAGCTGAGGGAGGAACATCAGTTTGGGGTGGTAAGCTGAGCACAATACCTGGCAAAGTTTAATGCCAGGAGGGAAGTTTATGTGGAAATATGTTGGGGTTGGGGTTGGAATAGCAGCGAGTGTGTGTTGGAGCCCTGCAGAGTTTGCAGCCCCCCAAGCTAACATACATCTCCAAAGCAGGAACGTATCACTATCTCCCCAAGCATTCTGTCCAGATAATGTGCAGTTATTTTATGACCTTTCCTTTTAACCCTGTGTCACTCTGTTCAATGAAAAGTGTAAACTCACCACATAAACACTCTATATACAAAATAAAATTCCCCAATAAAGATCAGAACATGATGTTCACATTTGCATGGAAGCACAATTGAATGAATGCTGATTATTCAGGGAATTACCATATTTATGTTTATTGAGGATTGTTTTTTTATGTGCTAACAGTTGTATGAACAGCTTCATACACACAATACGAAAATTGGATGAACAATACCACTTTTGAAGCGTTTCTGCATATGAGCGTATCATTTTGTATTTTTTTGGTGGGGGAGTGAATCTTAGGTGGGAGTTCCCACACTTTTTTTCCCAGGACTTGACCCTTGGATACAGAGATATGTTAGAAAGCTCAATATTAAAAAGTATATTACCAGTAGGGATGAGCCGAACACCCCCGGGTTCGGTTCGCACCAGAACCTTCGAACGGACCGAAAGTTTGTGCGAATTTTCGAACCCTATTCGTTACAATGGACGCGAACGTTCGAAATCAAAAGTGCTAATTATAACGGCCAATATGCATGTTAATGTCATAAAACAGGTTTGCGGACCCGGGTCCTGCCCCAGGGGACATATATCAATGCAAAAAGAACTTTTAAAAACTAACGTTTTTTCGGGAGCAGTCATTTTAATGATGCATAAATTGAAAAAAAAAAGTGAAATATTCCTTTAAATATGGTACCTTGGTACCTGGGGGGTGTCTAAATTATGCCTGTGAAGTGGCATGTGTTTCCCGTGTTTAGAACTGTCCCTGCACAAAATGACATTTGTAAAGGAAAAAAAGAAGCCATTTAAAACTGTTTTAACGGCTTTAATGTCATGTCTTGTCCTGGCAATATGGCTGAAAATCCTTGAGAAAAATGGCATGAAAAATTGGGCCTTTGGTGGTGGTGGTGGACGGTGTTGCCACAAGACTGTAAGCCCTCACAGTTACTCTTGGTGGGCGCAGGAATGGGCCCTGCTGTGAACTATTAGATCAAGATTTGTAATTACAAGGCCCTGTTAAACAGGGGCTGAAAAATTGTGCCTTAGGCACTGGTGCTGGTGCCACAACACTGCAACCCCTCACAGATACTGTACTTGGAGCACAGCAGTCAGACCTGTTGCGAAGCATTGCTTAAAAAATTGTAATTACACGCCAATGTGAAACAGGGGCTGAAAAATTGTGCCTTAGGCACTGGTGTGGTAGCACCCAGAAACAAAAATGTTCTTCCAAGCTATCAAAGAATGGATCATTGAGGAGGAGGAAGAGGATAGTCAGTGAACATAACAGGACAGTCACTCAGCATCAGCATAGGCAGTCTTGAAGGGATGTGACATTATAAATTATTCAGTTATATCCGCTTCAGGTGCCTGGTAGCTGGTGGTGATCCAAGACTGATTCATCTTTATGAAGGTCAGTCGATCAACCGAGTCGGTGGACAGGCGCACCCTGTGATCGGTGACAAATCCTCCAGCAGCACTGAATGTGCGTTCGGAAAGAACGCTGGATGCAGGACAGGCCAGTAGCTCAATTGCATACTGTGCAAGCTCTGGCCAGTGATCCATCCTCAAGACCCAGTAAGCCAGAGGATTTTCGGTGGGAAAGGTGTCCAAGTCTGACCTTGCCCCTAGGTATTCCTGCACCATGTATATCAGACACTGGCGATGGTTGCTGGAACCGATCATACCTTGGGGCTGCGGACTAAGAAATTGTCTGAACGCATCGGTCAGACGTCCACCTTCCCCACCACTCCTTCTGCTACTGACCGAAGCCTCAGCAACTCGTCGTCCAGGACCAGGAGTTTGTAACCTCCCAGTCTCTGGGAACGCATTGCACAGACCTTTCTGCAAGGCCTCCCTGAGATGTCTCATCCTCTGCTCCCTCTGCGACGGCAAGGTAAGGTCCGCAACCTTACCCTTGTACGTGGATCAAGGAGAGTGGCCAGCCAGTAATGGTCCCTCTTCTTGATCCGAAGAATACGAGGATCCTTCCGCAGGCTTTGCAGGATCAGGGAGGCCATGCAACGTAGGTTAGCTGAGGCAATGGGTCCGGAGTCTTCTGGGTCACTGAGGACAACATGATCGCCAGCCACCTCCTCCCAGCCACGTACAAGTCCACTGGTTTGTTGGGACTGTACATCATCCCTAAAAGACTGCTGCTGCTGAGTGCCAGGCTCCACCTCCATGCTCACACAATCCTCTTTCTCCTCCTCATCCTCTTCCTGTGTGATGGGTGGGACAGAAGGAACACTGTCTGGATAAAGGGGGCCTTGAGAGGCAAGGAAGTCCTCCTCTTCCTGCCTCTGTTCTGCCTCAAGTGCCCTGTCCATTATCCCACTCAGCGTATGCTCCAACAGGTGGACAACAGGTACAGTGTCACTGATGCATGCACTGTCAGTGCTCACCATCCTCGTGGCCTCCTCAAATGGTGACAGGACAGTGCATGCATCCCTGATCATGCTCCACTGGCGTGGGGAAAAAATCCAAGCTCCCCTGACCCTGTCCTGGTGCCGTAGTCGCAAAGGTACTCATTGATGGCCCTCTGCTGCGTGTGCAGTCGCTGCAGCATGGCCAACGTTGAGTTCCACCTGGTGGGCATGTCACATATAAGGCGGGTCTTGGGCAAGTTCAACTCCTTTTGCAACTCAGCCACCCGAGCACTGGCATTATACGATCGGCGGAAATGCACACAGACTTTCCTGGCCTGCCTCAGGACATCCTGTAAGCCTGGGTACCTGCCCAAGAACCGCTGCACCACCAGGTTGAGGACATGAGCCATACAGGGCACATGGGTCAGCTGCCCCTGTCGCAGGGCGGAGAGGAGGTTTGTGCCATTGCCACCTCTCGGCCTGCCCCTGCAGAGCTGCCAGAACCTCTGCCCCAGTGTGGCTCCTGTGCCCCAAACACACCAGCGCAAGCAGGCATGGCATCTTTTTGCCTGCGTACTCGCGTAGCCCCTTGTACGCCTACGGAGCACCACTGGTTCTGAGGACAGAGCACTCGAAGAGGCCATGGAGGAGGAAGAAGAAGAGGAGGGGGTGGAGGAGAGAGGTATGTCACAACCAGTAGTAGCATTTTGGAGGCGTGGTGGCGGAACAACCTCCAACACTACTGCACCTTGTCCTGCATCCCTCCCAGCTGCCAATAGAGTGACCCAATGGGCCATGAAAGACAGGTAACGTCCCTGTCCATGCCTGCTGGACCATGAGTCAGCGGTAATATGCACCTTACCGCTGACCGCCCTGTCCAGGGAGGCATGGACATTGCCTTCCACATGCCGGTAGAGAGCCGGAATCGCCTTCCGTGAGAAAAAGTGGCATTTGGGAACCTGCCACTGAGGAACCGCACATTGAACAAACTCACGGAAGGGGGCCGAGTCTACCAACTGAAAAGGCAGCAGTTGAAGTGCTAGCAATTTAGCCAAGCTAGCATTCAACCGCTGGGCATGTGGATGGCTGGGAGTAAACTTCTTTTGACGGTCCAGCAGCTGGGACAGGGAAATTTGCCTGGTAGAATCGGACGTCGGTGTACTGCAAGTACTTGGCTGTGACACACCTAATTCTATACCTTCATTCCTCTCAGAGCAGCTTTCAGAGAGGACTGAAGATATAGTGGGGTTGGAGATCCTGGCTGATGATGAGCAAGGAGAGGTCCGCTTTGTTCTTTGGTGTGGGTCTTTAATGTGTGCCTGCCAACGAGCTGCATGGCAGGTCAACATATGTATGGTCAAGCATGCGATGCCCAAGCGGCTGATGTTTTGGCCAAGCGAGATACGCTTGAGACATATGTTGCAAATAGCAGTGGTGCGATCTGATGCACTCGTCTCAAAAAAGGCCCACACCAAAGAACTTTTGTAATAACGTGCAGAGGCAGCACCCTGCACAGGTGGAGCTCTGCGGTGTGATTCAGTTGGTGTGCTGGCCTCCGGAGGGCATCCTGCCTCGTTGGACATGTGCCGCCGCCTCCTCCTTTCTCCCTTCAGGCACCCACGTGGAGTCAGTGACCTCATCATCCCCTCCCTCTTCCCCACTGGAGCAAACCTGGCAGTAAGCTGCAGCTGGTGGAACATGACTGCCAGATTGCTGTCCTTGAGCATCCCCTCTCTCTGCGCGCACGCTACTGCCTTCCTCTAGCTGGGTATCATCATCCGAGCCTTCAAAACGTTGGCCATCCTCCTGGAGCATGTACCCAACACTGTGCTCAAACAGTTCGGGGGACTCCTCAGGAGGACATGGTGGGTCTAGGGAAGGGGTGCCTGATGATGCCATTGAGTACGCGTTGGCAGTTGCTCTGCCAGTACCCTGAGCCTGGGTGAGCGAGGATGAGGAGGATGAAGAGGGCTTGGTCATCCATTCTACCAAGCCTTCGGCATGATGCGGCTCAACATGTCCAGCTGCCGAAAACATGGACAAGCGTGTCCCATGGCCACGTGCTGATGACGATGCACGACCACGTCCACGACCAGCACTGTTGTCTCTAGAAACAGAGCCTGCTTGCCCTGTGTTCTTGCCTCGGGACTGTCTGCCTCTCCTTGGCGGTCTTCCAGGCATTGTAGTGGGTAGTGTATATTGTGCTGGAGTCACACAGCACACACACTAACTCCTGCAGATGGCTGCCTTAGATGACAGCAACAGGGCCTTACGGCAGATAGAGACTGCCTTATATGACAACAACTGGGCCTTAGAGCAGATACAGAGGCTGAGGTGGTTTTATGTGTGATGTACTAACAGAGCACACACACACACACACACACACAAGCTAGCTAGCTCCTGGAGATGCCTGGCTGCCTTCGATGATAACAACTGGGCCTTACGGCAGATAGAGACTGCCTTATATGACAACAACTGGGCCTTAGAGCAGATACAGAGGCTGAGGTGGTTTTATTTGTGATGTACTAACAGAGCACACACACACTAGCTAGCTTCTGGAGAAGCCTGGCTGCCTTCGATGACAACAACTGGGCCTTACGGCAGATAGAGACTGCCTTATATGAAAACAACTGGACCTTAGAGCAGATACAGAGGCTGAGGTGGTTTTATGTGTGATGTACTAACAGAGCACACACACAAGCTAGCTAGCTCCTGGAGATGCCTGGCTGCCTTTGATGAAGATAACTGGGCCTTAGAGCAGATACAGAGGATGAGGTGGTTTTATTTGTGATGTACTAAACAGAGCACACACACACACACACAAGCTAGCTAGCTCCTGGAGATGCCTGGCTGCCTTTGATGAAGATAACTGGGCCTTAGAGCAGATACAGAGGCTGAGGTGGTTTTATTTGTGATGTACTTACAGAGCACACACACACAAGCTAGCTAGCTCCTGGAGATTCCTGGCTGCCTTCAATGACAACAACTGGGCCTTACGGCAGATAGAGACTGCCTTATATGACAACAACTGGGCCTTAGAGCAGATACAGAGGCTGAGGTGGTTTTATGAGTGATGTACTAACAGAGCACACACACACTAGCTAGCTCCTGCATATGTCTGGCTGCCATTGACTACAACAACTGGGCCTTAGAGCAGATACAGAGGCTGAGGTGGTTTTATGTGTGATGTACTAACAGAGCACACACACACACACAAGCTAGCTGGCTCCTGGAGATGCCTGGCTGCCTTCGATAACAACAACTGCGCCTTACAGAAGATAGAGACTGCATTATATGACAACAACTGGGCCTTAGAGCAGATACAGAGGCTGAGGTGGTTTATGTGTGATGTACTAACAGAGCACACACACAAGCTAGCTAGCTCCTGGAGATGCCTGGCTGCCTTTGATGACAACAACTGGGCCTTACGGCAGATAGAGGCTGCCTTATATGACAACAACTGGGCCTTAGAACAGATACAGAGGCTGAGGGGGTTTTATTTGTGATGTACTACCAGAGCACACACACACAAGCTAGCTAGCTCCTGCAGATTCCTGGCTGCCTTTGATGACAACAACTGGGCCTTACGGCAGATAGAGACTGCCTTATATGTCAACAACTGGGCCTCAGAGCAGATACAGAGGCTGAGGTGGTTTTATGTGTGATGTACTAACAGAGCACACACACAAGCTAGCTAGCTCCTGGAGATGCCTGGCTGCCTTTGATGACAACAACTGGGCCTTACGGCAGATAGAGACTGCCTTATATGTCAACAACTGGGCCTCAGAGCAGATACAGAGGCTGAGGTGGTTTTATGTGTGATGTACTAACAGAGCACACACACAAGCTAGCTAGCTCCTGCAGATTCCTGGCTGCCTTTGATGACAACAACTGGGCCTTACGGCAGATAGAGACTGCCTTATATGTCAACAACTGGGCCTCAGAGCAGATACAGAGGCTGAGGTGGTTTTATGTGTGATGTACTAACAGAGCACACACACAAGCTAGCTAGCTCCTGGAGATGCCTGGCTGCCTTTGATGACAACAACTGGGCCTTACAGCAGATAGAGGCTGCCTTATATGACAACAACTGGGCCTTAGAGCAGATAAGGAGGCTGAAGTGGTTTTGTGTGTGATGTACTAACATAGCACACACACACACACACACAAGCTAGCTAGCTCCTGGAGATGCCTGGCTGCCTTCGATGACAACAACTGGGCCTTACGGCAGATAGAGCCTGCCTTATATGACAACAACTGGGCCTTAGAGCAGATACAGAGGCTGAGGTGGTTTTATGTGTGATGTACTAACAGAGCACACACATACACAAGCTAGCTAGCTCCTGGAGATGCCTGGCTGCCTTCGATGACAACAACTGGGCCTTACGGCAGATAGAGACTGCCTTATATGACAACAACTGGGCCTTAGAGCAGATACAGAGGCTGAGGTGGTTTTATCTGTGATGTACTAACAAAGCACACACACACAAGCTAGCTAGCTCCTGGAGATGCCTGACTGCCTTTGATGACAACAACTGGGCCTTAGAGCAGATACAGAGGCT
This sequence comes from Lithobates sylvaticus, assembly GCA_028564925.1. Lineage (NCBI taxonomy): Eukaryota > Metazoa > Chordata > Amphibia > Anura > Ranidae > Lithobates > Lithobates sylvaticus. The sequence goes on from CM053029.1 coordinate 2,494,285, forward strand.
GAGGTGGTTTTATGTGTGAGGTACTAACAGAGCACACACACAAGCTAGCTAGCTCCTGGAGATGCCTGGCTGCCTTCGATGACAACAACTGGGCCTTAGAGCAGATTCAGGGGCTGAGGTGGTTTTATGTGTGATGAACTAACAGAGCACACACACACGTAAGCTAGCTAGCTCCTGGAGATTCCTGGCTGCCTTCGATGACAACAACTGGGCCTTACGGCAGATAGACAATGCCTGGCTGCCTTTGACGACAACTGGGCCTTAGAGGCAGATAGAGACTGCCTTATATGACAACAACTGGGCCTTAGAGCAAATACAGAGGCTGAGGTGGTTTTATGTGTGATGTACTAACAGAGCACACACACAGGCTAGCTACTGGAGATGCCTGGCTGCCTTCGATGACAACAACTGGGCCTTAGAGCAGATACAGAGGCTGAGGTGGTTTTATGTGTGATGTACTAACAGAGCACACACACACACAAGCTAGCTAGCTCCTGGAGATGCCTGGCTGCCTTCGATGACAACAACTGGGCCTTACGGCAGATAGAGACTGCCTTATATGACAACAACTGGGCCTTAGAGCAGATACAGAGGCTGAGGTGGTTTTATGTGTGATGTACTAACAGAGCACACACACACTAGCTAGCTCCTGGAGATGTCTGGCTGCCTTCGATTACAACAACTGGGCCTTAGAGCAGATACAGAGGCTGAGGTGGTTTTATGTGTGATGTACTAACAGAGCACACACACAAGCTAGCTAGCTACTGGAGATGCCTGGCTGCCTTCGATGACGACAACTGGGCCTTAGAGTAGATACAGAGGCTGAGGTGGTTTTATGTGTGATGTACTAACAGAGGTCACACACACACAAGCTAGCTAGTTCCTGGAGATGCCTGGCTGCCTTTGATGACAACAACTGGGCCTTACGGCAGATAGAGACTGCCTAATATGTCAACAACTGGGCCTTAGAGCAGATACAGAGGCTGAGGTGGTTTTATGTGTGATGTACTAACAGAGGTCACACACACACAAGCTAGCTAGCTCCTGGAGATGCCTGGCTGCCTGCGATGACAACAACTGGGCCTTACGGCAGATAGAGACTACCTTATATGACAACAACTGGGCCTAAGAGCCGATACAGAGGCTGAGGTGGTTTTGTGTGTGATGTACTAACAGAGCACACACACAAGCTAGCTAGCTCCTGGAGATGCCTGGCTGCCTTCGATGACAACAACTGGGCCTTACGGCAGATAGAGACTGCCTTATATGACAACAACTGGGCCTTAGAGCAGATACAGAGGCTGAGGTGGTTTTATCTGTGATGTACTAACAAAGCACACACACACACACAAGCTATCTAGCTCCTGGAGATGCCTGACTGCCTTTGATGACAACAACTGGGCCTTAGAGCAGATACAGAGGCTGAGGTGGTTTTGTGTGTGTTGTTCTAACAGAGCACACACACACAAGCTAGCTAGCTCCTGAAGATGCCTGGCTGCCTTCGATGACAACAACTGGGCCTTACGGCAGATAGAGACTGCCTTTGATGACAACAACTGGGCCTTAGAGCAGATACAGAGGCTGAGGTGGTTTTATGTGTGATGTACTAACAGAGCACACACACACACAAGCTAGCTAGCTCCTGGAGATGCCTGGCTGCCTTCGATGACAACAACTGGGCCTTACAGCAGGTAGAGACTGCCTTATATGACAACAACTGGGCCTTAGAGCAGATAAGGAGGCTGAGGTGGTTTTGTGTGTGATGTACTAACAGAGAACACACACACACAAGCTAGCTAGCTCCTGGAGATACCAGGCTGCCTTCGATGACAACAACTGGGCCTTACGGCAGATAGAGACTGCCTTATATGACAACAACTGGGCCTTAGAGCAGATACAAAGGCTGAGGTGGTTTTATGTGTGATGTACTAACAGAGCACACACACACAAGCTAGCTAGCTCCTGGAGATGCCTGGCTGCCTTCGATGACAACAACTTGGCCTTAGAGCAGATACAGAGGCTGAGGTGGTTTTATCTGTGATGTACTAACAAAGCACACACACACACAAGCTAGCTAGCTCCTGGAGATGCCTGACTGCCTTTGATGACAACAACTGGGCCTTAGAGCAGATACAGAGGCTGAGGTGGTTTTATGTGTGATGTACTAACAGAGCACACACAAGCTAGCTAGCTCCTGGAGATGCCTGGCTGCCTTCGATGACAACAACTGGGCCTTACAGCAGATAGAGACTGCCTTATATGACAACAACTGGGCCTTACAGCAGATACAGAGGCTGAGGTGGTTTTATTTGTGATGTACTAACCGAGCACACACACACACAAGCTAGCTAGCTCCTGGAGATGCCTGGCTGCCTTCGATGACAACAACGGTGCCTTACGGCAGATAGAGGCTGCCTTATATGACAACAACTGGGCCTTAGAGCAGATACAGAGGCTGAGGGGGTTTTATTTGTGATGTACTACCAGAGCACACACACACAAGCTAGCTAGCTCCTGGAGATTCCTGGCTGCCTTTGATGACAACAACTGGGCCTTACGGCAGATAGAGACTGCCTTATATGTCAACAACTGGGCCTTAGAGCAGATACAGAGGCTGAGGTGGTTTTATGTGTGATGTACTAACAGAGCACACACACAAGCTAGCTAGCTCCTGGAGATGCCTGGCTGCCTTCGATGACAACAACTGGGCCTTACAGCAGATAGAGACTGCCTTATATGACAACAACTGGGCCTTAGAGCAGATAAGGAGGCTGAGGTGGTTTTATGTGTGATGTACTAACAGAGCACACACACACACACACAAGCTACCTAGCTCCTGGAGATGCCTGGCTGCCTTCGATGACAACAACTGGGCCTTACGGCAGATAGAGACTGCCTTATATGACAACAACTGGGCCTTAGAGCAGATACAGAGGCTGAGGTGGTTTTATGTGTGATGTACTAACAGAGCACACACATACACAAGCTAGCTAGCTCCTGGAGATGCCTGACTGCCTTTGATGACAACAACTGGGCCTAAGAGCAGATACAGAGGCTGAGGTGGTTTTATCTGTGATGTACTAACAAAGCACACACACACACAAGCTAGCTAGCTCCTGGAGATGCCTGACTGCCTTTGATGACAACTGGGCCTTAGAGCAGATACAGAGGCTGAGGTGGTTTTGTGTGTGATGTACTTACAGAGCACACACACACACAAGCTAGCTCGCTCCTGGAGATGCCTGGCTGCCTCGATGACAACAACTGGGCCTTACGGCAGATAGAGACTGCCTTATATGACAACAACTGGGCCTTAGAGCAGATACAGAGGCTGAGGTGGTTTTATGTGTGATGTACTAACAGAACACACACACACAAGCTAGCTAGCTCCTGGAGATGCCTGACTGCCTTCGATGACAACAACTGGGCCTTACGGCATATAGAGACTGCCTTAAATGACAACAATGGGCCTTAGGGCAGATACAGAGGCTGAGGTGGTTTTATCTGTGATGTACTAACAAAGCACACACACACAAGCTAGCTAGAGCAGATACAGAGCCTGAGGTGGTTTTATGTGTGATGTACTAACAGAGCACACACACAGACACACAGGCTGAGGTGGTTTTATGTGAGATGTACTAACAGAGCACACGATGACAACAACTGGGCCTTACGGCAGATAGAGACTGCCTATATGACAACAACTGGGCCTTAGAGCAGATACAGAGGCTGAGGTGGTTTTATGTGTGATGTACTAACAGAGCACACACAAGCTAGCTAGCTCCTGGAGATTCCTGGCTGCCTTCGATGACAACAACTGGGCCTTACGGCAGATAGAGACTGCCTTATATGACAACAACTGGGCCTTAGAGCAGATACAGAGGCTGAGGTGGTTTTATGTGTGATGTACTAACAGAGCACACACACAAGCTAGCTAGCTCCTGGAGATGCCTGGCTGCCTTCGATGACAACAACTGGGCCTTAGAGCAGATACAGAGGCTGAGGTGGTTTTATGTGTGATGTACTAACAGAGCACACACACACAATGACAACAACTGGGCCTTAGAGCAGATACAGAGGCTTAGGTGGTTTTATGTGTTATGTACTAACTGAGCACACAGACACACAAGCTAGCTAGCTCCTGGTGATGCCTGGCTGCCTTCGATGACAACAGCTGGGCCTTACGGCAGATAGAGACTGCCTTATATGACGACAACTGGGCCTTAGAGCAGATACAGAGGCTGAGGTGGTTTTATGTGTGATGTACTGACAGAGCACACACACACACATGTACTAGCTCCTGGAGATGCCTGGCTGCCTTATATGACAACAAGTGGGCCTGAGGTGGTTTTATGTGTGATGTACAAAACAGAGCACACACACACACACAAGCTAGCTAGCTCCTGGAGATGCCTGGCAGCCTTCGATGACAACAACTGGGCCTTACGGCAGATAGAGACTGCCTTATATTACAACAACTGGGCCTTAGAGCAGATACAGAGGCTGAGGTGGTTTTATGTGTGATGTACTAACAGAGCACACACACAAGCTAGCTAGCTCCTGGAGATGCCTGGCTGCCTTCGATGAGAACAACTGGGCCTTAGAGCAGATACAGAGGCTGAGGTGGTTTTATGTGTGATGTACTAACAGAGGTCACACACACACAAGCTAGCTAGTTCCTGCAGATGCCTGGCTGCCTTTGATGACAACAACTGGGCCTTACGGCAGATAGAGACTGCCTAATATGACAACAACTGGGCCTTACGGCAGATACAGAGCAGATACAGAGGCTGAGGTGGTTTTATGTGTGATGTACTAACAGAGGTCACACACACACAAGCTAGCTAGCTCCTGGAGATGCCTGGCTGCCTTCGATGACAACAACTGGGCCTTACGGCAGATAGAGACTACCTTATATGACAACAACTGGGCCTTAGAGCAGATACAGAGGCTGAGGTGGTTTTGTGTGTGATGTACTAACAGAGCACACACAAACACACAAGCTAGCTAGCTCCTGGAGATGCCTGGCTGCCTTCGATGACAACAACTGGGCCTTACGGCAGATAGAGACTGCCTTATATGACAACAACTGGGCCTTAGAGCAGATACAGAGGCTGAGGTGGTTTTATGTGTGATGTACTAACAGAGCACACACACACACAAGCTAGCTAGCTCCTGGAGATGCCTGGCTGCCTTCGATGACAACAACTGGGACTTACGGCAGATAGAGACTGCCTTATATGACAACAACTGGGCCTTAGAGCAGATACAGAGGCTGAGGTGGTTTTATGTGTGATGTACTAACAGAGCACACACACAAGCTAGCTAGCTCCTGGCTGCCTTCGATGACAACAACTGGCCTAGAGCAGCCTTGTGATGACAACAACTGGGCCTTAGAGCAGATACAGAGGCTGAGGTGGTTTTGTGTGTGATGTACTAACAGAGCACACACACACAAGCTAGCTAGTTCCTGGAGATGCCTGGCTGCCTTTGATGACAACAACTGGGCCTTACGGCAGATAGAGACTGCCTTATATGACAACAACTGGGCCTCAGACCGGTTTCAGAGGCTGAGGTGGTTTTATGTGTGATGTACTAACAGAGCACACAAGCTGAGCTACTAACAGACACACAACTAGCCTAGCTCCTGGCAGATGCCTGGCTGCCTTATATGACAACAACTGGGCCTTAGAGCAGATACAGAGGCTGAGGTGGTTTATGTGTGTGATGTACTAACAGAGCACACACACACACACAAGCTAGCTAGCTCCTGGAGATGCCTGGCTGCCTTCGATGACAACAACTGGGCCTTACGGCAGATAGAGACTGCCTTATATGACAACAACTGGGCCTTAGAGCAGATACAGAGGCTGAGGTGGTTTTATGTGTGATGTACTAACAGCACAGCACACACACAAGCTATCTAGCTCATGGAGATGCCTGACTGCCTTTGATGACAACAACTGGGCCTTAGAGCAGATACAGAGGCTGAGGTGGTTTTGTGTGTGATGTACTAACAGAACACACAAACACACAAGCTAGCTAGCTCCTGGAGATGCCTGGCTGCCTTCGATGACAACAACTGGGCCTTACGGCAGATAGAGACTGCCTTATATGACAACAACTGGGCCTTAGAGCAGATACAGAGGCTGAGGTGGTTTTATGTGTGATGTACTAACAGAGCGCACACACACAAGCTAGCTAGCTCCTGGAGATGCCTGGCTGCCTTCGATGACAACAACTGGGCCTTACTGTACGAGCAAGGGCAGATAGAGAACTGCCTTATATGACAACAACTGGGCCTTAGAGCAGATACAGAGGCTGAGGTGGTTTTATTTGTGATGTACTAACAGAGCACACACACACAAGCTAGCTAGCTCCTGGAGATGCCTGGCTGCCTTTGATGACAACAACTGGGCATTAGAGCAGATACAGAGGCTGAGGTGGTTTTATTTGTGATGTACTAACAGAGCACACACACACAAGCTAGCTAGCTCCTGAATGCCTGGCTGCCTTATATGACAACAACTGGGCCTTACGGCAGATAGAGAATGCCTTACATGACAACAAATGGGCCTTAGAGCAGTTACAGAGGCTGATGTGGTTTTATGTGTGATGTATAGAGACACACACACAAGCTAGCTAGATGAGATGCCTGGGCCTTTGATGACAACAACTGGGCCTTAGAGCAGATACAGAGGCTGAGGTGGTTTTATGTGTGATGTACTAACAGAACACACAAACACAAGCTAGCTAGCTCCTGGAGATGCCTGGCTGCCTTCGATGACAACAACTGGGCCTTACGGCAGATAGAGACTGCCTTAACTGACAACAACTGGGCCTTAGAGCAGATACAGAGGCTGAGGTGGTTTTATGTGTGATGTACTAACAGAGCACACACACAAGCTAGCTAGCTCCTGGAGATGCCTGGCTGCCGTCGATGACAACAACTGGGCCTTACGGGCAGATAGAGACTGCCTTATAAGACAACAACTGGGCCTTAGAGCAGATACAGAGGCTGAGGTGGTTTTATGTGTGATGTACTAACAGAGCACACACACAAGCTAGCTAGCTCCTGGAGATGCCTGGCTGCCTTCGATGACAACAACTTGGCCTTAGAGCAGATACAGAGGCTGAGGGGGTTTTATGTGTGATGTACTAACAGAGCACACACACACAAGCTAGCTAGCTCCTGGAGATGCCTGGCTGCCTTCGATGACAACAACTGGGCCTTACGGCAGATAGAGACTGCCTTATATGACAACAACTGGGCCTTAGAGCAGATACAGAGGCTGAGGTGGTTTTATGTGTGTTGTACTAACAGAGGTCACACACACACAAGCTAGCTAGCTCCTGGAGATGCCTGGCTGCCCTTTGATGACAACAACTGGGCCTTCGATGACAACAACTGGGCCTTAGAGCCGATAAGGAGGCTGAGGTGGTTTTGTGTGTGATGTACTAACCGAGCACACACACACAAGATAGCTAGCTCCTCGAGATGCCTGGCTGCCTTATATGACAACAACTGGGCCTTAGAGCAGATACAGAGGCTGAGGTGGTTTTGTGTGATGTACTAACACAGCACACACACACACACAAGCTAGCTAGCTCCTGGAGATGCCAGGCTGCCTTCGATGACAACAACTGGGCCTTACAGCAGATAGAGACTGCCTTATATGACAACAACTGGGACTTAGAGCAGATACAGAGGCTGATGTGTGATGTACTAACAGAGCACACACACACACACAAGCTAGCTAGCTCCTGGAGATGCCTGGCTGCCTTAACAACTTGGCCTAAGAGCAGATAGAGGCTGAGGGGGTTTTATGTGTGATGTACTAACAGAGCACACACACACAAGCTAGCTAGCTCCTGGAGATGCCTGGCTGCCTTCGATGACAACAACTTAACTGGGCCTTACGGCAGAGCTCCTAGAGACTGCCTTATATGACAACAACTGGGCCTTAGAGCAGATACAGAGGCTGAGGTGGTTTTATGTGTGATGTACTAACAGAGCACACACACACAAGCTAGCTAGCTCCTGGAGATGCCTGGCTGCCTTCGATGACAACAACTGGGCCTTAGAGCAGATGTACTAACAAGCCAGCACACTACACACACAAGCTAGCTAGCTCCTGGTAGATATTGATGACAACAACTTGGCCCACAGAGGCTGAGGTGGTTTTATGTGTGATGTACTAACAGAGCACACACACACACAAGCTAGCTAGCTCCTGGAGATGCCTGGCTGCCTTCGATGACAACAACTGGGCCTTACGGCAGATAGAGACTTGCCTACAGACAAGGCCTTAGAGCAGATACAGAGGTGAGGTGGTTTTATGTGTGATATGCACACACACAACTAGCTCCTGGAATCCTGTGTGTGATGTACTAACAGAGCAGACACAGAGGCTGAGGTGGTTTTATGTGTGATGTACTAACAGCACACACATAAGGAGGCACTTATACTGACAGAGCACACACACAAGCTAGCTAGCTCCTGGAGATGCCTGGCTGGCTTTGATGACAACAAGTGGGCCTTACAGCAGATAGAGACTGCCTTATATGACAACAACTGGGCCTTAGAGCAGATAAAGAGGCTGAGGTGGTTTTATGTGTGATGTACTAACAGAGCACACACACAAGCTTGCTAGCTCCTGGAGATGCCTGGCTGCCTTTGATGACAACAACTGGGCCTTAGAGCAGATACAGAGGCTGAGGTGGTTTTGTGTGTGATGTACTAACAGAGCACACACACAAGCTAGCTAGCTCCTGGAGATGCCAGGCTGCCTTTGATGACAACAACTGGGCCTTACGGCAGATAGAGACTGCCTTATATGACAACAACTGGGCCTTAGAGCAGATACAGAGGCTGAGGTGGTTTTATGTGTGATGTACTAACAGAGCACACACACACACAAGCTAGCTAGCTCCTGGAGATGCCTGGCTGCCTTCGATGACAACAACTAACAGACACACACACACAAGCTAGCTAGCTGAGATGCCTGGCTGCCTTCGATGACAACAACTGGGCCTTACGGCAGATAGAGACTGCCTTATATGACAACAACTGGGCCTTAGAGCAGATACAGAGGCTGAGGTGGTTTTATCTGTGATGTACTAACAAAGCACACACACACACAAGCTATCTAGCTCCTGGAGATGCCTGACTGCCTTTGATGACAGCAACTGGGCCTTAGAGCAGATACAGAGGCTGAGGTGGTTTTGTGTGTGATGTACTAACAGAGCACACACACACAAGCTAGCTAGCTCCTGAAGATGCCTGGCTGCCTTCGATGACAACAACTGGGCCTTACGGCAGATAGAGACTGCCTTATTTGACAACAACTGGGCCTTAGAGCAGATACAGAGGCTGAGGTGGTTTTATGTGTGATGTACTAACAGAGCACACACAAGCTAGCTAGCTCCTGGAGATGCCTGGCTGCCTTATATGACAACAACTGGGCCTTAGAGCAGATACAGAGGCTGAGGTGGTTTTATGTGTGATGTACTAACAGAGCACACACACAAGCTAGCTAGCTTCTGGAGATGCCTGGCTGCCTTTGATGACAACAACTGGGCCTTAGAGCAGATACAGAGGCTGAGGTGGTTTTGTGTGTGATGTACTAACAGAGCACACACACAAGCTAGCTAGCTCCTGGAGATGCCTGGCTGCCTTCGATGACAACAAGTGGGCCTTACGGCAGATAGAGACTGCCTTATATGACAACAACTGGGCCTTAGAGCAGATACAGAGGCTGAGGTGGTTTTATGTGTGATGTACTAACAGAGCACACACACACAAGCTAGCTAGCTCCTGGAGATGCCTGGCTGCCATCAATGACAACAACTGGGCCTTAGAGCAGATACAGAGGCTGAGGTGGTTTTATGTGTGATGAACTAACAGAGCACACAAACACAAACACACAAGCTAGCTAGCTCCAGGACTGCCTCCATAATGGGCCTTAGAGCAGATACAGAGGCTGAGGTGGTTTTATGTGTGATGTACTAACAGCGCACACACACAAGCTAGCTAGCTCCTGGAGATGCCTGGCTGCGATGACAACAACTGGGCCTTAGAGCAGATACAGAGGCTAAGGTGGTTTTATGTGTGATGTACAAACAGAGCAAACACAAGCTAGCTAGCTCTTGGAGATGCCTGGCTGCCTTTGATGTCAACAACTGGGCCTTACGGCAGATAGAGATTGCCTTATATGACAACAACTGGGCCTTAGAGCAGATACAGAGGCTGAGGTGGTTTTATTTGTGATGTACTTACAGAGCACACACACACAAGCTAGCTAGCTCCTGGAGATGCCTGGCTGCCTTCGATGACAACAACTGGGCCTTACGGCAGATAGAGACTGCCTTATATAACAACTGGGCCTTAGAGCAGATACAGAGGCTGAGGTGGTTTTATGTGTGATGTACTAACAGAGCACACACACAAGCTAGCTAGCTCCTGGAGATGTCTGACTGCCTTTGATGACAACAACTGGGCCTTAGAGCAGATACAGAGGCTGAGGTGGTTTTGTGTGTGATGTACTAACAGAGCACACACACACAAGCTAGCTAGCTCCTGGAGATGCCTGGCTGCCTTCAATGACAACAACTGGGCCTTACGGCGGATAGAGAATGCCTTATATGACAACAACTGGGCCTTAGAGCAGATACAGAGGCTGAGGGGGTTTAATGTGTGATGTACTAACAGAGCACACACACACACACAAGCTAGCTAGCTCCTGGAGATGCCTGGCTGCCTTTGATGACAACAACTGGGCCTTAGAGCAGATACAGAGGCTGAGGTGGTTTTGTGTGTGATGTACTAACAAAGAACACACACACACACAAGCTAGCTAGCTCCTGGAGATGCCTGGCTGCCTTCGATGACAACAACTGGGCCTTACGGTAGTTAGAGACTGCCTTATATGACAACAACTGGGCCTTAGAGCAGATACAGAGGCTGAGGTGGTTTTATGTGTGATGTGCTAACAGAGCACACACACACAAGCTAGCTAGCTCCTGGAGATGCCTGGCTGTCTTCATGAACAACAACTGGGCCTTAGAGCAGATACAGAGTCTGAGGTGGTTTTATGTGTGATGTACTAACAGAGCACACACACACACAAGCTAGCTAGCTCCTGGAGATGCCTGGCTGCCTTCGATGACAACAACTGGGCCTTACAGCAGATAGAGACTGCCTTATATGACAACAACTGGGCCTTAGAGCAGATAAGGAGGCTGAGGTGGTTTTGTGTGTGATGTACTAACAGAGCACACACACACACACACAAGCTAGCTAGCTCCTGGAGATGCCAGGCTGCCTTCGATGACAACAACTGGGCCTTACGGCAGATAGAGACTGCCTTATATGACAACAACTGGGCCTTAGAGCAGATACAGAGGCTGAGGTGGTTTTATGTGTGATGTACTAACAGAGCACACACACACACACACAAGCTAGCTAGCTCCTGGAGATGCCTGACTGCCTTTGATGACAACAACCTGGCCTTAGAGCAGATACAGAGGCTGAGAGGGTTTTATGTGTGATGTACTAATAGAGCACACACACACACACAAGCTAGCTAGCTCCTGGAGATGCCTGGCTGCCTTCGATGACAACAACTGGGCCTTACGGCAGATAGAGAATGCCTTATATGACAACAACTGGGCCTTAGAGCAGATACAGAGGCTGAGGTGGTTTTATGTGTGATGTACTAACAGAGCACACACACAAGCTAGCTAGCTACTGGAGATGCCTGGCTGCCTTCAATGACGACAACTGGGCCTTAGAGCAGATACAGAGGCTGAGGTGGTTTTATGTGTGATGTACTAACAGAGCACACACACACGCTAGCTAGCTCCTGGAGATGCCTGGCTGCCTTCGATGACAACTGGGCCTTACGGCAGATAGAGAATGCCTTATATGACAATAACTGGGCCTTAGAGCAGATACAGAGGCTGAGGTGGTTTTATGTGTGATGTACTAACAGAGCACACACACACTAGCTAGCTCCTGGAGATGTCTGGCTGCCTTTGATTACAACAACTGGGCCTTAGAGCAGATACAGAGGCTGAGGTGGTTTTATGTGTGATGTACTAACAGAGCACACACACACACACAAGCTAGCTGGCTCCTGGAGATGCCTGGTTGCCTTCGATAACAACAACTGCGCCTTACAGCAGATAGAGACTGCCTTATATGACAACAACTGGGCCTTAGAGCAGATACAGAGGCTGAGGTGGTTTTATGTGTGATGTACTAACAGAGCACACACACAAGCTAGCTATCTCCTGGAGATGCCTGGCTGCCTTTGATGACAACAACTGGGCCTTACGGCAGATAGAGGCTGCCTTATATGACAACAACTGGGCCTTAGAGCAGATACAGAGGCTGAGGGGTTTTTATTTGTGATGTACTAACAGAGCACACACACACAAGCTAGCTAGCTCCTGCAGATGCCTGGCTGCCTTTGATGACAACAACTGGGCCTTAGAGCAGATACAGCGGCTGAGGTGGTTTTATGTGTGATGTACTAACAGAGCACACACACACACACAAGCTAGCTGGCTCCTGGAGATGCCTGGCTGCCTTCGATAACAACAACTGCGCCTTACAGCAGATAGAGACTGCCTTATATGACAACAACTGGGCCTTAGAGCAGATACAGAGGCTGAGGTGGTTTTATGTGTGATGTACTAACAGAGCACACACACACAAGCTAGCTAGCTCCTGGAGATGCCTGGCTGCCTTCAATGACAACAACTGGGCCTTACGGCGGATAGAGAATGCCTTATATGACAACAACTGGGCCTTAGAGCAGATACAGAGGCTGAGGTGGTTTTATGTGTGATGTACTAACAGAGCACACACACACACACAAGCTAGCTAGCTCCTGGAGATGCCTGGCTGCCTTCAATGACAACAACTGGGCCTTACGGTAGTTAGAGACTGCCTTATATGACAACAACTGGGCCTTAGAGCACATACAGAGGCTGAGGTGGTTTTATGTGTGATGTGCTAACAGAGCACACACACACAAGCTAGCTAGCTCCTGGAGATGCCTGGCTGTCTTCATGAACAACAACTGGGCCTTAGAGCAGATACAGAGTCTGAGGTGGTTTTGTGTGTGATGTACTAACAGAGCACACACACACACACACAAGCTAGCTGGCTCCTGGAGATGCCTGGCTGCCTTCGATAACAACAACTGCGCCTTACAGCAGATAGAGACTGCCTTATATGACAACAACTGGGCCTTAGAGCAGATACAGAGGCTGAGGTGGTTTTATGTGTGATGTACTAACAGAGCACACACACAAGCTAGCTAGCTCCTGGAGATGCCTGGCTGCCTTTTATGACAACAACTGGGCCTTACGGCAGATAGAGGCTACCTTATATGACAACAACTGGGCCTTACGGCAGATACAGAGGCTGAGGGGGTTTTATTTGTGATGTACTAACAGAGCACACACACACAAGCTAGCTAGCTCCTGCAGATGCCTGGCTGCCTTTGATGACAACAACTGGGCCTTACGGCAGATAGAGACTGCCTTATATGTCAACAACTGGGCCTCAGAGCAGATACAGAGGCTGAGGTGGTTTTATGTGTGATGTACTAACAGAGCACACACACAAGCTAGCTAGCTCCTGGAGATGCCTGGCTGCCTTCGATGACAACAACTGGGCCTTACGGCAGATAGAGACTGCCTTATATGACAACAACTGGGCCTTAGAGCAGATACAGAGGTAGAGGTGGTTTTATGTGTGATGTACTAACAGAGCACACACACACACAAGCTAGCTAGCTCCTGGAGATGCCTGGCTGCCTTCGATGACAACAACTGGGCCTTAGAGCAGATACAGAGGTAGAGGTGGTTTTATGTGTGATGTACTAACAGAGCACACACACACAAGCTAGCTAGCTCCTGGAGATGCCTGGCTGCCTTCGATGACAACAACTGGGCCTTACGGCAGATAGAGACTGCCTTATATGTCAACAACTGGGCCTCAGAGCAGATACAGAGGCTGAGGTGGTTTTATGTGTGATGTACTAACAGAGCACACACACAAGCTAGCTAGCTCCTGGAGATGCCTGGCTGCCTTCGATGACAACAACTGGGCCTTAGAGCAGATACAGAGGCTGAGGTGGTTTTATGTGTGATGTACTAACAGAGCACACACACACAAGCTAGCTAGCTACTGGAGATGCCTGGCTGCCTTCGATGACGACAACTGGGCCTTAGAGCAGATACAGAGGCTGAGGTGGTTTTATGTGTGATGTACTAACAGAGCACACACACACTAGCTAGCTCCTGGAGATGTCTGGCTGCCTTTGATTACAACAACTGGGCCTTAGAGCAGATACAGAGGCTGAGGTGGTTTTATGTGTGATGTACTAACAGAGCACACACACACACACACAAGCTAGCTGGCTCCTGGAGATGCCTGGCTGCCTTCGATAACAACAACTGCGCCTTACAGCAGATAGAGACTGCCTTATATGACAACAACTGGGCCTTAGAGCAGATACAGAGGCTGAGGTGGTTTTATGTGTGATGTACTAACAGAGCACACACACAAGCTAGCTAGCTCCTGGAGATGCCTGGCTGCCTTTTATGACAACAACTGGGCCTTACGGCAGATAGAGGCTACCTTATATGACAACAACTGGGCCTTAGAGCAGATACAGAGGCTGAGGGGGTTTTATTTGTGATGTACTAACAGAGCACACACACACACAAGCTAGCTAGCTCCTGCAGATGCCTGGCTGCCTTTGATGACAACAACTGGGCCTTACGGCAGATAGAGACTGCCTTATATGTCAACAACTGGGCCTCAGAGCAGATACAGAGGCTGAGGTGGTTTTATGTGTGATGTACTAACAGAGCACACACACAAGCTAGCTAGCTCCTGGAGATGCCTGGCTGCCTTCGATGACAACAACTGGGCCTTACGGCAGATAGAGACTGCCTTATATGACAACAACTGGGCCTTAGAGCAGATACAGAGGTAGAGGTGGTTTTATGTGTGATGTACTAACAGAGCACACACACACACAAGCTAGCTAGCTCCTGGAGATGCCTGGCTGCCTTCGATGACAACAACTGGGCCTTAGAGCAGATACAGAGGCTGAGGTGGTTTTATGTGTGATGTACTAACAGAGCACACACACACAAGCTAGCTAGCTACTGGAGATGCCTGGCTGCCTTCGATGACGACAACTGGGCCTTAGAGCAGATACAGAGGCTGAGGTGGTTTTATGTGTGATGTACTAACAGAGCACACACACACAAGCTAGCTAGCTCCTGGAGATGCCTGGCTGCCTTCGATGACAACAACTGGGCCTTACGGCAGATGGAGAATGCCTTATATGACAACAACTGGGCCTTAGAGCAGATACAGAGGCTTAGGTGGTTTTATGTGTGATGTACTAACAGAGCACACACACAAGCTAGCTGGCTCCTGGAGATGCCTGGCTGCCTTCGATAACAACAACTGCGCCTTACAGCAGATAGGGTATTTAAGGTGAAGATCCACTTCGATTCAAGTTGACTTAGGGTCCTCACCTTATGTCCTCACCAGGGTCCTCACCATTTTGCCATCCACCATAACAAAGACCCCTCACATTTAAAATTCTGGGGCATTGAGCCCTACATCAAACACTGGAGGGGAGGACATAAGGTGAGGACCCTAAGTCAACTTGAATCGAAGTGGATCTTCACCTTAAATACCCTCACGCCACATGGCTTGAACGTAGAATTTGACCTTAATTGTTTCCTCAGTGATTTTTAAAAAATATTTTAAAAAATATTTTAAAAATATTTAAATATATTTTTTAGACATATCTTATACAATTTTAAATAATATTACTTTTATATGTAGCTCAATCGTCCATTCAATTCCCTCCTGGTCCTTTCATCCAATTAGACCAATACTTCCTCATTATCTAGTTCTGGAATATGTCTGCACTCTGGAGGTCTCTCATCCTCTCTCATTTTTATTCTGCTACCCTGTCGTTTTATTCACAGGTTTTATTATTATGAACCACTGCAATTATGTATTTCATGTATTACCTTGACGTCATTTCCGGTATATTTTATTCTAATTTTATATCATATATATATTTTTTATATATATATATATATATACATATTTTTTCCATACTTTTACTATGTCCTTTTATCCTTTTAAACATAATGGATATACACTTACACTGGCGTTTTTATTATGGTATTATTCTTCAATCAACCCCCGTTCTAATATATGCATTCACCTATAGTTGCTATTTATTTATCAGTCAGAGTTAACCACCACCACTTCCGGTTTTGCGTTACATACTCTGCTGACACCACATCATGTTTACCACTATGCGGCCCAACACACCAATAAAATGGCCGCCGTTCCACTTCCGGCGACGTATCTGTGACCACTTCCGGTGATCGGCGCTACGGCAAAATGGCCGCTAATTGACGTTTACACAGCCTATTTAAAGACCACGGTACCCCTGATGAAGTCACGTGACAAGTGACGAACACGCGTCGGGACACGTGACCTACCGGAAATGACGCCACCGAGCTCGAGGCTCGTTTTTACCCTGTATTTGTACTCACTGCTTGAATGTGAGTACCCATTTTTATCTGTTATACTGTTTTGATTGCAATAAATACCTGTTTACCATTTACATACTACACTATGAGGCTATCTTATTACATGTGCACATTGAGGTGAAAACCCCCCTAACCCCCCCCGACCTGCCCCTGCCTGGATAAGGAGGATAGCTGAAGGGAACTACCTGGGAAAGACATTGGAAAAAAAACGGAAAGACACCCCAGGGAGGACGGTCTCTTACGACCACAAAGACCTAGATTACACTGCTGTAACCTTACAGCTGTAAGGTAAGGGGCCACCCATATCCCTATTAGGATTTCACGAGAGAAACACACGGATCACTGCACAGGACTTATAGATTATCCCTGATCACCACTGGATACCTCAGCACTGATAGCTCGCCCCCTGCTGGATAGAAGATATCAAAGTCACCCTGCATTTATGCCATATATGCACTTTCCACTTGGACTTTTATATTCTGCGATTTATTAATCGCTATTCACAATTTCTTTCACTCTAGTTTGCCACTATGATTTAGCTGGCACGGATTTGCTACTAATCTGGATATTAATTTACATGAGATCTTATAGTCTCCTCTGCTCTTTTGCACTATATATTATCTTATATCACTTATATGATATACTGTTTTTATCCGTTTGGATCACTTCTTCTTTCACATCCTTGGATGCACACCACATGCGTTTAAGGATTTCCATCACGTCCTTTATATATCACTTTTTTTATACACACATTTGGATGCACTGTTATTTATTCAGTCACATTATGCGACTTTTATGATGCATTTTTAACCAGGATTGCTTTTATCATATGATTTGGTTTTATCACATCACGTTATACACTTTGCTTGTTTTATTATATGCCATATTATGTACCCGGAGTTTTAATTGGCTATTTATGTCTATGATCTGCTATCTTTTGTCTTTTAAATACTTAGTTTAATCTTGCGCGCCACTACCTCTTCCTTTTTATTCCACTTGGGTTCAGACATTTCCTTTTAGTGTGCGCAGCATCCCTCTAGTTAGTTTCGGTGTGCTGGCGCAGGATTATTTTTATCCCATTTTTTAGCTCCTGGAGATGCCTGGCTGCCTTCGATGACAACAACTGGGCCTTACGGCAGATAGAGACTGCCTTATATGACAACAACTGGGCCTTAGAGCAGATACAGAGGCTGAGGTGGTTTTATGTGTGATGTACTAACAGAGCACACACACACAAGCTAGCTAGCTCCTGGAGATGCCTGGCTGCCTTTGATGACAACAACTGGGCCTTAGAGCAGATACAGAGGCTGAGGTGGTTTTATGTGTGATGTACTAACAGAGCACTCACACACACACACAAGCTACCTAGCTCCTGGAGATGCCTTGCTGCCTTCGATGACAACAACTGGGCCTTACGGCAGATAGAGACTGCCTTATATGACAACAACTGGGCCTTAGAGCAGATACAGAGGCTGAGGTGGTTTTATGTGTGATGTACTAACAGAGCACACAAACACAAGCTAGCTAGCTCCTGGAGATGCCTGGCTGCCTTCGATGACAACAACTGGGCCTTACGGCAGATAAAGACTGCCTTATATGACAACAACTGGTTCTTAGAGCAGTTAGAGAGGCTGAGGTGGTTTTATGTGTGATGTACTAACAGAGCACACACACACACAAGCTAGCTAGCTCCTGGAGATGCCTGGCTGCCTTCGATGACAACAACTGGGCCTTACGGCAGATAGAGACTGCCTTATATGACAACAACTGGGCCTTAGAGCAGGTACAGAGGCTGAGGTGGTTTTATTTGTGATGTACTAACAGAGCACACACACACAAGCTAGCTAGCTCCTGGAGATGCCTGGCTGCCTTTGATGACAACAACTGGGCCTTAGAGCAGATACAGAGGCTGAGGTGGTTTTATGTGTGATGAACTAACAGAGCACACACACACACACAAGCTAGCAAGCTCCTGGAGATGCCTGGCTGCCTTTGATGACAACAACTGGGCCTTACGGCAGATAGAGACTGCCTTATATGACAAAAACTGGGCCTTAGAGCAGATACAGAGGCTGAGGTGGTTTTATGTGTGATGTACTAACAGAGCACACACACACACACACACACACAAGCTAGCTAGCTCCTGGAGATGCCTGGCTGCCTTTGATGACAACAACTGGGCCTTAGAGCAGATACAGAGGCTGAGGTGGTTTTATTTGTGATGTACTAACATAGCACACACACACACAAGCTAGCTAGCTCCTGGAGATGCCTGACTGCCTTCAATGACAACAACTGGGCCTTACGGCAGATAGAGACTGCCTTATATGACAACAACTGGGCCTTAGAGAAGATACAGAGGCTGAGGTGGTTTTATGTGTGATGTACTAACAGAGCACACACACAAGCTAGCTAGCTCCTGGAGATGCCTGGCTGCCTTTGATGACAACAACTGGGCCTTAGAGCAGATACAGAGGCTGAGGTGGTTTTATGTATGATGAACTAACAGAGCACACACACACACAAGCTAGCTAGCTCCTGGAGATGCCTGGCTGCCTTTGATGACAACAACTGGGCCTTAGAGCAGATACAGAGGCTGAGGTGGTTTTATTTGTGATGTACTAACAGAGCACACACACACACAAGCTAGCTATCTCCTGGAGATGCCTGACTGCCTTCAATGACAACAACTGGGCCTTAGGGCAGATAGAGACTGCCTTATATGACAACAACTGGGCCTTAGAGAAGATACAGAGGCTGAGGTGGTTTTATGTGTGATGTACTAACAGAGCACACACACAAGCTAGCTAGCTCCTGGAGATGCCTGGCTGCCTTTGATGACAACAACTGGGCCTTAGAGCAGATACAGAGGCTGAGGTGGTTTTATGTGTGATGAACTAACAGAGCACACACACACAAGCTAGCGAGCTCCTGGAGATGCCTGGCTGCCTTCGATGACAACAACTGGGCTTTACGGCAGATAGAGACTGCCTTCTATGACAACAACTGGGCCTTTGAGCAGTTACAGAGGCTGAGGTGGTTTTATGTGTGATGTACTAACAGAGCACACACACAAGCTAGCTAGCTCCTGGAGATGCCTGGCTGCCTTCGATGACAACAACTGGGCCTTAGAGCAGATACAGAGGCTGAGGTGGTTTTATGTGTGATGTACTAACAGATCACTCACACACACACACAAGCTACCTAGCTCCTGGAGATGCCTTGCTGCCTTCGATGACAACAACTGGGCCTTACGGCAGATAGAGACTGCCTTATATGACAACAACTGGGCCTTAGAGCAGATACAGAGGCTGAGGTGGTTTTATGTGTGATGTACTAACAGAGCACACACACACACAAGCTAGCTAGCTCCTGGAGATGCCTGGCTGCCTTTGATGACAACAACTGGGCCTTAGAGCAGATACAGAGGCTGAGGGGGTTTTATGTGTGATGTACTAACAGAGCACTCACACACAAGCTACCTAGCTCCTGGAGATGCCTTGCTGCCTTCGATGACAACAACTGGGCCTTACGGCAGATAGAGACTGCCTTATATGACAACAACTGGGCCTTAGAGCAGATACAGAGGCTGAGGTGGTTTTATGTGTGATGTACTAACAGAGCACACACACACAAGCTAGCTAGCTCCTGGAGATGCCTGGCTGCCTTCGATGACAACAACTGGGCCTTACGGCAGATAAAGACTGCCTTATATGACAACAACTGGTTCTTAGAGCAGTTAGAGAGGCTGAGGTGGTTTTATGTGTGATGTACTAACAGAGCACACACACACACAAGCTAGCTAGCTCCTGGAGATGCCTGGCTGCCTTCGATGACAACAACTGGGCCTTACGGCAGATAGTGACTGCCTTATATGACAACAACTGGGCCTTAGAGCAGATACAGAGGCTGAGGTGGTTTTATTTGTGATGTACTAACAGAGCACACACACACATGCTAGCTAGCTCCTGGAGATGCCTGGCTGCCTTTGATGACAACAACTGGGCCTTAGAGCAGATACAGAGGCTGAGGTGGTTTTATGTGTGATGAACTAACAGAGCACACACACACACACAAGCTAGCGAGCTCCTGGAGATGCCTGGCTGCCTTCGATGACAACAACTGGGCCTTACGGCAGATAGAGACTGCCTTATATGACAAAAACTGGGCCTTAGAGCAGATACAGAGGCTGAGGTGGTTTTATGTGTGATGTACTAACAGAGCACACACACACAAGCTAGCTAGCTCCTGGAGATGCCTGGCTGCCTTTGATTACAACAACTGGGCCTTAGAGCAGATACAGAGGCTGAGGTGGTTTTATTTGTGATGTACTAACAGAGCACACATAAGCTAGCTAGCTCCTGGAGATGCCTGACTGCCTTCAATGACAACAACTGGGCCTTACGGCAGATAGAGACTGCCTTATATGACAACAAGTACAAACAACCTTCTAAGAAGGAAAGGGGGGAACATGAGGCCACATACCTCTGGGATTTTTTGTAAATGGTATCTAGTAGATTGATGTATAAGGACAAATAGAAATGTATAAAAAATATAGAATTTTATTTTCCCATAGGGGTTGAAAACAACAAGGACACAAATAATACATCCATACTTTACAGACATATGAGTTAAATCAGATAGAGATGTGGAGCTTCGCCATACTCGACATGTTTCACTCTGTGGAGTTTCTTCAGGAGTTTGATAGGTTAAGCTCAAAAATGTACTGAAATAACAAAGTCGCATGAAAATCACATCCTTTTTCAGAAATGTACAGATCAAATGTACATAGTCATACAATATATAGAACAATTGGCTCAAAATAGAATATACATCTAGATAAATGAGCAGTTGATACATAAAATTTGTTGTAAATGTTAACAGGGGGCATAGAAAGCAGAGGGAGGGCATTGAGAGGTGAGACCAGGCAAAACTTACCACAGAAACTTGGGTGGATCTAAAGTATGTCTGCATACATAAAATGTAAATTTGTTTTTAGGTATAAAAAACAAATAGATTATAAAGAGAGATGAAGTCGCTTCCAAAATGCCACAGATCAGCACTGTGTCGCTTGCAGAGAGTCACGCTATGGTGTTAAAAAGATAAATGAGACTAATTAGTGGGGTATTACATATGGTGTGGTTCATAGTAATATAATGGTATCAGGTTGGTAAGTAATAATTAAATAGATAGATAAATAAATAATACCTGTAGCAAAGTACGCTGAGAGTAACCGAGCTCACAAAAGTTCAGTCTAATGTGCAAGTCTGATAATTGCAATCAATCCAAAAATTATTTGATAAATCATCCTCAGGTTTGTCTGCAATGGAGCAGAGTGAAAGACACTCCGTTAATTGCTGTGTATAAATGGAAAGGTAGACTCATGAGTTGAGAAAAGTAAGAAATGGAGTCAGTAGTCTGAGGAATAAAGTTACAGAGTGTCTTACCCTATGCAATGTAAAATATTGGTAGCGGAATTTGCCATTGAGTGGGGGCGGATAAAACCACCTCAACCCCTCATGTGCTGAAGATTCCAGACAGAAATGAAAATGGCAGAGGGAACTGCCATAAATAGCGGCTCTCCGATCCGGCGGCGTCTGACGTCACCGCCAGGTCATGGGCGCCAAAAACGGCCGCATCCAGCCATGGACGTCAATGGTGAGTGGTGCGCATGCGTCAGCGATGAACCTTGTCGCCGATGCATGATGTCAGTTGGTGCGTCGCTATAGAGCGGCGCACCGGCAGCCATCTTGGATTATCCAAAATTTGCCCACATCTCTATAAAAGAGAAAGTGGGCTAAGCCCTCCATAGTGGCAGGAAACCCCTGGATGGCGAGCGTAAATCGCCACCAGGGGACCGCATTCAGAGTGGATGGGGAATAAATCCAGGAAGGCAAAAGGCGAACCAGGATGGAATGGGCAAAAGGGTGGGGGAGGCCCAGTGCGGGAGAAGCTGCAAAGCTAATCAAACTTGCTATGCCTCAGAAAAGGAACACCCCCGGGGCGCCCATACAAGCGACTGTGGGGTGTGCGACTGTGGACATTGATATAGGAAGCATCTCTCTATAGATATAATGCTGGTCACTGGGGCAGAACAGAGCCCATAGGGTGGGTACCAAGTTCAAATGTGTGATAAATCTGCCCGGTTACGTCTGTCCTCCATCTGCTTTTAACAATCATAGAATAAGAGATATTAGATATTGTTTAAGTCATCAATTACATATTCACATTAAATGACATGCTGCATTAGTCTATTGCAGATGATACAGGCAAGGAAATTTAAATTGAAACTAGAGGAGGTGAAAAAAGAGAAAGAGAGAGAAAATAATAAATAAGAAATAATAAGAGTATTCCCCATAGAGATATCTTGATTACAGAAAAGATTTATAACTGAGAGCATCATTCAACCCTGGGTAGCTAGTTGCTTTGAGATCAAAGATCCAACGAGCCTCACGTTGGAGTAGGGTGCGATCATAATTGCCACCTCTTTCACCTGGAGGCACATGCTCTAGTGCGAAAAAATGCATTTTTTGATCATCATGGGCATGAAATAGTCCCATGTGACGGCTAATTGGAGTTTCCATCTTCTTTCCACGGACAAGATTTACATGATCTCTTATGCGGTGGAAGAATGGACGTTTTGTTTTTCCGATATAAAAGGCTGTGCATTCGCACAGCATAATATATACTATGCCAATGGATTGGCAATTAACCAAAAACTTTGGTTTATATATATGTACCCTCCAGGTGCAGGGCGTGGCTATGGGGACTAAATGTGCCCCATCCTACGCCAATCTGTACCTGGGGGGGTGGGAGCGTCATCTATTTCAAAGAGAGGACATACAAATGTTCCTAGATCAAATCCCAGTCTGGAGAAGATACATCGATGATGTGTTCTTCATCTGGACAGGCACTAAATCAGATTTGTCAACTTTCTATGAAAAACTAAAGATTAATACCTACAATCTTGGTTTTACAATGGAAAGCAGTCAGTCACAACTAACCTTCCTTGACATTACAATTTATGTGGATGGGGAGGGTAATGTTGGAACTACTCTTTATCGTAAGCCGTCAGCAGCCAACACACTGCTACATGCGACCAGCTCTCACCCGGGCCCTGTGGTATCAAGTATACCATATGGACAATACCTTAGGGTTAAACGGAACTGCAGCCAAGACTCCGACTTTAAAGTGGAGGCTAAAAAACTGCAGCAGCGTTTACGACATCGTGGCTACTCTCAGTCTTGTCTGAGGAAGTCATATTTGAAAACAAAGCAACAAAATCGCTCCAAACTTATTCATACAAACAAAATGTCCACCAATGACTCAGGCATCAGAATCATTACCCGCTTCTCTGGACATCATGCTCGTGTGCGAAAAATCTTTGACAAATATTGGTATCTGCTGAAGGCTGATCCCCTGGTCTCCAAACATATAGAGGATCACCCAGTCATAACCTTCAGGAGATCTCAATCTCTATGAGACACCCTTGTACGCAGCCATTATGTTTCAATTCAAGACAATGGTTCCAGCTCCTCTGCCACCACCAAAAAAAATGTTGGAACCAAACCCTGTCACAAATGCAATTTTTGTCGCTACATATATGCATCTAAACAAATTACTCTACCAAACAAACATATATATAAACCAAAGTTTTTGGTTAATTGCCAATCCATTGGCATAGTATATATTATGCTGTGCGAATGCACAGCCTTTTATATCGGAAAAACAAAACGTCCATTCTTCCACCGCATAAGAGATCATGTAAATCTTGTCCGTGGAAAGAAGATGGAAACTCCAATTAGCCGTCACATGGGACTATTTCATGCCCATGATGATCAAAAAATGCATTTTTTCGCACTAGAGCATGTGCCTCCAGGTGAAAGAGGTGGCAATTATGATCACACCCTACTCCAACGTGAGGCTCGTTGGATCTTTGATCTCAAAGCAACTAGCTACCCAGGGTTGAATGATGCTCTCAGTTATAAATCTTTTCTGTAATCAAGATATCTCTATGGGGAATACTCTTATTATTTCTTATTTATTATTTTCTCTCTCTTTCTCTTTTTTCACCTCCTCTAGTTTCAATTTAAATTTCCTTGCCTGTATCATCTGCAATAGACTAATGCAGCATGTCATTTAATGTGAATATGTAATTGATGACTTAAACAATATCTAATATCTCTTATTCTATGATTGTTAAAAGCAGATGGAGGACAGACGTAACCGGGCAGATTTATCACACATTTGAACTTGGTACCCACCCTATGGGCTCTGTTCTGCCCCAGTGACCAGCATTATATCTATAGAGAGATGCTTCCTATATCAATGTCCACAGTCGCACACCCCACAGTCGCTTGTATGGGCGCCCCGGGGGTGTTCCTTTTCTGAGGCATAGCAAGTTTGATTAGCTTTGCAGCTTCTCCCGCACTGGGCCTCCCCCACCCTTTGGCCCATTCCATCCTGGTTCGCCTTTTGCCTTCCTGGATTTATTCCCCATCCACTCTGAATGCTGTCCCCTGGTGGCGATTTACGCTCGCCATCCAGGGGTTTCCTGCCACTATGGAGGGCTTAGCCCACTTTCTCTTTTATAGAGATGTGGGCAAATTTTGGATAATCCAAGATGGCCGCCGGTGCGCCGCTCTATAGCGACGCACCAACTGACGTCATGCATCGGCGACAAGGTTCGTCGCTGACGCATGCGCACCACTCACCATTGACGTCCATGGCTGGATGCGGCCGTTTTTGGCGCCCACGACCTGGCGGTGACGTCAGACGCCGCCGGATCGGAGAGCCGCTATTTATGGCAGTTCCCTCTGCCATTTTCATTTCTGTCTGGAATCTTCAGCACATGAAGGGTTGAGGTGGTTTTATCCGCCCCCACTCAATGGCAAATTCCGCTACCGATATTTTACATTGCATAGGGTAAGACACTCTGTAACTTTATTCCTCAGACTACTGACTCCATTTCTTACTTTTCTCAACTCATGAGTCTACCTTTCCATTTATACACAGCAATTAACGGAGTGTCTTTCACTCTGCTCCATTGCAGACAAACCTGAGGATGATTTATCAAATAATTTTTGGATTGATTGCAATTATCAGACTTGCACATTAGACTGAACTTTTGTGAGCTCGGTTACTCTCAGCGTACTTTGCTACAGGTATTATTTATTTATCTATCTATTTAATTATTACTTACCAACCTGATACCATTATATTACTATGAACCACACCATATGTAATACCCCACTAATTAGTCTCATTTATCTTTTTAACACCATAGCGTGACTCTCTGCAAGCGACACAGTGCTGATCTGTGGCATTTTGGAAGCGACTTCATCTCTCTTTATAATCTATTTGTTTTTTATACCTAAAAACAAATTTACATTTTATGTATGCAGACATACTTTAGATCCACCCAAGTTTCTGTGGTAAGTTTTGCCTGGTCTCACCTCTCAATGCCCTCCCTCTGCTTTCTATGCCCCCCTGTTAACATTTACAACAAATTTTATGTATCAACTGCTCATTTATCTAGATGTATATTCTATTTTGAGCCAATTGTTCTATATATTGTATGACTATGTACATTTGATCTGTACATTTCTGAAAAAGGATGCGATTTTCATGCAACTTTGTTATTTCAGTACATTTTTGAGCTTAACCTATCAAACTCCTGAAGAAACTCCACAGAGTGAAACATGTCGAGTATGGCGAAGCTCCACATCTCTATCTGATTTAACTCATATGTCTGTAAAGTATGGATGTATTATTTGTGTCCTTGTTGTTTTCAACCCCTATGGTAAAATAAAATTCTATATTTTTTATACATTTCTATTTGTCCTTATACATCAATCTACTAGATACCATTTACAAAAAATCCCAGAGGTATGTGGCCTCATGTTGTTCCCCCCTTTCCTTCTTAGAAGGTTGTTTGTACTCATTTAAATTGGGATTTTGGTATCGCCACGTGTTCAAGCTTCTTCATCTAACACACCAAATTTTGTATTTCTCGGGCGTTACCCGCCCATCACCCCAGTAGATGAAGTTAGATTATTGAACCTATAACCCACAGCTCTATAGTTTTTCTTAAACAATTGAGTCTGTAAACATATACCCCCTTTTTACCTATCTTTACCTCTTTGTCATTTCAGATGTGTTTGGCAAGTGATGTTTAATTAATTCTCTGCTCCTTTTTGTCTTTTCTCTGTTGAAATTCCTCATATTGTACTTGTTTTTCACTGTCCTCTGTTCTCAGAGACGAATGGCTAACTATTGTGGCCAGGCCTTTGAAGGCCTTATGGATACTATTCACAGATCCCAAAATTCAATAGGAGGCGGTCTAACCATGGATCGCTTCTTTATAAGACTCCAACGTATGCTGGAAAGAAAGTCTAGGATATACTGGAATAAATGGTATTTTTCCAAATATGTAGATGACCAAATGTCTCCATGGGGTTTGAGAATTCAGATTTTTTCTACTATACAAAAATTGGAGTCTGACTTCAAAACCCAATGGGAAGCCAATTTACAACAATGTTCAGTTCAAATGATGAAACTGTTATGTTCACACTACACCACTGAACTGACCAATGTTGACAAGGAAATTGAAAAACTCTATGAAGAAAATCAGGCAATTTCCCTGGATGCTCTCTGTGACGGAACGTCCCTACACTCCTCTGGAGTGCGTTCGTCATATATCACTTCCTCTCAGTCTGGATATAGGTATAAGATATTCCAACCGCTCCCAAGCACCAAACGAGACAACACTTGCTTGGTGCCAACATGGACTGAAGATTTATTACAAAGATGACATTTATATACAGTAGAAGAGGAGATCCCCCCTCCTGCTCATATTATTCTAACAATACACTTGTAACAACTTAACATAAACTAATTAGCTAATTCCTTTAAGCAGCTGATGTGAGTCAGGATTTCACTACAAGTCAGACTTGTGGTCACCGAGCTAAACACAGTTGATTATAAATTATCATAATTACCACCACAAGACATCTCATCACAATAGCAGGAGACCACCAGTAACAGACGGAGCGTCTCCTGCATTGTGCAGAGGACAATGGGATCAACTAACTCAATTAACATCTTGAGTTCATGACACTAGCATCAGAGTGTATGTCCCAATAGCATAAGACCACACACATTATATATATACACATATATACAGCATTGAATGTTCTCCTTCACCCTGTGCCCCTTAAAATCCAGGGCCCATGATCGGTGGGCAGGAGGCTCGTAGTTAGTCCTCTCAAAAAGCCTGTGTCCTGGCTAGGTCTGTCACATTTCTCCCCTTTCGGCAGGAGACTAACACAGGAGGAGACCCCAGACGGGTTGACTCCGAAGTTAGTCCATGGTTCCAGTCCTCTAATGCCTGTACCCACACAGTACCCCAAACAAATTGTTTCAAACAGAGCACTCACCCAGCCAACCTCTGCCTCTCTCATAGAACATATCTGCCGCTGGGGAGAGGCCTGGACTGGCCCTTCTCCCTGGAGTCTTTTCAGCCGCTGGAGAGAAGACAGGGTGACTGAGCTCAGTCTGTCATGCTGTTGGGCATATGGGCCTACTGCCCAGCATCCCTGGGGTATACAGGTGGAGACTGAATTCCCATCCACCTTTACAGGAAATCTGTCCTGTGTCAGTTGAGGGCAGAGGCCAGCCGCGCTCTGTTCCGTTGCCAGCAGTTCAGCTGGGCGTAGGAGCTTCCCTACATCATCTGCTCCAGCTAACTGTTGGGGAGAGAGGCCGACTGCCCCAGCTCCCTGGAACTCCGCAGCTGTTACCGGTGCTGGGCAGAGGTTGGTAGCACTCTGCCCGGTTGCCAGCACTTCTGCTGGTTTTCTGTTAGTGGAGACCACAGGCCCATCCACTGACACCAGATCAAGCTGCAGATGTGAAGTGCAGATTGCATTCTCTCCTTGGGTCCTGAGCTGCTGCTCGGGAGTGACCACCACCTCCTCACCCTGGGCCTCCAGAACTGCCACAGGTGTGGGACAGAGGTCTTGGACCCTCTGTTCAGTGACCAGAGCTTCAGCTGGGGAAGTTCCTTGCAACTCCATGGATACTGGCGTTGGTGCTGGGCAGAGCACAGTGAAGTTTGGCCCTAATACCAGCTCTTCTGCTGGAGGCTCATCAGGCTGTTTTTCCTCAGCAGAAAAGTCTATTAAATCCCCTGTCTCTACAACTGATGTCTGGGGATAGAGGTTCATCATCTGTCCGTGGGACCTAGAAGATGCCATCAGTGCTGGGCAGAGGTTAGCAGAGCTCTGCCCTGTTGTCAGCACTTCAGCTTTGGGGATGGAAATCTCCAGATTTTCCACTGCCGATTTTCTGGCATGCTGCTGGACAGGCACATTCCTCCATCCAAGATCATCCCATGCAGAAACAGGATCATCAAGGTCAGTCAGCACTTGCTGCATCCGCCATAAGACCTCCGCGTCCATAGCTGCAGGGGCAGGTTGGCAAAGCACACTGTTACTCTGCCACATTGCTGATTCTTCAGACAGGATTTCCGAGTTGTCCATTGGCATTTCCTTATAGTCCCAGGCAAAGGGAGCCCAGCCCTGGCACTGAGCAGAGTCTAGCAGCCGTCTGTAGGCGATCTCCAGCTCCCATTCCTGATCGGCCAGAAACTCCAAATCTTCAAGTGCCCAGTGCACTTCCGAGATGTTCAGTAGCCCTTTTCTGAAATCCATGATTTCATCCAACCGCCACTCCAAATCACTCCCAAAGTTAGAGTCCCCTGTCAGCTTCACATACAACAGTCCCAGGCCGCCGTAGCTTAAGCCTTCCGTTGGGCTGTCATCTGCTATCCAAGGGCATGCTTGGGATACATGCCACCGGAGGGCTCTGTAACTTTCATCCAGCTTCATCTCTGCCCAGATCAGCCTGCTTAATTCAGCTGTCTGCTCCTTGTGCGGTTTTTCTCCCAAAAACAGCACCCGCAATCCATACTGCGACCAGTACCTTTCCTGGATGGAGGGGAGAACTTTTCCCTGGTGACGCCGCTCACAGGCTAGCGCTTCCTTCCAGAGTTCGCAGCGAATAGAATCAAACCATCCCAGCAGGACCTGCTCTGATACTGGTCCTCTGTGCTGTAGCTGCATCTCTCGCAACCTCCTCCTGAATTTGTCTTCCATGGCGGCTGGTATCTGTACCTCTCCTCCTCACCTGCTATCCGGACCTTGGATCCAGGTGGAGGTTTGGATGTCCCAGACTGCAGGAAGCATCCCACTGCTTGCCAACAATGTGACGGAACGTCCCTACACTCCTCTGGAGTGCGTTCGTCATATATCACTTCCTCTCAGTCTGGATATAGGTATAAGATATTCCAACCGCTCCCAAGCACCAAACGAGACAACACTTGCTTGGTGCCAACATGGACTGAAGATTTATTACAAAGATGACATTTATATACAGTAGAAGAGGAGATCCCCCCTCCTGCTCATATTATTCTAACAATACACTTGTAACAACTTAACATAAACTAATTAGCTAATTCCTTTAAGCAGCTGATGTGAGTCAGGATTTCACTACAAGTCAGACTTGTGGTCACCGAGCTAAACACAGTTGATTATAAATTATCATAATTACCACCACAAGACATCTCATCACAATAGCAGGAGACCACCAGTAACAGACGGAGCGTCTCCTGCATTGTGCAGAGGACAATGGGATCAACTAACTCAATTAACATCTTGAGTTCATGACACTAGCATCAGAGTGTATGTCCCAATAGCATAAGACCACACACATTATATATATACACATATATACAGCATTGAATGTTCTCCTTCACCCTGTGCCCCTTAAAATCCAGGGCCCATGATCGGTGGGCAGGAGGCTCGTAGTTAGTCCTCTCAAAAAGCCCGTGTCCTGGCTAGGTCTGTCACACTCTCTTTGCTGAACGCGAGACAGCACTCAAGGAAGGACTTGAAAAATATGTGTCTGATCTCCTTAAAACAATGGAGAAAAAGTTCCTGCGAGACAAACTATCCTATGACAATAACCAGGCCTACAATTGGGGTTCTTTACAAAATAGGAGGCGTGTTGTTAAACCTTACAAAAAATCTGAAAAAATTCCTGAACTAACTGATTCAGACACTTCTTCCTTTTCATCCATCTCTTCTTCACAGGCACCTGATCGTCTCACGTCCACAAAGAAATCACAACCACAACATTCCCGTAAGGAGGGTAATGTAAATGTTCAATCTGGGAAACTGAAAAGTTCCCCCACACGAAATCGCACACCAATTAGCACTAGAGCCTCAGCAGCTAAAGCTGCGGGTGGCTCCAAAACCCTCACATCTTTTGACACTCTCACTTTTACTTCGGCTCAGTCTCTGCCTTCGGCCCCTCCCCCTCATGGGGGACAGGCCGAAGCCACAACTGAGTCAAGTTTTCGGACAGCACCAATTTTCACTCAGCCAGTGTTAGATCCAAGGAAAAACTTGGAACCCACCACTACACAGATCAAACAGACGAAAATCATTTTGAAATAATTAATCTCTCCACATATAGACTCACCGATACACAAATTTCACTTTTGAAACTGGGGCTAACTTTCTGCCCCACTAAATCTACAGATGCTTTTGAATTAGTGAAAGACCTACACTTATTTTCACGGAAACTTATGTTCCGGATTATGTTTGACAAATCCAATCCATCAACTCGTGCTGGCATCTCCACAACGTTGCCGGCTTCGCCCCCTCTGTCATCCTCACACCAATTATCTTTAAATTACATCAAAGCCATGGAGGAACTAATGGAGCTGTGGGACGAGGGACATATCGACGAGGTGGACCTAGCTGAGGCTGATGCCCTGCTTCCTGGTGCCCCTCGTCTGTCTGCCCCTCCCCCTGCAGCTCTTACACCTCCCTCCCGTGAATACAAATCAAAATCAACCACTTTTCCATCACTACAAGGCAATCCCAATGTTTGGGCATTTACCCAACAGGTAACTAATGAAATTCGAAAAACCAAATGGGTTGATCCACCGCAATCCAATCTTACGTTACAACAAAGGCAAGCATTACGCTCCTTACAACAAGAAACCAATATAATAATTAAACCAGCTGACAAGGGGGGAAACGTTGTAATTATGGATAGGTGTCAATACGAGTTGATGGTACATAATCTCCTTCAAAATCGCGAATGGTATCGCAAAATACCAGAAAGCCATGTAAATTACACCATTGGGAAATTTCGACATTTACTAAGTTCTGCCTATTTTCAGGACTTAATCACGAAAAAAACATATGACTTTCTCAACACTCCTTTTCCAAAAACTCCTATATGCCTTACCCAAAATCCATAAGAATGCCACTAATCCACCAGGCCGCCCGATTGTCTCTGGCAATGGATGCATTACAGAAAACGCCAGTGCATTGGTGGATGACTTCCTTCGCCCCCATGTAGAGGGCTTAGTCTCGTATTTACAAGATACCAGGGACCTATTAAGGGTTCTCGATGGTATCTCGATACCCCCTGGGTCCTGGCTTTGATGACAACAACTGGGCCTTAGAGCAGATACAGAGGCTGAGGTGGTTTTATTTGTGATGTACTAACAGAGCACACAAACACACAAGCTAGCTAGCTCATGGTGATGCCTGACTGCCTTCAATGACAACAACTGGGCCTTACGGCAGATAGAGACTGCCTTATATGACAACAACTGGGCCTTAGAGAAGATACAGAGGCTGAGGTGGTTTTATGTGTGATGTACTAACAGAGCACACACACAAGCTAGCTAGCTCCTGGAGATGCCTGGCTGCCTTCGATGACAACAACTGGGCCTTAGAGCAGATACAGAGGCTGAGGTGGTTTTATGTGTGATGTACTAACAGAGCACTCACACACACACACAAGCTACCTAGCTCCTGGAGATGCCTTGCTGCCTTCGATGACAACAACTGGGCCTTACGGCAGATAGAGACTGCCTTATATGACAACTGGGCCTTAGAGCAGATACAGAGGCTGAGGTGGTTTTATGTGTGATGTACTAACAGAGCACATACACACAAGCTAGCTAGCTCCTGGAGATGCCTGGCTGCCTTCGATGACAACAACTGGGCCTTACGGCAGATAAAGACTGCCTTATATGACAACAACTGGTTCTTAGAGCAGTTAGAGAGGCTGAGGTGGTTTTATGTGTGATGTACTAACAGAGCACACACACACACAAGCTAGCTAGCTCCTGGAGATGCCTGGCTGCCTTCGATGACAACAACTGGGCCTTACGGCAGATAGTGACTGCCTTATATGACAACAACTGGGCCTTAGAGCAGATACAGAGGCTGAGGTGGTTTTATGTGTGATGAACTAACAGAGCACACACACACACACAAGCTAGCGAGCTCCTGGAGATGCCTGTCTGCCTTCGATGACAACAACTGGGCCTTACGGCAGATAGAGACTGCCTTATATGACAAAAACTGGGCCTTAGAGCAGATACAGAGGCTGAGGTGGTTTTATGTGTGATGTACTAACAGAGCACACACACACACACACACACACACACAAGCTAGCTAGCTCCTGGAGATGCCTGGCTGCCTTTGATGACAACAACTGGGCCTTAGAGCAGATACAGAGGCTGAGGTGGTTTTATTTGTGATGTACTAACAGAGCACACACAAGCTAGCTAGCTCCTGGAGATGCCTGGCTGCCTTCGATGACAACAACTGGGCCTTACGGCAGATAGTGACTGCCTTATATGACAACAACTGGGCCTTAGAGCAGATACAGAGGCTGAGGTGGTTTTATGTGTGATGTACTAACAGAGCACACACACACACAAGCTAGTTAGCTCCTGGAGATGCCTGGCTGCCTTCGATGACAACAACTGAGCCTTACAGCAGAGAGAGACTGCCTTATATGACAACAACTGGGCCTTAGAGCAGATACAGAGGCTGAGGTGGTTTTATGTGTGATGTACTAACAGAGCACACACACAAGCTAGCTAGCTCCTGGAGATGCCTGTCTGCCTTCGATGACAACAACTGGGCCTTACGGCAGATAGAGACTGCCTTATATGACAACAACTGGGCCTTAGAGCAGATACAGAGGCTGAGGTGGTTTTATCTGTGATGTACTAACAAAGCACACACACACAAGCTAGCTAGCTCCTGGAGATGCCTGACTGCCTTTGATGACAACAACTGGGCCTTAGAGCAGATACAGAGGCTGAGGTGGTTTTATGTGTGAGGTACTAACAGAGCACACACACAAGCTAGCTAGCTCCTGGAGATGCCTGGCTGCCTTCGATGACAACAACTGGGCCTTAGAGCAGATTCAGGGGCTGAGGTGGTTTTATGTGTGATGAACTAATAGAGCACACACACACGTAAGCTAGCTAGCTCCTGGAGATTCCTGGCTGCCTTCGATGACAACAACTGGGCCTTACGGCAGATAGAGACTGCCTTATATGACAACAACTGGGCCTTAGAGCAAATACAGAGGCTGAGGTGGTTTTATGTGTGATGTACTAACAGAGCACACACACACACAAGCTAGCTAGCTCCTGGAGATGCCTGGCTGCCATCGATGACAACAACTGGGCCTTACGGCAGATAGAGACTGCCTTATATGACAACAACTGGGCCTTAGAGCAGATACAGAGGCTGAGGTGGTTTTATGTGTGATGTACTAACAGAGCACACACACACTAGCTAGCTCCTGGAGATGTCTGGCTGCCTTCGATTACAACAACTGGGCCTTAGAGCAGATACAGAGGCTGAGGTGGTTTTATGTGTGATGTACTAACAGAGCACACACACAAGCTAGCTAGCTACTGGAGATGCCTGGCTGCCTTCGATGACGACAACTGGGCCTTAGAGCAGATACAGAGGCTGAGGTGGTTTTTATGTGTGATGTACTAACAGAGGTCACACACACACAAGCTAGCTAGTTCCTGCAGATGCCTGGCTGCCTTTGATGACAACAACTGGGCCTTACGGCAGATAGAGCCTGCCTAATATGTCAACAACTGGGCCTCAGAGCAGATACAGAGGCTGAGGTGGTTTTATGTGTGATGTACTAACAGAGGTCACACACACACAAGCTAGCTAGCTCCTGGAGATGCCTGGCTGCCTTCGATGACAACAACTGGGCCTTACGGCAGATAGAGACTACCTTATATGACAACAACTGGACCTTAGAGCCGATAAGGAGGCTGAGGTGGTTTTGTGTGTGATGTACTAACAGAGCACACACAAACACACAAGCTAGCTAGCTCCTGGAGATGCCTGGCTGCCTTCGATGACAACAACTGAGACTTACAGCAGAGAGAGACTGCCTTATATGACAACAACTGGGCCTTAGAGCAGATACAGAGGCTGAGGTGGTTTTACGTGTGATGTACTAACAGAGCACACACACAAGCTAGCTAGCTCCTGGAGATGCCTGGCTGCCTTCGATGACAACAACTGGGCCTTACGGCAGATAGAGACTGCCTTATATGACAACAACTGGACCTTAGAGCAGATACAGAGGCTGAGGTGGTTTTATGTGTGATGTACTAACAGAGCACACACACACACACAAGCTAGCTAGCTCCTGGAGATGCCAGGCTGCCTTCAATGACAACAACTGGGCCTTACGGCAGATAGAGACTGCCTTATATGACAACAACTGGGCCTTAGAGCAGATACCGAGGCTGAGGTGGTTTTATCTGTGATGTACTAACAAAGCACACACACACACAAGCTATCTAGCTCCTGGAGATGCCTGACTGCCTTTGATGACAACAACTGGGCCTTAGAGCAGATACAGAGGCTGAGGTGGTTTTGTGTGTGATGTACTAACAGAGCACACACACACAAGCTAGCTAGCTCCTGAAGATGCCTGGCTGCCTTCGATGACAACAACTGGGCCTTACGGCAGATAGAGACTGCCTTATATGACAACAACTGGACCTTAGAGCAGATACAGAGGCTGAGGTGGTTTTATGTGTGATGTACTAACAGAGCACACACTAGCTAGCTCCTGGAGATGTCTGGCTGCCTTTGATTACAACAACTGGGCCTTAGAGCAGATACAGAGGCTGAGGTGGTTTTATGTGTGATGTACTAACAGAGCACACACACACACACACAAGCTAGCTAGCTCCTGGAGATGCCAGGCTGCCTTCAATAACAACAACTGGGCCTTACGGCAGATAGAGACTGCCTTATATGACAACAACTGGGCCTTAGAGCAGATACAGAGGCTGAGGTGGTTTTATGTGTGATGTACTAACAGAGCACACACACACACACAAGCTAGCTAGCTCCTGGAGATGCCTGGCTGCCTTCGATGACAACAACTTGGCCTAAGAGCAGATACAGAGGCTGAGGGGGTTTTATGTGTGATGTACTAACAGAGCACACACACACACACAAGCTAGCTAGCTCCTGGAGATGCCTGGCTGCCTTCGATGACAACAACTGGGCCTTACGGCAGATAGAGACTGCCTTATTTGACAACAACTGGGCCTTAGAGCAGATACAGAGGCTGAGGTGGTTTTATGTGTGATGTACTAACAAAGCACACACAAGCTAGCTAGCTCCTGGAGATGCCTGGCTGCCTTTGATGACAACAACTGGGCCTTACAGCAGATAGAGACTGCCTTATATGACAACAACTGGGCCTTACAGCAGATACAGAGGCTGAGGTGGTTTCATGTGTGATGTACTAACAGAGCACACACACAAGCTAGCTAGCTCCTGGAGATGCCTGGCTGCCTTCGATGACAACAACTGGGCCTTACGGCAGATAGAGACTGCCTTATATGACAACAACTGGGCCTTAGAGCAGATACAGAGGCTGAGGTGGTTTTATCTGTGATGTACTAACAAAGCACACACACACAAGCTAGCTAGCTCCTGGAGATGCCTGACTGCCTTTGATGACAACAACTGGGCCTTAGAGCAGATACAGAGGCTGAGGTGGTTTTATGTGTGAGGTACTAACAGAGCACACACACAAGCTAGCTAGCTCCTGGAGATGCCTGGCTGCCTTCGATGACAACAACTGGGCCTTAGAGCAGATTCAGGGGCTGAGGTGGTTTTATGTGTGATGAACTAACAGAGCACACACACACGTAAGCTAGCTAGCTCCTGGATATTCCTGGCTGCCTTCGATGACAACAACTGGGCCTTACGGCAGATAGAGACTGCCTTATATGACAACAACTGGGCCTTAGAGCAAATACAGAGGATGAGGTGGTTTTATGTGTGATGTACTAACAGAGCACACACACAAGCTAGCTAGCTACTGGAGATGCCTGGCTGTCTTCATGAACAACAACTGGGCCTTAGAGCAGATACAGAGTCTGAGGTGGTTTTATGTGTGATGTACTAACAGAGCACACACACAAGCTAGCTAGCTCCTGGAGATGCCTGGCTGCCTTCGATGACAACAACTGGGCCTTACAGCAGATAGAGACTGCCTTATATGACAACTGGGCCTTAGAGCAAATAAGGAGGCTGAGGTGGTTTTGTGTGTGATGTACTAACAGAGCACACACACACACACAAGCTAGCTAGCTCCTGGAGATGCCAGTCTGCCTTCGATGACAACAACTGGGCCTTACGGCAGATAGAGACTGCCTTATATGACAACAACTGGGCCTTAGAGCAGATACAGAGGCTGAGGTGGTTTTATGTGTGATGTACTAACAGAGCACACACACACACAAGCTAGCTAGCTCCTGGAGATGCCTGGCTGCCTTCGATGACAACAACTTGGTCTAAGAGCAGATACAGAGGCTGAGGGGGTTTTATGTGTGATGTACTAACAGAGCACACACACACACACACACACAAGCTAGCTAGCTCCTGGAGATGCCTGGCTGCCTTCGATGACAACAACTGGGCCTTGCGGCAGATAGAGACTGCCTTATATGACAACAACTGGGCCTTAGAGCAGATACAGAGGCTGAGGTGGTTTTATCTGTGATGTACTAACTGTAGTGGATATTTCGCCACACTCTTGCGCTAATAAGCGCCTTTCAATCTTATGATATAATGCACCCTCTGATCGTATGATTCCCTGGATCCCCAGCTCCCAAAAACAGACATTACCAGCAGCTTCACGTCATCATCTCATCATCAGCATCCAAACCTCACCAGCCAAGCATTCCATCCATCACCACCTCAGTCTGGCTGCTTTCCATCTAAGCCCCTGGTTTCCCATTGCCCAGTAAACAGCCATCAACAGCAAGTATTCTTACATGTTCATCTCAGCCTCGGTCAGCATCATTGCCCCTCTCCCAGCTCAGTGAACTCCTTTATTTAGAAAACATTCCAAGCCACACCCTCAGGGGTTTGCCTCCAACAGCTAAACCCCTCCCACAAAGGATGTGGCCTCATCTCATTCACCCAGGATGTGAATGACCATATAAGGAAATACAATACAGGGACTACAATACAGGGACAATTGTTTTCCTTCAAAAGAACCAATCACAGATGTATAAATTTAAACAGACTAAGCAGTGATGTACAAACCGTCTAAACTGCTTTCAATGACAACGAACAATATAAAACTATGGCTCCGTGGGCCACAATATTTATACCGTTATGCTAAAGTTCCAGTGTACACAGGGATGTTTGCTTGAAGCTATCAATGTTGTCATCGGGAAGTGGCCAGTCTCCCGATGAGGCACAAATGAACTTCCTTAAACCAGTTTACGCAGCCAATGGTCTTCCGCCAACGTCTTTATGTGCGAATACGCGCCGATGAGCGCATTACAGCAAAACCGACACTGGGGGGCATCTGACAACATACATTAATAAAATTTTCCATGACAGTCCCTCATTTTTGTCATATCCTCCCATGTGTCTCTTGATGAATTTCGATCTTCTGGCCTTACAGTCCATAAAAAGGAAAACACGGCTTGACATGGAGACTCTGTTCTTCAGTAGAGATGACATGGTGAGCTGTAGTAGTCACTGGTCGGTCTGGGATCCTCTGTGTCTTGTTTGCAGGTCGGGCGTCTTGGGCGTCTTATTGAGGAAGATGTGGTCATCTGCTCGGGCTCTGGTCACGCGTCCAAATCAGGCAGCAGGAGCACCTCATCACGATATATAGAAGGAGTAGAAACAAAAACAACATGAGTAAATATACCCCTACTTCCTTCAACTATGATCCACTGCAAAAATAAAAATTAAATCACCACAGATTCCCAGACTTTTTAGAGAATTCCATCCTTCACTAGCTACAGCTCTGGCTTTGCCTCTCAGGGATCCAAGCCTCATCCATATGGGCCTGAACTTTGTCACTAGTATCCCCGATTCAGGTATAACAATCTTTACTTATGAATTCCCAGGACCCCCCTTAGGATTGTGTGAACTTCCTTGTAGCTTCAACAGTTACATGAAAACATCCCATCCTCAATGGATGGTACCTTTTTCAATCGTTTCATAAGCTCAAGTCCCCACCGTGTACAAGCAATTCCCTTCTAGGTGTCCCTGTCATTCTTACCTTCCCTCGCGCCATCAGATCCTCGCGATCGGCCGTGACATAAGATGCTGGGACTAGATTCACCAGCACACATGAATCACTTCCATTAGGGGAATTACTTTATAAACCGTAGATCTGAAGCTTTACTTTATAAACTGTGGGCTATCTAGTTATCCCGATACCAAAGCTGGTGAGAACCAGAGCTATTGTCAAAATTATAATTAATTTTACCCTCTAGAAATGTATCGATAAATTCCATTTAGAAATGTCTGTTTGGAGTCTTTACTAGTTTGTCACAACTCCTCACACCAATATGCCTATATATCATACACCGCTGTCATCACTGGGGCACCAGAGCTCCGTGGAGACTCAGAGTAGACTCAACCATGTGTCCTGTTCACATTCTTAGCTAGTTGGAAAATACACTTTAAAAAAATATAAATAAAGATACTTCTCATCCTTGTTGTCTTGTTCATCAATCTTCTCTGCAACGACCGAGTCACCTGTCACTTGTCACCTGTCACCTGTCACAAACTTGGCTAGAATTAGAGTGGTTAGTATCATTGGTTTGAAAAATTGTCACTCAGCCCATCCTCTTCCCCCCCCCTTTTCCTCATCTTTACAAAGTGGAGGAAAACATACAGGGTTTAGAATGGTGCAGAGCCTCAGAAACTCCTTGGACCTGAAAAGATACTTATACACACAAGTTATTAATGCGTCATTCATAAACAATACAACATTCGTGTCCATTGGTAAATTGTCAATGACATTCCTCAAAACCGATAATAGCCAAACCCGCTGTAATCCTTACTTTCATGTTTTTACTAAAATACAACACCCACAACACGACTGTCGTGGTAGGTTCAGACTTATTCTTGTTACCACATAGAACATGACACAACTAAAACTTTAGACAAACATTTTGATACAAATGTGGGGGAGATATTTCATAGTTCCTAAATCAAAAATTAAAATTAAAACCAACCAGATGGAATTCTGCCTTCACTCTTAGCAAAAAAAAAAAAAATACATACAATGAGACAGACATGAGAACATCTCAGAATATTGTATGGACCAGCCACACAAATTTCTGGAATGGGCATCTGGATTTTAAGCACAGTTCCTCCTCTGAGAATCACAAAAGCATGTACTACACATCCATCATCCCACTCATCATTACAGATTTCTGAAGCCAAAACTGAACTACTTCCAAAATATTTTTTTATTCTGGGGTCTCGTACCACCAGACATCAAAAATACCTTCCAAAGAAATACACCTTACTGTACCCTCTGACCATATATGTCACACTTTAAGGGGTCTCATGTCCGGAGCCCCAAACCCAGATCTCATGTGTGAGGCAGCTGTCTGACTGGTGTGGAGCCTTATTTTTTTATCTCCAACGCATGGATGGCCAACATTACCCATGACGATTCGAATCGCTTATGAAGTGTCCCTGCGTCCAGGGCACCTTGCACTAATTTTCGGATCAGTACTGCTAGTGACTTCTTTTTACAGTACTGGCACCCAGCGTTTTCCGATTATTATACACGGCCTCCTGGTGTGCTAGCGTACTAATCCTCACATTTACATGCTCTACTACCGGTTATCGGCAGCCCCATAAATGTGTTGTCAGACAAACTACAAAACACCATGAAATCCTCCACTATTCAAAACAATATTATGGCTTCTCTCTGTACCTCGCTATTACAATAATTTCAATGCCTCCCCAAAACAGTATTACAATATAAACCTTAATTTACTTTAAAAATCTAAAAGATTTTGTCCTTAGTCAAAAGACCCCAGGCCCCTCTCTTCCTGTGGATACATCAAAACTCATCAAACTGGTTAATTTAAATATCAATGAAGAGGAAAGAGGGAGGGAGGCTAGATTTTCAAGTGCAGGCTTAAACAATACAAGCCTAAAAAGAACAATGAATAACCATCTGAGACACTCCCATACACTTGCAAAGCTAGTTTCACTATACACAAACCCAGTCTAGATTCAAATGGAAATCAAAATTCAATACAGAAAACGCAAAAGCTTTACTTAAAAATATGTAAAAAGTACAAAAAAATAGAATTCACTTAAAAAGGAAAATCTGCACCAAAGGCTGAACACAGCAGATACAACAAGATGGCCGATGAAAAAAAAACCCATAGCACATGGTAGAAATCAACAAAGGCCAGACTTCAGCAAGATGGAGTTTTTCCCGCCAAACGAAAACAGCTAGCCTATAATAGCTTACATTAAATGATGCCTAGAAACAAGCATGACAAGGGCTAGGCTACAACATGGAGAATTTTTTCCCGCCGAAACTAGCACATGGTTTCACACACAAAGGAATGATGTTTGCCCCTTCCCCTATAGGAAGGCCCAGCACAACTTAAAACAAAATACACTTCTTGTCCCCCCCCCACGTTACTCACTTACTGTGGCATCAACTTCCATAACAAGCCAACCCTTCTCCCCACACATACACACGATCACACACATACACACGATCACACACACACACACACAGACATGCATACATACATACATACACACACAGACATACATACATACATACACACACATACACACACACACACGCATAGACATATGATCAAAATTCCAGCATTATACCAAAAGACAAAACATTAGTTCTTTTTGCAAAGCTAAGTTTTCCCAACGCATCAGGCAGAGAAAACGCACCCCTTTTGTCTCAGGACAACAAACGTGTCTTGGACTGTGCTCTGTTCTCTCCCCCTCTCTGCCTGTGTAGAGGGAAAGCCCTGTTTGCCCCTTAAACACCTGACTCGCCATTTTAACTGTAGTGGATATTTCGCCACACTCTTGCGCTAATAAGCGCCTTTCAATCTTATGATATAATGCACCCTCTGATCGTATGATTCCCTGGATCCCCAGCTCCCAAAAACAGACATTACCAGCAGCTTCACGTCATCATCTCATCATCAGCATCCAAACCTCACCAGCCAAGCATTCCATCCATCACCACCTCAGTCTGGCTGCTTTCCATCTAAGCCCCTGGTTTCCCATTGCTCAGTAAACAGCCATCAACAGCAAGTATTCTTACATGTTCATCTCAGCCTCGGTCAGCATCATTGCCCTCTCCCAGCTCAGTGAACTCCTTTATTTAGAAAACATTCCAAGCCACACCCTCAGGGGTTTGCCTCCAACAGCTAAACCCCTCCCACAAAGGATGTGGCCTCATCTCATTCACCCAGGATGTGAATGACCATATAAGGAAATACAATACAGGGACTACAATACAGGGACAATTGTTTTCCTTCAAAAGAACCAATCACAGATGTATACATTTAAACAGACTAAGCAGTGATGTACAAACCGTCTAAACTGCTTTCAATGACAACGAACAATATAAAACTATGGCTCCGTGGGCCACAATATTTATACCGTTATGCTAAAGTTCCAGTGTACACAGGGATGTTTGCTTGAAGCTATCAATGTTGTCATCGGGAAGTGGCCAGTCTCCCGATGAGGCACAAATGAACTTCCTTAAACCAGCAAACACGTCTGTAGTGTCCATAGGAAGGTTTACGCAGCCAATGGTCTTCCGCCAACGTCTTTATGTGCGAATACGCGCCGATGAGCGCATTACAGCAAAACCGACACTGGGGGGCATCTGACAACATACATTAATAAAATTTTCCATGACATAACAAAGCACACACACACACACACAAGCTAGCTAGCTCCTGGAGATGCCTGACTGCCTTCGATGATAACAACTGGGCCTTAGAGCAGATACAGAGGCTGAGGTGGTTTTATGTGTGATGAACTAACAGAGCACACACACACACAAGCTAGCTTGCTCCTGGAGATGCCTGGCTGCCTTCGATGACAACTGCTGGGCCTTACGGCAGATAGAGACTGCCTTATATGACAACAACTGGGCCTTAGAGCAGATACAGAGGCTGAGGTGGTTTTATGTGTGATGTACTTACAGAGCACACACATAAGCTAGCTAGCTACTGGAGATGCCTGGCTGCCTTCGATGACAACAACTGGGCCTTACGGCAGATAGAGAATGCCTTATATGACAACAACTGGGCCTTAGAGCAGATACAGAAGCTGAGGTGGTTTTATGTGTGATGTACTAACAGAGCACACACACACTAGCTAGCTCCTGGAGATGTCTGGCTGCCTTTGATTACAACAACTGGGCCTTAGAGCAGATACAGAGGCTGAGGTGGTTTTATGTGTGATGTACTAACAGAGCACACACACAAGCTAGCTGGCTCCTGGAGATGCCTGGCTGCCTTCGATAACAACAACTGCGCCTTACAGCAGATAGAGACTGCCTTATATGACAACAACTGGGCCTTAGAGCAGATACAGAGGCTGAGGTGGTTGTATGTGTGATGTACTAACAGAGCACACACACAAGCTAGCTAGCTCCTGGAGATGCCTGCCTTATTTGACAACAACTGGGCCTTTGAGAGGCTGAGGTGGTTTTATGTGTGATGTACTAACAGAGCACACACACAAGCTAGCTACTGGAGATGCCTGGCTGCCTTCGATGACAACAACTGGGCCTTACGGCAGATAGAGAGACTGCCTTATATGACAACAACTGGGCCTTAGAGCAGATACAGAGGCTGAGGTGGTGTTATGTGTGATGTACTAACAGAGCACACTAGCTATCTACTGGAGATGCCTGGCTGCCTTCGATGACAACAACTGGGCCTTACGGCAGATAGAGAATGCCTTATATGACAACAACTGGGCCTTAGAGCAGATCCTGGAGATGTCTGGCTGCCTTTGATTACAACAACTGGGCCTTAGAGCAGATACAGAGGCTGAGGAGGTTTTATGTGTGATGTACTAACAGAGCACACACACAAGCTAGCTGGCTCATGGAGATGCCTGGCTGCCTTCGATAACAACAACTGCGCCTTACGGCAGATAGAGACTGCCTTATATGACAACTACTGGGCCTTAGAGCAGATACAGAGGCTGAGGTGGTTGTATGTGTGATGTACTAACAGAGCACACACACAAGCTAGCGAGCTCCTGCGAGATGTCTGGCTGCTTTTTGATGACAACAAAAACTGGGCCGCTTACAGCAAATAGATGGGACTGCCTTATATGTCAACAACTGGGCCTCAGAGCAGATACAGAGGCTGAGGGGGTTTTTATTTGTTGGATGTACTAAGAGGATCACCCAAGTAGGCAGCTCTGGAGAATGCTGGAGCCTTCGTGACAAAAAACTGGGCCTTTAGCGATACGAGATGTTATATGGGAACACAACTGGGCCTCTGGAGCCGGGAATTTAGAGGGTAGAGGGTGGTTTTACTGTGTGTGCTGTACTACACAAAGCACATCACAACAAGCTAGCTAGCTTCCTGGAGATGCCTGGATGCCTTTGATGACAAAACAAATGGGCCTTACGGCAGATGAGAAGCATTACATGACACAACTGCAGATAAGAGGCTGAGGTGGTTTTATGTGTGATGTATAAAGAGAACACACGCTAGCTGTCTGGAAGCTTTGTTGGCTGCCTTGTTGACAACACACTGGGGCTATGAGCAGATTACAGGGCGGAGGTGGTTTTGTGTGTGAATGTACTAACAGAGCAACCACAACACACCAATGCTAGCTAGATCTTGGATGATGCCTGACTGCCTTTGAATGGACAACAAGTGGGCCTTACGGGCAGATTATAGGATGCCTTATTATGACCAAAACTGGTCCTTTGAGCATAGATTACAGAGGCTGAGGTGGATTTTATGTGTGATGTACTAACAGAGCACACAATGGTGATCTAACAGAGCACACACATAAGCTAAGCTACTGGAGATGCCTGCTGCCTTCGATGACAACTACTGGGCCTTACGCTATAAGTGCATGCCTATATGACAACAACTGGGCCCTTAGACAGATTACAGAGGCTGAGGTGTTTATTT
Source organism: Lithobates sylvaticus (assembly GCA_028564925.1). Taxonomy (NCBI): domain Eukaryota; kingdom Metazoa; phylum Chordata; class Amphibia; order Anura; family Ranidae; genus Lithobates; species Lithobates sylvaticus. The sequence continues at coordinate 2,539,283 of CM053029.1, forward strand.
CTGTATACACATGCACAACACCACACATGCTCATCCTCCACTGTCTGGCTGCTTCCTTTGTTCACACTCTTACAGCCATCAACAGCAAGTATTACTTACATGTTCATCTCAGCCTCGGTCAGCATCATTGCCCTCTCCCAGCTCAGTGAACTCCTTTATTTAGAAAACATTCCAAGCCACACCCTCAGGGGTTTGCCTCCAACAGCTAAACCCCTCCCACAAAGGATGTGGCCTCATCTCATTCACCCAGGATGTGAATGACCTTATAAGGAAATACAATACAGGGACTACAATACAGGGGACAATTGTTTTCCTTCAAAAGAACCAATCACAGATGTATACATTTAAACAGACTAAGCAGTGATGTACAAACCGTCTAAACTGCTTTCAATGACAACGAACAATATAAAACTATGGCTCCGTGGGCCACAATATTTTATACCGTTATGCTAAAGTTCCAGTGTACACAGGGATGTTTGCTTGAAGCTATCAATGTTGTCATCGGGAAGTGGCCAGTCTCCCGATGAGGCACAAATGAACTTCCTTAAACCAGCAAACACGTCTGTAGTGTCCATAGGAAAGGTTTACGCAGCCAATGGTCTTCCGCCAACGTCTTTATGTGCGAATACGCGCCGATGAGCGCATTACAGCAAAACCGACACTGGGGGGCATCTGACAACATACATTAATAAAATTTTCCATGACATAACAAGCACACACACACACACACAAGCTAGCTAGCTCCTGGAGATGCCTGACTGCCTTCGATGATAACAACTTGGGCCTTAGAGCAGATACAGAGGCTGAGGTGGTTTTATGTGTGATGAACTAACAGAGCACACACACACACAAGCTAGCTTGCTCCTGGAGATGCCTGGCTGCCTTAGATGACAACTGCTGGCCTTACGGCAGATAGAGACTGCATTATATGACAACAACTGGGCCATAGAGCAGATACAGAGGCTGAGGGTGGTTTTATGTGTGATGTACTAACAGAGCACACACATAAGCTAGCTAGCTACTGGAGATGCCTGGCTGCCTTCTGATGACAACAACTGGGCCTTACGGCAGATAGAGAATGCCTTATATGACAACAACTGGGCCCTAGAGCAGATACAGGCAGATAGAGGCTGCCTTATATGACAACAACTGGGCCTTAGAGCAGATACAGAGGCTGAGGGGGTTTTATTTGTGATGTACTAACAGAGCACACACACACACAAGCTAGCTAGCTCCTGCAGATGCCTGGCTGCTTTTGATGACAACAACTGGGCCTTACGGCAGATAGAGAATGCCTTACATGACAACAACTGGGCCTTAGAGCAGTTACAGAGGCTGAGGTTGTTTTATGTGTGATGTACTAACAGAGCACACACACAAGCTAGCTAGCTCCTGGAGATGCCTGGCTGCCTTCAATGACAACAACTGGGCCTTAGAGCAGATACAGAGGCTGAGGTGGTTTTATGTGTGATGAACTAACAGAGCACACACACACACAAGCTAGCTTGCTCCTGGAGATGCCTGGCTGCCTTCGATGACAACTGCTGGGCCTTACGGCAGATAGAGACTGCCTTATATGACAACAACTGGGCCTTAGAGCAGATACAGAGGCTGAGGTGGTTTTATGTGTGATGTACTAACAGAGCACACACATAAGCTAGCTACTGGAGATGCCTGGCTGCCTTCGATGACAACAACTGGGCCTTACGGCAGATAGAGAATGCCTTATATGACAACAACTGGGCCTTAGAGCAGATACAGAGGCTGAGGTGGTTTTATGTGTGATGTACTAACAGAGCACACACACACTAGCTAGCTCCTGGAGATGTCTGGCTGCCTTTGATTACAACAACTGGGCCTTAGAGCAGATACAGAGGCTGAGGAGGTTTTATGTGTGATGTACTAACAGAGCACACACACAAGCTAGCTGGCTCCTGGAGATGCCTGGCTGCCTTCGATAACAACAACTGCGCCTTACAGCAGATAGAGACTGCCTTATATGACAACAACTGGGCCTTAGAGCAGATACAGAGGCTGAGGTGGTTGTATGTGTGATGTACTAACAGAGCACACACACAAGCTAGCTAGCTCCTGCAGATGCCTGGCTGCTTTTGATGACAACAACTGGGCCTTACAGCAAATAGAGACTGCCTTATATGTCAACAACTGGGCCTCAGAGCAGATACAGAGGCTGAGGTGGTTTTATGTGTGATGTACTAACAGAGCACACACACAAGCTAGCCAGCTCCTGGAGATGCCTGGCTGCCTTCGATGACAACAACTGGGCCTTACGGCAGATAGAGACTGCCTTATATGACAACAACTGGGCCTTAGAGCAGATACAGAGGTAGAGGTGGTTTTATGTGTGATGTACTAACAAAGCACACACACAAGCTATCTAGCTCCTGGAGATGCCTGACTGCCTTTGATGACAACAACTGGGCCTTAGAGCAGATACAGAGGCTGAGGTGGTTTTATGTGTGATGTACTAACAGAGCACACACACAAGCTAGCTAGCTCCTGGAGATGCCTGGCTGCCTTTGATGACAACAACTGGGCCTTAGAGCAGATACAGAGGCGGAGGTGGTTTTGTGTGTGATGTACTAACAGAGCACACACACACACACAAGCTAGCTAGCTCCTGGAGATGCCTGACTGCCTTTGATGACAACAAGTGGGCCTTACGGCAGATAGAGACTGCCTTATATGACAACAACTGGTCCTTAGAGAAGATACAGAGGCTGAGGTGGTTTTATGTGTGATGAACTAACAGAGCACACACACAAGCTAGCTAGCTCCTGGAGATGCCTGGCTGCCTTCGATGACAACAACTGGGCCTTACGGCAGATAGAGAATGCCTTACATGACAACAAATAGGCCTTAGAGCAGTTACAGAGGCTGAGGTGGTTTTGTGTGTGATGTACTAACAGAGCACACACACACACAAGCTAGCTAGCTCCTGGAGAGGCCTGGCTGCCTTCGATGACAACAACTGGGCCTTACGGCAGATAGAGACTGCCTTATATGACAACAACTGGGCCTTAGAGCAGATACAGAGGCTGAGGTGGTTTTATGTGTGATGTACTAACAGAGCACACACAAGCTAGCTAGCTCCTGGAGATGCCTGGCTGCCTTTGATGACAACAACTGGGCCTTACAGCAGATGGAGACTGCCTTATATGACAACAACTGGGCCTTACAGCAGATACAGAGGCTGAGGTGGTTTTATTTGTGATGTACTAACAGAGCACACACACACACAAGCTAGCTAGCTCCAGGAGATGCCTGGCTGCCTTCGATGACAACAACTGGGCCTTACGGCAGATAGAGACTGCCTTATATGACAACAACTGGGCCTTAGAGCAGATACAGAGGCTGAGGTGGTTTTATGTGTGATGTACTAACAGAGCACACACACAAGCTAGCTAGCTCCTGGAGATGCCTGGCTGCCTTTGATGACAACAACTGGGCCTTAGAGCAGATACAGGGGCTGAGGTGGTTTTGTGTGTGATGTACTAACAGAGCACACACACACAAGCTAGCTAGCTCCTGGAGATGCCTGGCTGCCTTTGATGACAACAAGTGGGCCTTACGGCAGATAGAGACTGCCTTATATGACAACAACTGGGCCTTAGAGCAGATACAGAGGCTGAGGTGGGTTTATGTGTGATGCACTAACAGAGCACACACACACAAGCTAGCTAGCTCCTGGAGATGCCTGGCTGCCATTGATGACAACAACTGGGCCTTAGAGCAGATACAGAGGCTGAGGTGGTTTTATGTGTGATGTACTAACAGAGCACACACACACACAAGCTAGCTAGCTCCTGGAGATGCCAGGCTGCCTTCGATGACAACAACTGGGCCTTACGGCAGATAGAGAATGCCTTACATGACAACAAATGGGCCTTAGAGCAGTTACAGAGGCTGAGGTGGTTTTATGTGTGATGTACTAACAGAGCACACACACAAGCTAGCTAGCTCCTGGAGATGCCTGACTGCCTTTGATGACAACAACTGGGCCTTAGAGCAGTTACAGAGGCTGAGGTTGTTTTATGTGTGATGTACTAACAGAGCACACACACAAGCTAGCTAGCTCCTGGAGATGCCTGGCTGCCTTCAATGACAACAACTGGGCCTTAGAGCAGATACAGAGGCTGAGGTGGTTTTATGTGTGATGAACTAACAGAGCACACACACACACAAGCTAGCTTGCTCCTGGAGATGCCTGGCTGCCTTCGATGACAACTGCTGGGCCTTACGGCAGATAGAGACTGCCTTATATGACAACAACTGGGCCTTAGAGCAGATACAGAGGCTGAGGTGGTTTTATGTGTGATGTACTAACAGAGCACACACATAAGCTAGCTACTGGAGATGCCTGGCTGCCTTCGATGACAACAACTGGGCCTTACGGCAGATAGAGAATGCCTTATATGACAACAACTGGGCCTTAGAGCAGATACAGAGGCTGAGGTGGTTTTATGTGTGATGTACTAACAGAGCACACACACACTAGCTAGCTCCTGGAGATGTCTGGCTGCCTTTGATTACAACAACTGGGCCTTAGAGCAGATACAGAGGCTGAGGAGGTTTTATGTGTGATGTACTAACAGAGCACACACACAAGCTAGCTGGCTCCTGGAGATGCCTGGCTGCCTTTGATGACAACAACTGGGCCTTAGAGCAGATACAGGGGCTGAGGTGGTTTTGTGTGTGATGTACTAACAGAGCACACACACACAAGCTAGCTAGCTCCTGGAGATGCCTGGCTGCCTTTGATGACAACAAGTGGGCCTTACGGCAGATAGAGACTGCCTTATATGACAACAACTGGGCCTTAGAGCAGATACAGAGGCTGAGGTGGGTTTATGTGTGATGCACTAACAGAGCACACACACACAAGCTAGCTAGCTCCTGGAGATGCCTGGCTGCCATTGATGACAACAACTGGGCCTTAGAGCAGATACAGAGGCTGAGGTGGTTTTATGTGTGATGAACTAACAGAGCACACACACACACAAGCTAGCTAGCTCCTGGAGATGCCAGGCTGCCTTCGATGACAACAACTGGGCCTTACGGCAGATAGAGAATGCCTTACATGACAACAAATGGGCCTTAGAGCAGTTACAGAGGCTGAGGTGGTTTTATGTGTGATGTACTAACAGAGCACACACACAAGCTAGCTAGCTCCTGGAGATGCCTGACTGCCTTTGATGACAACAACTGGGCCTTAGAGCAGTTACAGAGGCTGAGGTTGTTTTATGTGTGATGTACTAACAGAGCACACACACAAGCTAGCTATCTCCTGGAGATGCCTGGCTGCCTTCGATGACAACAACTGGGCCTTACGGCAGATAGAGACTGCCTTATATGACAACAACTGGGCCTTAGAGCAGATACAGAGGCTGAGGTGGTTTTATGTGTGATGTACTAACAGAGCACACACACACAAGCTAGCTAACTCCTGGAGGTGCCTGGCTGCCTTCGATGACAACAACTGGGCCTTAGAGCAGATACAGAGGCTAAGGTGGTTTTATGTGTGATGTACAAACAAAGCAAACACAAGCTAGCTAGCTCTTGGAGATGCCTGGCTGCCTTTGATGACAACAACTGGGCCTTTCGGCAGATAGAGACTGCCTTATATGACAACAACTGGGCCTTAGAGCAGATACAGAGGCTGAGGGGGTTTTATTTGTGATGTACTTACAGAGCACACACACACAAGCTAGCTAGTTCCTGGAGATGCCTGGCTGCCTTCGATGACAACAACTGGGCCTTACGGCAGATAGAGACTGCCTTATATAACAACTGGGCCTTAGAGCAGATACAGAGGCTGAGGTGGTTTTATGTGTGATGTACTAACAGAGCACACACACAAGCTAGCTAGCTCCTGGAGATGCCTGGCTGCCTTCGATGACAACAACTGGGCCTTAGAGCAGATACAGAGGCTGAGGTGGTTTTATGTGTGATGAACTAACAAAGCACACACACACACACAAGCTAGCTAGCTCCTGGAGATGCCTGGCTGCCTTCGATGACAACAACTGGGCCTTACGGCAGATAGAGACTGCCTTATATGACAACAACTGGGCCTTAGAGCAGATACAGAGGCTGAGGTGGTTTTATGTGTGATGTACTAACAGAGCACACACACACAAGATAGCTAGCTACTGGAGATGGCTGGCTGCCTTCGATGACGACAACTGGGCCTTAGAGCAGATACAGAGGCTGAGGTGGTTTTATGTGTGATGTACTAACAGAGCACACACACACAAGCTAGCTAGCTCCTGGAGATGCCTGGCTGCCTTCGATGACAACAACTGGGCCTTACGGCAGATAGAGAATGCCTTATATGACAACAACTGGGCCTTAGAGCAGATACAGAGGCTGAGGTGGTTTTATGTGTGATGTACTAACAGAGCACACACACACTAGCTAGCTCCTGGAGATGTCTGGCTGCCTTTGATTACAACAACTGGGCCTTAGAGCAGATACAGAGGCTGAGGTGGTTTTATGTGTGATGTACTAACAGAGCACACACACAAGCTAGCTAGCTCCTGGAGATGCCTGGCTGCCTTTGATGACAACAACTGGGCCTTACGGCAGATAGAGGCTGCCTTATATGACAACAACTGGGCCTTAGAGCAGATACAGAGGCTGAGGGGTTTTTATTTGTGATGTACTAACAGAGCACACACACACAAGCTAGCTAGCTCCTGCAGATGCCTGGCTGCCTTTGATGACAACAACTGGGCCTTACGGCAGATAGAGACTGCCTTATATGTCAACAACTGGGCCTCAGAGCAGATACAGAGGCTGAGGTGGTTTTATTTGTGATGTACTAACAGAGCACACACACAAGCTAGCTAGCTCCTGGAGATGCCTGGCTGCATTCGATGACAACAACTGGGCCTTACGGCAGATAGAGACTGCCTTATATGACAACAACTGGGCCTTAGAGCAGATACAGAGGTAGAGGTGGTTTTATGTGTGATGTACTAACAGAGCACACACACACACAAGCTAGCTAGCTCCTGGAGATGCCTGGCTGCCTTCGATGACAACAACTTGGCCTAAGAGCAGATACAGAGGCTGAGGGGGTTTTATGTGTGATGTACTAACAGAGCACACACACACACACACACACAAGCTAGCTAGCTCCTGGAGATGCCTGGCTGCCTTCGATGACAACAACTGGGCCTTATGGCAGATAGAGACTGCCTTATATGACAACAACTGGGCCTTAGAGCAGATACAGAGGCTGAGGTGGTTTTATGTGTGATGTACTAACAGAGCACACACACACAAGCTAGCTAGCTACTGGAGATGCCTGGCTGCCTTCGATGACGACAACTGGGCCTTAGAGCAGATACAGAGGCTGAGGTGGTTTTATGTGTGATGTACTAACAGAGCACACACACACAAGCTAGCTAGCTCCTGGAGATGCCTGGCTGCCTTCGATGACAACAACTGGGCCTTACGGCAGATAGAGAATGCCTTATATTACAACAACTGGGCCTTAGAGCAGATACAGAGGCTGAGGTGGTTTTATGTGTGATGTACTAACAGAGCACACACACACTAGCTAGCTCCTGGAGATGTCTGGCTGCCTTTGATTACAACAACTGGGCCTTAGAGCAGATACAGAGGCTGAGGTGGTTTTATGTGTGATGTACTAACAGAGCACACACACACAAGCTAGCTGGCTCCTGGAGATGCCTGGCTGCCTTCGATAACAACAACTGCGCCATACAGCAGATAGGGTATTTAAGGTGAAGATCCACTTCGATTCAAGTTGACTTAGGGTCCTCACCTTATGTCCTCACCAGGGTCCTCACCATTTTGCCATCCACCATAACAAAGACCCCTCACATTTAAAATTCTGGGGCATTGAGCCCTACATCAAACACTGGAGGGGAGGACATAAGGTGAGGACCCTAAGTCAACTTGAATCGAAGTGGATCTTCACCTTAAATACCCTCACGCCACATGGCTTGAACGTAGAATTTGACCTCAATTGTTTCCTCAGTGATTTTTAAAAAATATTTTAAAAAATATTTTAAAAATATTTAAATATATTTTTTAGACATATCTTATACAATTTTAAATAATATTACTTTTATATGTAGCTCAATCGTCCATTCAATTCCCTCCTGGTCCTTTCATCCAATTAGACCAATACTTCCTCATTATCTAGTTCTGGAATATGTCTGCACTCTGGAGGTCTCTCATCCTCTATCATTTTTATTCTGCTACCCTGTCGTTTTATTCACAGGTTTTATTATTATGAACCACTGCAATTATGTATTTCATGTATTACCTTGACGTCATTTCCGGTATATTTTATTCTAATTTTATATCATATATATATTTTTTATATATATATATATCCATATTTTTTCCATACTTTTACTATGTCCTTTTATCCTTTTAAACATAATGGATATACACTTACACTGGCGTTTTTATTATGGTATTATTCTTCAATCAACCCCCGTTCTAATATATGCATTCACCTATAGTTGCTATTTATTTATCAGTCAGAGTTAACCACCACCACTTCCGGGTTTGCGTTACATACTCTGCTGACACCACATCATGTTTACCACTATGCGGCCCAACACACCAATAAAATGGCCGCCGTTCCACTTCCGGCGACGTATCTGTGACCACTTCCGGTGATCGGCGCTATGGCAAAATGGCCGCTAATTGACGTTTACACAGCCTATTTAAAGAGCACGGTACCCCTGATGAAGTCACGTGACAAGTGACGAACACGCGTCGGGACACGTGACCTACCGGAAGTGACGCCACCGAGCTCGAGGCTCGTTTTTACCCTGTATTTGTACTCACTGCTTGAATGTGAGTACCCATTTTTATCTGTTATACTGTTTTGATTGCAATAAATACCTGTTTACCATTTACATACTACACTATGAGGCTATCTTATTACATGTGCACATTGAGGTGAAAACCCCCCTAACCCCCCAGACCTGCCCCTGCCTGGATAAGGAGGATAGCTGAAGGGAACTACCTGGGAAAGACATTGGAAAAAAAACGGAAAGACACCCCAGGGAGGACGGTCTCTTACGACCACAAAGACCTAGATTACACTGCTGTAACCTTACAGCTGTAAGGTAAGGGGCCACCCATATCCCTATTAGTAGGGATGAGCCGAACACCCCCGGGTTCGGTTCGCACCAGAACCTTCGAACGGACCGAAAGTTCGCGCGAATTTTCGAACCCTATACGTTATAATGGACGCGAACGTTCGAAATCAAAAGTGCTAATTACAACGGCCAATATGCATGTTAATGTCATAAAACAGGTTTGGGGACCCGGGTCCTGCCCCAGGGGACATATATCAATGCAAAAAGAACTTTTAAAAACTAACGTTTTTTCGGGAGCAGTCATTTTAATGATGCATAAAGTGAAAAAAAAAAAGTGAAATTTTCCTTTAAATATGGTACCTGGGGGGTGTCAAAAGTATGCCTGTGAAGTGGCATGTGTTTCCCGTGTTTAGAACTGTCCTTGCACAAAATGACATTTGTAAAGGAAAAAAAGAAGCCATTTAAAAACACTTGCGGCTTTAGGTTTGTTCTTAAGTAGAATCTGAACAGGTACATTATGAAGTGTAGCTCCATCCCAAAAAAATCTATTTTTAAGCTTTTTGGAGAACATAGGGAGGGGTTATCACCCCTGTAACATTTGCTGTCTTTGCACATCTGTTCAGAACATGTCACCTCACTTTCCGTCCCAATGACAAATGTTTTTGGAAAAGTGGGGTTTTAATTGAAACAAGGATTGGTGATAAAGTATCAGTAGAGAGGAGATACCTTTTTCCCAAATTAAATCTAACAGGATAGAATTTCCCTTCCTAGGGGTAGATTTCCTCTCACTTCCTGTTTTCTCTTTCCATTTGCAAGTAGGAGTCGTTTGTAAGTTGGATGTTTGAAAGTAGGGGCCTGGCGTATATACTCTGCAGAAATTTGCCCTATTAGATGTTGGTGTAGCCACAAGACTGGTGGGCACAGGAATGGGCCCTGCTGTGAGTTAATAGATCAAGATTTGTAATTGCATGCACCTGTTGAACAGGGCAGAAAAATTGAGGGTGGTGGTGGTGGTGGACGGTGTTGCCACAAACTGTAAGCTCTCACAGTTACTCTTGGTGGGCGCAGGAATGGGCCCTGCTGTGAGTTATTAGATCAAGATTTGTAATTGCAAGCACCTGATGAACAGGGCAGAAAAATTGGGCCTTTGGCGGTGGTGGTGGACGGTGTTGCCACAAGACTGTAAGCTCTCACAGTTACTCTTGGTGGGCGCAGGAATGGGCCCTGCTGTGAGTTATTAGATCAAGATTTGTAATTGCAAGCACCTGATGAACAGGGCAGAAAAATTGGGCCCTTGGCGGTGGTGGTGGACGGTGTTGCCACAAGACTGTAAGCTCTCACAGTTACTCTTGGTGGGCGCAGGAATGGGCCCTGCTGTGAGTTATTAGATCAAGATTTGTAATTGCAAGCACCTGATGAACAGGGCAGAAAAATTGGGCCTTTGGCGGTGGTGGTGGACGGTGTTGCCACAAGACTGTAAGCTCTCACAGTTACTCTTGGTGGGCGCAGGAATGGGCCCTGCTGTGAGTTATTAGATCAAGATTTGTAATTGCAAGCACCTGATGAACAGGGCAGAAAAATTGGGCCTTTGGCGGTGGTGGTGGACGGTGTTGCCACAAGACTGTAGGCCCTCATAGTTACTCTTGGTGGGCGCAGGAATGGGCCCTGCTGTGAACTATTAGATCAAGATTTGTAATTACCCGCCCCTGTTAAACAGGGGCTGAAAAATTGTGCCTTAGGCACTGGTGCTGGTGCCACAACACTGCAACCCCTCACAGATACTGTACTTGGAGCACAGCAGTCACACGTGTTGCGAAGCATTTTTTTTAAAAAATTGTAAGTACACGCCCCTGTTAAACAGGGGCTAAAAAATTGTGCCTTAGGCACTGGTGCTGGTGCCACAACACTGCAACCCCTCACAGATACTGTACTTGGAGCACAGCAGTCACACGTGTTGCAAAGCTTTTTTTTTTATAAAAATTGTATGTACACGCCCCTGTTAAACAGGGGCTGAAAAATTGTGCCTTAGGCACTGGTGCTGGTGCCACAACACTGCAACCCCTCACAGATACTGTACTTGGAGCACAGCAGTCACACGTGTTGCGAAGCTTTTTTTTATAAAAATTGTATGTACACGCCCCTGTTAAACAGGGGCTGAAAAATTGTGCCTTAGGCACTGGTGCTGGTGCCACAACACTGCAACCCCTCACAGATACTGTACTTGGAGCACAGCAGTCACACGTGTTGCCAAGCTTTTTTTTATAGAAAATTGTATGTACACGCCCCTGTTAAACAGGGGCTGAAAAATTGTGCCTTAGGCACTGGTGTGGTGGCATGGATCATTGAGGAGGAGGAAGAGGATAGTCAGTGAACATAAGAGGACAGTCACTCAGCATCAGCATAGGCAGTCTTGAAGGGATGTGACATTATAAATTATTCGGTTATATCCGCTTCAGGTGCCTGGTAGCTGGTGGTGATCCAAGACTGATTCATTTTGATGAAGGTCAGTCGATCAACCAAGGCGGTGGACAGGCGCACCCTATGATCGGTGACAAATCCTCCAGCAGCACTGAATGTGCGTTCGGAAAGAACGCTGGAGGCAGGACAGGCCAGTAGCTCAATTGCATACTGTGCAAGCTCTGGCCAGTGATCCATCCTCAGGACCCAGTAAGCCAGAGGATTTTCGGTGGGAAAGGTGTCCAAGTCTGACCTTGCCCCAAGGTATTCCTGCACCATGTATATCAGACGCTGGCGATGGTTGCTGGAACCGATCATACCTTGGGGCTGCGGACTAAAAAATTGTCTGAACGCATCGGTCAGACGTCCACCTTCCCCACCGCTCCTTCTGCTACTGACCGAAGCCTCAGCAACTCGTCGCCCAGGACCAGGAGTTTGTAACCTCCCAGTTTCTGGGAACGCGTTGCACAGACCTTTCTGCAAGGCCTCCCTGAGATGTCTCATCCTCTGCTCCCTCTGCGACGGCAAGATAAGGTCCGCAACCTTACCCTTGTACCGCGGATCAAGGAGAGTGGCCAGCCAGTAATGGTCCCTCTCCTTGATCCGAAGAACACGAGGATCCTTCCGCAGGCTTTGCAGGATCAGGGAGGCCATGCAGCGTAGGTTAGCTGAGGCATTCGGTCCGGAGTCTTCTGGGTCACTGAGGATGACATGATCGCCAGCCACCTCCTCCCAGCCACGTACAAGTCCACTGGTTTGTTGGGACTGTACATCATCCCTAAAAGACTGCTGCTGCTGATGCTGAGTGCCAGGCTCCACCTCCATGCTCACACAATCCTCCTTCTCCTCCTCCTCCTCCTCATCCTCTTCCTGTGTGATGGGTGGGACAGAAGGAACACTGTCCGGATAAAGGGGGCCTTGAGAGGCAAGGAAGTCCTCCTCTTCCTGCCTCTGTTCTGCCTCAAGTGCCCTGTCCATTATCCAACGCAGCGTATGCTCCAACAGGTGGACAAGAGGGACAGTGTCACTGATGCATGCACTGTCACTGCTCACCATCCTTGTGGCCTCCTCAAATGGTGAGAGGACAGTGCATGCATCCCTGATCATGCTCCACTGACGTGGGGAAAAAAAACCAAGCTCCCCTGACCCTGTCCTGGTGCCGTAGTCGCAAAGGTACTCATTGATGGCCCTCTGCTGCGTGTGCAGTCGCTGCAGCATGGCCAACGTTGAGTTCCACCTGGTGGGCATGTCACATATTAGGCGGTTCTTGGGCAGGTTCAGCTCCTTTTGCAGCTCAGTCAGCCGAGCACTGGCATTATAAGATCGGCGGAAATGCACACAGACTTTCCTGGCCTGCCTCAGGACATCCTGTAAGCCTGGGAACCTGCCCAAGAACCGCTGCACCACCAGGTTGAGGACGTGAGCCATGCAGGGCACATGGGTGAGCTGCCCCTGTCGCAGGGCGGAGAGGAGGTTGGTGCCATTGTCAGAAACGACCATTCCTGGCTTAAGCTGACGTGGTGTCAACCACCTCTCGGCCTGCCCCTGCAGAGCTGCCAGAACCTCTGGCCCAGTGTGGCTCCTGTCCCCCAAACACACCAGCGCAAGCACGGCATGGCATCTTTTTGCCTGCGTACTTGCGTAGCCCCTTGTACGCCTACGGAGCACCGCTGGTTCCAAGGACAGAGCACTGGAGGAAGAAGAGGAGGGGGTGGAGGAGAGGGGTGTGTCACAACCAGTAGCAGTAGTAGCGTTTTGGAGGCGTGGTGGCGGAACAACCTCCAACACTACTGCACCTTGTCCTGCATCCCTCCCAGCTGCCAATAGAGTGACCCAATGGGCCGTGAAAGAAAGGTACCGTCCCTGTCCATGCCTGCTGGACCATGAGTCAGCGGTAATATGCACCTTACCGCTGACCGCCCTGTCCAGCGAGGCATGGACATTGCCTTCCACATGCCGGTAGAGAGACGGAATCGCCTTCCGTGAGAAAAAGTGGAGTTTGGGAACCTGCCACTGAGGAACCGTACATTGAACAAACTCACGGAAGGGGGCCGAGTCTACCAACTGAAAAGGCAGCAGTTGAAGTGCTAGCAATTTAGCCAAGCTAGCATTCAACCGCTGGGCATGTGGATGGCTGGGAGTGTACTTCTTTCTACGGTCCAGCAGCTGGGGCAGGGAAATTTGCCTGCTGCAATCGGACGTCGGTGTACTGCAAGTACTTGGTTGTGACACACCTAATTCTACACCTTCAGTCCTCTCAGAGCAGCTTTCAGAGAGCACTGAAGGTGTAGTGGGGATGGAGATCCCAGCTGATGAGGAGCAAGGAGAGGTCCGCTTAGTTCTTTGGTGTGGGTCTTTTATGTGTGCCTGCCAATGAGCTGCATGGCAGGTCGACATATGTCTGGTCATGCTTGTGGTGCCCAAGCGGCTGATGTTTTGGCCACGCGAGATACGCTTGAGACAAATATTGCAAATAGCAGTGGTGCGATCTGATGCACTCGTCTCAAAAAAGGCCCACACCAAAGAACTTTTCTGATAACGTGCAGAGGCAGCGCTCTGCACAGGCGGAGCTCTGCGGTGTTGTACAGTTGCTGTGCTGGCCTCTACCTGGCCTCCAGGGGGCATCCTGCCTCGTTGGACATGTGACGCCGCATCCTCCTCCTCCTCGTCCTCCTCCTCATCCTCTCTCCCTTCAGGCACCCACGTGGAGTCAGTGACCTCATCATCCCCTCCCTCTTCACCACTAGAGCAAACCTGGCAGTAAGCTGCAGCTGGTGGAACAGTACTGCCAGATTCCTCAAGCTGGGTATCATCATCCGAGCCTTCGAATCGTTGGGCATCCTCCTGGAGCATGTACCCAACACTGTGCTCAAAGAGTTCAGGGGACTCCTCAGGAGGACATGGTGGGTCTAGGGAAGGGGTGGCTGATGATGCCATTGAGTACGCGTTGGCAGCTGCTCTGCCAGTACCCTGAGCCTGGGTGAGAGAGGATGAGGAGGATGAGGAGGGCTTGGTCATCCATTCTACCAAGCCTTCAGCATGATGCGGCTCCACATGTCCAGCTGCCGAAAACAAAGACGCGCGTGTCCCATGGCCACGTGCTGATGACGATGCACGACCACGTCCACGGCCACGGCCACGTCCACTAGAAACAGAGCCTGCCTGCCCTGTGTTCTTGGCTCTGCACGCTCTGCCTCCCCTTGGTGGTCTTCCAGCCATTGTAGTCAGTAGTCCTGTGGGTGCTGCTGAGAAGAATATATAGGAGCTCTGTGTGATGCCACTAACACACTAGAAGTCCTATGGGTGCTGCTGCAAAGAAAATATAGGAGCTCTGTGTGATGCCACTAACACACTAGAAGTCCTGTGGGTGCTGCTGAGAAGAAATATAGGAGCTCTGTGTGATGCCACTAACACACTAGAAGTCCTATGGGTGCTTCTGCAAAGAAAATAGAGGATCTCTGTGTGATGGGACTAACACACTCAAGTCCTATAGGTGCTTCTGGGAACAAAAATATAGCTCTGTGTGATGGGACTAACACACTTCAAGTCCTATAGGTGCTTCTGGGAACAAAATATAGGATCTCTGTGTGATGGGACTAAACACACTTCAAGTCCTATAGGTGCTTCTGGGAAGAAAATATAGCTCTGTGTGATGGGACTAACACACTTCAAGTCCTATAGGTGCTTCTGGGAACAAAATATAGGATCTCTGTGTGATGGGACTAACACACTTCAAGTCCTATAGGTGCTTCTGGGAACAAAATATATGACCTCTGTGTGATGGGACTAACACACTTCAAGTCCTATAGGTGCTTCTGGGAACAAAATATAGCTCTGTGTGATGGGACTAACACACTTCAAGTCCTATAGTTGCTTCTGGGAACAAAATATAGCTCTGTGTGATGGGACTAACACACTTCAAGTCCTATAGGTGCTTCTGGGAACAAAATATAGCTCTGTGTGATGGGACTAACACACTTCAAGTCCTATAGGTGCTTCTGGGAACAAAATATAGGATCTCTGTGTGATGGGACTAACACACTTCAAGTCCTATAGGTGCTTCTGGGAACAAAATATAGGATCTCTGTGTGATGGGACTAACACACTTCAAGTCCTATGGGTGCTTCTGGGAAGAAAATATAGCTCTGTGTGATGGGACTAACACACTTCAAGTCCTATAGGTGCTTCTGGGAACAAAATATAGGATCTCTGTGTGATGGGACTAACACACTTCAAGTCCTATAGGTGCTTCTGGGAACAAAATATAGGATCTCTGTGTGATGGGACTAACACACTTCAAGTCCTATAGGTGCTTCTGGGAACAAAATATAGGATCTCTGTGTGATGGGACTAACACACTTCAAGTCCTATAGGTGCTTCTGGGAACAAAATATAGGATCTCTGTGTGATGGGACTAACACACTTCAAGTCCTATAGGTGCTTCTGGGAAGAAAATATAGCTCTGTGTGATGGGACTAACACACTTCAAGTCCTATAGGTGCTTCTGGGAACAAAATATAGGATCTCTGTGTGATGGGACTAACACACTTCAAGTCCTATAGGTGCTTCTGGGAACAAAATATAGGATCTCTGTGTGATGGGACTAACACACTTCAAGTCCTATAGGTGCTTCTGGGAAGAAAATATAGCTCTGTGTGATGGGACTAACACACTTCAATCCTATAGGTGCTTCTGGGAACAAAATATAGCTCTGTGTGATGGGACTAACACACTTCAAGTCCTATAGGTGCTTCTGGGAACAAAATATAGGATCTCTGTGTGATGGGACTAACACACTTCAAGTCCTATAGGTGCTTCTGGGAAAAATATATAGCTCTGTGTGATGGGACTAACACACTTCAAGTCCTATAGGTGCTTCTGGGAACAAAATATAGGATCTCTGTGTGATGGGACTAACACACTTCAAGTCCTATAGGTGCTTCTGGGAACAAAATATAGGATCTCTGTGTGATGGGACTAACACACTTCAAGTCCTATAGGTGCTTCTGGGAAGAAAATATAGCTCTGTGTGATGGGACTAACACACTTCAAGTCCTATAGGTGCTTCTGGGAACAAAATATAGCTCTCTGTGTGATGGGACTAACACACTTCAAGTCCTATAGGTGCTTCTGGGAATAAAATATAGGATCTCTGTGTGATGGGACTAACACACTTCAAGTCCTATAGGTGCTTTTGGGAAGAAAATATAGCTCTGTGTGATGGGACTAACACACTTTAAGTCCTATAGGTGCTTCTGGGAACAAAAATATAGCTCTGTGTGATGGGACTAACACACATCAAGTCCTATAGGTGCTTCTGGGAACAAAATATATGATCTCTGTGTGATGGGACTAACACACTACAAGTCCTATGGGTGCTTCTGGGAAGAAAATATAGCTCTGTGTGATGGGACTAACACACTTCAAGTCCTATAGGTGCTTCTGGGAACAAAATATATGATCTCTGTGTGATGGGACTAACACACTTCAAGTCCTATAGGTGCTTCTGGGAACAAAATATAGCTCTGTGTGATGGGACTAACACACTTCAAGTCCTATAGGTGCTTCTGGGAACAAAATATAGGATCTCTGTGTGATGGGACTAACACACTACAAGTCCTATAGGTGCTTCTGGGAAGAAAATATAGCTCTGTGTGATGGGACTAACACACTTCAAGTCCTATAGGTGCTTCTGGGAAAAAATATAGCTCTGTGTGATGGGACTAACACACTTCAAGTCCTATAGGTGCTTCTGGGAACAAAAAATAGCTCTGTGTGATGGGACTAACACACTACAAGTCCTATAGGTGCTTCTGGGAACAAAATATATGATCTCTGTGTGATGGGACTAACACACTTCAAGTCCTATAGGTGCTTCTGGGAACAAAATATAGGATCTCTGTGTGATGGGACTAACACACTTCAAGCCCTATAGGTGCTTCTGGGAACAAAATATATGATCTCTGTGTGATGGGACTAACACACTACAAGTCCTATGGGTGCTTCTGGAAGAAAATATAGCTCTGTGTGATGGGACTAACACACTTCAAGTCCTATAGGTGCTTCTGGGAACAAAATATATGATCTCTGTGTGATGGGACTAACACACTTCCAAGTCCTATAGGTGCTTCTGGGAAGAAAATATAGCTCTGTGTGATGGGACTAACACACTTCAAGTCCTATAGGTGCTTCTGGGAACAAAATATAGGATCTCTGTTTGCTGCCAGTGCCTGCCTGCCACGAACACACTACAAGCCCTATAGGTGCCTCTGGGAACAAAATATAGGAGCTCTGTTTGCTGCCACTGCCTGCCAGTGCCTGCCTGCCACGAACACACTACAAGCCCACACTACTACAATGAATCTTTCTAAATGAATCTATCTAATTAAATCTCTCTAACTAAATCTCTCTAACTAAATCTCTCTAACTAAATCTAGCAGAGTGACACAAAACGATCCTGCTCTCTCTACGCCGGAACAGCATGTGACCGGCGCCGACGGCGTGGCGGCCTTTTATAAGAGGGGGCGTGTACTAAAGCCCCTGAGCTGTAATTGGCTACAGGCGTCCTGCCTGTAGCCAATTATGGCTCTTCGAGTTTCCGGCGCTGTGATTGGCCAAGCATGCGGGGTCACAGTGCATGCTTGGCCAATCATCAGCCAGCAATGCACTGCGCCGGCCGCGCCGGCCGCAATGCATTGCGGGGCCGCTCGCATCACACGAACGGGATGCGAGCGGCCAAAATAGTTCTGGGCTCGCCGAGCGAGCGAACACCCGGTGCTCGATGCGAACATGGGTTCGCATCGAGCACCGGGCCCATCCCTACCTATTAGGATTTCACGAGAGAAACACACGGATCACTGCACAGGACTTATAGATTATCCCTGATCACCACTGGATACCTCAGCACTGATAGCTCGCCCCCTGCTGGATAGAAGATATCAAATTCACCCTGCATTTATGCCATATATGGACTTTCCACTTGGACTTTTATATTCTGCGATTTATTAATCGCTATTCACAATTTCTTTCACTCTAGTTTGCCACTATGATTTGCACTATGCCACTATGATTTGCTACTAATCTGGATATTAATTTACATGAGATCTTATAGTCTCCTCTGCTCTTTTGCACTATATATTATCTTATATCACTTATATGATATACTGTTTTTATCCGTTTGGATCACTTCTTCTTTCACATCCTTGGATGCACACCACATGCGTTTAAGGATTTCCATCACGTCCTTTATATATCACTTTTTTTATACACACATTTGGATGCACTGTTATTTATTCAGTCACATTATGCGACTTTTATGATGCATTTTGAACCAGGATTGCTTTTATCATATGATTTGGTTTTATCACATCACAATATACACTTTGCTTGTTTTATTATATGCCATATTATGTACCCGGAGTTTTAATTGGCTATTTATGTCTATGATCTGCTATCTTTTGTCTTTTAAATACTTAGTTTAATCTTGCGCGCCACTACCTCTTCCTTTTTATTCCACTTGGGTTCAGACATTTCCTTTTAGTGTGCGCAGCATCCCTCTAGTTAGTTTCGGTGTGCTGGCGCAGGATTATTTTTATCCCATTTTTTAGCTCCTGGAGATGCCTGGCTGCCTTCGGTGACAACAACTGGGCCTTACGGTAGTTAGAGACTGCCTTATATGACAACAACTGGGCCTTAGAGCAGATACAGAGGCTGAGGTGGTTTTATGTGTGATGTACTAACAGAGCACACACACACACAAGCTAGCTAGCTAGTGGAGAAACCTGGCTGCCTTCGATGACAACAACTGGGCCTTAGAGCAGATACAGAGGCTGAGGTGGTTTTATTTGTGATGTACTAACAGAGCACACACACACACAAGCTAGCTAGCTCCTGGAGATGCCTGACTGCCTTCAATGACAACAACTGGGCCTTACGGCAGATAGAGACTGCCTTATATGACAACAACTGGGCCTTAGAGAAGATACAGAGGCTGAGGTGGTTTTATGTGTGATGTACTAACAGAGCACACACAAGCTAGCTAGCTCCTGGAGATGCCTGGCTGCCTTTGATGACAACAACTGGGCCTTAGAGCAGATACAGAGGCTGAGGTGGTTTTATTTGTGATGTACTAACAGAGCACACACACACACAAGCTAGCTAGCTCCTGGAGATGCCTGACTGCCTTCAATGACAACAACTGGGCCTTACGGCAGATAGAGACTGCCTTATATGACAACAACTGGGCCTTAGAGAAGATACAGAGGCTGAGGTGGTTTTATGTGTGATGTACTAACAGAGCACACACACAAGCTAGCTAGCTCCTGGAGATGCCTGGCTGCCTTTGATGACAACAACTGGGCCTTAGAGCAGATACAGAGGCTGAGGAGGTTTTATGTGTGATGTACTAACAGAGAACACACACACACACAAGCTAGCTAGCTCCTGGAGATGCCTGGCTGCCTTCGATGACAACAACTGGGCTTTACGGCAGATAGAGACTGCCTTCTATGACAACAACTGTGCCTTTGAGCAGTTACAGAGGCTGAGGTGGTTTTATGTGTGATGTACTAACAGAGCACACACACAAGCTAGCTAGCTCCTGGAGATGCCTGGCTGCCTTCGATGACAACAACTGGGCCTTAGAGCAGATACAGAGGCTGAGGTGGTTTTATGTGTGATGTACTAACAGAGCACTCACACACACACACAAGCTTCCTAGCTCCTGGAGATGCCTTGCTGCCTTCGATGACAACAACTGGGCCTTACGGCAGATAGAGACTGCCTTATATGACAACAACTGGGCCTTAGAGCAGATACAGAGGCTGAGGTGGTTTTTTGTGTGATGTACTAACAGAGAACACACACACACACAAGCTAGCTAGCTCCTGGAGATGCCTGGCTGCCTTCGATGACAACAACTGGGCCTTACGGCAGATAGTGACTGCCTTATATGACAACAACTGGGCCTTAGAGCAGATACAGAGGCTGAAGTGGTTTTATTTGTGATGTACTAACAGAGCACACACACACAAGCTAGCTAGCTCCTGGAGATGCCTGGCTGCCTTTGATGACAACAACTGGGCCTTAGAGCAGATACAGAGGCTGAGGTGGTTTTATGTGTGATGAACTAACAGAGCACACACACACAAGCTAGCGGGCTCCTGGAGATGCCTGGCTGCCTTCGATGACAACAACTGGGCCTTATGGCAGATAGAGACTGCCTTATATGACAAAAACTGGGCCTTAGAGCAGATACAGAGGCTGAGGTGGTTTTATGTGTGATGTACAAATAGAGCACACACACACAAGCTAGCTAGCTCCTGGAGATGCCTGGCTGCCTTTGATGACAACAACTGGGCCTTAGAGCAGATACAGAGGCTGAGGTGGTTTTATTTGTGATGTACTAACAGAGCACACACACACACAAGCTAGCTAGCTCCTGGAGATGCCTGACTGCCTTCAATGACAACAACTGGGCCTTACGGCAGATAGAGACTGCCTTATATGACAACAACTGGGCCTTAGAGAAGATACAGAGGCTGAGGTGGTTTTATGTGTGATGTACTAACAGAGCACACACACAAGCTAGCTAGCTCCTGGAGATGCCTGGCTGCCTTTGATGACAACAACTGGGCCTTAGAGCAGATACAGAGGCTGAGGTGGTTTTATGTGTGATGAACTAACAGAGCACACACACACACACAAGCTAGCGGGCTCCTGGAGATGCCTGGCTGCCTTCGATGACAACAACTGGGCCTTATGGCAGATAGAGACTGCCTTATATGACAAAAACTGGGCTTTAGAGCAGATACAGAGGCTGAGGTGGTTTTATTTGTGATGTACAAATAGAGCACACACACACAAGCTAGCTAGCTCCTGGAGATGCCTGGCTGCCTTTGATGACAACAACTGGGCCTTAGAGCAGATACAGAGGCTGAGGTGGTTTTATGTGTGATGTACTAACAGAGCACTCACACACACACACAAGCTACCTAGCTCCTGGAGATGCCTTGCTGCCTTCGATGACAACAACTGGGCCTTACGGCAGATAGAGACTGCCTTATATGACAACAACTTGGGCCTTAGAGCAGATACAGAGGCTGAGGTGGTTTTATGTGTGATGTACTAACAGAGCACACACACAAGCTAGCTAGCTCCTGGAGATGCCTGGCTGCGTTCGATGACAACAACTGGGCCTTACGGCAGATAGTGACTGCCTTATATGACAACAACTGGGCCTTAGAGCAGATACAGAGGCTGAGGTGGTTTTATTTGTGATGTACTAACAGAGCACACACACACAAGCTAGCTAGCTCCTGGAGATGCCTGGCTGCCTTTGATGACAACAACTGGGCCTTAGAGCAGATACAGAGGCTGAGGTGGTTTTATGTGTGATGTACTAACAGAGCACACACACACACACAAGCTAGCGAGCTCCTGGAGATGCCTGGCTGCCTTCGATGACAACAACTGGCCTTACGGCAGATAGAGACTGCCTTTTATGACAAAAACTGGGCCTTAGAGCAGATACAGAGGCTGAGGTGGTTTTATGTGTGATGTACTAACAGAGCACACACACACACACACACACAAGCTAGCTAGCTCCTGGAGATGCCTGGCTGCCTTTGATGACAACAACTGGGCCTTAGAGCAGATACAGAGGCTGAGGTGGTTTTATTTGTGATGTACTAACAGAGCACACACAAGCTAGCTAGCTCCTGGAGATGCCTGACTGCCTTCAATGACAACAACTGGGCCTTACGGCAGATAGAGACTGCCTTATATGACAACAACTGGGCCTTAGAGAAGATACAGAGGCTGAGGTGGTTTTATGTGTGATGTACTAACAGAGCACACACGCAAGCTAGCTCCTGGAGATGCCTGGCTGCCTTTGATGACAACAACTGGGCCTTAGAGAAGATACAGAGGCTGAGGGGGTTTTATGTGTGATGTACTAACAGAGCACTCACACACACACACAAGCTACCTAGCTCCTGGAGATGCCTTGCTGCCTTCGATGACAACAACTGGGCCTTACGGCAGATAGAGACTGCCTTATATGACAACAACTGGGCCTTAGAGCAGATACAGAGGCTGAGGTGGTTTTATGTGTGATGTACTAACAGAGCACACACACACAAGTTAGCTAGCTCCTGGAGATGCCTGGCTGCCTTCGATGACAACAACTGGGCCTTACGGCAGATAAAGACTGCCTTACATGACAACAACTGGGCCTTAGAGCAGATACAGAGGCTGAGGTGGTTTTATTTGTGATGTACTAACAGAGCACACACACACAAGCTAGCTAGCTCCTGGAGATGCCTGGCTGCCTTTAATGAAAACAACTGGGCCTTAGAGCAGATACAGAGGCTGAGGTGGTTTTATGTGTGATGAACTAACAGAGCACACACACACACACAAGCTAGCGGGCTCCTGGAGATGCCTGGCTGCCTTCGATGACAACAACTGGGCCTCATGGCAGATAGAGACTGCCTTATATGACAAAAACTGGGCCTTAGAGCAGATACAGAGGCTGAGGTGGTTTTATGTGTGATGTACAAATAGAGCACACACACACAAGCTAGCTAGCTCCTGGAGATGCCTGGCTGCCTTTGATGACAACAACTGGGCCTTAGAGCAGATACAGAGGCTGAGGTGGTTTTATTTGTGATGTACTAAAAGAGCACACACACACACACAAGCTAGCTAGCTCCTGGAGATGCCTGACTGCCTTCAATGACAACAACTGGGCCTTACGGCAGATAGAGACTGCCTTATATGACAACAACTGGGCCTTAGAGAAGATACAGAGGCTGAGGTGGTTTTATGTGTGATGTACTAACAGAGCACACACACAAGCTAGCTAGCTCCTGGAGATGCCTGGCTGCCTTTGATGACAACAACTGGGCCTTAGAGCAGATACAGAGGCTGACAGGGTTTTATGTGTGATGTACTAACAGAGCACTCACACACACACACAAGCTACCTAGCTCCTGGAGATGCCTTGCTGCCTTCGATGACAACAACTGGGCCTTACGGCAGATAGAGACTGCCTTATATGACAACAACTGGGCCTTAGAGCAGATACAGAGGCTGAGGTGGTTTTATGTGTGATGTACTAACAGAGCACACACACACAAGTTAGCTAGCTCCTGGAGATGCCTGGCTGCCTTCGATGACAACAACTGGGCCTTACGGCAGATAAAGACTGCCTTATATGACAACAACTGGTTCTTAGAGCAGTTAGAGAGGCTGAGGTGGTTTTCTGTGTGATGTACTAACAGAGCACACACACACACAAGCTAGCTAGCTCCTGGAGATGCCTGGCTGCCTTCGATGACAACAACTGGGCCTTACGGCAGAAAGAGACTGCCTTATATGACAACAACTGGGCCTTAGAGCATATACAGAGGCTGAGGTGGTTTTATGTGTGATGTACTAACAGAGCACACACACACAAGCTAGCTAGCTCCTGGAGATGCCTGGCTGCCTTTGATGACAACAACTGGGCCTTAGAGCAGATACAGAGGCTGAGGTGGTATTATGTGTGATGTACTAACTGAGCACACACACAAGCTAGCTAGCTCCTGGAGATGCCTGGCTGCCTTCGATGACAACAACTGGGCCTTACGGCAGATAGAGACTGCCTTATATGACAACAACTGGGCCTTAGAGCAGATACAGAGGCTGAGGTGGTTTTATTTGTGATGTACTAACAGAGCACACACACAAGCTAGCTAGCTCCTGGTGATGCCTGGCTGCCTTCGATGACAACAACTGGGCATTACGGCAGATAGACACTGCCTTATATGACAACAACTGGGCCTTAGAGCAGATACAGAGGCTGAGGTGGTTTTATGTGTGATTTACTAACAGAGCAAACACACACATAAGCTAGCTAGCTCCTGGAGATGCCTGTCTGCCTTTGATGACAACAACTGGGCCTTAGAGCAGATACAGAGGCTGAGGGGGTTTTATGTGTGATGTACTAACAGAGCACACACACACACACAAGCTAGCTAGCTCCTGGAGATGCCTGGCTGCCTTTGATGACAACAACTGGGCCTTAGAGCAGATACAGAGGCTGAGGGGGTTTTATGTGTGATGTACTAACAGAGCACTCACACACACACACAAGCTACCTAGCTCCTGGAGATGCCTTGCTGCCTTCGATGACAACAACTGGGCCTTACGGCAGATAGAGACTGCCTTATATGACAACAACTTGGGCCTTAGAGCAGATACAGAGGCTGAGGTGGTTTTATGTGTGATGTACTAACAGAGCACACACACAAGCTAGCTAGCTCCTGGAGATGCCTGGCTGCCTTCGATGACAACAACTGGGCCTTACGGCAGATAGTGACTGCCTTATATGACAACAACTGGGCCTTAGAGCAGATACAGAGGCTGAGGTGGTTTTATTTGTGATGTACTAACAGAGCACACACACACAAGCTAGCTAGCTCCTGGAGATGCCTGGCTGCCTTTGATGACAACAACTGGGCCTTAGAGCAGATACAGAGGCTGAGGTGGTTTTATGTGTGATGAACTAACAGAGCACACACACCCACACAAGCTAGCGAGCTCCTGGAGATGCCTGGCTGCCTTCGATGACAACAACTGGGCCTTACGGCAGATAGAGACTGCCTTTTATTACAAAAACTGGGCCTTAGAGCAGATACAGAGGCTGAGGTGGTTTTATGTGTGATGTACTAACAGAGCACACACACAAGCTAGCTAGCTCCTGGAGATGCCTGGCTGCCTTTGATGACAACAACTGGGCCTTACGGCAGATAGAGACTGCCTTATATGACAACAACTGGGCCTTAGAGAAGATACAGAGGCTGAGGTGGTTTATGTGTGATGTACTAACAGAGCACACACACAAGCTAGCTAGCTCCTGGAGATGCCTGGCTGCCTTTGATGACAACAACTGGGCCTTAGAGCAGATACAGAGGCTGAGGGGGTTTTATGTGTGATGTACTAACAGAGCACTCACACACACACACAAGCTACCTAGCTCCTGGAGATGCCTTGCTGCCTTCGATGACAACAACTGGGCCTTACGGCAGATAGAGACTGCTTTATATAACAACAACTAAGCCTAAGAGCAGATACAGAGGCTGAGGTGGTTTTATGTGTGATGAACTAACAGAGCACACACACACACATGCTAGCTAGCTCCTGGAGATGCCTGGCTGCCTTCGATGACAACAACTGGGTCTTACGGCAGAAAGAGACTGCCTTATATGACAACAACTGGGCCTTAGAGCATATACAGAGGCTGAGGTGGTTTTATGTGTGATGTACTAACAGAGCACACACACACAAGCTAGCTAGCTCCTGGAGATGCCTGGCTGCCTTTGATGACAACAACTGGGCCTTAGAGCAGATACAGAGGCTGAGGTGGTATTATGTGTGATGTACTAACTGAGCACACACACAAGCTAGCTAGCTCCTGGAGATGCCTGGCTGCCTTCGATGACAACAACTGGGCCTTACGGCAGATAGAGACTGCCTTATATGACAACAACTGGGCCTTAGAGCAGATACAGAGGCTGAGGTGGTTTTATTTGTGATGTACTAACAGAGCACACACACAAGCTAGCTAGCTCCTGGTGATGCCTGGCTGCCTTCGATGACAACAACTGGGCATTACGGCAGATAGACACTGCCTTATATGACAACAACTGGGCCTTAGAGCAGATACAGAGGCTGAGGTGGTTTTATGTGTGATTTACTAACAGAGCAAACACACACATAAGCTAGCTAGCTCCTGGAGATGCCTGTCTGCCTTTGATGACAACAACTGGGCCTTAGAGCAGATACAGAGGCTGAGGGGTTTTTATGTGTGATGTACTAACAGAGCACACACACACACACAAGCTAGCTAGCTCCTGGAGATGCCTGGCTGCCTTTGATGACAACAACTGGGCCTTAGAGCAGATACAGAGGCTGAGGTGGTTTTATGTGTGATGAACTAACAGAGCACACACAAGCTAGCTAGCTCCTGGAGATGCCTGGCTGCCTTTGATGACAACAACTGGGCCTTAGAGCAGATACAGAGGCTGAGGGGGTTTTATGTGTGATGTACTAACAGAGCACACACACAAAAGCTAGATAGCTCCTGGAGATGCCTGGCTGCCTTTGATGACAACAACTGGGCCTTACGGCAGATAGAGACTGCCTTTGATGACAACAACTGGGCCTTAGAGCAGATACAGAGGCTGAGGTGGTTTTATGTGTGATGTACTTACAGAGCACACACACACACAAGCTAGCTAGCTCCTGGAGATGCCTGGCTGCCTTCGATGACAACAACTGGGCCTTACGGCAGATAGAGACTACCTTATATGACAACAACTGGGCCTTAGAGCAGATAAGGAGGCTGAGGTGGTTTTGTGTGTGATGTACTAACAGAGCACACACACACAAGCCAGCTAGCTCCTGGAGATGCCTGGCTGCCTTTGATGACAACAACTGGGCCTTACGGCAAATAGAGACTGCCTTACATGACAACAACTGGGCCTTAGAGCAGATACAGAGGCTGAGGTGGTTTTATTTGTGATATACTTACAGAGCACACACAAGCTAGCTAGCTCCTGGAGATGCCTGGCTGCCTTCGATGACAACAACTGGGCCTTACGGCAGATAGAGACTGCCTTATATGACAACAACTGGGCCTTAGAGCAGATACAGAGGCTGAGGTGGTTTTATGTGTGATGTACTAACAGATCACACATACACACACACACACAAGCTAGCTAGCTCCTGGAGATGCCTGGCTGCCTTTGATGACAACAACTGGGCCTTACGGCAGATAGAGACTGCCTTACATGACAACAACTGGGCCTTAGAGCAGATACAGAGGCTGAGGTGGTTTTATTTGTGATGTACTTACAGAGCACACACACACACAAGCTAGCTAGCTCCTGGAGATGCCTGGCTGCCTTTGATGACAACAACTGGGCCTTAGAGCATATACAGAGGCTGAGGTGGTTTTATGTGTGATGTACTAACAGAGCACACACAAACACACACACACAAGCTAGCTAGCTCCTGGAGATGCCTGGCTGCCTTCGATGACAACAACTGGGCCTTACGGCAGATAGAGACTGCCTTATATGACAACAACTGGGCCTTAGAGCAGTTACAGAGGCTGAGGTGGTTTTATGTGTGATGTACTAACAGAGCACACACACACAAGCTAGCTAGCTCCTGGAGATGTCTGACTGCCTTTGATGACAACAACTGGGCCTTAGAGCAGATACAGAGGCTGAGGTGGTTTTGTGTGTGATGTACTAACAGAGCACACACACAAGCTAGCTAGCTCCTGGAGATGCCTGGCTGCCTTCGATAACAACTGGGCCTTACGGCAGATAGAGACTGCCTTATATGACAACAATTGGGCCTTAGAGTAGATACAGAGGCTGAGGTGGTTTTATGTGTGATGTAATAACAGAGAGCACACACACACACTGCCGTGGATATTTCACCACACTCTTGCGCTAATAAGCGCCTTTCAATCTTATGATATAATGCGCCCTCTGATCGTATGCCTCCCTGGATCCCCAGCTCCCAAAACAGACATTACCAGACAAATCTCACGTCATCTCAGCATAGCATCCATACATCACCTTTCCAGCCTAGCTTCTTCCCATCTAAGCCCCTGGTTTCCCATTTCCCAGTAAACAGCCACCAACAGCAAGTATTCTTACAGCCTCATCTTTGCCTGGTCAGTCCTACATCCTTGGCCACACAAACCAGCATGGCCTTTTATTATCACAAAAGCTTTCACAAACAGGAAGTGCCTGCCTCCAACAGCCAGGCACTCCCTCAATACAAAATGACATCACAGGAAGTGACATGGAGTAAAGGGGAAGGGCACTCACAGGAGGAAGTGCACATGATTAAATCAGACACAGGGAGACAGATGACAATCTATAAAAACACATCCTAGAATAAAATGTCCACATAAATTTTATACAATATAATTTCCACAACAGTCCTTCCTTTTTTGCCATATGCTCCTATGTGTCCCACGATGAATTTCGATCTTCTTACACCTGGAAATGAATCAGTCCTTACAGTCCATATGAGTCCATAAAAAGGAGAACACCACTTGACATGGAGACTCTGTTCTTCAGTAGAGATGACATGGTGAACTGTAGTAGTCGCTGGTCGGTCTGAGATCCTCTGTGTCTTGTTTGCAGGTCGGGCGTCTTGGGCGTCTTATTGAGGAAAATGTGGTCATCTGCTCGGGCTCTGGTCACACGTCCAAATCAGGCAGCAGGAGCACCTCATCGCAATATATATAAGGAATAGAAACAAAAACAACATGAGTAAATATACCCCTACTTCCTTCAACTATGATCCGCTGCAAAAATAAAAATTAAATCACCACAGATTCCCAGACTTTTTAGAGAATTCCATCCTTCACTAGCTACAGCTCTGGCTTTGCCTCTTAAGGATCCAAGCCCCATCCATATGGGCCTGAACTTTGTCACTAGTATCCCCGATTCAGGTATAGCAATATTTACTTATGAATTCCCAGGACCCCCCTTGGATTGTGGGAACTTCCTTGTAGCTTCAACAGTTACATGAAAACATCCCATCCTTAATGGACGATACATTTTTCAATTGTTTCATAAGCTCACCGTGTACAAGCAATTCCCTTCTAGGTGTCCCTGTCATTCTTAGCTTCCCTCGCGCCATAAGATCCTCGCGATGGGCCGCGACATAAGATTCTGGGACGAGATTCACCAGCACACATGAATCTCTTCCATCAGGGGAATTACTTTATAAACTGTAGATCTGAAGCACACTTGTGGGCTACCTGGTTATCCCGATACCAAAGCTGGTGAGAACCAGAGCTATTGTCAAAATTATAATTAATTTTACCCTCTAGAAATGTATCCATAAATTCCATTTACAAGTGTCTGTTTGGAGTCTTTACTAGTTTGTCACAACTCCTCACACCAATATGCCTATATATCATACACCGCTGTCATCACTGGGGCACTAGAGCTCGGTGGAGACTCAGAGTAGACCCAACCATGTGTCCTGTTCACTTTCTTAGCTAGTTAGGAAATACACTTTAAAAATATAAATAAAGATACTTCTCTTCGTTGTTGTTTTGTTCATCAATCTTCTCTGCAACAACCAAGTCATCTGTCACCCGTCACAAACTTGGCTAGAAT
Source organism: Lithobates sylvaticus (assembly GCA_028564925.1). Classification (NCBI taxonomy): domain Eukaryota; kingdom Metazoa; phylum Chordata; class Amphibia; order Anura; family Ranidae; genus Lithobates; species Lithobates sylvaticus. The sequence continues at coordinate 2,569,053 of CM053029.1, forward strand.
TAGAGTGGTTTGTATCATTGGTTTGAAAAATTGTCACTCAGCCCATCCTCTTCCCCCCCTTTTCCTCATCTTTACAAAGTGGAGGAAAACATACAGGGTTTAGAATGGTGCAGAGCCTCAGAAACTCCTTGGACCTGAAAAGATACTTATACACACAAGTTATTACTCTGTCCTTCATAAACAATACAACATTCGTGTACATTCGTAAATTGTCAATGACATTCTTACTTTCATGTTTTTACTAAAATACAACACCCACAACACGACTGTCGCGGTAGGTTCAGACTTATTCTTGTTACCACATAGAACATGAGACAGCTAAAACTTGATACAAATGTGGGGGAGATATTTCATAGTTCCTAAATCAAAAATTTAAATTTAAAACCAACCAGATGGAATTCTGCCTTCACTCTTAGCGATAGAAGAAAATACATACAATTTGGAAAAAAACACAACAGTAGTTTGAAATCTGTGCATGGACCAGCTGCACAAAGTTCAAAAACAGGCCTGAAAATGTTTTTATTTTATTTGTTTATCTATTTTTCTTGATCCCGCCAAAATAAGTTGGTTACATTGGCAGAATTACCAGAGAAAACTACAACAGATCTTTTGTTAGTGGACCCAGCCTGCCTCTCAGCATTGGATAACCAGTCACTGCTATCCCCTCGGGCCAGGTGTACATAAATGCGGTTCCTTCCGGACTGAAACCACCCTCTGTACACCCCCTCCCGCTCTACCATAATAAACTTCTGAAGCCACAGCTGAGCTACACATTTCATGCACTGTGCTGTACTGTCTGACTGTGGGAAATCTCCATTATTTCCCATACATGAACCCCCCTAGTGTCCATGGCAATTCGAATTGGCTTATCGTCTTACCCCCGCGTCCAGGGAAACCGTAAATGCACCTAAAATTTAGAGAGCACCACCAGGTGGCTGCTTTTGCGGTGGATCGTCAGACTACAGCTAGTCCTTCAACTAGAAACCTGAACGAGGGCGTCATCACCCCCCGAATCAGATCTCTACCCCTCACAGTGTATGCATACACAAACGCATTGCGCTGTACGACCGTACACTGCGTCGCCAGACAACACTACACGGAGCACTTATGCCTGCTCAACAATGTGGCTTTTCTGAGAAGAAATAAAAATAAAATGTGGACAGCCGTGTTCTCAGTAGTTACATGATCAACCTAATAATAAACTAACAATCTGGGCATGAACAAAAATAATGTACTACTTACTGCAAACTATATAGTGAATATAAAACAAGTTTTTTTTTTTTTAAAAATCAAAGTCTTTTCTACAAGACTCAGCTAAAGCTATAAAAGTCAAAACAAATGAAGACTAAAAATAACACATAGAGACTTGATATTACTATAACTTGAATGCCTCCCCAAACCTGTATTACAATATAAACCTTAATTTACTTTAAAAATCAAAATGATTTTGTCCTTAGTCAAAAGACCCCAGGCTCCTCCCACCAACTTCCTGTTGCACACCTGAACAAGAAGAGGGAGGGGGAGGGGAAATCTTGAATAGCTTCATATTTTGTCTATCAAAACATTAGAAAGATCTATGGCTAACATCAGCAAATAAAAAACTTTTTTCCAGGAGTGGGTGGAATAAACCTCCATATTGCAATCCCCCTTGACTCACATATCCCCTGGGAAATCAAACCACAAGTTTTGAGACCGGAATACCACACAACAGTGCAATCAAAGCCGTTTCCTTCCACTGCAGGCCACAAACAATCAAAAAGCCCCTCCTCTCCGGTGGATACATCAAAACTCATCAAACTGGTTCATTTAAATATCAATGAAGAGGGAGAGGGAGGAGAGCCTGGTGCAGGTTTAAACAATACAAGCCTAAAAAAAAAAGACAATGAATTACCATCTGAGACACTCCCATACACTTGCAAAGCTAGTTTCACTATACACTGAAACCCAGTGTAGATTCAAATGGAAATCAAAATTCAATACAGAAAATGCAAAAGCTTTACTTAAAAATATGTAAAAAGTACAAAAAAAAATTGAATTCACTTAAAAGGTAATTGTGCCTAGGGAGAAAGTGATGGCCCAGACCACATGGCTACACACACAAACGAATCAGAGCAGTTTCCACTCTGGGATGATTTGAGAGCTGAAAAGCACAAAATCCTTCAAAATGTGATTTCTCCTGCATAAAAGGCTGGCAAGATCAAACTGCCCCTCTAAATCACCTTTCTAAAACAGGACAGACCATACTATTTACCTTGCACTAAGCGTTGAAAATCTGCCCCAAAGGCTGAACACAGCAGATACAACATGGCTGATGAAAAAAAAACATAGCACATGGTAGCAATCAAGAAAGGCCAGACTTCAGCAAGATGGAGTTTTTTCCCGCCGAAACTAAAACAACAGCTAAATTACAATTGCTTACATTCACAGAAAACAGCACATGGTTTCACACACAAAGGAATGATGTCTGCCCCTTCCCCTATAGGATGACCCAGCACAACTTAAGACAAAATACACTTCTTGTCCCCCCCAAAGTTACTCACTGTGGCATCAACTTCCATAACAAGCCAACCCTTCTCCCCACACATTTGAAAATGCACACTTAAACATAGACACACAGTTTAGGAACAGTTTCACTGAAAAGCATGTAATCTCGCCACACAATTGAGAGTAACACATGCCATCCAATGAAACGACAACGCCACATGAACCACAGTATAATACAGCTCACACATACCCTCTTTTCTCATACAATCTGGCATCAGACAAACAGCCATCTCTACCATCCTACCCACAGTGAATTTCTGCATGGTCTTTTCATCTCAAAACAAAAAACTTTCCTATTGTTCCCAAGGGAGTAGCCAGCAGTTTCCCATACAATATATGGCTGGTCGCCCCCCCCCCCCCCCCATGCATAGCCAAACAATTTACTTATAAACTGCTCAGCCAGCCACATTGTAAGATGCACCTAAAATGCCACATTTATACTGTATACCCAATATACATTTGGTAACTTACACCACATACACACACACATACATTCACACATATACACACGATCACACATACACACATACATACACTCACACACATACATACACACACACACACACGATCAAACTTCCAGAATTATTTCAAAAAGACAAAAAGGGTGTTCTTTCAAAGCAGAACCCCCATATCATATCACATAGCCAAGGAGGTTTAGTTTGGTCCCCCAAGTGAGTCACCAGCTGACATGGTAAAAATCTGACTGTCTGTATAGCAAACAGCCAATTTTTCCTGTTTCTAATATAAATACCCATTTCTGTCTTAATGATATAATGCCTTACCTTAGATCTTATGTCTCCCCTTTACCTATCAAGCACTCATCCATGCATTCATCCTTATCTCAGCCCCCTCATTCAAACCTCACCAGCCAAGCATTGCATACATCACCGCCCCAGCCTAACGTACTCCCAGCCTGGTTGCATTAAAACAGCCATCACCAGTAGGGATGGGCCCGGTGTTCGATTCGAACCCATGTTTGAATCGAGCACCGGGCGTTCGCTCGCTCGGCGAGCCCAGAACTATTGGGGCCGCTCGCATCAAATTCGTGTGATGCGAGCGGCCCGCAATGCATTGTGCTAGTCGCAGTGCAATGCTGGCTGATGATTGGCCAAGCATGCACTGTGACCCCGCATGCTTGGCCAATCACAGCGCCGGCAGCGAGGAGAGCCATAATTGGCTACAGGCAGGATGCCTGTAGCCAATTATAGCTCAGGGGCTTTAGTACACGCCCCACGGGCGGCGGCCTCGCATATTATGTGTCAGCGTGTCAGTGTGTTGCTGACTGCTGACAAGATATGCTCTATTTCTGGGGATTTGTGTGTGCGTGCTGTTAGAACAGCATTGCAGTATCACATCTGGGGGGTGTCTATAGGTGGCCTGTGAAGGGGGGCATTTTTCCTGTGCTTAGAACTTTCCCTGCAAAAAAGTGTCATTTTTGCAGGAAAAAAGCTATTTAAAAGCACTCGCTGCTAATGAATTGATGGCTCCTGTAACACAGAGAACTGTCATTCATTAATAAAAAACAAAAAAAAAAGCGTGGGGGTCCCCCCAAATTCAATAACCAGGCCCTTCAGGTCTGGGATGGATATTAAGGGGAACCCCAGCCAAAAAAAAAATGGCGTAGGGTCCCCTCAAAATCCATACCAGACCCTTGAGGTCTGGGATGGATTTTCAGGGGAACCCTAGCCAAAAAAAATGGCGTGGGGTCCCCCTCAAAATCCATACCAGACCCTTATCCGAGCACGCAACCTGGCAGGCCGCAGGAAAAGAGGGGGGACGAGAGCGGCCCCCCTCCCGCCTGAACCGTACCAGGCCACATGCCCTCAACATTGGGAGGGTGCTTTGGGGTCCCCCCAAAGCACCTTGTCCCCATGTTGATGAGGACAAGGGCCTCTTCCCCACAACCCTGGCCATTGGTTGTGGGGGTCTGCGGGCGGGGGGCTTATCGGAATCTGTAAGCCCCCTTTAACAAGGGGATCCCCAGATCCCGCCCCCCCCCTGTGTGAAATGGTAAGGGGGTACTTACCCCTACCATTTCACCAAAAAAGTGTCAAAAATTGTAAAAATGACAGGAGACAGTCTTTGACAATTCCTTTATTAAAATCTTCTTTCTTCTTTCTTCATCCTTCGGTTTCTTCATCTTCTCCTTCCGTCATCTTCTTCCATCTTCTTCCATCTTCTTCTTCCTCCGATCCGCTTCTTCTTGCGCTGGTCTTCTCGTCCTTCTCGTCCGGCATCTTCTTCCGTCGGCGTCGGTGTCGGTGTCTCTTCTTGGGCCGCTCTGTGCAATGGGAGGCTCCCGCTGTGTGAGGCTCCGCTCCGTCTGACAGGTCTTTTATAATGGAGGGCACCTGGTGACCCCGCCCCCTCTGACGCACGGGGACATCATGGGGAATTCCCTATGGCTTTCCCCATGACGTCAGAGGGGGCGGGGTCACCAGGTGCCCTCCGTTATAAAAAGACCTGTCAGACGGAGCGGAGCCTCACACAGCGGGAGCCTCCCATTGCGCGGAGCGGCCCAAGAAGAGACACAGGTTGCGCGCTCGGATAAGGGTCTGGTATGGATTTTGAGGGGGACCCCACGCCATTTTTTTTGGCTAGGGTTCCCCTTAAAATCCATCCCAGACCTCGAGGGTCTGGTATGGATTTTGAGGGGGACCCTACGCCATTTTTTTTTTGGCTGGGGTTCCCCTTAATATCCATCCCAGACCTGAAGGGCCTGGTTATTGAATTTGGGGGGACCCCCACGCTTTTTTTTTTTCATTTTTTTTATTTTTTATCAATGACTTTTTTTTTATGAATGACTTTCAGTTTCAATGAATGACTGTTCTCTGTATTACGGGAGCCGTCAATACACATTAGCCGCGAGTGATTTTAAATAGCTTTTTTACTTGCAAAAATGACACTTTTTGCAGAGACAGTTCTAAACACGGGAAACATGCGCCCCTTTACAGGCATACTATAGACACCCCCCAGGTACGAAATTTAAAGGAATATTACACTTTTATTGTTTCAATTTAAGCATTATTAAAATCACCGCTCCTGAAAAAAGCTCCCACAGAAGGTTGTGACCTCATCTCATTCACACAGGATGTAAATGACCATATAAGGACATACAATACAGGGACTACAATACAGGGACAATAGTTTTCCTTCAAAATAACCAATCACAGATGTATACATTCAAACAGACTAAGCAGTGATGTACAAACCGCCTAAACTGCTTTCAATGACAACGAACAATATAAAACTATGGCTCCGTGGGCCACAATATTTATATCGTTATGCTAAAGTTCCAGTGTACACAGGGATGTTTGCTTGAAGCTATTAATGCCGTCATCGGGAAGTGGCCAGTCTCCCGGTGAGGCACGAATGAACTTCCTTAAACCAGCAAACACATCTGTAGTGTCCACAGGAAGATTTACACAGCCAATGGTCTTCCGCCAACGTCTTTATGTGCGAATACGCTCAGATGAGCGCATTACAGCAAAACCGACACTGGGGGGCATCTGACAACATACATTAATAACATTTTCCATGACAGCTTTCAGAAAACACAGTAAAATTACACAAGCTAATAGAAGTCGGTGGGACTGCAGCTAAAGATGGGGATAAAATGCAGAAAACTGCGTATACCCCAGCACTGCGACAAACTCCAGGACACCAGTGTGAACTCAAAGGCTTCAGGGTGCTGTGTAATGTAAAGGGGTCCTGAGTTGCAGAGGGTTTTGTAATGTAAAGGGGTCCAGGAGGTGCAGAGGGTTTTGTAATGTAAAGGGGTCCAGGAGGTGCAGAGGGTTTTGTAATGTAAAGGGGTCCTGAGGTGCAGGGTGCTGTGTAATGTAAAGGGGCCCTGAGGTGCAGGGTGCTGTGTAATGTAAGGGGGTCCTGAGGTGCAGGGTGCTGTGTAATGTAATGGGGTCCTGAGGTGCAGGGTTCTGTGTAATGTAAAGGGGTCCTGAGGTGCAGGGGTTGTGTAATGTAAAGGGGTCCTGAGGTGCAGGGGTGTGTAATGTAAAGGGGTCCAGAGCTGCGGGGGTGTGTAATGTAAAGGGGTCCAGAGCTGCGGGGGGGTGTGTAATGTAAAGGGGTCCAGAGCTGCGGGGGGCTGTGTAATGTAAAGGGGTCCAGTTGTGGAGAGGGGGTACAAAGTAGTGACAAAGAGATATTGGGGGATGCAGAGGTATTCAGGGGACACAGTGGGGTGTTTTTACATTTTAAAGTGAGGGGGGGTGCCAGATATAGGAGTCGCCCCGGGTGCCAAATGCTCTAGGTACGCCCCTGGCCCTTGCCCCTAGCAACCATGACAGTGTCCCTGGAGACCTCCCAAGAACTCATGGTGTCTGAGGTCTCCCAGGATGACTGTGTAGCCACCCCGGCGGGTGAGAGAGTGTCTTATAAAGCAAAAAGTGATGTAATAAATATCCCACAGGCTCAAGCTGGTAATGATCTGGGACAGCCTATGAGAGTCAGGAATGATAATGAGGAATGTATTTCTGAAAATGGTGATGATGAAGGTTTTCCCATGGCAGCCACAGGCAGTGCCACAGAGTTGTCCCTGGAAATCTCACTAGGACTCCCTATGTTGGAGCCGGCGGGGGTCCAGGACAGCTCTGATACTGCGGAAATGATGGAGCCTGTATTATCACAATCTGATGTGGTTGACAGTGACTGGTGCAGGATGCCTGCTGCTAAACCACTCTGCCCACCTGTGTCTCCATGGGCAGACGGAGCAGTACTGCGGAGTGCTGGTGACTGGAGCACAGACAGGATAGGCTGGGATAGTCTCGCCATAAAGGTGTTGGCGTGGTGGGAAGAAATTTCTGAAGGTAATAGTAAGGTGGACACTATTGCTGCTGTGACAGGGGGGGGTGCAAAGCCAGTAGACACTGGTGCATTGGCTGTTGCAGAACTTAACCCCCTCCAGGCGGAAGGATCGGAAAAGGGCGCATACATAGCAGAGGTTTTGTCCACAGTAAAAGAGATGAGTAATGTTGAGTGTCAGGATGGAGGGATAATGGATAGGGACTTGGAAGGGCTCAGTGTTGCTGAAAATGAGAGGATGAGTATGACGCATGCGATTTGCAGTGCTCACGGGGAGCCGCATGTTTGGTCAGTTGCCTCTGAGGTGGAGGTCTCTTTGAGTGTCTCGGCCTCTCAAGCCTTAGCAAATGAGCCCCTCCACGTCATTGGTAAAGGAAGAGTCCCTGGAGTTCTGCGTTTAGATGTGGCATGTCTAGAAATAACTGAGATGTTGTTGGAATTGGTGAGAATCTTTCCGCTGTTCACCTGCATGTATCCACCGCAGATGGGTGACCTGGTACTGCGTAGTACCGATCAGTGGAGACACGTGGTACAGGCGATGTTAAGCAATGTTGATAAAAATTGGTTACTGCAATGTGGGTTACTTTTGTGGAAAGCGGTCTCGCAGTTCTCTGCGAGAGTGCTTCCAGCGGCTGTTATGTGCGGAAGGCGCTCAGGGGAACTGCTAGAGGAATCGGAAATAATAGACATAGTGGGACTCTCTCCGTATGCTGGTGTGATGGGGCGCATTCCTGCTGGTGCGGCCCGAGGTGCGGCTGGGCAGTGGTTGGTACATGGCGCGTGTACTGTCTCACCCGCTAGTCCTCATGTAAAGGAAGGGCCCAGAAAAGACGCGGCAGTAGTGGTAATTCGGTCCATCACTCGCAGGGAGGTGCAGTTTGAGGTACCCGGAGACACTTGGACAGGAAATAACAGTGTTGGTAACTGTAATGGAAAAGTGTATGAGAAGCACTGTAGAGCACTGTCGGACAGCTCACAGCTATTGGTTGAGGTACCAATGGACACAGAAATTGCTAAAGAGATTGCTGTGGAAAAATGTGCGTTGGTAGGACAGCCGCTATTGGAGTGTTGGACAACAGGGGGCGATGTGAAACTGCGGGAATGTCCCATAGGGAGTAACTGCTTGCCTGTAGATGGTCCCTCCCTAGACACTGTCCTAGCAAACAAGGTGACAAGAGGTCCTGATGATAATGATAATATTGAGTTGAATGACCCCTTGTGGAACATTGCTATTGAGGTTAAACAGAAGCTTGTGGTGTTGATCTCAGATGATTTGGTTGCCAAGGGTAACCACAAAGGGGTTAGTGAAACGGATGTTGTTGATTAGTGTTGCGTCAGGTAGTGAGAGGGGTCAGTCCCTGACAGGTTTCATGGAAGTGGGTCCCCAACAGTCCCAGGAGAGTAGGTCTATGGGAGAAAAGAAGAAAGGGAGGATCCCGTGGCCAGAAGGTAGAAGGGATAGAGAGGTTAGTGGGAGCCCACGGTTTAGGAAGAAGTGCTGGTGGAAGCACACCCGGAAGAAGATGTGGGTGGAGTGCCCTTTTAGAAGAAAAGTTGGGCAGATTAGGACTCCTGCTGCTGATAGTTGGCACAGAGGTGCCAAGGTGAAGTGCTGATGGAAACATACCCGGAAAAAGAAATGGGCCTACGCAGCTAATGGCTGGCACAGAGGTGTCCCATCCATGGGGACGGGTTTATGTGTTCCTCCCTGCGGTTCGAAACAAGGAGGGAGGATATGTGGCGGTAGGACCCTGTGCTACCTGGAGGATTGCTGGTTTACGCCAGATTTTGGAGAGAAAGGCACGCTGATTGCACAGCTGTGTGCTGGGCTATTTAGTTTTGCCCTGGCTATGGCTCAGGGTTCCACCCAACAGACAGGAAGTCTGTGCATGGGGGTCAGGTGGACTCCCATTCCTCTGAGAGCAGTCAGAGGCTGCAGGGGGCAGCCAGAGTATGTATGTCTGCAGGAGGCAGACATACTTGGTGACAGAGCAGCAGGGCGCTGATCAGGAGTGAGCAAGGAGAGAGCTTCACTCTAGGAAACCCTTTTGGGTCCGAGGACAGGGCCAGATTAAGAACATCATGGGCCTGGTGCTGAGGATTTTGGTGGGGCCTTTTATAAACAATAAATAAATAAAAAATGCAAACAATTTTTTGTTATAACAAATTAAATTAAAAAGAGAGAGGGAGGATGAGAGAGAAAGGGGATGAAAGAGGTGTGAGGGGTAAGGGAAAGAAGATGAGAGAGAAAGGGGGGATGAGAGAAAGAGGATGCACATGAGCATGCGTGGGAATAACATCAACGCAGCCCGGCCAAGGCAAGTGACCGAAGGCACAGAACCCAGAAGGAAGACGGGTGAAGATGGAAGCGCCCGGGCCGGATTGATCACAGCACAGCCCTGGAGGGCTCAGTCTGACAGGTAAGTGTACCCTAATGTGCTAATATGCTATGCATACTTGCACATTATGGCATAACCTACCTCAGGGCCTCTAAAAAATAGTAATGTTAGAAAAGTTTACTAGCGCTTTAATATCATTGGAACCCAGGAGCCTCTCATGGGGCCCCCTACTGACCCGCATAGTTGCCGACATTTCAAAAATATTTTCAGGGACACTTTTTTACAAGTGCTATATTTAGAGTAGCTGACATCCCCTATGTTCCGCTATACATCACAATAGTAATTGCAAAATTAAATAAGTACTAATAATGGGACAGAACAAATATGAGGACTGAGATTTCCTTTAGTTGAACTAACAAAAGTGTGCCCATTATAGAGCATTGAGGATATTCAGTATCATTTTAAAGAACTGTTTTTGTGGGTAAGAGGCATAGGGGAGGAGAATGGATGGTATAAAAGTGGGAAGTATGTGCAGGTGAGGGAGAGGAATGTGGAGGGTCTAACAGTGGGCACTATGTACATGAGAGGAGTGCAAAGGGTATGACAGAAGGCACTATGTACAGTGGTGTGAAAAAAGTGTTTGCCCCCTTCCTCATTTCCTGTTCCTTTGCATGTTTGTCACACTTAAGTGTTTCGGAACATCAAACCAATTTAAACAATAGTCAAGGACAACACAAGTAAACACAAAATGCAATTTGTAAATGAAGGTGTTTATTATTAAAGGTGAAAAAAAATCCAAACCTTCATGGCCCTGTGTGAAAAAGTGATTGCCCCCCCTTGTTAAAACATACTATAACTGTGGTTGTCCACACCTGAGTTCAATTTCTCTAGCCACACCCAGGCCTGATTATTGCCACACCTGTTCACAATCAAGGCATCACTTAAATAGGAGCTGCTTGACACAGTAAGGTCCACCAGAAGATCCTTAAAAGCTACACATCATGCCGAGACCCAAAGAAATTCAGGAACAATTGAGAAAGAAAGTAATTGAGATCTATCAGTCTGGAAAGGGTTATAAAGCCATTTCCAAAGCTTTGGGAATCCAGCGAACCACAGTGAGAGCCATTATCCACAAATGGCGAAGACATGGAACAGTGGTGAACCTTCCCAGGAGTGGCCGGCCGCCCAAAATTACCCCAAGAGCGCAGCGACGACTCATCCAAGAGGTCACAAAAGACCCCACAACAACGTCCAAGGAACTGCAGGCCTCACTTGCCTCAGTTAAGGTCAGCGTTCATGCCTCCACCATCAGGAAAAGACTGGGCAAAAATGGCCTGCATGGCAGAGTTCCAAGGAGAAAACCACTGCTGAGCAAAAAACATCAAAGCTCGTCTCAATTTCTCCACAACACATCTTGATGATCCCCAAGACTTTTGGGACAACATTCTGTGGACCGATGAGACAAAAGTGGAACTCTTTGGAAGGTGTGTGTCCAAGTATATCTGGCGTAGAAGGAACACTGCATTTCAAAAAAAGAACATTATACCAACAGTAAAATATGGTGGTGGTAGTGTGATGGTCTGGGGCTGTTTTGCTGCTTCAGGACCTGGAAGACTTGCCGTGATAAAAGGAACTATGAATTCTGCTGTCTACCAAGAGATCCTGAAGGAGAATGTCCGACCATCTGTTCGTGTACTCAAGCTGAAACGAACTTGGGTTCTGCAGCAGGACAATGATCCTAAACACACCAGCAAGTCCACCAGCGAATGGCTGAAGAAAAACAAAATGAAGACTTTGGAGTGGCCTAGCCAAAGTCCTGACCTGAATCCTATTGAGATGTTGTGGTATGACCTTAAAAAGGCCGTTCATGCTCGAAAACCCTCTAATGTAACTGAATTAGGACAATTCTGCAAAGATGAGTGGGCCAAAATTCCTCCAGGACGCTGTAAAAGCCTCATTGCACGTTATCGCAAACGCTTGGTTGCAGTTGTTGCTGCTAAGGGTAGCCCAACCAGTTATTAGGTTTAGGGGGCAATCACTTTTTCACACAGGGCCATGATGGTTTGGATTTTTTTTCACCTTTAATAATAAACACCTTCATTTACAAATTGCATTTTGTGTTTACTTGTGTTGTCCTTGACTATTGTTTAAATTGGTTTGATGTTCCGAAACACTTAAGTGTGACAAACATGCAAAGGAACAGGAAATGAGGAAGGGGGCAAACACTTTTTCACACCACTGTACATGAGAGGAGTGTGAAGAGTATGACAGTGGGCAGTATGCACAGCAGAGGAGTGTGGAGGGTATGGCAGTGAGCAGTATGTACAGGAGAGGAGTGTGGAGGGTACGACAGTGGGCACTATGTACAGAAGAGAAGTGTATGACAGCGGGCACTATGTACAGGAGAGGAGTGTGCAGGATATGACAGTGGGCGCTATGTATAGGAGAGAAGTGTGGAGGGTATGACAGTGGGCACTATGTATAGGAGAGGAGGATGAAGGAATCTGGGAAGGAAAAATTGAAAGGTTTGTGGAAGGATGTTTAGGGACTGTGTAGTGGTTAAGCGGGCCATACATGGATTGAAATTACACCAATTAAGCAGAGACCAGCCATAGTCGATCTATGTATGGGCTACCTGGTTTTACACAAGTCAACTTATTAACCGACTTGAGTATAACCAGCCTGTCAGGTTTTCCCCAAAACAATCAGTGCTGCCAGCTATAGTTATCAACACTGATCATTGTATTCACTGGCAGAACACAATAACACTGCGGGAGTGATTCCCCCATCCACAGGTCAGCAGGTGAGAGGGTGTGTGGGGACAGGCTGGGGGAGAGATACTAGTCAGTGGCTGGGTGGGCACTGGTTAGTATCAGAGCCAGATACACACAGGTTACATATGCCGCCATCGTTAGAGCGAGAACAATAATTCTAGCACTAGACCTTCTCTGTAACTCTAAACATGAAACCTGTAAAAAAATTTAAAGCATCGCTTAATACAAAAAAAAATCGTGCTAACTTTTTTTTTATGAATGAAACAGTTTATTTCCAAAAAAAACGTTTGAAAAATTGCTGCGCAAATATCGTGTAACATAAAAAGTTGCAAAGACCACCATTTTATTCCATAGGGTGTCTGCTAAAGCAATATATATAATGCTTGAGGCTTCTGAGTAATTTTCTAGCCCAAAAAAATGATGATTTTTACATGTAGGAGAGAAGTGTCAGAATGGGCCTGGGTGGCGAGGGGTTAATTATCATAAGTAATATACAAATAATTATTATAAGCACTGTGATCTCATCCTCCCAGCTTGTATTTAAACTGGCCTCTCTGTATGGAGCTTCTGATCGACTGCGCAAGCAGCCCCATATCTCCGGAACTATAGATGATAGAAGCCCCATATTTTAAACAGTGCTGGAGTACATCTTTAGCTACCTACCCCCCAAATGTGGGGTCTCTGTGACTCCTGATCACTGAGCTACAACCCTCAAAGTCGATCTTTTTTTTTGGAATTATTATTATTATTATTTTTTTGGGGCAAATGGGCCTATCTTGAGAAAGGGGCCTGGAGCTGCAGCTCCAATAGCCCCTATGTTAATCCGGCCCTGTCTGAGGAGCAGACCTAAGGCCTAGGCTAGAGGCCTGAATCAGCCGTATGGGAAGAATGTAAGCCAGGAGGCTAAAGTATTGAGTGTGCAAGTTACAGTAATGGTGGAACCCCCTGCGTGGGTACTGATGTCTTTGTGAACTTTTCCGTGCTTTTAAATAGAAGTGGGCTACCAGGCCCCTAAAAATACAGTTTGTACTGCGTACTCACTGGAAAACGCACCTACCGTTTGAGTCTGATAAATATCCACTGTATCCAGTTTAGCGGTCATCCTACACTGTACCCATATGACATTATTATCATTTTTTTCACACAAATAGAGCTTTCTTTTGGGGGTATTTAATCACCTCTGGGGGGGGGGGTTATTTTTTGCTAAACAAACAAAAAAAGACAGAATATTTTGAGTACAGACTGCACCTGTCTACATGGGATGTGGTGCCTTAGCCCACTCCAGACTCTGCTGTGAGGACCACCATTATTCTCTGCATGTCGGGGTGTTGGCACAATAATGAAGACATATTTTTGGGGTACAAAGGCTGCAGTATATGCCGTGTATAGTGTAAGATCAGACTTTATAGAACCAAATCCCTTTTCATCATGATGTAGCTGACATCCCAAGTCTCCTGCGAGGTGCGGGAGTCTCCCCCATTTCTGCAGCGGCTTCCGCACACCCGAAAGCGCCTCACAAACTCCCGGGAATGATCGGTGCGGTGGGGAACAGCTGCGAACACCGATCTCCTTTGTATTAATTTTTAGCTGACAGACGCTTCTCCTTCCCCTAAAAAGCTATACAGGGAGATCGATGTTCACAGCTGTCCCTCCGATCATTCCCATCTGTTCTGTGTGCTCCTCCCCCGGCCCCCTCCGTGTCCTTCTCTGCCCCCCCTGTTCTCCTCCAGCCCCCATGTTCTCCTCCCGACCTGTGTTCTCCTCTAGCCCCCATGTTCTCCTCCGGACCCTGTGTTCGCCTCCGGACCCCATGTTCTCCTCCAGACCCGTGTTCTTCTCCAGACCCCATGTTCTCCTCCGGACCCTGTGTTCTCCTCCGGACCCCATGTTCTCCTCCAGACCACGTGTTCTCAATTGGCCCCCTGTGTTCTCCTCTGAACCCCGTGTTCTCCTCTGAACCCCATGTTCTCCTCTGGACCCCGTGTTCTCCTCCAGACCCGTGTTCTCCTCCAGACCCGTGTTCTCCTCTGGCCCCCGTGTTCTCCTCCAGCCCCCGTGTTCTCCTCCAGCCCCCCGTGTTCTCCTCAAGCCCCCGTGTTCTCCTCCAGACCCGTGTTCTCCTCCAGCCCCCATGTTCTCCTCCAGCCCCCCGTGTTCTCCTCTAGCCCCCCGTGTTCTCCTCCAGCCCACCGTGTTCTCCTCCAGCCCACCGTGTTCTCCTCCAGCCCCCCCGTGTTCTCCTGCGGACCCCGTATTCTCCTCCGGACTCCGTATTCTCCTCCGGACTCCGTGTTCTCCTCCGGACCCCGTGTTCTCCTCTAAACCCCCGTGTTCTCCTATAAACCCCGTGTTCTCCTCCGGCCCTCGTGTTCTCCTCCGGACCCTGCGCTCTCCTCCGGACCCTGCGCTCTCCTCTGGACCCCGTGTTCTCCTCCGGCCCTCGTGTTCTCCTCAGGACCCCACGCTCTCCTCTGGACCCCGTGTTCTCCTCCGGCCATGTGTTCTCTTCTGCCCCTCCTGTCCTCCTCCTACGCCCCCCTCATTCCCTGCAGCTTGCTCCCCTCCCCTCCCCTCCTCTCCCGCCGCCTGCACAGTGAGTAAGATCGCTCCCGTGTCCTGTGATAACTGAGCAGAGTGATCTGTGTTTATCAGTTTATGAAGGAACAGGAGCTTCTGTCTCCTATTCATTCATCTTTAGTGCTGAGAAAGGGACTGGGGAATCTGTGTCCTCAGTCCCTTTCCCTGTCTCAAAGGGGAGATGTCAGGGTTCTCTGTTTAGACCCCTGATATTTCACCAAAGCCCCCCAAAACATATAAAAAAAATATTGTAAAAAAATTCTAAAAAATGAAAAAGTGTAAAAAAAATAAAAATAAACTACTGACACCACTCTCCCCTCCCCTACCAACACTGTCCACTGCCCAACCCCCCCCCTCCCCCCAAAAAAAAAGTGAAAACAAATTAAAAACTAATTAAATTGTAAAAAAATCAATTATTAATAAAAAAAAAAAAGTGAAAACAAATTAAAAACTAATTAAATTGTAAAAAAAATCAATTATTAAAAAAAAAAAAAAATGTCTGATGTAGTCATCTCCACTTTTCATCTCAATGCTTCTCCACATCCGTCTTTCCCTCTTTCTCTCTTCTAATGTTGGGAGGTATAATTATCATTACTACTGCAAAACAAATCTCCTCCCTTCTGTACTCTGATCTCCGTGTCCTATAATATTCATCCAGCCTCACCCTGTGTAGGAGGATGTCACCCCTCCCCCATCCAGCCTCACCCTGTGTAGGAGGATGTCACCCCTCCCCCATCCAGCCTCACCCTGTGTAGGAGGATGTCACCCCTCCCCCATCCACATTCCTCTCCGGTGTCAGAGACTTTCAGTTTAGTTTCTCTTCTGCTGTCAGCGATGGCGTCTGGTGATCTGAGAGCTGAGTTGGAATGTTCCGTCTGTCTGAACATTTATAGCGATCCTGTAACCCTGAGATGTGGTCACAACTTCTGCCGGGTCTGTATTGATCGTGTGTGGGATACACAGGGGGGGTCTGGAGGATATTCCTGTCCTGATTGTAGAGAGAAGTTTCCGGATCGTTCTGCACTGCCCAGGAACATAACACTACGTAACATAGCAGAGACTTTCCTGTCCACTCAGCCAGATCCGGAGGAGTCCGGGGTCTTCTGTACTTACTGTGTGGACTCTCCTGTACCTGCTGTTAGATCCTGTCTGCACTGTGAGGCCTATCTGTGTGATAAACACCTGAGAGTCCACAAAAAGTCCCCAGAACACGTCTTATGTGACCCCACCTTGTCCATGGAGAGCAGGAAATGCTCCGTCCATAAGAAGATCCTGGAGTATTACTGCACGGAGGATGAGACCTGTATCTGTATGTCTTGTTGTATGATTGGAGAACACACAGGACATGAGATGAAGTCACTGGATGAGGCTTCTGAGAAGAAGAAGGAGACACTGAGGAATGTTCTGCAGAAACTTCTGACAAAGAGAGAGGAGATGGAGGAAAGAGTCCAGAGTCTGCAGGAACACAGGAGGAAAGTAGAAGAAGAAGCAGCTGGTGACACCGAGAGAGTCACTGCCCTGTTTAGAGATCTCAGGAGACGTCTGGAAGACCTGGAGAAGAGAGCCCTGAGGGACATCTCCGGGAGGGCAGAGCGCATCTCCATCTCCATCCGGGATCTGGAAATAAAGAAGGAGGAGCTGTCCAGGAAGTTGCGTCACATTGAGGAGCTGTGTAACGTGACGGATCCACTGACTGTCTTACAGGAATCAGACACAGGTGACTTGTGTGATACTGAGGATGGAGATAATGAGGACCGAGAGAGACATGAGGAACTCCTCCATGATGGAGGGGGTCTGGGTGTGGCGGGGGTCTTACACACAGGTTTATCTGATATAATAACAGAGGTAAATGTATACTCCTATATACAGGGAGCTGCAGACATATCACTGGATGGAAACACGGCTGGTAATTATCTACAGATATCAGATGACAGGAAAACTGTATCCGTGTCAGATATAGACCAGAATCACCCAGAAACACCAGAGAGATTCCAGGGTTCTCATCAGGTGATGAGCAGTCAGAGGTTCTCCTCAGGGAGACATTACTGGGAAGTGGATGTCGGGGGGTCAGATCACTGGATAGTCGGGATGTGTTACCCCAGTATAGAGAGGAGAGGGGGGGAGTCATTGATTGGATGTAATAAGAAGTCCTGGGGATTGGTCGGGTATAATAATCAGTATAAAGTGATACATGACAGGAAAGAGATCCTCTTACCCACCAATCCCTCCAGTAAGAGAGTCAGGATAGATCTGGATTATGAGGCCGGGCGGATCTCCTTTTATGATCTGTGTGACCCGATCCGACATCTCCACACCTTCACCACCACCTTCACTGAGCCCCTCCATGCTGGGATATATGTATGGGGAGGTTGTATAAAGATATGTGGGGGGAGGCGGGAGATGTGAGAACTCCGCCCACAGTCTGGTGATGTCACACAAAGCATTGGAATTCATTTAAAGTGTAACTCCACTTTTGTTGAGAAATAAACATTCCCCTCGGGGTGATCTCTGTACATTGTAAGGATCATAACAACCTTTGTTGTAGATTCCGAACCTTTTTGTTATTCTGGAAAAAAAAATCCCCGTTTGTTCCTCTCTGTCCTGAGTGGGTCTAATGGGCGGGGTTTCATAATGATCAGTCAGCTGTGCACCTGCAGGGCTCTAATGAGGAAAGGGGCGGGGTCTGCATCCCCTTAGATGTGATTTCCTATTGGAAGTATCTCTTCTGAAAATGACATTTGTGTTGCAGGGGATGCCTGAAATCTGACTTGTATCTTAGTGCAGACTTCTGGGTAAATCAGTCAGCCAATCACACAAGCAGGAAATGATGTTTCTGGGGGGGGGGGGTGTGGTCAGTACAATCTCTGTGTACACAGCGCCTCCAGGTGGCCATATTGTTGCCTATGGAGATGAAGTATCGCTTGGCGCCATTTTACGAGCGTGCGCAATTTGAAAGCTTGACATGTTTGGTATCTATTTACTCAGCGTAACATTATCTTTTATATTATAGCAAGAATTGGCTTATCGATTGTGTTTTTTGCTTTAAAATTTATTAAAGTGTATTTTTCCCAAACAATTTATGTTTCAAAAATTGCAGTGTAAATACCGTGTGACATAAGAAAATTGTATCAACCGCCATTTTATTCTGTAGGGCCTCTGCTTAAAAAAATAAATATATATATATATATGTTTTCATATTCTAGTTCTTCTCTTTGTAGTACTTGGCAGTGTTACAGATAGCTATGGAAGGGGGTTCCTTATCACAGTGCTTCTCAACCTCAGTCCTCAACTCCCCCCAACAGGCCATGTTTGCAGGTTTTCCTTTATCTTGCACAGGTGCTTTAAAGTGGATGTAAACCCGATTCATGAAATGTGAGCTGGGCACATATATCTGCAGTGTTTTCTTATCTCTCTTCAAAGCACCGAGTCCCTTGGCTTTCTCCTGCTCCGTTCTTCTGTTATCAGCCTGACAAGTTCTCCGAGACGGGGGAGATAAAAGCAGTGTGAAGTTTGTGTGGTGGGAGGTTGTTATAAATAGATTAGCAGAGAGCTTGTCTTCTCACAGCACAGCTCTGCACATTACTTCCTTCCTTTGCCAATGTGGAGTGGGGGGGGGGGGTGTGCCTTTCCTCCAATCAGCTGTCTTGGCTGTGTGCCCAGACTTCACTCCCAGTGCTGAACAGGAAGAGAAAATCTGTAAGAAGATGTGAACTTTGTAAAGAATATATAAAGCTGAAGACAGCAGATATACATGTAATACTTATATAGGGG
The DNA here is from genome assembly GCA_028564925.1 of Lithobates sylvaticus. Taxonomy (NCBI): domain Eukaryota; kingdom Metazoa; phylum Chordata; class Amphibia; order Anura; family Ranidae; genus Lithobates; species Lithobates sylvaticus. The sequence goes on from CM053029.1 coordinate 2,587,882, forward strand.
GATTTGTTTCATCTCTGTGTATCATCTGAGGCTGTTCACATCACTGGGTATATGGAGGGTTTACATCCACTTTATATCAGAGTCAATGGCTTGGTATATTGGACAGCTATTTTATCTAAGAGAAATTCCCAAAACATGTACTTGTGGGGCGGGATGAGGACCACTGCCTTCTAGAATTTCTAGGAATGAGAAGGATAATCATTGGGGGTGGGGGGTTTTGGTCTCCCCCAATGGATTCTCCTATCATGGTGTAGCAGCTCCAATGGTGGTTTCCAGGTTTCTGCAGCCAAAGCATCAGCACTCTTTGTTGTATACAAATGTCGTTTTTTTTTCTTCTTTTTTTGTAACATTTTGTAGTGTTGATTCTGAAACAATCCTCCATTATTTTTCTCCCTGAAGAAGCGGATGACAATCCAGGAAACGTGTCGAGCTCAGTCATAGAATATAAAAGTGGGATACATTTGTATTGTCGCCCCCTATTCAGGTGTCCAGCCCCTTGTTGGGCGCCGGGCTTCTGAATTACAGCGGCGGGGGTGTTTTCGGAAGTGCCTGATAAGAGCTGTCGGCTCTAATAGGCGTCCTGATTAGAGCCGTGGGCTCTAATAATCTTCCAAATTGGTAAACAGCGGGCTCACTGCGTTCGCTGTTTACACAGTGTTGTGTTAGAGAAGTGAATACATTGCTTCCCTAACACTGACCTGCCTCTCAGCCAATCAGGTGCTTGGGTTTGGTTACCCTGTCACCTGATCTGTTGAAGCGTCAGGCGCTGTGATTGGACGCCTATCAGGCTTTCAATCATAGTAGAGATGACAGAAAGAGGACGGGAGAAAACATGGAGGACTCGGAGCATGGAGGACAGTGCCAAGACAGGTAAGTGCCGGGTGGGGGGCGGGCACACTGGCAGCATTTGATAGGGAACAGTAGCAGCAATTGATGGGGCACACCTGCGACAATTGATGGGGCACACTGGCAGCAATTGATGGGGCACACCTGCGACAATTGATGGGGCACACTGGCAGCAATTGATGGGCATACTGGAGACAATTGATGGGGCACACTCGCAGCAATTGATGGGCATACTGGAGACAATTGATGGGACACACTCGCAGCAATTGATGGGGCACACTGGCAGCAATTTATGGGGCACACCTGCGACAATTGATGGGGCACACTGGCAGCAATTGATGGGGCACACCTGCGACAATTGATGGGGCACACTGGCAGCAATTGATGGGCATACTGGAGACAATTGATGGGGCACACTGGCGGCAATTGATGGGGCACACTGGCAGCAATTGATGGGCACACTGGAGACAATTGATGGGGCACACTCGCAGCAATTGATGGGGCAAACTGGCAGCAATTGATGGGGCACACCTGCGGCAATTGATGGGGCACACTGGCAGCGATTGATGGGCACACTAGAGACAATTGATGGGGCACACTGGCGGCAATTGATGGGGCAAACTGGCAGCAATTGATGGGCATAGTGGTGGCAATTGATGGGGCATACTGGCAGTAATTGATGGGCATGCTGGCAGCATCTGTTGGGGCACACTGGCAGCAATTGATTGGGCACACTGGCAGCAATTGATGGGGCACGCCGGCGGCAACTGATGGGGCACACTGACGGCAATTGATGGGGCACACTGACGGCAATTGATGGGCACACTGGCAGCAATTGATGGGGCACAGTGGCAGCAATTGATGGGGCACACCTGCGGAAATTGATGGGGCACACTGGCAGCAATTGATGGGCACACTGGCAGCAATTGATGGGAATACTGGCAGCAATTTATGGGGATAGTGGTGGCAATTGATGGGGCACACTGATAGTAATTTATGGGCACACTGGCAGCATTTGATGGGGCACACTGGCAGCAATTGGTTGGGCACACTGGCAGCAATTGATGGGGCACACTGGCGACAACTGATGGGGCACACTGGGGGCAATTTATGGGCACATTGGCAGCAATTGATGGGCATACTGGCAGCAATTTATGGGCATAGTGGTGGCAATTGATGGGGCACACTGGCAGCAATTGATGGTCACACTGGCAGCAATTGATGGGCATAGTGGTGGCAGTTGATTGGGCACACTGGCAGAAATTGATGGGGCACAATGGCGGCAATTGATGGGCACACTGGCAGCAGTTAATGGGCACACTGGCAGCAATTGACGGGCATAGTGGTGGCAATTGATTGGGCACACTGGCAGCAATTGATGGGCACACTGGCAGCGAATGATGGGCATAGTGGTAACAATTGATGGGGCACACTGGCAGCAATTGATGGGCACACTGGCAGCATTTGATGGGGCACACTGGTGGCAATTGATGGGGCACACTGGCAGCATTTGATGGGGCACACTGGTGGCAATTGATGGGCACACTGACGGCTATTGATTGGGCACACTGGCAGCAATTGATGGGCACACTGGCAGCAATTGATGGGCACACTGGCAGCAATTGATTGGGCATAGTGGCGGCAATTGATTGGTACAGTAGCTGTGTTTGATGGGCACAGTGGCTGCGCTTGATGGGGATTTTTTTCAGTTTTTTTTCAACGACCCTAAACATACAGCCAGAGCTACAATGGAATGGTTTAGATCAAAGCATATTCATGTGTTATGCCCCATACACACGGTCGGAAAATCCGACCACAAAATCCATCGGATTTTTTCCGACGGATTTTATCCGACACTGGTGTTAAATACACACGGTCGGACAAAGTTGTCGGAAAATCCGATCATTCTGAACGTGGTGACGTTTGTTGCCTACGACGGGACTACGTAGAGACTAGTAGCCAATAGCTTTGGTCTTGTAATGTGATCTGAGCATGCGTGGCACTTTGTCCGTCGGAATTCGCTACACACGATCGGAAAAAGTCCGATAGGACTTTGTTGTCGGAAAATTTGAGAGCAGGAGATAAAACTTTGTCCGTCGGAAAATCCGATGGAAAAAGTCAGATGGAGCCTACACACGGTCGGAATTTTCGACAACATTGTCCGATAGGACATTTTCCGTCGTAAAATCCGACCGTGTGTATGGGGCATTAGAATGGCCCAGTCACAGTCCAGACCTAAATCACATTGAGAATCTGTGGCAAGACTTGAAAATTGCTGATCACAGACACTCTCCATCCAATCTGACAGAGCTTGAGATATTTTACAAAGAAGAAGAATGGGCAGAAATGTCCTCTCTAGATATGCAAAGCTGGTAGAGACACCCCCAAAAAGACTTGTGGAGAAAGGGGTTCTACAAAGTACTGACTCCGGGGGGCGCCATACAAATGCCCCCCCCCCACACTTTTCACATATTTATTTGTATCATTTTCCTTCCACTTCACAATTATGTGACACTTTGTGTTGGTCCATCACATAAAATCCCAATAAAATACATTTATGTTTTTGGTTGTAACAAAATGTGGGGAATTTCAAGGGGTATGAATACTTTTTCCAGGCACTGTATATATCCCATAGTTTGTGGTCTCTATAACGTTCCTACAGATAAATAATATACACTGATTTGGGGTATTTTCACCAAAGAAATGGAGCAGAATACAAGTTGACATAAATTTATGAAGAAAGATTATTTATTTGCAAAATTTTATAACAAAAACTAAGAAAAACGTCTTTTGTTTTTCAAGATTTTTGGTCTTTTTTTGATTATTTAGCAAAAAAATAAAAAATAAAACCCCCCCCAGAGGTGATTAAATACCCCACAAAGAAAGCTCTGTGTGTGAAAAAATAATACAAATGTCATTTGTGTAGAGTGTTAGATGACGGCGTAATTGTCATTCAAAGTGTGAGAGCGCTGGTAATTGGCCTGGGCAGGGAGGTGAAAGTGGGCGGTATTGAGGGGGTTAAACCCGTCGGCTCGCTTGTTCTTTGATTTATGTATTGCTTTAATCCATTCATAGAACCTCCACCAGTTGCTTGGCACATTCTCTCTGTAGTGTCATAGAGGGGTAGAATACTAACGCCAGTGGCAAAATTATAGGGGTCGCCGAGATCGCCATGGCGAACGGGCCCCTTGCTGCAGGGGGGCCTTGAGTGTGTGTGTGGGGGGGTGCATGCATATGTGTGTGGGTGTGCGAGCGGGCGGTGGGGATTCACAGTGGCAGCATTTGGCACACCGGCAGCATTTGATGGGCACACTGGCAGCATTTGATGGGCACAGTGGTGGCATTTGATGGCACAGTGGCGGCATTTGATGGGCACAGTGGCGGCATTTGATGGGCACACTGGCGGCATTTGATGGCACAGCAGCAGAGTTTGATGGGCACCGTGGCAGCATTTGATGGGCACAGTGGTGACACTTGATGTTACAGTGGTGGCGTTTGATGGTACAGTGGCTGCAATTGATGGGCACAGTGGCGACATTTGATGGTACAGTGGCTGCAATTGATGGGCACAGTGGCTGCAATTGATGGGCACATAAGGGTCCCCAGAGAGCCCCCCTTACATAAGGGTCCCCAGAGAGCCCCCCTTACATAAGGGTCCCCAGAGAGCCCCTCCTTACATCAGTGTCCCCAAAGAGTCCCTCTTACATTAGAGTCCCCAGAGAGCCTCCACCTTACATCAGGGTCCCCAGAGAGCCCCTCCGTATATCAGGATCCCCAGAGAGCTTCCCCCTTACATCCAGGTCCCCAGAGAGCATCTCCCTTACATCAGGTTCCCCAGAGAGCTCCCCCTTACATCAGGTTCCCCAGAGAGCCCCTCCTTACATCAGGTTCCCCAGAGAGCATCTCCCTTACATCAGGTTCCCCAGAGAGCATCTCCCTTACATCAGGTTCCCCAGAGAGCATCTCCCTTACATCAGGTTCCCCAGAGAGCTTCCCCCTTACATCAGGTTCCCCAGAGAGCATCTCCCTTACATCAGGTTCCCCAGAGAGCTTCCCCCTTACATCAGGTTCCCCAGAGAGCTTCCCCCTTACATCCAGGTCCCCAGAGAGCATCTCCCTTACATCAGGTTCCCCAGAGAGCATCTCCTTACATCAGGGTCCCCAGAGAGCCTACCTCTTACATCAGGGTCCCCAGAGAGCCCCCCTTACATCAGGATCACCAGAGAGAGGGCAGGCAGTGATAGCTGCTTTCCCGTGCTGCCCACCGCATGGCTACAGAGCGCCCATGGTCCAGTAGTAGGCCGGGACCCTTTGGTTGGGGACTCCTGATCTGACTCTGAGCTATGGGCCCAAGATTCGGGGCTATAGCCCCAAAAGTCCCCCCCTAGCGATGCCACTGGCTGTCACTGAAACCGGCCCACTAAGCCATCGGCCCACCGGGAAACTGGTTTTCAAGTCTGGTTGAAAAAAGACAAAAGTCCATCTAGTTCAACCAATATAAAAGAAAAAAAAATCATACAATCCTATATACACAATCCTATACTCACAGCTGATTCAGAGGAAGGCAAAAAAAAAAAAAAACAGTAAAACATGATCCAATTTGCCCCTTCAGGGGAAAAAATCCTTCCTGACCCCCAGGGAGGCAATCAGATATTCCCTGGCTCAACTGTTTGTTGTTTTTTTAAGAATTTTGACATATGTTGACAGTTTCTTGTTGTTTTTCTTCATTTCCAAAGAAAGACGATGGACAGAGATTAGGGGAAGTCAGAGGAAATGATTCACTTCTGTATATCTAAGTATATCCCTGCATAGATAATGAGACATATAGGGATGTATGGAATACGCACGTACTCAACACTCACACACCATACAAGGTCCAATTACAGCAACATTTATTGTATAATCTTCATCACAGATAATCTGGCGTATGATAATTTTCATCCAACACTTTTCCTGGAACAAAGTCCTTTTCTCCAAGGAAACAGTTCACAGTTCAAATAATAATAATCCTATAAAACAACAAAAGCATATAAGTAACATGCATACATGTGGCGCCCCCTAGTTGGGGAGCCGTGCCCACCGTGTCCCTACAGTGTAGGATGGCAACACGGAGGGCGGGTTTGTAAACCGGTTCCTGGACCAGTCACTCACTTAGCTTTGCAGGGTAGGACCCCACAAAAAAAAAAAAAACGGCATTGGGGTCCCCCCCAAAAAAATACACACCAGGAGACCTTAGCATCTTCTTCATGAATGAGTGCAGGAAAAACACAGACACGATGTATGGTTACTGGCTTTTCTACAGAACTTAACCACTTCAGCCCCAGAAGATTTTACCCCCTTCCTGACCAGAGCACTTTTTGCGATTCGGCACTGCGTCACTTTAACTGACAATTGCGCGGTCGTGCGACGTTGCACCCAAACAAAATTTACGTCCTTTTTTCCCCACAAATAGAACTTTCTTTTGGTGGTATTTGATCGCCTCTTCGGTTTTATTTTTTGCGCTATAACCAAAAAAAGAGCGTCAATTTTGAAAAAAAAAAAGCAATATATTTTAAAATTTTCTATAATAAATATCCACAAAAAATATATAAGTAAACAAATTTCTTTCTCAGTTTAAGCCGATATGTATTCTTCTACATATTTTTGGTAAAAAAAAATTGCAATAAGCGTATATTGATTGGTTTGTGCAAAAGCGTCTACAAAATAGGGGATAGATTTATGGCATTTTTATAATAATTTTTTTTATCAGTAATGGCGGCGATCTGCAATTTTTATAGTGACTGTGACATTATGGCGGACACATCGGACACTTTTGACACTATTTTGGGACCATTGTCATTTATACAGCGATCTGTGCTCTAAAAATGCACTGATTACTGTGTAAATGACACTGGCAGGGAATGGGTTAAACACTAGGGGGTGATCAAGGGGTTAAGTGTGTCCTAGGGAGGTGTTCTAACTGTGGGGGGATGGGCTACCACTGACATGACAGCGATCACTGCTCCCGATGACACGGAGCAGTAGATCCCTGTCATGTCACTAGGCAGAACGGGGAAATGCCTTGTTTCCAATGGCATCTCCCAGTTCTTCCGCTCCGTGACACGATCGCAGGCCCCTGGCGGACATCGAGTCCGTGGGACCCGCGGACACGGTCACGGAGTGCGTGCCCACAATGCCACGTCTTAAAGGGGATGCACCTGTAAGCCCATTTGCCCAGCCATGCCATTGTGCCGATGTATATCGTCGTGCTTTGGTCGGCTAGTGGTTAATGTATTAAAAAATCCCTTATCCTGGATGAGGGTCTAGTATACATGATTAAGGGGACCTCACAAAAAAAGCTTGAGGTCCCCCTAAAAAATACATTATTCTGAATGAGGGACTAATATAGATTTTTATGGGGGACACACAAGAAATACTGTGGGGTTCCACCTAAAAATTCATACAAGGCCCTTTTGATTGATGAAGGTTTGGTATGGATGTCAAGGGGGAGCCCACAAAAAAAAGCATGACTTATTGTCCAAAGAAAGTAGAAAGATCATTAGTTTCATAAGGAACTGGCAGTGCTTATGAGTGCAGATTTTTGTAGGAAAGAGGAAGAATCAGTATGTGTTGGGGGGGAAGTTAAGCCACAGGCAACAATATATGGACATATATTTCATGCAAAATGTAGATGAATGCACCTCAGAAAATTAAGGCGAAAGCTTTACAAATAGAGTTGGGCGAACATTGGGCGAACATTGGCTGTTCGCCCATTCAGTTTAGTGTGAATCTAGGGATAGTTCAGTGTGAGTGTAGTGACCATTAGGGATGAGCCGAACACCCCCGGGTTCGGTTCGCACCAGAACCTTCGAACCGACCGAAAGTTCGCGCGAATTTTCGAACCCTATACGTTATAATGGACGCGAACGTTCGAAATCAAAAGTGCTAATTACAACGGCCAATATGCATGTTAATGTCATAAAACAGGTTTGGGGACCCGGGTCCTGCCCCAGGGGACATATATCAATGCAAAAAGAACTTTTAAAAACTAACGTTTTTTCGGGAGCAGTCATTTTAATGATGCATAAAGTGAAAAAAAAAAAGTGAAATTTTCCTTTAAATATGGTACCTGGGGGGTGTCTAAAGTATGCCTGTGAAGTGGCATGTGTTTCCCGTGTTTAGAACTGTCCTTGCACAAAATGACATTTGTAAAGGAAATAAAGAAGCCATTTAAAACCACTTGCGGCTTTAGGTTTGTTCTTAAGTAGAATCTGAACAGGTACATTATGAAGTGTAGCTCCATCCCAAAAAAATCTATTTTTAAGCTTTTTGGAGAACATAGGGAGGGGTTATCACCCCTGTAACATTTGCTGTCTTTGCATATCTGTTCAGAACATGTCACCTCACTTTCCGTCCCAATGACAAATGTTTTTGGAAAAAGTGGGGTTTTAATTGAAACAAGGATTGGTGATAAAGTATCAGTAGAGGAGATACCTTTTTCCCAAATTAAATCTAACAGGATAGAATTTCCCTTCCTAGGGGTAGATTTCCTCTCACTTCCTGTTTTCTCTTTCCATTTGCAAGTAGGAGTCGTTTGTAAGTTGGATGTTTGAAAGTAGGGGCCTGGCGTATATACTCTGCAGAAATTTGCCCTATTAGATGTTGGTGTAGCCACAAGACTGGTGGGCACAGGAATGGGCCCTGCTGTGAGTTAATAGATCAAGATTTGTAATTGCATGCACCTGTTGAACAGGGCAGAAAAATTGGGGGTGGTGGTGGTGGTGGTGGACGGTTTTGCCACAAGACTGTAAGCTCTCACAGTTACTCTTGGTGGGCGCAGGAATGGGCCCTGCTGTGAGTTATTAGATCAAGATTTGTAATTGCAAGCACCTGATGAACAGGGCAGAAAAATTGGGCCTTTGGCGGTGGTGGTGGACGGTGTTGCCACAAGACTGTAGGCTCTCATAGTTACTCTTGGTGGGCGCAGGAATGGGCCCTGCTGTGAGTTATTAGATCAAGATTTGTAATTGCAAGCACCTGATGAACAGGGCAGAAAAATTGGGCCTTTGGGGTGGTGGTGGACGGTGTTGCCACAAGACTGTAGGCCCTCATAGTTACTCTTGGTGGGCGCAGGAATGGGCCCTGCTGTGAGTTATTAGATCAAGATTTGTAATTGCAAGCACCTGGTGCCACAACACTGCAACCCCTCACAGAGACTGTACAGAAAAATTGGGCATTTTTTTTAAAAATTTTGGCCCCGCCCCTGTTAAACAGGGGCTGAAAAATTGTGCCTTGGACTGGTGCTGGTGCCACAACACTGCCCTCACAGATACTGTACTTGGAGCACAGCAGTCACACGTGTTGCGAAGCATTTTTTTAAAAAATTGTAAGTACCCGCCCCTGTTAAACAGGGGCTGAAAAATTGTGCCTTAGGCACTGGTGCTGGTGCCACAACACTGCAACCCCTCACAGATACTGTACTTGGAGCACAGCAGTCACACGTGTTGCGAAGCATTTTTTTTTAAAAAATTGTAAGTACACGCCCCTGTTAAACAGGGGCTGAAAAATTGTGCCTTAGGCACTGGTGCTGGTGCCACAACACTGCAAACCCCTCACAGATACTGTACTTGGAGCACAGCAGTCACACGTGTTGCGAAGCATTTTTTTAAAAAATTGTAAGTACACGCCCCTGTTAAACAGGGGCTGAAAAATTGTGCCTTAGGCACTGGTGCTGGTGCCACAACACTGCAACCCCTCACAGAGATACTGTACTTGGAGCACAGCAGTCACACGTGTTGCGAAGCATTTTTTTTTTAAAAAAATTGTAAGTACACGCCCCTGTTAAACAGGGGCTGAAAAATTGTGCCTTAGGCACTGGTGTGGTGGCATGGATCATTGAGGAGGAGGAAGAGGATAGTCAGTGAACATAAGAGGACAGTCACTCAGCATCAGCATAGGCAGTCTTGAAGGGATGTGACATTTAAAATTATTCGGTTATATCCGCCTCAGGTGCCTGGTAGCTGGTGGTGATCCAAGACTGATTCCTTTTGATGAAGGTCAGTCGATCAACCGAGGCGGTGGACAGGCGCACCCTATGATCAGTCACAAATCCTCCAGCAGCACTGAATGTGCGTTCGGAAAGAACGCTGGAGGCAGGACAGGCCAGTAGCTCAATTGCATACTGTGCAAGCTCTGGCCAGTGATCCATCCTCAGGACCCAGTAAGCCAGAGGATTTTCGGTGGGAAAGGTGTCCAAGTCTGACCTTGCCCCAAGGTATTCCTGCACCATGTATATCAGACGCTGGCGATGGTTGCTGGAACCGATCATACCTTGGGGCTGCGGACTAAAAAATTGTCTGAACGCATCGGTCAGACGTCCACCTTCCCCACCGCTCCTTCTGCCACTGACCGAAGCCTCAGCAACTCGTCGCCCAGGACCAGGAGTTTGTAGCCTCCCAGTTTCTGGGAACGCGTTGCACAGACCTTTCTGCAAGGCCTCCCTGAGATGTCTCATCCTCTGCTCCCTCTGCGACGGCAAGATAAGGTCCGCAACCTTACCCTTGTACCGCGGATCAAGGAGAGTGGCCAGCCAGTAATGGTCCCTCTCCTTGATCCGAAGAACACGAGGATCCTTCCGCAGGCTTTGCAGGATCAGGGAGGCCATGCAGCGTAGGTTAGCTGAGGCATTCGGTCCGGAGTCTTCTGGGTCACTGAGGATGACATGATCGCCAGCCACCTCCTCCCAGCCACGTACAAGTCCACTGGTTTGTTGGGACTGTACATCATCCCTAAAAGACTGCTGCTGCTGATGCTGAGTGCCAGGCTCCACCTCCATGCTCACACAATCCTCCTCCTCCTCCTCCTCCTCCTCCTCATCCTCTTCCTGTGTGATGGGTGGGACAGAAGGAACACTGTCCGGATAAAGGGGGCCTTGAGAGGCAAGGAAGTCCTCCTCTTCCTGCCTCTGTTCTGCCTCAAGTGCCCTGTCCATTATCCCACGCAGCGTATGCTCCAACAGGTGGACAAGAGGGACAGTGTCACTGATGCATGCACTGTCACTGCTCACCATCCTCGTGGCCTCCTCAAATGGTGAGAGGACAGTGCATGCATCCCTGATCATGCTCCACTGACGTGGGGAAAAAAAACAAGCTCCCCTGACCCTGTCCTGGTGCCGTAGTCGCAAAGGTACTCATTGATGGCCCTCTGCTGCGTGTGCAGTCGCTGCAGCATGGCCAACGTTGAGTTCACCTGGTGGGCATGTCACATATTAGGCGGTTCTTGGGCAGGTTCAGCTCCTTTTGCAGCTCAGTCAGCCGAGCACTGGCATTATAAGATCGGCGGAAATGCACACAGACTTTCCTGGCCTGCCTCAGGACATCCTGTAAGCCTGGGAACCTGCCCAAGAACCGCTGCACCACCAGGTTGAGGACGTGAGCCATGCAGGGCACATGGGTGAGCTGCCCCTGTCGCAGGGCGGAGAGGAGGTTGGTGCCATTGTCAGAAACGACCATTCCTGGCTTAAGCTGACGTGGCGTCAACCACCTCTCGGCCTGCCCCTGCAGAGCTGCCAGAACCTCTGGCCCAGTGTGGCTCCTGTCCCCCAAACACACCAGCGCAAGCACGGCATGGCATCTTTTTGCCTGCGTACTTGCGTAGCCCCTTGTACGCCTACGGAGCACCGCTGGTTCCAAGGACAGAGCACTGGAGGAAGAAGAAGAGGAGGGGGTGGAGGAGAGAGGTGTGTCACAACCAGTAGCAGTAGTAGCGTTTTGGAGGCGTGGTGGCGGAACAACCTCCAACACTACTGCACCTTGTCCTGCATCCCTCCCAGCTGCCAATAGAGTGACCCAATGGGCCGTGAAAGAAAGGTACCGTCCCTGTCCATGCCTGCTGGACCATGAGTCAGCGGTAATATGCACCTTACCGCTGACCGCCCTGTCCAGCGAGGCATGGACATTGCCCTCCACATGCCGGTAGAGAGACGGAATCGCCTTCCGTGAGAAAAAGTGGCGTTTGGGAACCTGCCACTGAGGAACCGCACATTGAACAAACTCACGGAAGGGGGCCGAGTCTACCAACTGAAAAGGCAGCAGTTGAAGTGCTAGCAATTTAGCAAGGCTAGCATTCAACCGCTGGGCATGTGGATGGCTGGGAGTGTACTTCTTTCTACGGTCCAGCAGCTGGGGCAGGGAAATTTGCCTGCTGCAATCGGACGTCGGTGTACTGCAAGTACTTGGTTGTGACACACCTAATTCTACACCTTCAGTCCTCTCAGAGCAGCTTTCAGAGAGGACTGAAGGTGTAGTGGGGATGGAGATCCCAGCTGAGGAGGAGCAAGGAGAGGTCCGCTTAGTTCTTTGGTGTGGGTCTTTTATGTGTGCCTGCCAACGAGCTGCATGGCAGGTCGCCATATGTCTGGTCATGCTTGTGGTGCCCAAGCAGCTGATGTTTTGGCCACGCGAGATACGCTTGAGACAAATATTGCAAATAGCAGTGGTGCGATCTGCTGCACTCGTCTCAAAAAAGGCCCACACCAAAGAACTTTTCTGATAACGTGCAGAGGCAGCGCCCTGCACAGGCGGAGCTCTGCGGTGTTGTACAGTTGCTGTGCTGGCCTCTACCTGGCCTCCAGGGGGCATCCTGCCTCGTTGGACATGTGACGCCGCATCCTCCTCCTCCTCGTCCTCCTCCTCATCCTCTCTCCCTTCAGGCACCCACGTGGAGTCAGTGACCTCATCATCCCCTCCCTCTTCACCACTAGAGCAAACCTGGCAGTAAGCTGCAGCTGGTGGAACAGTACTGCCAGATTCCTCAAGCTGGGTATCATCATCCGAGCCTTCGAATCGTTGGGCATCCTCCTGGAGCATGTACCCAACACTGTGCTCAAAGAGTTCGGGGGACTCCTCAGGAGGACATGGTGGGTCTAGGGAAGGGGTGGCTGATGATGCTCTGTCAGTACCCTGAGCCTGGGTGAGAGAGGATGAGGAGGATGAGGAGGGCTTGGTCATCCATTCTACCAAGCCTTCAGCATGATGCGGCTCCACATGTCCAGCTGCCGAAAACAAAGACGCGCGTGTCCCATGGCCACGTGCTGATGACGATGCACGACCACGTCCACGTCCACGGCCACGTCCACTAGAAACAGAGCCTGCCTGCCCTGTGTTCTTGGCTCTGCACGCTCTGCCTCCCCTTGGCGGTCTTCCAGCCATTGTAGTCGGTAGTCCTGTGGGTGCTGCTGAGAAGAATATATAGGAGCTCTGTGTGATGCCACTAACACACTAGAAGTCCTATGGGTGCTTCTGCAAAAAAATAGAGGAGCTCTGTGTGATGCCACTAACACACTAGAAGTCCTGTGGGTGCTGCTGAGAAGAAAATATAGGAGCTCTGTGTGATGCCACTAACACACTAGAAGTCCTATGGGTGCTTCTGCAAAGAAAAAATAGGAGCTCTGTGTGATGCCACTAACACACTAGAAGTCCTGTGGGTGCTTCTGCAAAGAAAATAGAGGAGCTCTGTGTGATGCCACTAACACACTAGAAGTCCTGTGGGTGCTTCTGCAAAGAAAATAGAGGAGCTCTGTGTGATGCCACTAACACACTAGAAGTCCTGTGGGTGCTTCTGAGAAGAAAATATAGGAGCTCTGTGTGATGCCACTAACACACTAGAAGTCCTATGGGTGCTTCTGCAAAGAAAATAGAGGAGCTCTGTGTGATGCCACTAACACACTAGAAGTCCTATGGGTGCTTCTGCAAAGAAAATAGAGGAGCTCTGTGTGATGCCACTAACACACTAGAAGTCCTGTGGGTGCTTCTGCAAAGAAAATAGAGGAGCTCTGTGTGATGCCACTAACACACTAGAAGTCCTGTGGGTGCTTCTGAGAAGAAAATAGAGGAGCTCTGTGTGATGCCACTAACACACTAGAAGTCCTATGGGTGCTTCTGCAAAGAAAATAGAGGAGCTCTGTGTGATGCCACTAACACACTAGAAGTCCTGTGGGTGCTGCTGAGAAGAAAATATAGGAGCTCTGTGTGATGCCACTAACACACTAGAAGTCCTATGGGTGCTTCTGCAAAGAAAATAGAGGAGCTCTGTGTGATGCCACTAACACACTAGAAGTCCTGTGGGTGCTTCTGAGAAGAAAATAGAGGAGCTCTGTGTGATGCCACTAACACACTAGAAGTCCTATGGGTGCTTCTGCAAAGAAAATAGAGGAGCTCTGTGTGATGCCACTAACACACTAGAAGTCCTGTGGGTGCTGCTGAGAAGAAAATATAGGAGCTCTGTGTGATGCCACTAACACACTAGAAGTCCTATGGGTGCTTCTGCAAAGAAAAATAGAGGAGCTCTGTGTGATGCCACTAACACACTAGAAGTCCTGTGGGTGCTTCTGCAAAGAAAATAGAGGAGCTCTGTGTGATGCCACTAACACACTAGAAGTCCTGTGGGTGCTTCTGCAAAGAAATTAGAGGAGCTCTGTGTGATGCCACTAACACACTAGAAGTCCTGTGGGTGCTTCTGAGAAGAAAATATAGGAGCTCTGTGTGATGCCACTAACACACTAGAAGTCCTATGGGTGCTTCTGCAAAGAAAATAGAGGAGCTCTGTGTGATGCCACTAACACACTAGAAGTCCTGTGGGTGCTGCTGAGAAAGAAAATATAGGAGCTCTGTGTGATGCCACTAACACACTAGAAGTCCTATGGGTGCTTCTGCAAAGAAAATAGAGGAGCTCTGTGTGATGCCACTAACACACTAGAAGTCCTGTGGGTGCTTCTGCAAAAAAAATATAGGAGCTCTGTGTGATGCCACTAACACACTAGAAGTCCTATGGGTGCTTCTGGAAGAAAATATAGGAGCTCTGTGTGATGCCACTAACACACTTCAAGTCCTATGGGTGCTTCTGGAAGAAAATAGAGGAGCTCTGTGTGATGGGACTAACACACTTCAAGTCCTATGGGTGCTGCTGGGAAGAAAATATAGGAGCTCTGTGTGATGGACTAACACACTTCAAGTCCTATAGGTGCTTCTGCAAAGAAAATATAGAGCTCTGTGTGATGGGACTAACACACTTCAAGTCCTGTAGGTGCTGCTGGGAAGAAAATATAGGAGCTCTGTGTGATGGACTAACACACTTCAAGTCCTATAGGTGCTTCTGGGAAGAAAAATATAGGAGCTCTCTGTGTGATGGGACTAACACACTTCAAGTCCTGTAGGTGCTTCTGCAAAGAAAATATAGGAGCTCTGTGTGTGATGGGACTAACACACTTCAAGTCCTATAGGTGCTTCTGGGAAGAAAATATAGGCTCTGTGTGATGGGACTAACACACTTCAAGTCCTATAGGTGCTTCTGGGAACAAAATATAGATCTCTGTGTGATGGGACTAACACACTTCAAGTCCTATAGGTGCTTCTGGGAACAAAATATAGCTCTGTGTGTGATGGGACTAACACACTTCAAGTCCTATGGGTGGTTCTGGGAAGAAAATATAGGTGTGTGTGATGGGACTAACACACTTCAAGTCCTATAGGTGCTTCTGGGAAGAAAATATAGGTGTGTGTGATGGGACTAACACACTTCAAGTCCTATAGGTGCTTCTGGGAACAAAATGTAGCTCTCTGTGTGTGATGGGACTAACACACTTCAAGTCCTATAGGTGCTTCTGGGAAGAAAATGTAGCTCTGTGTGATGGGACTAACACACTTCAAGTCCTATAGGTGCTTCTGGGAACAAAATATAGATCTCTGTGTGATGGGACTAACACACTTCAAGTCCTATAGGTGCTTCTGGGAACAAAATATAGATCTCTGTGTGATGGGACTAACACACTTCAAGTCCTAGGTGCTTCTGGGAACAAAATATAGCTCTGTGTGTGTGATGGGACTAACACACTTCAAGTCCTATAGGTGCTTCTGGGAAGAAAATATAGGTGTGTGTGATGGGACTAACACACTTCAAGTCCTATAGGTGCTTCTGGGAACAAAATATATCTCTGTGTGATGGGACTAACACACTTCAAGTCCTATAGGTGCTTCTGGGAAGAAAATATAGCTCTCTGTGTGATGGGACTAACACACTTCAAGTCCTATAGGTGCTTCTGGGAACAAAATATAGATCTCTGTGTGATGGGACTAACACACTTCAAGTCCTATAGGTGCTTCTGGGAGAAAAATATAGATCTGTGTGATGGGACTAACACACTTCAAGTCCTATAGGTGCTTCTGGGAAGAAAATATAGTCTGTGTGATGGGACTAACACACTTCAAGTCCTATAGGTGCTTCTGGGAACAAAATATATGATCTCTGTGTGTGATGGGACTAACACACTTCAAGTCCTATAGGTGCTTCTGGGAACAAAATATAGATCTCTGTGTGATGGGACTAACACACTTCAAGTCCTATAGGTGCTTCTGGGAACAAAATATATGCTCTCTGTGTGATGGGACTAACACACTTCAAGTCCTATAGGTGCTTCTGGGAACAAAATATAGATCTCTGTGTGATGGGACTAACACACTTCAAGTCCTATAGGTGCTTCTGGGAAGAAATATAGCTCTCTGTGTGATGGGACTAACACACTTCAAGTCCTATAGGTGCTTCTGGGAACAAAATATATGATCTCTGTGTGATGGGACTAACACACTTCAAGTCCTATAGGTGCTTCTGGGAAGAAAATATAGATCTCTGTGTGATGGGACTAACACACTTCAAGTCCTATAGGTGCTTCTGGGAACAAAATATAGATCTGTGTGATGGGACTAACACACTTCAAGTCCTATAGGTGCTTCTGGGAACAAAATATATGCTCTGTGTGATGGGACTAACACACTTCAAGTCCTATAGGTGCTTCTGGGAACAAAATATATATCTCTGTGTGTGTGATGGGACTAACACACTTCAAGTCCTATAGGTGCTTCTGGGAAGAAAATATAGATCTCTGTGTGATGGGACTAACACCTTCAAGTCCTATAGGTGCTTCTGGGAAGAAAATATATGATCTCTGTGTGATGGGACTAACACACTTCAAGTCCTAGAGGTGCTTCTGGGAAGAAAATATATGAGCTCTGTGTGATGGGACTAACACACTTCAAGTCCTATAGGTGCTTCTGGGAACAAAATATAGATCTCTGTGTGATGGGACTAACACACTTCAAGTCCTATAGGTGCTTCTGGGAAAAAAATATATGCTCTCTGTGTGATGGGACTAACACACTTCAAGTCCTATAGGTGCTTCTGGGAACAAAATGTAGCTCTGTGTGATGGGACTAACACACTTCAAGTCCTATAGGTGCTTCTGGGAACAAAATATATGAGCTCTGTGTGATGGGACTAACACACTTCAAGTACTATAGGTGCTTCTGGGAACAAAATATAGGAGCTCTGTGTGTGTGATGGGACTAACACACTTCAAGTCCTATAGGTGCTTCTGGGAACAAAATATAGGATCTCTGTGTGTGATGGGACTAACACACTTCAAGTCCTATAGGTGCTTCTGGGAAAAAAATGTAGGAGCTCTGTGTGATGGGACTAACACACTTCAAGTCCTATAGGTGCTTCTGGGAACAAAATATAAATGGACTAACACACTACAAGTCCTATAGGTGCTTCTGGGAACAAAATATAGGAGCTCTGCCTGCCTGCCACGAACACACTACAAGTCCTATAGGTGCTTCTGGGAACAAAATATAGGAGCTCTGCCTGCCTGCCACGAACACACTACAAGTCCTATAGGTGCTTCTGGGAACAAAATATAGGAGCTCTGCCTGCCTGCCACGAACACACTACAAGTCCTATAGGTGCTTCTGGGAACAAAATATAGGAGCTCTGCCTGCCTGCCACGAACACACTACAAGCCCCTCTTTCTAAATCAATCTTTGTAAATGAATCTATCTAACTCAATCTCTCTAAGTAAATCTCTCTAACTAACTAAATCCAGCAGAGTGTCACAGATCTAGCCTGCTCTATCTGCGCCGGAACAGCATGTGACCGGCGCAGACGGCGTGGCGGCCTTTTATAGGGGGGGGGGGGGGGGCGTGTACTACAGCCCCTGAGCTGTAATTGGCTACAGGCGTCCTGCCTGTAGCCAATTATGGCTCTTCGAGTTTCCGGGGCTGTGATTGGCCAAGCATGCGGGGTCACAGTGCATGCTTGGCCAATCATCAGCCAGCAATGCACTGCGCCGGCCGCGCCGGCCGCAATGCATTGCGGGGCCGCTCGCATCACACGAACGTGATGCGAGCGGCCAAAATAGTTCTGGGCTCGCCGAGCGAGCGAACGCCCGGTGCTCGATGCGAACGTGGGTTCGCATCGAGCACCGGGCCCATCCCTACAATACAGTATATTTCAGTGCATTACTGCACATTTAACGCAGTATATTTCTGTGCATTAGTGCATGTTTAACGCAGTATTTTGCAGTGCTTTACTGCACGTTTAATGAAGTATATTTCAGTGCGCTATTGCACGTTTAATGCAGTATATTTCAGTGCGTTACTGCACATTAACCGCTTCCCGACCGCCTCATGCACATATACGTGTGCAGAATGGCACGGGCAGGCAAAATCCCGTACCTGTACGTGATCCTGTTAATGCCTGCCCGTGGGTCGCGTGTGCGATGCCAGCGGCGCGCTCGCGACCCGGTCGGGAGCTCCGTGACCCCTGCCACGGGACCAGCGGACCCGAACGCCGCTGGTGTCCCGCGATCGGGTTACGGAGCTGAAGAACGGGGAGAGGTATGTGTAAACAAACCTCTCCCCGCGCTTCCTGCTCTGCCTGTCATTGATTGGCTGTTCCCGGTCATCGGGAAAGCCGATCAATGACGTCAGACGTCAGCCCCGTCCCCTAATGTAAAAAAACACACACACGTCACAGCCCATAACCCCTCCCCTCCCCCTAGTGGTTAACCCCTTCACTACAACTGTCATTTATACAGGAATCAATGCATTTAAATAGCATTGATTGCTGTATAAATGACAATGGTCCCAAAAATGTGTCAAAAATGTCCGATGTGTCCGCCATAATGCCGCAGTCACTTTAAAAATCACTGATCGCCGCCATTACTAGTAAAAAAAAAAATATTAATAAAATGCTATAAAACTATCCCCTATTTTGTAAACGCTATAACTTTTGCGCAAACCAATCAATAATCGCTAATTGCATTATCGGTCTAAACTGAGGAAAAAAAATGTTTTTTTATATATATTTTGGGGATATTTATTATAGCAAAAAGCAAAAAATATTGCATTTTTTTCAAAATTGTCGCTCTATTTTTGTTTATAGCGCAAAAAATAAAAACCGCAGGGGCGATCAAATACCACCAAAAGAAAGCTCTATTTGTGGGAAAAAAAAGACGCCAATTTTGTTTTGGAGCCACGTCGCACGACCGCCCAATTGTCAGTTAAAGCAACGCAGTGCCGAATCGCAAAAAGGGGCCTGGTCCTTTGGCTGCCAATTGGTCGGGGCTGAAGTGGTTAAACACAGTATATTTCAGTGCATTACTGCACGTTTAATGCAATATATTTCTGTGCATTAGTGCACATTTAACGCAGTATTTTTCAGTGCGTTAGTACACATTTAATGCAGTATATTTAAGTGAATTACTGCAGGTTTAACGCAGTATATTGCAGTGCGTTATTGTGCATTTAACCCAGTGTATTTCAATGCATTAGTGCACATTTATCACAGTATATTGTAGTGTGTCAGTGGAGTGTGTCGGCATAGTAAGTGCTCAAGTTAAATTGCACCAACCACCACTTTCCATTGATTAAAAAGTGCATCCACGTACACACTTCCCCATCTTTATTACATTTTGTTAATAAACTCCCGCCCACTCCCCCCATCATGTCTGGGAGGACAGCAAAGAGAGGCAAACGTTCCCATGGCACTGTAAGGGGGCCAGCAGTGTATGTATCCACAGTAGACGTGTGCGATTAGTTTTGTACGAATTCGTAATTCGTACGAATTTTTCGAAATTCGTACATTCGTACGAATCCATAGTACGAATTTTTTCGAATACGATTTCTGTACGGAATACGAAATTCAGTTTACGAATTTCGGCTCCGAATTATTCGAATCCAACTACCAAATATCAAATTTCAACTAATATGAAAGAAATTATTATAGCGGATATAATAAATGATTCGAATGACAAAGTGTAATTTTTGCAGGAAAAATTCCGTTTACGAATTTTGGCTCCAAATTATTCGACTCCAACTACCAAATATCGAATTTCAACTAATACGAAAGAAATTATTATAGCGGATATAACGAATGATTCGAATGACAAAGTGTCATTTTTGCAGGAAAAAAAGCTATTTAAAATCACTCGCGGCTAATGAATTGTCGGCTCCCGTAACACAGATAACAGTCATTCATTGATAAAAAAAAAAGCGTGGGGGTCCCCCCCAAATTCAATAACCAGGCCCTTCAGGTCTGCTATGAATATTAAGGGGAACCCATCTTCAAATTAAAAAAAAATGATGTGGGTTCCCACCTAAATATCCATACCAGACCCTTCAGGTCTGGGATGGATTTTAAGGGGAACCCCGGACAAAAAAAAAAAATGGCGTGGGGTCCCCCTCAAAATCCATACCAGACCCTTTATCCGAGCATGCAGGAAAAGAAGGGGGGACGAGAGCGCCCCCCCCCTCCTGAACCGTACCAGGCCACATGCCCTCAACATTGGGAGGGTGCTTTGTGGTCCCCCCAAAGCACCTTGTCCCCATGTTGATGAGGACAAGGGCCTCATCCCCACAACCCTGGCCATTGGTTGTGGGGGTCTGCGGGCGGGGGGCTTATCGGAATCTGGAAGCCCCCTTTAACAAGTGAACCCCCAGATCCCACCCCCCCTGTGTGAAATGGTGAGGGTACCCCCTACCATTTCACCAAAAAAGTGACAAAGATTGTAAAAATGACAGGAGACGGTCTTTGACAATTCCTTTATTAAAATCTTCTTTCTTCTGGTCTTCCTTCTTCCTTTCTTCATCCTTTGGTTTCTTCATCTTCTCCTTCCGGCATCTTCTTCCATCTTCTTCTTCCTCCAATCCACTTCTTCTTGCTCTGGTCTTCTCGTCCGGCATCTTCTTCCATGGCCTCGGCGTCTCTTCTTGGGCCGCTCCTCTCAATGGGAGGCTCCCGCTGTGTGAGGCTTTGCTGCGTCTGACAGGTCTTTTATAACGGAGGGCACCTGGTGACCCCGCCCCCCTCTGATGCACGGGGACGTCATGGGGATTTCCCTATGGCTTTCCCCATGATGTCAGAGGGGGGCGGGGTCACCAGGTGCCCTCCGTTATAAAAGACCTGTCAGACGCAGTGAAGCCTCACACAGCGGGAGCTTCCCATTGCGAGGAGCGGCCCAAGAAGAGACGCTGACGCCATGGAAGAAGATGCCGGACGAGAAGACCAGAGCAAGAAGAAGCGGATCGGAGGAAGAAGAAGATGGAAGAAGAAGATGGAAGAAGATGCTGGAAGGAGAAGATGAAGAAACCAAAGGATGAAGAAAGGAAGACCAGAAGAAAGAAGATTTTAATAAAGGAATTGTCAAAGACCGTCTCCTGTAATTTTGTCACTTTTTTGGTGAAATGGTAGGGGTACTTTTGTACCCCCTTACCATTTCACACGGGGGGGGTGGGATCTGGGGGTCCCCTTGTTAAAGGGGGCTTCCGGATTCCGATAAGCCCCCCGCCCGCAGACCCCCACAACCAATGGCCAGGGTTGTGGGGATGAGGCCCTTGTCCTCATCAACATGGGGACAAGGTGCTTTGGGGGGGACCCCAAAGCACCCTCCCAATGTTGAGGGCATGTGGCCTGGTACGGTTCAGGAGGGGGGGCGCTCCCGTCCCCCCCTCTTTTCCTGCGGCCTGCCAGGTTG
Organism: Lithobates sylvaticus; assembly: GCA_028564925.1. Classification (NCBI taxonomy): domain Eukaryota; kingdom Metazoa; phylum Chordata; class Amphibia; order Anura; family Ranidae; genus Lithobates; species Lithobates sylvaticus. The sequence goes on from CM053029.1 coordinate 2,609,570, forward strand.
CGTGCTCGGATAAAGGGTCTGGTATGGATTTTGAGAGGGACCCCACGCCATTTTTTTATGGCCGGGGTTCCCTTTAAAATCCATCCCAGACCTGAAGGGTCTAGTATGGATATTTACGGGGGACCCCACATCATTTTTTTTTTTTATTTGAAGTGGGGTTCCCCTTAATATCCATAGCAGACGTGAAGGGCCTGGTTATTGAATTTGTGGGGATTTGGGACATTTTTATCAATGACTTTCAATGAATGACTGTTCTCTGTGTTACGGAGCCGACAATTCATTAGCCGCGAGTGATTTTAAATAGCTTTTTTTCCTGCAAAAATGACACTTTGTGCAGGGACAGTTCTCGATATTAGATATTAGGGGTGCTGAAATTAATCGCTGCACCGATGCATCGCGATTCGGGGGTCCCCGATGCGGCATCGATGCATGCGACCCGAAAAATCGATGTCGGGTGACGTCATCCCGACTTGCCCCGCCCCTCCCGGAAGAGCGCTCCGAGCGTGTCCTTCAAAATAGATTTTGTAATGAATGCAGAGGTGCAATCTATTAAGTGGCCACGGCTGTATGTGTTATTTTAAAATATATGCAGCTCATACCTCATTTCTTAGTATGTCACGTATAACCCGCTCATGTGATTGCTTGGTCCAACCTGCATCTCTTTCTCACGTCTCTCCTGACGTCAGCCCTGCCCGCCTCTCCTGATCTGATAGCTACAGTTGGTGGGCGGGGCTGAGAACTCTCACTGACGAGAGAGTGAGACTGAGAGGAGAGAGATAGGCGGGCTGGACCTGGCAGTCACATGAGCGGCTTATACAGTTGTACACAGACTAAGAAACAAGGTATGAAGCTGCATTCATTTTTAAATGCACATACAGCGGTGGGCACTTAATGGATTATAAATTAATTTATTACCACACAGGTTAAACTACATACAGCAGTTTATACTCTGCATATAGTGGCTTCTACATTTGCCTGGCTTCATCCCCCTTCTTCACACATTCCACTGTGTTAACTCCTAGTGTGCTGGAAAGTGCCCAGAGAAGTCATCACAGAGACAGTAGTACAGGGAACTTCACAGGGCTGTATGTCAGTTGTGGATTCCAATTATATCAGAGATAATTAAACGGTAAATATTAGATATTAAGGGGGACTGGTAGAGTCCCCCCTGTACTTAAATGGGTCAAAGTGTTTAACAAGGATACCATTCTAGAGTATATGTCTATTCCAGAATAAGTAGTAGGACAATTCAGCCGGGGGCTGAGCAGAAAAAGGAAAGAAGAAGAAAACTACAGGAAGAAGGAGAGAAGGGGGAGAGAATGAGTTTGAAAGAGGGGGAGAGGGGAGGAAAGAGAGAGGAGGTGGGAAACCTTTGCGGGGAGGTGCAAAAAACGGGTAATTGGGAGGCACGTGTGGATTAAGAAGGTCCTCTGTGCCTTAGGGGAGCAAAGAGACTCCTATGTATTTAGCCCATGGCTCCCATGTGAGTGGAAATCTCTCCGTATTCTAGGTCTTGGTTAAAAATTCCACCACCATCAACACCTGCCACACATCCTACTCACCGCAATCCCATGACATCCATTACAGGTAGTCATATAAGCTCAATCGACAATCTCAACCTGAATTCCTAGCGGCCTCACCACTGGTTTTCAGTAACGGGATTCACTCGGCGTCAGTCGTTGAATGTTTGAATGGGTATGCTCCAAAGAGATATATACCATACCCTCGGCAGGAATCCAATTTTTTGTGGAAAATAAAGAAAGATGGAACTTCCATAGTGAAGTACGTTGTTTTTAAAGAACTTTTTGGAATAAATTACAAGTATAAAAGTTTAAAAAACAAAGCAGGAGGTTTTCTTTAGCAGCCAACACTTGCACGTGTTTTGAGAAACGCTGTCAGCGTTGTGGGCTGCGTTACAAACAACAGAGGTGATGTGTCACGTTCAATCCACCCAACATGTTTCATCAGCAGGGTCACATGATCGGACACGTCGCCTCCAATCTTAACCACTTCCCTACCCGCCCATAGTAATATGATGCGATCTCCAATCCTGGGCGGGCATCATATGAAGTCCTCCCCTTCCCGGCCGTCTTGGGAGCCCACCGGGTTCCAAGCGCCACGTCGCTCGGAACCCAGAGCACAAGCCCGGCGGCCGTGATGTCTGTCGGGCACCCGGGACTGCCCGGGAACAGAGCAGGACCGTGGATCTGTGTGTGTAAACACACAGATCCACGTCCTGTCAGAGGAGAGGAGACCGATGGTGTGTTCCCAGTACAGAGGAACACCGATCAATCTCCTCCCCTTGTGAGTCCCCTCCCCCCACTTCTGGTATGTCAGTGTCCATGTTGTGGGACTATGTGTGCACAGCTAGTAAGTATTTTGTGGCTGCAAATATGACCTGGAATTAAAGTGAATGGGACCCGCCGCGAACCTGAGGTTTGCGAACATTTGGGCATGTTTGTGGATCGCGTTGGCGAAACGTCCCGTCGGAAGTTCGTCCATCACTAATCCTGTGCCAATTGTAGCCTCAGTTTCCAATTCTTAGCTGATAGGAGTGGCACCCGGTGTGGCCTTCTGCTGCTGTAGCCCATCTGCTTCAAGGTTGAATGTTTAGTGCTTTCAGATATGGTATTCTGCATACCTGGGATTCAGTAGTGACTGGTGGATTTTTTTTTGGGGGGTGGAAGACAACCACCCCCATGGCACCTCAACCCCCCCCCTGCTGTTTGCCAGTCCACTGGCACTTACCCGATCGGCAGGCACATCAGGCTGGGGGACAAGCTGCAGCAGGCATCTTGCAGCGTCTTCCCTGTCCTTTTCCCTTCTGAGATCATAGCGTGATCATGGAGATCACGCAGTGTGTCTCCACCCCTCCTCCTCCTAAGCGTCCAATAGGATCGCCTTACCTTTCAGCCAATCGGCAAATTGGTAACAGACCCGAGCTTCCTGATTGGCAGAGAGGCTATTCAGTGTTAGAAAAGTAAATATTCTTTTGCTTTTCTAATACATCTGGGTGGACTCCAGACGCAATGCTCTGCGCTCTGAGTCCACCCTATTTTGAAGACTATTAGAGCCTATGGCTCTAATCAGGTGGTTCAAAAAACACCCCCGCCACTGTAATTCAGGTGCCCGGCGTCTGAAAAGGGGCCAGATGTCTGAATAGGGGCTGGCTGCGGTGGCCATGGATAGATTCATGCAATGGATTAATCTACCCATTAACCATAAAGGGGGTGATGAGGAGAGAGGGGGCGCCACCTGGGTGCCCCTAATGGATGGGCCGCCCCTGCTTGGATGTAGTGAGTGGTTATTTGAGTTACTGTTGCCTTTCTATCATCTGGAACCAGTCTGCCCATTCTCCTCTTACCTCTGACATTAACAAGGCATTTTCCTCCACACAACTCCTGCATACTCGATATTTTCTCTATTTCCCACCATTCTCTGTAAACCCGAGAGATGGTTGTGTGTGACAATCCCAGAAATACGAAGACCAGCCCGTCTGATACTTATATGCAAGTAATTGGGCATTCAATGAAAAATTCCTTTAAGTATAGTTCCTGGGGGTCCCCTTAGTCTGCCTGTAAAGTGCCACATCTGTACCATGTATAGAACCTGCTGCAGCAATAATGACATTTATAAAGCCAAAAAAAAATGATATTTCCATTCAAGCTTAATTTATTTTATAAACAACGGCTTGGGGAGCCAGTCTGTATGATGAGGCCACAATGTAGTGCACTCGGAACAAGATTAGAGAATTTTTGCTGTCAAAAATTTAAATGATATTCACTTGTCAAACAGTTGCAGAAAAATTGCCTTTGGTGTTAATTTGGCCCATGAAACCTACACCAAAAAAATTCTTCCAGATGAAATCAACACCCACAAAGCTAGGCAACCTAGACAGTCTTTCAGAGATTCGAGATTCAGAAAGCACTTAATCAGCAACAACGGCATCGGGGGCTTGATAGCTGCTGCTAATCCATGACTGATTAATTTTGATAAATGTCAGCCGGTCCATGGAGTCTGTGGACAGACATGCTCTCTTATCTGTCACAAAACCTCTGGGGAGCACTAAATGCCCGTTCGGAAAGCACGCTTGATGCAGGGTAGCCCAGCAGCTCAGTTGCATTCTGGACAAGTTCTGGCCAGTGGTCTATTCTCAGGTTCCAGTAACCCAGTGGATCGTCAACTGTAAAGCTCTCCATATCTGTTTTTGCATTTAGATAATCTCCCACCATATGATGAAGACACAGGGATGTGGAAGCTGACAGCCATGGGTGCCGAGGACTAAAAAACATTTTGAAATGCATCACTGAGGCAGCCCCCTTCTTCAACGCTCTTTAGCTGCAGTGTATTTAATATATATATATACAGTCAGTCTAGTATATATATATCCACTGTATCCAGTTTAGCGGTCATCCTACACTGTACACATATGACATTTTTTCACACAAATAGAGCTTTCTTTTGGTGGTATTTTATCACCTCTGGGAGTTTTTATTTTTTTGCTAAACAAACAAAAATAGACGGACTATTTTGAAAAAATAAATAATTTTTCATAGTTTGTTATAAAATTTTACAAACAGGTAATTTTTCTCCTTTATTGATGAGTACAGACTGCACCTCTTTACATGGGATGTGGTGCCTTAGCCCACTCCAGACTCTGCTGTGAAGACCACCATTATTCTCTGCATGTCGGGGTGTTGGCACAATAATGAAGACATATTTTTGGGGTACAAAGGCTGCAGTATATGCCGTGTATAGTGTAAGATCAGACTTTATAGAACCAAATCACTTTTCATCATGATGTAGCCGACATCTCAAGTCTCCTGCGAGGTGCGAGAGTCTCCCCCATTTCTGCAGCGGCTCCCGCACACCCGAAAGCGCCTCAGCTGTGAACACCGATCTCCTTTGTATTGATTTTTAGCTGACAGCCGCTTCTCCTTCTCTCCCTCCTGAGGCTGTCAGCTAAAAAGCTATACAGGGAGATCGATGTTCACAGCTGTCCCTCCTGCTGCATCGATCATTTCCAGCTGTTCTGTGTGCTCCTCCCCTGGCCCCATCCATGTCCTTCTCTGCCCCCCTGTTCTCCTCTGGCCCCCATGTTCTCCTCCACCCCCGTGTTCTCCTCCGGCCCCCCAGTTCTCCTCTGGCCCCCATGTTCTCCTCCGCCCCGTGTTCTCCTCCGGCCCCCCAGTTCTCCTTTGGCCCCCATGTTCGCCTCCCCCCCGTGTTCTCCTCTGGCCCCTGTGTTCTTCTCCGGCCCCCGTGCTCTCCTCCGGCCCCCGTGTTTTCCTCTGTGTGACAGACCTAGCCCGGACAGAGGCAGCCACCTGTCTGTTGTGTAAATTAGTCTAGTCTGGCTTGTAAGAATATCCCACACATTGTTGTTGTGCTAATTAACCCTGTGTTGATGTTTATGGTAATATGGTAATGTGTATTGAATAGTCAGTCAAGTGAGCTAGAAGATGTACCCTGAAAAGTCTTATCTCTCAGTTAACTAGTCTGGGTCAATGATTAGATAATTAGCTCATGCTAATTAGGTTTGGTTTTAGTCATCCGGCTGTATATATTTGTGTGACATCTCAAATAAAAGTTATTCCTGATGTACTCCAAGACTGGTGTTGTCTAGTTCTTGGGGGTTCCTATAGCCAAATCCATTGGACTAATGTTCCAGGACTTAGGAAGCGGTATATAGACAGAAACACCCAAGCGGAGTGTAGGGATGTTCCGTCACACTCTAGACCCTGTGTTTTCATTTAGCTCCTGTGTTCTCCTCTGGAACCCGTGTTCTCCTCTGGAACCCATGTTCTCCTCCAGACCCCGTGTTCTCCTCCAGCCCCCATGTTCTCCGGCCCCCGTGTTCTCCACTAGACCAAGTGTTCTCCTCCGGACACCGCGCTCTCCTCCAGACCCCGTGTTCTCCTCCGGACCCCGTGTTCTCCTCCGGACCCCACGCTCTCCTCCGGACCCTGTGTTCTCCTCCGGACCCTGTGTTCTCTTCCGCCCCTCCTGTCCTCCTCCTACGCCCTCTCCTCCCCTGCAGCCGGCTCCCCTCCTCTCCCGCCGCCTGCGGGGGGAACTGTCAGGAATTGGACACAGTGAGTGAGATCGCTCCCGTGTCCTGTGATAACTAAGCAGAGTGACCTGTGTTTACTCCGCTCAGTTTATGAATGAACAGGAGCCTCTGTCTTCTATTCATTCATCTTTAGTGCTGAGAAAGGGACTGGGGAATCTGTGTCCTCAGTCCCTTTCCCTGTCTCGAAGTTGTTGTCTGTTTAGACCCCTGATATCTCACCAAAGCCCCCCAAAACATATAAAAAAAATATTGTAAAAAAATTCTAAAAAATTTAAAAGTGTAAAAAAAAAAAAAAAAAACTACTAACACCACTCTCCCCTCCCCTACCAACACTGTCCACTGCCCCATCCCCCTCCCCAAAAAAGCATTGTGAAAAAACAAATTAAAAACAAATTAAATTGTAAAAAAATCAATTATTAAAAAAAAAAATACTGACACTGTCCACTGCAACCCCCCCCCCCTTCCCCAGAAGAACTGTGAAAAAATATTGAAAAAGTGATTTAAAAAATGTTACGGGAGGGGGGCTGGTGGTGTCGGTGTGAAGTTCCACCTCCCTGAAAGGAGTGTTTGCAGGTTGGGGTGTCTGATGTAGTCATCTCCACTTTTCATCTCAATGCTTCTCCACATCCGTCTTTCCCTCTTTCTCTCTTCTAATGTTGGGAGGTATAATTATCATTACTACTGCAAAACGAATCTCCTCCCTTCTGTACTCTGATCTCCGTGTCCTATAATATTCATCCAGCCTCACCCTGTGTAGGAGGATGTCACCCCTCCCCCATCCACATTCCTCTCCGGTGTCAGAGACTTTCAGTTTAGTTTCTCTTCTGCTGTCAGCGATGGCGTCTGGTGATCTGAGAGCTGAGTTGGAATGTTCCGTCTGTCTGAACATTTATAGCGATCCTGTAACCCTGAAATGTGGTCACAACTTCTGCCGGGTCTGTATTGATCGTGTGCTGGATACACAGGAGGGGTCTGGAGGATATTCCTGTCCTGAATGCAGAGAGAAGTTTCCGGATCGTTCTGCACTGCAGAGAAACATAACACTACGTAACATAGCAGAGACTTTCCTGTCCGCTCAGCCAGATCGGGAGTCCGGGGTCTTCTGTACTCACTGTGTGGACTCTCCTGTACCTGCTGTTAGATCCTGTCTGCACTGTGAGGTTTCTCTGTGTGATAAACACCTGAGAGTCCACAAAAAGTCCCCAGAACACGTCTTATGTGACCCCACCTTGTCCATGGAGAGCAGGAAATGCTCCGTCCATAAGAAGATCCTGGAGTATTACTGCACGGAGGATGAGACCTGTATCTGTATGTCTTGTTATGTGATTGGAGAACACACAGGACATAAGATGAAGTCACTGGATGAGGCTTCTGAGAAGAAGAAGGAGACACTGAGGAATGTTCTTCAGAAACTTCTGACAAAGAGAGAGGAGGCAGAGGAAAGAGTCCAGAGTCTGCAGGAACACAGGAGGAAAGTAGAAGAAGAAGCAGCTGGTGACACCGAGAGAGTCACTGCCCTGTTTAGAGATCTCAGGAGACGTCTGGAAGACCTAGAGAAGAGAGCCCTGAGGGACATCTCCGGGAGGGCAGAGCGGATCTCCATCTCCATCCGGGATCTGGAAATAAAGAAGGAGGAGCTGTCCAGGAAGTTGCGTCACATTGAGGAGCTGTGTAACGTGACGGATCCACTGACTGTCTTACAGGAATCAGACACAGGTGACTTGTGTGATACTGAGGATGGAGATAATGAGGACCGAGAGAGACATGAGGAACTCCTCCATGATGGAGGGGGTCTGGGTGTGGCGGGGGTCTTACACACAGGTTTATCTGATATAATAACAGAGGTAAATGTATACTCCTATATACAGGGAGCTGCAGACATATTACTGGATGGAAACACGGCTCATAATTATCTACAGATATCAGATGACAGGAAAACTGTATCCTGGTCAGATATATACCAGAATCACCCAGAAACACCAGAGAGATTCCAGGGTTCTCCTCAGGTGATGAGCAGTCAGAGGTTCTCCTCAGGGAGACATTACTGGGAAGTGGATGTCGGGGGGTCAGATAACTGGAGAGTCGGGATGTGTTACCCCAGTATAGAGAGGAGAGGGAGGGAGTCATTGATTGGATGGAATAAGAAGTCCTGGGGATTGGACAGGTATAATAATCAGTATAAAGTGAGACATGACAGTAAAGAGATCCTCTTACCCACAAATCCCTCCAGTAAGAGAGTCAGAATAGATCTGGATTATGAGGAAGGGCGGATCTCCTTTTATGATCTGTGTGACCCGATCCAACATCTCCACACCTTCACCACCACCTTCACTGAGCCCCTCCATGCTGGGATATGTGTATGGAGAGGTTGTATAAAGATATGTGGGGGGAGGCGGGAGATGTGAGAACTCCGCCCACAGTCTGGTGATGTCACACAAAGCATTGGAATTCATTTAAAGAGGAAGTAAAGCCTCCTCCAAAACCCAAAAAAATGCACGAAAGCGGCATATCGCTGTGATCTCGTCATGCGCAGTGCGCCTGCACGCCGCTGTCTACGTCGCATGTGCTTGCACGCCGCTGTCTACGGCGCATGCGCCGTAGACAGCGATGCCTCTTTTTTTCTAAATATCTCCTAAACCATGTAGGTTTAGAAGATATTTATTGGACCTACAGGTAAGCCATAATCTAGGCTTACCTGTAGGCCAAAGTGGTTTGTAAGGGTTTACAACCACTTTAAAGTGTAACTCCACTTTTGTTGAGAAATAAACATTCCCCTCGGGGTGATCTCTGTACATTGTAAGGATCATAACAACCTTTGTTGTAGATTCCGACCTTTTTGCTATTCGGAAAAAAAATCCCTGTTTGTTCCTCTCTGCCTCTGTCCTGAGTGGGTCTAATGGGCAGGGGGCTCATAATGATCAGTCAGCTGTGCACCTGCAGGGCTCTAATGAGGAAAGGGGCGGGGTCTGCATCCCTTTAGATGTGATTTCCTATTGGATGTATCTCTCCAGAAATGACATTTGTGTTGCAGGGGATGCCTGAAATCTGACTTGTATCTTAGTGCAGACTTCTGGGGAAATCAGTCAGCCAATCACACAAGCAGGAAATTATGTTTCTGGGGGGGTGTGGTCAGTACAATCTCTGTGTACACAGCGCCTCCAGGTGGCCATATTGTATTTACAGAAAATTACAAATTGAAAAGGAAAGGTCATTTTTAATAACATTCAATTACAATATGACTTGTGTCCCGATTGTATGCGCTGGATTGTTTTTTATTTATTTGATATCCCCCCCCCCACAAAAGTGGAGTTACCCTTTACTATTTATCCAATAGTATATAGCAGTGGGTGGGGCTTCAGTCTCCGGAAGGTGTTTCTACTATAAATAAATGTGAGATTTCTTATTGATGGCTGTAATTGGGTAGAATATCTGTCCAATTACTGGAGTAAAGCCGGATACACACTATACAACTTCTGTTGTTTGATTTCCTTTAGATTTACCTTCAACTACGTAGTACAAGGGCCTTCCTGATTGGATACAAATGAAAAGTGTTTAGGTGTGACCTCATATTATATGGTTTTGGTAAATCTAAAGGGAAAAAATCTACAGAAGATTGTATAGTGTGTGTCCAGCTTTAGGCCTGATTCACATCAATGGCATTTTTAATGCTTTTTTGCATTTTGCAGATTTGCTTTACAGAAGGTCTTCCATAGGAAACCATACAAAATGCAAAAAAGCACTAAAAATGCCATAGATGTGAATGAGAGCTAAAGCCCCATACACACGCGCGGACAATCCGTGGACCAGGTCCGTCGGACCATGTCCGTCATACTTTGTCTGATGTTGGTTTTGCGTACACACGATCGGACAAAGTTGTCGGAAAATCCGATCATTCTGAACGTGGTGACGTTTGTTGCCTACGACGGGACTACGTAGAGGCTAGTAGCCAATAGCTTTGGTCTTGTAATGTGATCTGAGCATGCGTAGCACTTTGTCCGGTCGGACAAGCGTACACACGCTCGGATTGGTGTGATCGGACCGTGTTGACGGCAAAGTTTTCCAGCAGGAGATAAGACTTTGTCCGTCGGCCAAACCGACGAACACTGTCCGATGGTGCATACACACGGTCTGATTTTTCAACAACCTTGTCCGATCGGACAGAATCCATGAAAAAGTCCGACCATGTGTATGGGGCTTTAGAGTTATGCCACGTACACATGATCGGACTTTGTCCGCCGGGACCTAGTCTGGCGGACAAACCGCCGGACTTTCCAGCGGGGCTTCGCCGGACTTTCCGAGCGTGTGACTTGCCCACACACGCCCGGACTTCTCCGGCGGACAATCCGCGGGAAAAAGTCCGCAGGACTTTTGAAAATGAACGGACTTGCCCACACACGGAGCAGTCTGTTCATTTAGAACGTAGCTGCAGGTAGACGGGGCTAGCGAAGGCACTGAATGCCGCCGCACTAGCCCCGTCACCTGGTATGGATTTAAAGGGAATCCCCCAAATCCATTAGACCCTTATCCGAGCACGCAGCCCGGCCGGCCAGGCCAGGAAAGGGGTGGGGACGAGCGAGCGCCCCCCTCCTGAGCTGCACCAGGCCGCGTGCCCTCAACATGGGGGGTGCCCTGGGGAAAGGGGGGCCATGCGGCCCCCCACCCAAAGCACCTTGTCCCCATGTTGATGAGGACAAGGGCCTCTTTTCCCGACAACCCTGGCCGTTGGTTGTCGGGGTCTGCGGGGGGGGGCTTATCGGAATCCGGGAGCCCCCTTTAACAAGGGGCCCCCCAGATCCCGGCCCCCCACCCTATGTGAATGAGTATGGGGTACGATGTACCCCTACACATTCACCTAAGATGTAAAGTGTAAATAAAAAAAACACACAATTTTTGAAAAATATTTTATTGCACTGCTCCGGGGGTCTTCTTCCGTCTTGGGGGGTCTTCTCGCCGGACTCCTCCGCTATTTTACCTAGCTCTTTTACCGAGCAGAGGAGCCCAGCTACCTTCTTCGTCGTCGCCGCCGTCGTCTGGGGGTCTCGATCCGCCTTCGGGGGTCTTCCGGAGTCTTCGGGGGTCTCTTCTGTTCTTGCCGCTGTTGTCGCTCTCTGCGCCGCCGCCGCAGCGCGGCATTCTAAATGAACGGATTAAAGGGGGCTCCCGGATTCCGATAAGCCCCCCGCCCGCCCTCATCAACATGGGGACAAGGTGCTTTGGTGTGGGGGGGGGCGCACGGCCCCCCTTTCCCCAGGGCACCCCCCATGTTGAGGGCACGCGGCCTGGTACGGCTCAGGAGGGGGGCGCTCGCTCGTCCCCACCCCTTTCCTGGCCGGCCAGGCTGCGTGCTCGGATAAGGGTCTGAGATGGATTTGGGGGGACCCCCGCGCCGTTTTTTCGGCATGGGGATTCCCTTTAAATCCATGCCAGGTGACGGGGCTAGCGCGGCAGCATTCACTGCCTTCGCTAGCTCCGTCTACCTGAAGTCACGTGCTAAATGAACGGACTTTCCGATGATCGGCAAGTCCGTTCATTTCCAAAAGTCCGGCGGACTAGCATACTAACGGCGAGATTGTCCGCCGGACTGCCAAGTCCAGCGGACAATTTTAAAACAAAACTTAAAACATAGTCCGCCGGACTTTTGGCGCCAAAAATCCCGTGGGAAAGTCCGCTCGTGTGTACGCCGCATTAGAGTAATAGAATTAGAGGAAGGCCTGGTTCACATCTATGGCATTCTTTACACCACACACTACAGTCCATGGAACGTGCTTTCCTATGAGACACCGTCACATCCAGGCTGTTCTTAGCCCATGCGTTTTTGGAAAGGCTCAGTGAATTGTTAGAATACAAAATGGTGCGTTTTTGGTTCAATAGACTTCAATGGAGAAGCTGCAGAAAAGCGTGTAGTGCGTTTTTACTACCGTTTTACCGCTTTTGTGTTTTTAATCTGCCCAACAACAAATTGTCCAAAAAAAAGCATAAAAACGCATCAACGATGAATGTGGAAAAACAGAAAACGCAAAGCAAAAAACATGACAGGAACGGATCAAAAGCAAATGGCATAGGTGGGAACCAGGTCTAAAGCCCCCCACACACTATTAGATTTTCTGCAGATTTCTGTCTTCATTTTTACCAAAACCTTATCCCTGCCCCTCCCCCTCCTCTCTCCTCCCTGCCCCTCCTCCTCTCTCTCCTCCCTGTCCCCCCTCTCTCTCTCCTCCCTGCCCCTCTCCCCTCCTCCCTGCCCCTCCTCCTCTCTCCTCCATGCCCCTCCCTCTCCTCCCTGCCCCTCCTCCTCCTCTCTCTCCTCCCTTTCCCTCCTCCTCTCTATCCTCCCTTTCCCTCCTCCTCTCTATCCTCCCTGTCCCTCCCCTCCTCTCTCTCCTCCTCTCTCTCCTCCCTGCCCTTCCCCTTCCTTCCTACCCCTCCTCCTCTCTCCTCCATGCCCCTCCCTCTCCTCCCTGCCCCTCCCCCTCATCTCTCTCCCCCTGTCCCTCCTCCGCTCTCTCCTCCCTGTTCCTCCCCCTCCTCTCTCTCGTCCTGCCCCTCCTCTCTCCTCCCTGCCCCTCCCCTCCTCTCTTTCCTTCCTGCCCCTCCCCTCCTCTCTTTCCTTCCTGCCCCTCCCCATCCTCTATTTCCTCCCCGCCCCTCCCCCTCCACCCTGCCCCTCCCCCTCATCTCTCTCCTCCCTGCCCCTCCCCCACATGTGGTCCCTCTGTGCGGGGTGGCAGCCTGTTAGGTTTTTACTTCTATCCAGGGGCCCCATTAGAGAGATTTCTCCTCATTTCCTGTCCCAGTGGCAACATTTATCTAGACAGGAAATGAGGGAACTCTCCACCAGGAACACAGACTGAAATAAGAATGATCTGTTTAGTATAATAAGTAAGGGGGAGGTTTGGAGCCCCTGTCAGGTTTTTATATGTCTGTGTACCATTGTCACCAGGACAGGAAGTGAGAGGAAATCTCTCTAAGGGAGCCCCGGTCTCCCCCTCCTCACCCTCCCCCACCAGAGAAGACGATATTCTACAGAGACACGTCATACATTAGTCTGGTAATATGTAGAATAGACGGGAAGAGGGTGAGAGCGGGGAACATGCTGATCACTAATATACGTCACAGTGCTGCCTGCAGTCACACCCTCTGATTGGTTGCTCCGGGTCTCACACTCTGCAGTACTGTGCACCATCCACTGCATTACCACTTCCCACCTGTAGGACGTCATATGACATCCTGGACTTTCAGGGGTTGTAGCTGCAGCTACAGTCATCATCCCGGTATCTTTCTTTTCAGCCGGTGATTTCCTGTCATGTAAAAGTCATCCTAGTGACTTTAAGGGGGATTGCCCCACACATCACCACAAGCATAAATGGAGTGAGAGCGATAATTCTATCACCAGATCTCATCTGTAATCATTCTAATCTGGTAGAGGAGAGATCTGAGGTCTTATAGATCCCAACATCTCTCCATAAAGAGGACCTGTCATGTCTTATTTCTATCACAAGGGATTTCTTGTGATAACAATAAAAGTGATAAAAAATAAATACATAAATAAAGGGACAGTTTAAAAAAAAATAATAATACATATTTTTATTTTAAGTGTCCCCACCCCCTGTGCTCACACGCGTGCGCAATTTTAAAGCTTGACACGTTTGGTATCTATTTACTCAGCGTAACATTATCTTTTATATTCTAGCAAAAATTGGCTTGACACGTTTGGTATCTATTTACTCAGCGTAACATTATCTTTTATATTCTAGCAAAAATTGGCTTAACGGTTTTGTTTTTTGCTTTAAAATGTATTAAAGTGTATTTTTCCCAAACAATTTATGTTTCAAAAATTGCAATGTAAATACCGTGTGACATAAAAAAAATTGTATCAACTGCCATTTTATTCTGTAGGGCCTCTGCTTAAAAAAAAAAAAAAATTATATATATAATATAAATATTGTAAAAAAGGTGTTTGATAGTGCCGCAAAGATGTGTATGCTGCAATAAGTGAGATAATAGGTGACTAAAATCCCAATGTGCTGTTAGTGAAAGATAAATAAATATATAAATAAATGAATAAATATATAAATAAATAATAAAATTATGATATTTAGGAAAAATATTTTGTGATGACCAAAACTATTTTTCACAATGTAAGTGTATGGTGGATCCTATACATACATTGTTACAGCAGCCGCTTAAATAGATGCAATGGTGAAAAAATACAAATAAATGGAAAGGCAAAAAGTGTGCACTAGGGCATTATCTTCCAGAGATTTGTAGCAGCGCTGTTATTTAAATCCCACAGTGCAATGTGAAATAAAGTATTAATTAATAAATAAATGAAGTCCCACAGAGTGTCATTCTGTGTTTGGGTGAATAAAAAAATGAATAAAAATAAGCATAAATAAATAATTAATTAATCCGTCCACTAATTTCAATCCGTGTCCCAAATGTGAGTATAGATCCACGTGAGTAGAAATCAGATCAAACAGGATGGAAGGAAGGAGGAAGGATCACAGGGGCTGCAAAACTGGGCCTTAGGCACTGGTGCTGGTGCCACGACACTGCAACCTCTCCCAGATACTCTAGTTGGAGTGCAGGAATGAGCCCTGCTGCAAAGCATTGCATCAAAAATTGTAATTACACGCCCCTGTTAAACAGGGGCTGCAAAATTGGGCCTTATGTACCGGTGCTGGTGCCACAACACTGCAACCTCTCCCAGATACTCTAGTTAGAGTGCAGGAATGAGCCCTACTGCAAAGCATTGCATCAAAATTTGTAATTACACGCCCCTGTTAAACATGGGCTGAAAAATTGTGCCTTAGGCACTGGTGCTGGTGCCACGACACTGCAACCTCTCCCAGATACTCTAGTTGGAGTGCAGGAATGAGCCCTGCTGCAAAGCATTGCATCAAAAATTGTAATTACATGCCCCTGTTAAACAGGGGCTGAAAAATTGGGCCTTAGGCACTGGTGCCACAACACTGAAACCTCTCTCAGATACTCTAGTTGGAGTGCAGGAATGAGCCCAGCTGCAAAGCATTGCATCAAAAATTTTAATTACACACCCCTGTTAAACAGGGCTGAAAAATTGGGCCTTAGGCACTGGTGCTGGTGTCACGACACTGCAACCTCTCCCAGATACTCTAGTTGGAGTGCAGAAATGAGCCCTGCTGCAAAGTATTGCATCAAAAATTGTAATTACACGCCCCTCTTAAACAGGGGCTGCAAAATTGGATTCAGGCACTAGTGTGCAGGAATGAGCCCTGCTGCAAAGCATTGCATCAAAAATTTTAATTACACGCCCCTGTTAAACAGGGGCTGCAAAATTGGGCCTTAGGCACTGTTGCTGGTGCCACGACACTGCAACCTCTCCCAGATACTTTAGTTGGAGTTCAGGAATGAGCCCTGCTGCAAAGCATTGCATCAAAAATTGTAATTACATGCCCTGTTAAACAGGGGCTGAAAAATTGGATTTAGGCACTGGTGCTGGTGCCACGACACTGCAACCTCTCCCAGATACTCTAGTTGGAGTGCAGGAATGAGCCCTGCTGCAAAGCATTGCATCAAAAATTGTAATGGCACGCCCCTGTTAAACAGGGGCTGAAAATTGGGCCTTAGGCACTGATGCCACAACACTGAAACCTCTCCCAGATACTCTAGTTGGAGTGCAGGAATGAGCCCAGCTGCAAAGCATTGCATCAAAAATTTTAATTACACGCCCCTGTTAAACAGCAGCTGAAAAATTGGGCCTTAGGCACTAGTGATGGTGCCACAACACTGCAACCTCTCCCAGATACTCTAGTTGGAGTGCAGGAATGAGCCCAGCTGCAAAGCATTGCATCAAAAATTTTAATTACACGCCACTGTTAAACAGGGGCTGAAAAATTTGGACTTAGGCACTGGTGCTGGTGCCACGACACTGCAACCTTTCCCAGATACTCTAGTTGGAGTGCAGAAATGAGCCCTGCTGCAAAGTATTGCATCAAAAATTGTAATTACACGCCCCTGGTAAACAGGGGCTGCAAAATTGGATTTAGGCACTGGTGTGCAGGAATGAGCCCTGCTGCAAAGCATTGCATCAAAAATTGTAATTACACGCCCCTGTTAAACTGGGGCTGAAAAATTGTGCCTTAGGCACTGGTGCTGGTGCCACGACACTGCAACCTCTCCCAGATACTCTAGTTGGAGTGTAGGAATGAGCCCTGCTGCAAAGCATTGCATCAAAAATTGTAATTACATGACCCCTGTTAAACAGGGGCTGAAAAATTGGGCCTTAGGCACTGGTGCCACAACACTGAAACCTCTCTCAGATACTCTAGTTGGAGTGCAGGAATGAGCCCAGCTGCAAAGCATTGCATCAAAAATTTAAATTACACACCCCTGTTAAACAGGGGCTGAAAAAATGGGCCTTAGGCACTGTTGCTGGTGCCACGACACTGCAACCTCTCCCAGATACTTTAGTTGGAGTTCAGGAATGAGCCCTGCTGCAAAGCATTGCATCAAAAATTGTAATTACATGCCACTGTTAAACAGGGGCTGAAAAATTGGATTTAGGCACTGGTGCTGGTGCCACGACACTGCAACCTCTCCCAGATACTCTAGTTGGAGTGCAGGAATGAGCCCTGCTGCAAAGCATTGCATCAAAAATTGTAATTGCACGCCCCTTTTAAACAGGGGCTGCAAAATTGGGCCTTAGGCACTGATGCCACAACACTGAAACCTCTCCCAGATACTCTAGTTGGAGTGCAGGAATGAGCCCAGCTGCAAAGCATTGCATCAAAAATTTTAATTACACACCCCTGTTAAACAGGGGCTGAAAAATTGGGCCTTAGGCACTGGTGCTGGTGTCACGACACTG